>JAXDDW010000127.1:0-600000 GCA_034670385.1 Hoplostethus mediterraneus | reverse complement strand
GCCTCCTGCTGCTGCTCATCCCTGCCCTCCAGCCCCCACCACGCCAGGGGGACCTGCCTCAGCCCCGACCCCATGCCAGGCCCACATGGGAAGCGCCGTTGGCCACGGGGCTGAATGGGACTAAAGTTTCAAGGAATGGTGACCTGGCTCCTGGGAGTGGGACAGATCATCACCGAAGCTCAGAAGGAGGCTCTCACCTTGGTGGAAAGGGTGGCGGACTCACAGGGTCTAGGTCCTGGGACCCATTGGAGCTGAAGGACATTTTTATTGCAGTGAAGACTACCAGGAAGTACCACAAGTCCAGGCTGGAGCTGCTGTTTCAGACATGGGTGTCTCGAGCCAAAGAACAGGTAAGGCGAGACGGAGTGTTAGGCTTGTAGCCTTAACTGCGCATTGCTCACAACTTGCAGTAGCTTCCAGTTCCATAATCATCCCATTTTCACTGTAAATTGTGATATTTAGTTATGGATCAGTGGTACATGGAGGTTCTGCTTCCAATGTCAGAGTACTTTTGTGTCTAACATTACATATCAAGTTGTTTTGACCTTCCAGAATGGAAGCAATGCTTTTGAGTTACACAGCTGTAAGGTTGAGTTCAATGATCTTGGTCCTTGTCCACTCATCGGTCTATAGTCCATCTATCCATTTCCTATACCCGCTTATTCCTATTCAGGGTAACCGAGGGCTGCTGGAGCCTCTCCCAGCATGCATTGGGCGGAAGGCCGAACTGGCGACACATCCAGGGTGTTTCCCTGCCTCCCGCAACAATGCATGCTAGAATAGGCTCCAGCTCCCCCATGCAAAGCAAACCGATAGGTACACATTATTATTATTATGATTATTATTATTATTATTATTATTATTATTACACAGCAGTATTTCCATGCCATGACATTCAGCCATGCAACGTGATGTGGCCCATTTTCACACCTGTTGATTTTCAACACGTGTGACACTTTCACAGCACTCTGGAGTCCAAGTACCACATGTGTTAAGTTTTAAGTAGCCAAGATAGAAAGTGCTGTGACTAGTTCTGTTTTGGGAGCCATTAAAAGTGATTAGTAGTAAGCCTCCCCGTCAGACAAAGAGCCCCAGTGTTCAGGCGAGGAGATTCAACTGGAAAACAAACTTTCCCAGTGTACCCAGGAAAAGTCATGGAGGATGGAGCAAAATCTTAAATAGGCTGTTTTTGCCAGCTCTCGTTTGTTAATTTTCGCTTTTAAAATAATCAAATCAAGTCTAGGTAAAAAGTCTTAAATTTGGCTTTATGAAACAGACATCGTGTATAGGTTCCAAGAAGAGGCCTGTTGCCCACATGATATTAAGAAGCCATTTACTCCCAAATGATGGGAAGCCTTTACAGGCCTCTTGACGAGGGTATTTTACTGCTCTCAGTTCAATAAAGTCTAGCCACTCACGTTTATGAGTGCCTGTTTATAGGAAAAAAAAAATGTCAGATGTGTCAGTCTTGAGTTTTCTGACAGTTTGGTAGTCCAGGTGACACATGGAGTAGGTATCTTCACAAAGACGGACAGACGGTGGTTATTTAACAGGGGTCCAAGGTCAAGTGAAATGAGGCTTTTGAACGTCTGGCTCATTTGACGGCCTGTGAAGTTTAAAGCATGCCTGCTGGGTTTGTTTGGCTTCGGTAACACTGAATAGTCTGGAGAAGCATTTCTTTGCCTAGTATGGTCTAAATACGAACTGTGCAGATCTAAGCTGATCCATGAGATCTTTCTATGAAGAAAAACACAAAGGGATCCTCTGAGCCTCAATGTAGTTCCTATTGTGGAAAAACATTCCCAGAATATTCCCTCTATATGCTCTATATGGAGACAAGTGGAAAATGACTTCAGCGATGGAGGCCCTGTGGTAGATACACTGAAAGGGGATATGATGTGGAGAAAAAGGTCCATGTTTAAGACTATGCTTCCTTTGTTTATAAAACTGGTGTGATATTTATCTGTGACTAATGCATTTAGATATGACTGTTCCAAGTGTTGCGCTTGCACTGTTTAAACAGGCGGAGCCAGGTTGATGTAATGTGGTAGGAATGACATCACTGTAAACCCCTGACTCCCAGATTGACAGCATATCAGCCCTTTATTTTGTCAAACCAGTGTATTGGTCTAAGACTAGCTCGCACCCTTGTCATGCCTGCGGTGTCCTACACTAAGCCTGGCCAAGATGACTGCAGAAAGACGTCTGCCAACTCACACAGGGGAGAAAGGGGGCTTGACATCAGCCACGAGACTGTTGGCTAGGCACAGAGTGAGGGAGAGGGAGAGAGGGGGGATGGATGACAGAATCTTGAGTTGGGGGTGAAGAAAATGAAACGGAGCACCACTGAGACCATGGAGTTGGGGGAGGTGTTTTTTCTATGCAGAGAGGGAAGGAGCTCAGCACAGTTTGCAGCCCATGTTTGAGACTGTCTTCCATCCAGCTGATGTTGGTTGCTAGTAGATATCAGCCGGGGTTTTTGTATGACTAAGGCCGAATCCCAGTTCTCATTTTCACCCCTACGGCTTCGGCTTGGCCCTTCGGCTTGGCCCTCGGAACAGAGTCACAAGGCATAGTGGTAGAAATCTCTCCCTAAGAAATGGGACAACCCTTCAAGACCCTGATACGTCATCGATGACGTTTACCTAAACAGACGGGACGAGTTTGTTATCGGAGATTACTATGGCAATAATGGTATTATCACAGTGACATTTGCCGTTCATCTGATGGAGATAGAAAAGCATGGACGCTCGCGATTCGTTCACAATTTATACTTTTCACGCTACTAATCAATCAAACAAGTCATCAAATAAAAAAGACCACTGCTTCATTACTAGTCCACTTCCTGACAGAATAGCGTTAGCGGTGCTCTGTAGTCTAGCAAGCCGCTCCTAACGTTACCCTGCCAGTCTGCACTGATATTAGAGGAGCCGTAACAAGTGCAGCAACTTCGCTGCTGGACTTTAGTTATATTTCGGGCGTCATATGCCAGCAAAGGGGGAAATGCGACATGTAAATATGTCAAAATGTGGGACTGTCATGCACAAATCAGCCTAAAAACAATGTTGTAATGTTAACTAGCGAGGTAGAGACATCGGCATATTAGTGATTTTTTGTTATGCTTGTTATAAAGAAACTGTCTATAATACATTGAAACAACATTAAACTAAGATTAGTTTAATTTACACAGTTAGAATATTTTAAAAATCTTTATTAACGAAGAAAATACTACATTTGTGGTTCATTTTGATGGCAGTGTAGCGGTCGCCATGATCTTCCAGTTGATTCGCAGGTCATTCTGGGAGATTTCTCCTAGCCCTTGGTTTGAAGTGTGCCCCTGAAAAATCTCCGTTTGGAGAGCCATGTAGCCCTCGCACTTGGCCCTACCCCTCGATCCCAAGAGAATTGGGACACCCCTACCCCTTCACGTGAACACGCAAAACGGAGGGGTAGGGCCAAGGGGTGAATTGGGATTCGGCCTGGGGCATATGGTGCAAGCGGGCGTGTCTATTTTGGTGACCAGATGAAGGATAGATGAAATTAACCAAAAACATATTCAATTCATAAATCATGTGTGCGTGCGTGTGTGTTAACAACAGTGTCTTGGTTTCTTTCAGACTTACATATTTACTGATGGCGAGGACAAGGAGCTACGGAGGAGAGCAGGTAAGAAGATGCTGGAAAACTGAATTCCTGGAAAGTTCTCAGTAAAAATGAAAATACTGTATTGATTTTTTTTTGTGTAGCCACATTCTCGTCCTGGTGATTGGGCAAATTAGATTAGATGAAACTGTAAGAATCCCTGTGGGGAAATTGGTCCATTGCAGCAGCAAAAAGTAGGCTATAGACAAAAACGGGTACTGAGTATAATATAAGAACTCCTGTTGTATTCAAGTAAACATAGAAAGATTTACAGGTTGAAGTGGATGTGCAAGTGTGCATTACTAGCTATTCACATCATGGAGGAACAAATATAGAGAAATCGGGGTGCTTGCAGATCCTGAAACAGTCTTGAAATGTCTTAAATGGCAGTATCTCAGCTCAAGATGTTACATGTAGTGCTGGGTGGTTCCAGTTTTTTGGTGATTCATTCATTTCGAACCAGTACCTCAAAATGAATCAAACTTTCCAGTTTTTCAGGGTTTAAAAGTATCCCTTCTACATTTCTAATTTATATGGTGAGAGCACTATAATAGTAATTTTCTAGTGTGTGTGTGTGTTGTGAGGTTATTTGTTAAGAATTTAAGATTTATTGAAGATGAATTGTAATATGACTTGAGAAAAATGTAAAGATTAGTTAGCCTACTTGTTTTGCAATTGAATTGCATGGTAAAAACGTGCAGCTCCGGGTGTAGAAATGAGGGTGATGTACTGTAAGACTACCACACAGTATGTTGTCCTTCCTCCTCCTCAGGTGCCAACGTCATCAACACGAACTGCTCTGCGGCTCACACTCGACAGGCTCTGTGCTGCAAGATGTCTGTGGAGTACGACAAGTTCATCGAATCTCAGAAAAAGTGAGTAAGCTCTTCCACATACCCTATCCAAACGGGCTCCCAAATGGTAAAAGGAAAAATTCAAAGTGAAAGAGTTTGTAGTCTATGCTGAGAGCCTGTTTTCTATTTCAGCTGTATAGTACATTCATATTTTACGTCGTCCAATACTTTTGCTTTGGGAGGTGTGGAGGGAATGAGAGACAGACGCGTGGGCGCATGGGCGCATGGGCGCGATAGAGAATGCCAATGGCAGTTTTATTTAGCAAATGCAGTGTGTCAGTGTCTCTGTTAGGAATTAGGGGGTAGGGAGGCTGTGCCGTCACAGTGCCGTCAAGTCCGGCTCTAGGGGTCCAGAGTACAGCTGGTTTGCTACCCTACCAGGTAGACGATTCATTCACCTGGCATCCCATCCCAGGACCCCGAGGACCAGATTTTGAGGACCGCTGGCCTAAAGTGTAACTTACTTTCATCTGCACCCACTGTTGTGAAAATAGTAAAGATGCTTTAGGCATGCAGCTGTCCTAATCCTGCCACCCAGAGTGACTTAAAGTGGTTGAGTAAAATAATAATATAATTATTAGGGCTGTCAAACGATAAAATTTTTTAATCAGATTAATCACAGGGCCGCTGTGGATTAATTTAGATTGTGGGATTTTGAGTCATTGTGCGCCGCGCGTTAATTGCGTTAAAATGTTTAATCAAATTAATCATGTAAATTAATTAATCTGGATTAACGCGTTAATTTCGACAGCCCTAATAATTATTATGAATTGCTAATTCTTTGGTATAAAGTGATCAGACTGGCCGGGTTGGTAGACATGAGTTACAGTATTTCAAACTTGCTGCCATTTGGGATCGCAGACTCCCTACGTCGCCTAGTACAGGTTTAATTGCGCGGCCCCTAATGGAACGACATGCTGCTGACCTGTCTGTCTGCACTGTAGGTGGTTCTGCCATGTGGACGATGATAACTACGTGATCCTGCCCAGTCTGCTGCGGCTGCTGTCGTCCTACCACCACAGCCAGGATGTTTACCTGGGCCGGCCCAGTCTGGACCACCCCATAGAGGCTGCCGAGAGGGTCAAGAGTGACGGATCGGTGGTTACCTTACACCTTATTCACCTGTCTCTCTCTCTGCTGTTTTGTTAATGTACTGGTCATCATCATCAAGTCATAATTACTATTACGCTATATTAGAGTGTTGGTGTAATCTTCACTCACCTCTTGCCCTAAATGATTATTGCTAATATTGGGCCACTATTAGTTTGCTGATATACCCTTACTTATATTATTATATTTTTCTCATCAGTCTGTGTTCCTTCCCTGCCTCGTTCCCTTCTCTTTCCATGGGTGATCAGTTAGCTAATCTAACTTTTTTTCTCCTCCCAGGTATCAGTGAAGTTCTGGTTTGCCACGGGTGGAGCTGGTTTCTGCATCAGCCGAGGACTGGCGCTGAAAATGAGCCCATGGGCCAGGTAAGTAGTGACCTCTCCTCGTCTGTGGTGGCTACGTTTTACACGGCACAATTACAAACAAACCGTAATTTATCAACCAAAGCCACACGGGACTAGTCATTTCCTTCATTGGTCAGAAGCCTGGTGAGGAAAAGGCCTTTATTACAGGGTACATCTACATGAGGGTCCAGTGTTGCGATTGTTCTTCCTTGGAGGACTTGGTCTTCAAATTCATCCAGCTAAGTCACATTTGCAAGAAATGAAGTCAGAATTCTGAGTTATAAAGGCATAAAGTGAGAAATAATTTTGGAATTCTGAGCAATCAAGTAACAAGAGTAATTGGAATTTGTTACTTCCACCCTTGCTAAAGCGGGACACCAAGCCAGTGTTGGAAATAGCTCCAAACCGACTACGTAGGTGTGAAAATGGCCTTAGATGAGCTTGATAGCTGGACCTCGTCTCTTCCTCCCTCAGTTTGGGGAACTTCATCAGCACAGCAGAGAAGATCCGCTTACCTGATGACTGCACCATTGGGTACATCATCGAGGCGCTGCTGGAGGTGACCTTGACTCACACACACCTCTTCCACTCTCACCTGGAGAACTTGCAGAAGTTGCCGACGGACACGGTGCTGGAGCAGGTGTGTTGGGCTGGAGTTATATTATTATTATGGATATTGGATCCATAATATGGATATTATATTATGGATATTAAGACATTTATTATTAGGCCAAAACACCATATTTAATAAAATATCGGCGTAACCCCGTGAGGTGTCATCCACCGCCAGTTGTAGTCAGTCAAACCATATTCAAGATTCAAGAACTTTATTTGTCACATGCACACACAGGGTGTGCAGTGAAATGGAATGTGCAAAGGGCAACAAGTTCACACTATTTACAATAAAAAAAAAATAAAAAAAACAACACAATATTTACAGTATAACAGTAAGAGCACTATAAAAAAAAACAACACAATATTTTCAGTAAGAGCACTATAAAAAAAAACAACACAATATTTTCAGTAAGAGCACTATAAGAATATAGTAAAATATGAGGAGTTTGTGTATATGTAATATAATGTGTGTGTGGCCACAGGTGAGTCTGAGCTACGGAGGTTTTGAAAACAGAAGAAACGTGGTCAGCATTGGAGGAGGCTTTTCTCTGGCTGAGGACCCGTCACGGTAAACACGCATTGATGAGCCATGTTAACCCTACATTATACCTGTACACATGGAGATGGTATAACATATTCATATTCGGGATATGGACTCATCCTGGTTATTGTAAACAGGGGTGGTGTTTACCATATATACCGATATTGTTGTCTATGGGAAGCCCTTAACCTGAACTAAGTCTAATGAGATATTTTGATCAGATTCCACACAGGTATGCATAAATATGTTTTCCTGTTTTTGAATACTTGGGGAAATTGGTCAACTTTAAAGATGCTGAATATCATCACAAAAGCCAAAGCTAATCTGTTATTGACTCTGTCTCTCTTCCCGTTCCCATGCTCCAGGTTTAAGACAGTCCACTGCCTCCTGTACCCAGATACCCACTGGTGTCCGAGGATGAATCGCCACCAGAAAAACTGAAGCCCACTACAAAGAAGCCCACTATGCCTTTTATATCTCCCTGCTCTACTCTGCCCATTCCAGATCAAGCTACCCTATCGTCCAACCATCCAACACCCTGAGCCAAAGTTACTTGACACATGCCATTTGGTGGATGATTTATGGCAGATTGGCGTTAGACAAATACTTGGAGATGGAACTGCTCTGGGGGCAACAATAATCTCATTGGTTGAGTCAAACCTCAGTGGGCGGAGCCAAAGAACCACACTATATATACACACTATATCAATCAACTCAACTCATGAAAAGCGAGCAAGATCAGCTGCAATTAGTGTACGGTTGATTCTAAATTCATAAATGAAACTATTAATATTGACGTTCCATCGACACATGAGCCAGTTGTTGCAGCAATGACATGTCATCCCACTCTTCTGTTTTTATTCTGATGCGATGTGAACGCGGCATTAGTAATTTAGACTGAAGCCTGGTGGGAAAAGGTAAGGGGTAAGAGAGGAGTTAGCTAATATTATGAAGGCCTAGCACTCTTGGTACTAACTGAAATGTAGCCAAAGTTATCCAGGTGAGCTAGTTAGCTAGCCTGCTGACCTTCCAACATCATGAATGCCATGTCATGAAGGAATGAAAAAAACAAGTTCTTGCCATATAGATTTTTTTAAATTTGGATTTTGACCAGAGTTCCTTCTTTGCCATTCAACTTTACCAGTTAGCTAACTTGTGGTACTTTGGCTCCGCCCACTAAGGTTCAGCTCAGTATTTCTGCCTCCAAGAAATGTTTGTATAACTAAAAGTCACATCTGTGTGTTAGTATGAGCTACATAGAACCACTTCTAGCAAATGAAGCGCTTGATTTATGGCCCATGCAGGAATTTGCTCCACTTTGTTTATCATCTGCAGCAATCCTGAGCAAACCAAGCCTCCATCTCTGCTTCCACAGGCTGAATAGAAGCTTGCCCTGAATACAGCATGGCATTACCACTGCAATTCAGTCACTCTTTATGCTTTTTGACTATGAAATCTAGATACAGTATGTGATGTGCGTAAGTGATGATTAAGGTTGAGCTGAGCTCTCAAGTGTTTATTGAATTTATGTTCAATATGAAAACCTAGAAAGAAATGAGGTTGTGTCTGTGAGGGGAAAACGATTGGCATGAGGGTCACTTGTGATTGTTGCTTTCTCATGGAAATCTCTTAACTGGTATTTGTGTGTATGTGTGTGTGTGCACACACATTTGTCTCCGTGTGTCCATCATAATTGATCTGACAGCTTGACAGTCTTAGCCCCGCCTCAGTTCCACTGCCATTAATCACTGTGCCAAACAGATGTACATTCATGGTTTTGTGGTACTTGGTTTGAGTACTTGTTTCCTTATGTTACTTTGCGTTTGTTACATGTTACAGTGTTGGTGTGATAGACAGCAAACTTCATTTTTTGGGCTATTGCTGTTGCACAGATTTTAGAAAAAATGTAGGTTGAGTTTTAGTTCTGCAAATATTTCCCAGAGGCAGAAATACATTGGTTAGACCTCAGTGGGTGGAACCAAAGAACCAGTTTTGCTGGCTAAGTAACTTCATGCCCAGTGAAAACAGGTAAGGGGTAAGAGAGTACCTAGTTAATAGTATGAAGCCTAGCGCTCTTGCTACTAATTGGAAAAAAATGTCCAGGCATACTAAGCTATCTAGGTTAGCTAGTTAGCCTAGCTGACCTTCCCAGTTCAAAGTAGCCATACTAGTCTATAGCTATCTAGGTAAGCTAGTTAGCTTGTCGGCTGACCTTCATGACCTATCATGAATGGCATGGTTATGAATGAATGAAAAAAGTCATTGCAATTTATATTTTGACCAGAGTTCCTTCTTTGCTATTCAAGTTTGTTAGTTAACTTGTGCTCTGAGAAACTGTGGTCCATTGGCTTCACCCATTGAGGTTTAACTCAACCAGTGAGATTATTTCTGTTTTAGAAGCAGCCCTGCCTCTAAGAAATGTTTGTAGAAGTAAAACTCCAATCTTCCCTTTTTGCACAGAAGACTAGAATCCAAAATCCAGAGATTTATCCCACTGCAGGTCAGTGGGTGAAATGGAGCAAGAGGTATTCCCCTGTCTTTTTTGTATACCATTTACCACTGATGTATTATATTGTGTATTTTGCTGTTTCAATAAGAATACATTTTTTTCTGCATTATCAATTGTTTGAATTCATTAATTTATTCTACAATGCATATAATATGACTGTTAAAGCATGCATCAGCTTGCTTGGATCGTTTAAGAGAGCACAATATGTAACCAATTCACTTTCTATTGTAGCGAATACATAGTAAATGACACCATCTCCAATTTGAACAAAATGCCTATCGGATTTATGGGATCCTGTCTCACACAGCCTCCTGGAGACGGCCTGGTATTTATGCCCCATTAGACGAGCAGTTGACTCACTGAAGTAAAAGCTCAGATGCATGAATGATTGAATGAAACCAAGGAGAGGAACAGTAGTGCTGAGGGACAGTCAGGCTTCATCATCTCCTGGATGTGGAGGGGGAGTTAGCAGAATAACAGGTTTCCATTGTCAAGCACTAGTAGAATCTAAAATCATTGGTTTGCTGATCACAATTGAGTATAATCTTAAAAGGTAAATATGTTTGTTGTGTAATTGCAAACCACATGTATACAAAAAAAACGTGTTACTTGTTGCCATATATGAAGGAAAGATATGGAAATATTACAAAAATGGCCACTGTCATATAAACCCTGCAAGTATTTACATATATTTGCAAACATGGTACAGAAGTAAATTTCTTTGCATTTTTGCATAGATTCATTGATTTCTATGAAACATTTGCCCACTTCATGGTGACTGCATGGCAAGAGGTCAACCTGGAAGAGAAACATCTTATGGCTACTAACTAGTGCAGCTTTAAACTTTGAGCCCTGCAGAAAAACAGGCGCTTCCTGCAGCCTGCGAAGCCCGAACGCGTCGGCGGCGCGAAACTGCAGGCAACCGGGTAAGCAAAACACTCGGGCCGTAATCCATAAACATGTGCAATTTATCAACGATTGTTGTTTATTTGGATGCAAACGACGTGTCGAAGACTTAAGTAGTAGTAGCTGGGCGGAAATATATATATACGGAAATAATAAAAATGCTCGACTTGTCGTACTGCTAGGACTGTCGCTTAACTTTCCCTTTTGCAATCCAAGGTATTGCATGTGAATCTGCGGCTTATCTTCGAGGACCAGGCGAAACCATGGAGATTTCATTTGCAGGAAAACGAGCCCTTGTCACTGGAGCAGGAAAAGGTAAAGAAAGGCTAAAAAGAAAAAAAAAAACACGTTTTCAATGAGTACAGTGACACCATCAGGTTGGTTTGAAAAGTACATTCAACGACTGGATCAGGATCAGGAAGGGCAAGTCTGCCAATTCCAATGCAATGAGAAAATTCCCATGTAATGCAATGTCGTAAAGCCTGAAACATGACTGGAATGTGTGTGTGTGTGTGTCAGCCCCCAGTGTCACCCCAGCAGCTCCAGCCCATAATAAGTCTTTGTGTTTATGGATGTTTCTGTCTCAGGGATCGGCAGAGCCACGGCACTCGCCCTGGCCCGCTGTGGGTCAAAGGTCACGGCCGTCACACGCACGCAGGCCGACCTGGACAGTTTGGTGCTGGAGGTACACCCCCCGCCTCATCACCCCCCCCCCCCCCACACGACCTCTGACCCCCACCCCACCGCCCCAGCCCTTTTCTCTTGTTGTCTCTCTCCCATTGTCCCTCCATTCCATCTCTCCACTCCTCATCATCAGAGGCGCAGACTCTCTACTTTACTTTTCTCTCTACCCCACGCTGCGCTTTTCATCTGTTTTCCCGCCTATTGTTCCTCCTCCTCGTCTTTGTCACGGGATGGGGAGGGATGAGAGATTCCAACACCCCTGGGTTATTCCTTCTGGTTTCTGGTGTAGGTTTGCTAAGTAAACATTCATTAGACACAGAAACATTAACCCTACGTTGACTTAAAGCTGCAAGAGGCAACCGTGCATGTCGGCGGCTCCGAGTGGCAGCGAGATGTAACTGCTGGAAAACTGTTTGAACTTCCAATACCCAGAAATCCTGCGAGACATCAGCTCAGCATTTCAAAACCCACGTTTGTTTACCCCTGGTCCTGTGTGTCTTGTTCCCGCAGTGTCCGTCCATCACCCCGGTGTGCGTGGACCTGGCGGACTGGGCGGCCACGGCGGCAGCCCTGGTGGACGTCGGCCCCGTTGACCTGCTGGTGAACAACGCCGCCTGCGCCGCGCTGCAGCCCTTTCTGGAGGTCACTCCTGACCAGTTTGACCAGTGAGAAAAAAAGAATAGCATACAGCAAAGAAAAACAGAATGAAAATAAGAGCAAAATGAGGAGTGTTGAAGAAGGATATGTAAGAATATATACATGCATACATGTCGCCTGGTCATGTCCACACGATCATGTCCAACAGCAACAGAAGAAAATGCCAAATTATTAGATGAAAGTATCTAGATTGTCCTCTGTGCAGTCAGCGAGGGCGTGTGAGAGTAGGAAACAGACGTTTAGACACCATACTACTGTTAATGTTTGGTGAACTAATGTTCTAAAGGTCTCTTTCATCTCCAGGTCGTTCAGTGTCAATGTGAAGGCTGTACTCCATGTGTCCCAGGTAAAACAATGGCTCTTCAAAAGAAACATCCACCCTGAAAAGTGTTTGGTGGTGTATTTTTTATTCCCATGGATACGCGGACAAACGTAGACAACATGACATACCACATTTCCAACACAGCTACAACGGAGTTTGATAGCATTTTTCAGCAATCTAAAACATCAACGGAAGATGTCTCAGAATCAGAGCAAGGGCTTCTTTCTAGACCGGCGTTCAACAATCGTACAGGGAGAAATCCATCAGAGAAGAGGAAGACAGACCAGTTTATCCACCAACAGTAGCCAAGATAGACCACAATGCAATGCAGCCAAAAGACATGTCAGTTTTAAGAATTGGGTGGGGATCATTCTTGGAAATGTAGGAAATCACTAATTGAAGTAGAAGTAGAATTCCTGGAATGCATTGAACATCACCAATTGATGGATAGATTTTACCCTCAAGTCTAACACCCTTAAGATTAAGTGTAAATCATTTGGTTCCAGTCTCTTAAAACGGAGTCTCTCTGTCTGTCTAGATTGTGGCTCGGGGTATGAAGGCCAGAGGAGGCAGGAGGCTCCATAGTCAACATCTCCAGCCAGGCGTCTCAGCGCGCCCTCAGAGACCATGCTGTCTACTGTGAGTAACGGGGGTGCCGGACGTCCTGACCGGGACGACATCCCTTTCCTCGTACCTCTCTTCATTTTGGTTTTGTCCCGCTCTTTTTCTTCTGTCTTCTTCTTTCTCTCTGAAGGTGCCACCAAGGGAGCCCTGGACATGTTGACCAAAGTGATGGCTCTGGAGCTGGGGCCCCATCAGGTACCAGAGCCATGCTGTCTGTCTTTTACTACTGCTACTACAGTTGTGAGAATTTTTTGTGAACTCTTTGGAATTACCTGGATTTCTACATTAATTGGCTCATAATTGATAATGACTGGGGGCAACTTGAGTCGTGTAATCCAATCAATGTTATGAGATTCATATGTGTTTAAGAGGGGCCTGCCCTGTCAAGAAATACAGTTTGGTTACCAACACAACAGAGATCTGTTCAAGCAAAACCTACCCCAACTGTGAAGCATGGTGGAGGAAGCATCATGGTTTGGTGCTGCTTTGCTGCCTCAGGGCCTGGACGGCTTCAGTCATTGAGGGAATAATAAATATCAAATTGTATCAGGAAATTGTACTGGAGAATATCTCACATTACAACTGTAGTACTGATGCTTCTTCTTCTACTGCTACTACAGCTACTGCTACTAGAAAATATATTTATTGCTAATCTAAAGGAAAATAAAAAATATGAAAGTAATAAAATGGGTCTGAAGCCCTCCAGTATATGGTATTCTCAATATTTTCATTGTTACATAGATTATTGAAGTCCCAATGTTGTGTCCTGATCAGATTCGTGTAAACAGCGTGAACCCCACAGTGGTGATGACTGAGATGGGCCGACTGGGCTGGAGCGACCCTGAAAAGGCCAAGACCATGACCTCCCGCATCCCTCTGGGCCACTTCGCAGGTCAGACACAGTAGATTTTACAGTTATGATTGTTAACCCCTTGTGCAATTATAGAAAGTTTTTACTAAGCAATCCTTATTTAATCAAAATTGTAGTTATGTGATTACTAGGGGTTGCTAGGGTGTTCCTAGGTGGTTACAAGGGTGTTCAAAGGTGGTTGCTAGGTGATTCCTAGTGGTTTGCTGTGGTGTTGCTAGGTGGTTGCTAGGGTGTCACTACATAGTTGCTTGGTGATTACTAGTGGTTGCAAGCATGTTCCTAAGTGGTTATGTGATTAATAGGCATTTCTAGGGTGTTACTAGGCGGTTGCAATTGTGTTCCTAGGTGGTTCAAAGGTGGTTGCTATGTGATAATTAGTGGTTGGGCATCAGTAGGTAGCTGCAAGGTAATTACTAGTGGTTGCTATGTGGTTCTTGGTGGTTGCTAGGGTGTTACTATGTGATCGCTAGGTGATTACTAGTGGTTGCTAGGGTGTCGCTAGGTGGTTCCTAGGTGATTACTAGTGGCAGTAGTAGTAGTGAAATTAGTAGTACTATTATTTGTAGTGATAGTAGTAGTAATAGCACTAGTTAGCAGTAGTACATGAGTTTATACTAAATAAAATACAATCCACTTCTGTACCAACAATCCTTTTGTTGGCATGAGAGATAGACTTTAAAGTCATTGTTCTCAGTTTCACTGCATGCACACCTACTGTAAATGTAGCAATGGCGAGATACACAGTTACACTTACTTGTAACATAAGAAACAGTTCTATCATGTCCTGTGCATTGGTAAAAACGTGAGCCTCAGTGATATTTGCGTGTGTTCCTGTGCAGAGACGGAGGACGTGGTGAACAGTGTTTTATTCCTGCTGAGTGATAAGAGCAGCATGACCAATGGAGTCACTCTGCCCGTGGATGGAGGCTTCCTGGCCTGCTGACTCCCCGAACACCACCTCAACCCGCCGTCTCTCTCCTCCTCGGCTGACCAAGAAAAGAAACACTTCCTGCTTCATACCCTCACTGCATTAAACACATAGAGGTTCCTTTTATTCATTGATTAAACTCATCCAGTGTACAATTGACTTGGAGCTTTCTCATGTTGTTTGTGGCTGAACGTCGGTAGAATAAAGGCAGTCACGACAGAAAGCAAAGTGCCTTATACATATACATTTGTATTTAGTATAGAAAAATTGAAATATTTCACCACACGGACATGTGAAGTCATAAAAAATAAGACAAACAGTTGAAACAAGTATATAAGTCATCTTACATTACATACGTACATGGGCGATGCATTTCATCATACAACCTCTCCTAAGAATTACAGTGGGTCAAAAAACCAGATAATTTCCATGCAATAGTAGTTTTGTATTTTTTGCTGCGTTTCTCAGCTACATTTTCGACACCCTAGGCAGGACCAGACACGACATTATTCAACCACACAGTTTGCTATGCCAACCAAAGACAGCATGACGGATAGGACTGCAGTGCTGCGTCTCCCCACACGAGGGAGACAGACACACTGGAGTTCTGCAACCATACAGAAATGCATTTCGTAAAGGCGCGACCTGCACTGTTTGCCACAACTGACAAACTACAAAAAGATTGGCCCCATTTATCGTACATTGTTTTGCAACACTAGTGACTTCAATGTTAGAAACTCTAACCTTTTTAGTCTTAATTGTTTTAGAGTTTTAAGAGCTACATATTCAGGTACATGTAGATAGATATTCATAACGCATTCCTTCTCTAAGGGTTATTCTGTACATCACCAGACTCGTCATCGATGTCCTTTTTACTTTTTTCTTTCTTTATGTCGACAGTTTGCTGAAAAGTCTTGTGTATTACTACAATACAATATGAAATAGTACCAAAAACTTGACACTAAAAAATTTGCTCAAAACAATACTGTCTTTTTACGCACTAATCCAAGCTCACGCTCTTACCAATAACAACACGTGTTCATCCACACACACACACACACACAAGCTTGAACATTCGCATCCACGCTTGCGACACGCACGCACACAGAACACAGATCAGATCTAAACAATGGGATAAATTAAGTCTGAGAATATTATTAAGACCCATGCAAGCTCCTCCGCCCCAGAGGCAGAACTCAGGCAGCAAGGTTGTACAGCCCCCATGTTTGGCATGCTTGTCTGTCACATGTTCACAAAGTTAGATGAAGTTACCCATAGACACTTGCCAAAGATTAGATGTTTTCTCCGACCTCGACTAGAACCAACGCAGTCCCGCAAAATGCGTGGAATGAGCACGAACCCCAGAAACTCAACGATGATGAGCAGAGGGCACTTTTCGTGCAACGAACACATGAAAATGGCAGTTTAACGAAAAGGTTAGCTAACAGTAAAATAACTGGTTAGGTGAAGGTTTGGGGAATTGAAACCTGGGTCATAGTTGAAGGTAAATGAGCCACCATGCTGACCTCCACGTCCTTACATTCCACTGCACTAGTTCGATGTCAAGCTGCTGCCTATTTCTAACGGCATTTTAAGATGTCGTACTCATTTCGCGAAACTTTGCGAGACCTGGCTGCCCAAAAAGTACAGTATTTGGTCCTCGCCGGAGCGCCGAATGTGGCTGTCAGTCGGCATGCCAGATGTATGAATTGTCTGTCCACGGTGCCACACACACCGATCCTAGATCAGATGCTAAGGGTAACTTCAAACCTGAAGGCATATTCACAGTTCACTTTCTAATATTGTCAACACTGCATCAACTCAAGCGAGCATGGCTGAGAAAGAAGGGATGTTACAGTATGAATAAGAGAAATAGAAACCGTTGTCAGTCCTCTGCATATAAAACACAATGGCAACTGTATAAAGTAGATGGGTAGTCGGTATCTTTCACGGAGAAATGAACATATTCAGTGATGGCATAAAAAAATTGGATTATGTATTGGTCCAATATCGCTTTTGAAAAAACATCAATGTAAACGAAAAAAATCTCAGCAGTGCACACTCACTCTCGCTATTTCTCTCTCTCATACTCTCAGAGAAGTAGTGGTTGTTGTTCATGGTCATGTAGTGGGTTCCAGCGTCGTTTCCCTCCTCAGAACACAGTGCACCTCTTTCCCCTCTTCTTCACTGGTGGAGGGCAGAGCACAGCTCGGATGGCCTCATCGAATACCGTCTTCAGCCCCCGCTGGGTCAGCGCAGAGCACTCCAGGTATTTCACAGCCCCTGAGGACCGGGAAAAGGCGTGATGGGAAACGTAGTTGAGATACCAACGCCACTGCTTCTTACCGGTAAAAGCACGGCAATGGCTTAGGAAAGCCAGGACAAAGACGTATCAACAGATGGGACATGGTGCGGAGAAAATAATGGAAACACCTAACAATATCGGACACCTTTTGACTTCAGAACAGCTTCAGCCCTGTTTGTATTGCTGTCATCAAGTCCTTAACTGTGTGTAGTGGGGTATTGGACCTTTCTTCAAGAAGGAAAGGAAAGTCCTTCCTATAACGTCCTATAAAGGTTCAATGATGTTTAGATCTGTGTGTATCGGGGAATTATCATCTTGGAATATTATTGTCTTGAAATTTGCACCTTATTGTGTCCCTGGGCCTGTAAAATTACCTCATGATCATTGACTGTGATATGACCATGCAGTGCAATCATCAGACCTAACGACTATATGTACTTCCTTTGACAGAAAACTTTCAGAAAGGTAGAATTTGCCACATTTTCCTTGAGGACAAGAGGGGATTGGGAAGCTATCAGCTGCAACCTTTTCTGTCTCCACTCGTACACAACTGAAAACCTTGCTCACTCATCCAATCCATATTGGAATGGTCCCTCTGGAAGAAGGTTTAGGCCATTCAGAACCAGGAACTCTAGGTTTGAACATAGCAACTATCCTGAGGCAGTATGAGCGCTAAACTCCATGGGTTTAGGCTCTACAAAACACCAGCGCTTTATTGTAGTGATTTTTTTATTTTGACATTTGCCACAACTGTACCCGATGTCCTGTCCTGAGCACACTGAGACAGATTTGCTTTTTTCACATGGCCGCCATATTTGATTTACACTATACTTGGGGGGTGGGAAACCCTACCAGGAAGACATAGAAATAGAAATAGATGGGGGAATGTTCAGAGCAGAGCTGGTGGTGCCATTTCTCACACAACACAGATACAACACAAATACTGCTACTACCACCACTACTGCTACAACTTCTATTGCTACCACTACTACAACTAATACTCGAACAACCACTAGTAATCACCATGCAACCACATAGTAGCAATCAGTAGGAATCAGACCACATCTAGTCCTACAGATTTAAGCTACGTAGACATACGATGCATCGAAACGTGTGGCTCATTGTGGAGGAATGTGATAGTCACAATTTCAGTTAGTTTTATGGCCTCTTAGACATGAATTGTGGAATGTTTAGAGCAGGTGTTTCTCACAAAAGCAGGTAGAGACAGATACACATGTAGCTCTCCCCTGTCCCTCTATTACTACTGCTACTACTACTACTGCTGCTACTACTACTACTACTACTACTACTACTACTACTACTACTACTACTACTACTACTACTACTACTACTACTACTACTACTACTACTGTTGCTAGTACTATCACTACCTGGGTATTACTCTGTTGTTATGTTACATGTGTGTGTAGCAGGCTACCTGACAGTGTTTGGTAGTAGCATGGTTGCTGTATTGATTCTTTAGAATGCTAATATGTTGGCTTGTTAGCTTATGATTTTCTGTAGCATGCTAGCTGACATTGTTTACAAATAGCATGGTTGCTCTAGGTGTGTGTTAGCATCATGGTCGCTGGTATATCGATTCCCTAGAATGTTGATATGTTGGCTTGTTAGCCTTAGTTGTCTGTAGCATGCTAGCTGATGTTGGTTACTAGTAGAAATATCCGCTGTGGTCCAAAATGTATCTAATGGCTAAGACTATCCTATGATTAAGACAGGTACGACAGCGTATTGTCCATTGCTTATCATCAATAGCGAGTTCAGATGTGCAATAAATAGTAATAAACTATTGAATCGGGAATTCAGAACATATCCAGTCGCACACATGGCAAACGCAGCCTCACCAATCTCTCTCGCCATGGCCAGGCCTTGCGGGTAGGTGATAGGGGACAGCTTTTTGTCCCTCAGCCTCTCGATGGTGTCCTTGTCGTCTCGCAGATCCAGCTTGGTGCCCACCAGGATGATGGGCGTGTTGGGGCAATGGTGTCTCACCTCAGGGTACCACTGCCCCACAGCCCCCCCACACCCCCCAACCCCAAGCACAGACACACACACACGCACACGCACACATATAAAGAAACAAAGTCCGTGAGACAAGAGAAAAGGTAGAGTTAGCAGGACAGAGTGGCAGACTGACGAGTGCTCTTCCACGCTGACATTCTACAGAGGCTGCGAATTGTGGAAATAAATTTTTTTTTTTAATAGATCTGTTCTAAATTAGCACAAAACCTCAACTAATCCACATCACATGACAAGAAAGAAATCTCATTGGACCAGTACAACACAGACTGTATAGAGGGAGTTTTGACCTTTAGGAAAGAGTGTGATTTCACATGAGAGCGTCTCATGATGCTCAGCAGCTGAAACCACAGCAGGCCGTTGCCCTCCCGCTATAGAGCCTGTGGCCTCCTTCAGACCTGGCCTTGCAACGTCTCTATGCACCATCAAATCCAGAGCGTTGTAAGACCAGGTCTGGACAGGGGGGCGGGGGGGTCTTTGTACGACAGCGTTGCGGTAAGCCAGGTGGAGCCAAAGATGTGCCTCCTTGTGGTCAGACTCAACCTCGGGAGGTGGGGGAGGGGGATGGCGGGTCAAAGGGTCGGTCAGCGTACTGACCTTAGCTCGGACGTTCTCAAAGGAGGCCGGACTGACCAGGGAGAAGCATATCAAGAACACATCCTGGGAGAGAACCAGAGAGATGGCCAGTTGAGAGCGACAACTGTGTGTGTGTGTGTGTGTGTGTGTGTGTGTGTGTGTGTGTGTGTGTGTGTGTGTGTGTGTGTGAGTGTGTTGGGGGGTGCAAAGAAATGTCCATCTTATCAAGCCATTTAACCTAGTACTGAGTCTTGAAATTGTATTGTTCATAAAACAAGTTAAAAAAAAATCTGCCCGTGGGGGTGGGGTGGGGGGGCGTCATTTTACTTCCCAAAGTTTCAGTAACTCCAGTAAATCCTTGAATCATGGGAACTCAATTATGTCACCCTATTGGCAGAGGTTTTCATTCATTGTAAGAAAAATAAAACGATTTAAAGACTGAATATGAGTAAATGACTTGTAAAGATGGACATTTGTTGCCGTGTGATGTTAAATGCTGTATCCTAATGGCTTTAAAGGCCTCAGATAGTGTTTGAGAAGTGCGTGTGTGTGTAGATACCGTCTGTGGGTAAGACAGTGGTCTGAGCCTATCGTAGTCTTCCTGTCCCGCCGTATCCCAAAGGCCCAGGTTCACTGGTTTCCCATCCACCATCACATTGGCGGAGTAGTTGTCAAAGCTGCGGGGAAGCGGTTACGTCATTGAGTAAAACGCATCAAGACAACAAAATTCTCTTTTTTTTGTCTATTCAACTGCATCATGTAGTCTACGTCTAGAGATGTAGCAGAGGGTAAATCCAGGAGGTCCAATTCAAAGACTGCAGCAACTGGATTGAGGGAAACATCCATAATGTTAGCTAACGTTAGCAGTCAGCTAGTTTATACTGTTAAAATTATATTCATCTCCAAACCAACGAGGTCTAATGTAAGTTGTAACGTTAGCCGACAGTTTGTTTAAACAACAGCGGCGTTAACCGGCTAAAGTCACCTAACGCTAGTGCTAGCTAGCAGAAACAGCTAGCATGATAAATAATTTAACTGTTAAAGAAGGGCTGCTAAGGAAATAAATGAAATAAAAATGTTAGCATATTACTAATACTTAAGACAATGTGTAAATACTGACAATAAAAATTTGACCCAGTTGGTATATATTTAACATTAACCACATGTGTTAGCTGGCTACTAACATGGATGTTCCCTCCTATCCAGTTGCTGTAGTGTAGATTTTGACTTTCTTGGGTAATATTGATAGTGAAGGATAATTTTACATTTTACACAATATTACATTTTAATAGTGATTTTTTCATCTGCTTTACAGTTTTGTCAAATATGGCTGTCTTGTGACTAGAGCGAATTCCTAGCAACCTTGGTTTTATGTAAGGGATCAGGTTATTCTGTTTTTTACATGGGTACTTGCCAAAGAAATTACTTACTCGACACAGAATGTTAATTTAAAATGATTTGATTACAAGCTACCGCAATTTACAAGCTTCGACCAAAACTGCTAGTCTAGTAGGACTGTCTGCAGTGGTGTCTTTTTGCCACAATGTGTCGCCAGTTACTTTGATTAGTAATCAAGAAAATCTATCAGACTTCTTGATTCATGATTATAGATGAAACAGCAGTCTACTCTAGACCCACCCTTTTTATTTACCATGACGTCACTGCCTACATCAAATAATACTGAGCCCATGTGGGTTACTCACACAGTAGGTATGTATTCTCCGGGGAAGGCATTGGTGGTGTAGCTAATCAGCAGACAGGTCTTACCCACAGCCCTGGAGGAGGGAGAGACAGAGAATGTAAAATACAGGAAACCTAAGAAATATTGGAAGATCTCTTGCGCAACTCCCGAGATGTATGTCTCTTTTGGCTGGGAATAAAATCTTACTATCCACCCAAAACAAAATTCAGATATTTGGTAAATCTGTGTTGCCTAGAAGTGTGTAATACCTGTGTGTAAGAGTGGAAAAAAGGCATTTTTATGTATGTGTGCATGCACGACTGTGCGTGCGTGTGAAGAGAGGCAGCCTCTCCCTTTCAGTGTCACATAGACACTGGCCTACATTCATGTTGCCTGAGGGGCATAGTAGCCCCCTCTGATAGCGCCCCCCCCCTCTCTCTCTCACACGTACAAGATGACTATCTCCCTCACCCGCTCTCTCTCTCTCTCTCTCACACACACACACACACACACACACACACACACACACACACACACCCTTCCCTCTTACCCCTCCCACTCCACACCGATACAGAGCGAGCTCAATATTGGCAGGCTGTTTCTGTGCTTGTCCGAGGGGATGACGCACAGTTTGGTAACGGCATGGGCAACTATGGAGTGAGCGGTCTACTCATGCATGGAATAATGAGAGTGATTTTGTGTCTGTGTGTGTGGATGGACAGAGCAAAATGGTGCAACACACACTGCCGATGTGTGTGTGTGTGTGTGAGGGTACCGGGAGATCCGGGGGTCAGTGAGTTTGCCTCGATGGGAAGGAGAGCAGGGCAGAGAGGGATGGAGGATGAGGAGGTTCAAAGTATAGGCGTTTGGTGCTGACAGTGACATTCCCAATCATTTCCTTTGAGGAATGAGAAGATGGGTATAACTACTAACGTCATTGTTTCATGTCATGAAGTGATTGATGACCTCAGTCGTCAGTGCATTAAACCAAACTCACCTTCAGATATGTACTGTAATAGATTACTCTGTAGCCAGTCATGATATTAGGATTTAAATCCAGCAATGAGGAATAGATCCTACTGGATTTTCTGAGCATATAGCCGAGTACAATCACGATGCAGTGAGAAATGCACAGAAAAGATAGCATCGGGGAAACGGGGCCTGCTTGCCACAAGCAGAGCCACAGATTCCTTAGCGTGCATCAGCACTTCAGCCTGCCTCCAGTGGCCTACGAGGCGTGTAGGTGTTCCCTGCATAGCATCCCTAGGCGCGCTGTCCCTGCCCATACAATAGGCTGGGAGGCACAATGTGAAAAATCCAAATGCATTTAAGTGGAAAATAATTGAGGGGGTCTATTCTTGCCGGAGTATTGTCTAGATGCTTAGCAAGCGAGCAGAACACACACACAAAAAAAACAGCCAGACCACCCGTCAAATCGGTGAGCCCCAGCCCCTTTTCCTAGTACATAGCATCCTCCCATCCATCCATCCATGTACGCGCCACTGAATCACACACGAGAAAATACACTGTAGTTTCATTTGGAAATCCAAAGATGACGCTTACCCGTCGCCGACCACCACACATTTGATAGCTTGCATTTGTGCAGAAGTTGACGGTGCTCGACTAGCCGGCCGCGGTTGTTAAAATAGATCCGACAATCTGCGCTATGGTCTCAGAGAACAAGCGGGCTAGTCCGCTCAGCGATGGAGCCGCAGTGAAAGGGGTCGATGACGAGCGTCGCCGAGTGACTCCGGAAAAGACCGAGCGCATTTAAAGGGCCAGCTAGGGGTGAAAGCTACTACGCCACAATTGCCGAAACAGCACAGCCCCAAGTACCTTGAATTTTATATATTAAAGAGATCACATATTAACCTTATATGACGCTGGTATAAACATTTGAGGTACGGACTCATATTATCAGAAAAGAAAGCAGACTATTTATTTCGGTGGAAAGAGACATTTTTTAAATGTTATGTCTTCATTCATTCGTTCATTGTCTCCTGTGCCATGGACACAAAGCGTTTCCAAGGTGTTGTTGAGTGAATAAACACCATGCTTGTTTCAGTTTTCAGATACTCATAACTGAAGAATCAACGTTGGTAAATAGGTTTTAAATCTCCCTCACTACTGAGGCCAAAACAAATAACCCGATCATCCAGATGGTGGCGCTATAACATGCGACTTTACATTTTGGCCAATGTGTCTCAACAGAAAACCAGTGTACATTCTGCTTTCAGCCATGAGTTATTCCACCATTTCTCTTTGCAAGTTTGTTCCGATCTCCGATGTCAGGCTGTACTTTCAGCATTATATAGAATTTTTCCAAAATTAAGTATAAAACTTATATTCTCACTGCCATCATTTGTCCCATGGGCTTGGACCCCACTAATGGCTGCTTGTGGCTATATTTATTCAAATTTTACAAACGCTAGACCGATATTTTGGTATTCCAATACTGGCCTTTGATTAATAATCACATATGGGCCAGTCAAAGTCATTCACCTCCCTGATCTAGTACTAGTTTTATATCAGAAATCTAACCAGAGAAATCACAGTATGGTGTGAATATCGATGCAAAATATCAAAACTTCAATTTAAATATTAAAAAAATAGTATTAGTATCAGTGTAATAAGCCTTATCCACTGAACCCTAAAATGTATGCATGTGGAAAATTTAGTCGACAAGGTTTTTCATAAACTGGAATAGCATGTGAACTATCTTCATAGTTAAGGTTCTTGGCTGTAATTCCCCAATGCCCCAATGACCTCACCTATCCCCATCAACATAAGACATACCAAGTAGTATAATATTACTCTTAAATAGGCTAATCTAAATTAGCTGATATATCTATAATCATCTAACATGAGTGAAATCATGAGAAATTCCTTTCAGAAATGAGCACATTTTACTGATAGAAAAAAACAGTGCAAAATGGTAAAAACACAGCTGAAAAATTTAAATTACAAAATATGCATCACATAGTGTAATCTCAGTGATTTTCTGACAATATCAAGATATTTATATTTTAAAAAAGTTAATCAGTTGTTGAATTTAGGAAGTTCTTCACAAACTATCCCTGCAAAAAACAGCAAATAACATTTTGTGCACCAGTTTATTGCTCTCTGCATCTGAGCTGCAAAGGGGGAACTGCCTCGTTTTTATTTGGATTGATAAATCCATTGATTGGCTTAAATCCATCAAATCTCTGTTGTGATGTGGTTGGCCATCAGCCATTGTCACTGTTGTGTGTCAATGTGTGTCCAATGCAGAACTACAATGCCTGATTTGGATGATTAGCAAAATTTCTGTTAACAACTGATACAAAAAAAAAGTGTCTTTAAATGACATGGAGTCGTTGCTCCCAAGAGACAGGCAACATTAGATATAATGGGGGTTGGAGTTTGCGGGTCATTTCTTGGGGATGCCGTAGTGCCCCAGCGGCGAGCCCTGAACGTAGGTGAGGATGGCACTCTGCAGGTAGCTGGCTCTCTGGGCCTCGTCCTCCCTCATCCTCTGGATCTCAGCATCTCTCAGACGAAGCTTCTCTAGCAGGGAAGAGATCTCACTCTCCTTGTCGAGGATTGCCTCTCGGTGGTTACTGGTCAGCGCTGAAGGACAGACGGGCCAGCCAGACCGGGTTAGAAATGCACAAAAGACACGTCGGCAAAGAAAACATTTCAGAGTCTGGTGTATTTGACCACGAAACCTAAACCTTAAAAGAAAGTGGGAAAAGGTCTGCCAGTGCGGTGAGGTATTTTCACTTGTTTCTAATAAAAATCAACCTTTTTTCTAAATATTGTTAATATCAGTGGAGCGATCTGGCTTATATTCTGCCTTGATATAAAATACTGAAACTGTTTCTACTGAAACTGCATTGGAAAAAAATGGAATTACTGAACCGTTTGACCGAATATTTTCGAAAAATACGATTTTCAGACTGAACGTGAGACTAAATGACTTGTCGAGATGGATATTTTTCACCATGTTGTCTTCAATCTCCCTCTCTCCACCCTGTGCTTCCTCTCTGTCGTTCTCTAGTATTGAGTCTTCAAATCAAGTGAAAAAGTGATCGCACCGGCACATTTCTTCACTTGACAACGGGGAGAAAAGGGTGGTAAAATGAGCAAGTGAGCGTGAACCTTTCATCTCTCTTTCAAGAGCGTTGATCTTCTCCTTGAGCCCTCCTTGCGCCGTCCGTTCCGCTTGCAGATGTCCGATTTGCTCTTGCAGCTCCACCCTCGCCCGGCTCACCTCGGCCAACTTCTCCTGGTCCTTACCCGACAACTCCTGGAAAGAGAACGTCGACTTTTCAACATCGAAAGCCCATTTTGACACTGACAAGTAAACCGGAGAACCACCAAAATAATTTCTTGGGCCTCTGGTAGATATCTCTGTCTTCCGCGCATGCTAATACGTTAGTATACAGTATGTTAAGTGTCCGTAGACAACTAGCATCATCTAACGTAAGAAGATAGACCTTTTAGTAATCCCTAGTTGGTGCTGGCTTTTTATTTTATGCCAATCCTCTGGTCGCATAAAGGGTAAGATGACTAACCGCCGTTATTACTGCATCTCGTGGGCCCTCACCTGCTGGAGCTCCTCTATCCTGCGTCGGAGGCCGTCGATATCGATGCTCTGTTGGCCATTCTTGGCCTGCAGATCGGCGATGGTCTGTTTCTGCTGCGAACAATGGGTCTGGACCTCCTGGCGGGACTGACGTATGGAGCGGAGCTTCTCCTCCAAGGACGCCACATGCTCCTGCTGCTCAGAGGAGACAAGGTGGAAGCGAGGAGGAAGCACAGGAGGGAGAAATGGGTCTTATGCTGCATCCGTATCACACGGGAATAACACGGGAATAACTGTAAGAAAGATCTGACGGTTCAAACAGACTACTAAGTTCCTGCATTCAAACTCGTTTGAAGCTGTCAAGGCTCCATGATTTTCTTCCAGTTTCTTACAGACTTGGGTTGCTCCCGAGTAGGAAATCAGTCCTAACTGCCCACAAATTCTCAGAGTGACGCAAATTTGGTCCCACATTTAGGCACAATTTGGCCAACATTATCTGACACCAGAGAACAATAATTACTTTCTCAATACTTTTGAAAGACTCTTTCCATTTTTATGGTGGGTGTATTTTCTGACTGGTTGGATAGAAGCAGTTGGATAGAAACGTAGCTATTATCATCCAGAGGTGTAAAACCCCTGCCAGGATTTTTCCCCACCTGTGCCCCACCTTAACCAGGTGATCACAATTATCAGTCCCTTCAAAAGAAAACTCTGTCCTTTCACTTCCTAAACCTGGATGTTACTCCCGTTATCACCTCAGGAACCAATCTGAGATGAATCTTCTGTTAATCACGCGTTAAAACACACCTCCTCCAGGCGGATTTGACTGCGCACTTTGCCCAGTTCCTCCTCTGCCTGGGCCCTCTCCGTCACACACAGCGCCTTGGCTTTGCTCAGTTCCTGCAAGACACATACATATTGCACTCATATTTCATTACATTACAAGTTACAGTAGCCTGGAGATCAAAGCAGTGGTTCTCAAACTGGGGTCGAGGGGCAAAATGAGGAATAGTTTAATTTGACTAGGATTTAATTCTCTTGACATTTTTAGACTTGATTGTAATCCTAGGTTTCACTCTCACTGCTATTATCTCCCCATGTACAGTTTAGACACTAAAGCAACTAAAACTTCCCATACCGTTCCCTTGGACTGATGCTGCGTTGCATTCAAAGTCGGAAATGGAATGGTGAAATACTGTTAACTGCAACTTTAAAAATTGATTTGTCATATGATGCTGAAGATTGAACATCCTGCTTATCAATTTGAACCTTGGGGAAAGTGGACGAGTAACGCTCTCCCCTTCCTCAGTAACTACTGCCAAGGGTGTGACAATTTGAGAAAACCCTAACAAATGGACTCAGACTTTTGGACCCTGTAATACACACACACACACGCACACGCACACACACATTTTAGTAGTTATTAGTTGTTAGTAAATAAATATATAATCTAGGTACTTTTATGTGTTTGATCTAAAATAAGTTTTGTAGTTTTAACCAGATCTGACCTCCTCCAGCTGTATTCGCTGTCCCTCCAGTTTGAAGATGCGTTCCTGCAGAACTCTCTCACTCTCTTCTAAATGGCGATTCATGTGGTCCACCTATACAGAGAAAACAAAATGGCTCCAGTTTCATGCAGATTTATTTATTTTTTTACAAAAAGGTATTTGTTAGGATTTTAATTTTAGCAAACTAAACTATGCAGATAAAAAAACAACTGAACAAAAATGACAATAGAGCAAGGAAAAAGAAAAAATCTGACTGATAAATAAATAAGCAAGTAGGTAGATAGACCTTTTTGTACTATTTTATCATTCCAAATGAACGTCATCCGATTAAAGATGCCAAATGAACTGTCTTACATGCACGCTGTATGAAGTGATCGGGTAAGGTGTGTCTTTGCATGCAACCAAAGCACAAATGTTGGGAATAACGTGACAGACATTCCCGGGAACTTGTATTTCAACCACCGGAAGTGGTCGGTTCAAGCATTTGCATAGCTGTGGGCTGGTCTTTTCCATTTGAGGCGTTTACATGAGGCATTTCTATTCTGGTTGGGCTGTTATTCTGATTATCAAATGGCATATTAGGCTCTGTGTGAAACCCTGCTACTGACAAACAATCCAGGACCGGTACCTCTTTCTGGCGTAGACTATCCATGTCCTCCAGGGCTTGTTTGGACCTCCTCTTCTCTATTTCCAAACGGTCTATTAGAGGACAAGACCAAAGACATTTTGCACGGTCTTCATGTGATAAAAACACATCTTGTCTTTGTGCATTTGGGAATAAAACAAGTGTGCGAGTGTGTGTATGTGTGTTACCCTCTGCCTGCACTAGTCGTAATTTGAGCTCCGCTGTGCTGTTGTTCAGTTCCTGTTTCAGCTCAAAAATCTGCTGCTGCTGAGACTTATACCTGTGCTCCATCTCCTCCACCTAACACACACACACACACACACACACGGCATTTCACTGCAAATATTCAGTTCAACCACAGACGTAAGCTTGTGAAAAACAATTGTCATACCTTATTTTTGAGTTGCATGTTGGTTTCTGTTACGTTTTGGATGTCTCTGAGGAGCTTGCCCTCTCTAAGCACACTTTCCTGCAGGACAAAGAGCAATATCATATGACCAACCTCTGCTTATGAAAGCAATATCTCAGCATTTGTTTAAAAAAATATCCATCTTAACAAGTAATTGTTTTTCTTAGTGATAATTTCGAGATTCTTATCTTTTTGGTTTATGTTTTTTTATTTAGCCCCTTTTAGTCCCTCAGCCTCGTTGCTGTGGTGTTTCTCACTGCTCTTCCCAGAGATCACCTGTCAAGCTAACAGTGTGTCCAGTACTGTAACGTCTTTTTCCTTGGATTGGAGTTTGAGTTTTGAGCACTGCTCATGCTAACTACCCAGCTCTTCTATTTATTTCAAATATACCACTGTTGCTGCTGCTGGGAACGTAAAACGCATCACTTCCTGTGCGCCAAATTTTGTATCCACCAACGGAAAATGCGCTTTATAGACTAATGTACAGCAATGGATGCTTGTGGTTTGAGAAAATAAAATCAGATGTGATCATGTGAAATGTTTCTCAAATGTTGTTTGAAAGCCGTTTGAAAAGCCAGTGATAGGAAAACAACGCACAAAAATGTTATTGTCAAGCTGCTCCCACAACAGCTCAATAGGGTTGAGATCTGGTTACTGCGCTGGCTACTCCATTTTAGACAGACTACCAGCTGACTGCTTCTTCCCTAAATAGTTAGTCATCTTAATATTTTCCTTTTATTGGCCAGTCTCAGATATGGCTTTTTCTTTGCTACTCTGCCTAGGAGGCCAGCATCCTGGAGTCGCCTCTTCACTGTTGATGTTGGGACCTGGTGTTTTGTGGGTACCATTTAATGAAGCTGCCAGTTGAGGACCTGTGAGGCATCTGTTTCTCAAACTAGAGGCTCTGATGTACTTGTCTTCTTGCTCAGTTGTGCACCGGGGTCTCCCTTCTCTTTCTATTCTGGTTAGAGCCAGTTTGCGCTGTTCTGTGAATGGAGTAGTACACACCGTTGTATGAGATCTCCAGTTTCTTGGCAATTTCTCACAGGGAATAGCCTTCATTTTTCAGAACAAGAATAGACTGACAAGTTTCAGAAGAAAGTTCTTTTTTTTCTGTCCATCTGGCCATTGGGACCATAATCGAACCCACAAATGCTGATGCTCCAGATACTCAACTAGCCTAAGGAAGGCCAATTATATTGCTTCTTTAATCAGAAAACAGTTTTCAATGATCAATTAGCCTTTTAACACGATAAACTTGGTTTAGCTAACACAATATGCCATTGGAACACAGGAGTGATGGTTGCTGAAAATGGGCCTCTGTATGCCTATGTAGACATCCCATTAAAAATCAGCCATTTCCAGCTATAATAGTTATTTACCACATTAACAATGTCTAGACTGTATTTCTGATCAATTTAATGTTATTTTAATTGAAAAAAAAGTGCTTTTCTTTCAAAAATAAGGACATTTATAAGTGACCCCAAACTTTTGAGTGGTAGTGAATATGAAAATGGAACTGACTTTCAAGCAAGTGCCACTTGTTTCTCATGCCAATCAGACTGAATCTGAGACTAAATTACTTCTTAATATGGAATTTTTTTTTCGCAGCGTTTATTCTTCCATCCCATCTCTCTTCATACCTCCTGCTCTCTCTTCCTCTCTGTGCTCTGCCGTTCCCTCTGTTGTTCTTTCTCTGTCTTCGTCCGAGCCAGCAGCTCTCCCAGGTTGTGTTGTTTCTGCTCAGAGAGGGCGAGGGCAGCTTCCGCCATCTGCAATCTGCACGCAAAACATTGGATTATGTGCGTATTATATAATACAATACGTATGGCCATAAAGGTTCAGAACATGAAGCTTTCCTGTGCAGAAAAGACAACATTCACGACAAAGTGTACGAATATCAACCAACCAAGAAAGTGGTCTACAGTATCTAGAGGCGGGCTATAACAGGTTGTTTTGTTCTTGAAGGTCTGAATGTGGAATAAAGGAAGAGGGGACCATTACTTGGCAGTAGGGATGGGTACCAAAACCAGGTATTAAACGGGTCCCGGGGCTACATTATTAAAGACCACAGTATCAATAAGCTCCAACGTTATCGGTTCTGCTCTTGGTACTGGAGAAATTAAGAAAATAGATTTCCTATTTATTATTGCTACATAAGCGTTATCTTGCACATTTTATCTCACCAACGCTATTTGTAATTTGCAATAACATTAAGACGTTCGTCTATGATGCATTTTCGCTATTCCCAATCCAGAAGAGAGATCTCTCTCTCTCGGAGCCTGTGTGCAAGGGGCGGGGGCACAGATAAGAACCGATAAACATACCGTCAAAGTATTGGAACGATAAGCAGTATCGGTAAGAGTAGTAGTACCGTTAAAATCTTAACGATACCCATACCTACTTGGCAGTGAGAGAGTTGACCGCTGACTTCTTTTCGCTCAGCACTTCTTGGAGTTGGCCAACATGAATGGAAGTTGACCTGATGGGAGAAAAAAAAACAAAAAAAAACAACAACAAATATAACGTGTACAATATTGACTTGGAGGTCTGCCACTGATCTCAGACTAATACTTAAATAATAAAACTTATTACCTAATCCCTATCAAGTCTGACTGACCTGCTGGAGCGTCCCATCTCCTCCCTCTGCCTGTCTATGGTCTCCATCAGGCTAAGAAACTGACAAGAGAAGACACACACACACACACACACACACACACACACACACACACACACACACACACACACACACACACACACACACACACACACACACACACACACACACACACACACACACACACACACACACACACACACACACACACACACACACACACACACACACACACACACACACACACACACACACACACTGAAATCACCTGATCATCATGCCCAACCAGACGTTTGTGAGTGAGTGGGTAGCGTGCTGTTGTAAGTTGTAAAACTATCTATGGGTGGATTCTACATCATCATTACCTGCCGTCCCTTCTCCTCCTTAATTATCTGGATCTCCTTGCTGAGGACCTGGGTCCTGCTGCGACTCTCTCTCAGCGTGGACTGCCTGTCTGAGTTATGATCTACGGCCTGCCCTGGGAGGGTCAAACAACAGGGGGAATAGGTGAGGACCTTGGGGTAAGGTGGGGTAACACATGCAGTGGAATTAAAGTGACACCTTACCGAGCGATTTGAGTGTGTCACTGGGTATGTTGTTCCCTGCCATCTCCAGCTGTAGCAGGGTCTTGTTCTGCTTTAGAGTCTCCAGAAGAGACCTGCCACCGAGCAGACCAATGTTGTTCCACCTCAGGTCTGTGACAAAAATCAGAAGGCGGGCCGAAGATTTCATCACTCACATTCATTTTCACAGTGTAAAAGGCAAGGGTACAGCAAGACAGTGTTTGTTCCTCTATCTCTCAGCTTGGATCAGAGTCATTCGTTCATAACCAATAGCGTTTGATGGTGCTCAGTGATATGCAGCTCGCCTACGTCGCCTTTTTTTTTTTTTTAATGAAAACCTGGGAATGCTTTTGTGCCATTTAACATGAATTAGTGCTTGTTTAGTTTACCAGTCCATGGCAGGTGAGACAAAACCAGACACTGCCTTATAATATTCATGTGTGAGTGAGTAGAGAAGGAAGAGGGCGATGTAAGGTAAACCTCCAGCATAATATCAACCAACTATTTGAAATGAAAAAGAGCTTTGTAAAGCCTCTATGTCACCTAGAACCTCCAGGGTGCTGTTCCTGTTGAATGCCAGTGCAAGCTCTGACGCCCCATGGTGGTTTATCTGGTTATTGCGTAGGTCCAGTTGGGTCAGGACGGTGTTCGAGGCCAAGCCCTCACAAAAAACCGAGAAGGACTCGTCCCACAACCCCAATGCATTCCACTCCAACACCAGCCTGCAGACAACATATAACCATGCAGTGACACAGCAACACAGGTCAGTCTATAAAACTAAAAAGGAAAAAAAAAAATCCACCCTCAGATACTCGTTGATTATATATCATCAATCTGTGACATTCAATGCAGAGTTGAGTTATTTCGTGATGAAGTTTAGTAATTTACCTTTTTATTGCACCCACCACAACCTGCCTTGCATTATTTTTATTTTTTTTATTGTATCACTAGGAATGATCACAAAAACAAAACGCAATAGTGAAAATGAAAATAGAAAAAAGGAAGATTTAAATAGAAAACAAAAATGAAAACATTAAAAAGCAAGCTGAAAAGGAAAAGTGAAATCCATAAAGGTAAAAAATATATATATTTTGCACAATGCTGCAATGTCAAATCTCACCTGCGCAGAGTCTTGTTTCGTGCCAACAACTTCCCCAACACCTCAGCCCCCGTTGACCTCAGGTTATTTCCCTGAAAACATTATTTTACATCAGGTGACTATCAATGCACGTGCTTCAGCAAATGAAAACCAAGCGGGTGTCTGAAAGCATGCAACATCTACTTTGCTTGGTCTCACCTTCAGATCCAGGACCTTAACAGTGGTGTTGCCAAACAATCCAGCCAGGAGTACCTTGGCACCTGAGAACGACGCATACGGGGGGCAGGGGATGTTGTTATAAAGTGAATAAATGACAGTGTGTGCAGCTCAATTTGTTTCAGGTCTAACCCTAATTCACATAGAAAACCACAAGCATGTGCCACGCATACTGCAGGCTATTTCAAAGTCTTGCAAAGTCACGCACCTTCCTCGCTGAGCATGCAGTCACTGAGCGACACCTCAGTAAATACAGTGTCCTTGTGGAAGACCCTAGCCAGCACAGAGCAGGTATCTGCAGACAGGCTCTGTCCACTGAGGTCCAGTTTGGTTCCCTGAACCCCTCTGGCTTCTTGGAGCTGGGCCAAAATGGACTCCTGGGGCTCCACACCTCCCTCTTTACACAGACGCAGGTATGCCCGCCTGAAATCCTCCATTCTGGGCCACTGTTTTTTCTTCTTCAGTTGCTCTAATAACTTTCAACCTTTCCTTTTCTTTACCACAGCCCCGCCATTCCTTGAGTTTTTCCTTTTCACCTTACATCCACAGGGTTTTGTTTGCTCCTTTCCTTAGGGACTGAAGAAGGAAAGATGGAATACACAAAAAGAGAACATTTAGCAAAATTCACTACTTTTCTTTTACCTACTTATTCCTATTCAGAGTGATGGGGGGCTGCAGCACATCCCAGAATGTATTGGGTTGGACAGGTTGCCAGCCCATCACAGGGCTAACACAGATAGAGGGACACTCAAATTCATACCTATGAGCAAACCCACTGTGAAGCACCCTCTCAGAATTATATAATTAGGATTTGATAGCACAGGAGCTCCACATTTCTGATGTTTCCATCTGTCCTGCAGCTGTTCAGACATGCATAGCATATTGCATTCATCATTTCAAGAGGTCCACTGGCAGCTCATTAACATCAGTAAGTAACTGGAAGAGGGGCTGCAGAAGGACCCCGGCCAGACTGTAGTAATCAACAGCCTTTGTGAGGCCGAATTGCGGAAACTCTCGTGCATGACAGCGTCAGTAGTGCTTGATTACCTGGTTACCAGCCCACTGGGTTCACCAACTATCAAGACACAATACACTAGACTTCTTAAAACACTAATCGTGGCCTTTGAAGCATTGTGATTGATAGTGAAGCTGATAACTGGGAGATGGTCCACCCAAGATGGCTAGTCGTACTAACCTAAAAACATACTGCAGCTACACGTGAAACCCAATCTTTAAGAATCAAGGAGCTAACTATTGCCATCATCAGCAAGGATTCCAGTCACTATTAGATGCAAGTAACTCAATGGCTACTCAATGGCTACCGTGATACGAGTCGTTTTCTCTTGTATGGAGAGAAAGTGACGCCGAAGTCCATTCAAAAATCTGTTATTTTAAATTATCCTTGCTTATCGCTTATTACCCATAAAATATAACTCAACTCTAAAATCAATAACACGCACTCTCCGTTTCGGCATACACCCAATGCACCAAGCAGGACTTATTTAAATAAAAATGTAACTTTTAGAACAGGGTTGATAGTTATCACCAAGACTTCCAAAATACACGGTATGCGGTAGCCAGGATGACCCCAATGCTTTGAACTATTACTGAAACAAATGCTGCTCGGAGGCTTCTAATATTTATGTGGGGAAAGTATAATGGAAATGTAGCTTCTGGCATTTCAGATGAGATACTGAGTCATATTTTATGGAGGTATGTACCTTCGTCGATAAGCAAGACGTTAAATTGCCAGGTTTTTCAACGGAATGTGGCGTGACGTTCTGTCTCTGTCATGAGAGAACGACTCGCGTCGGGACCATCGGGCAACCAATTTGCTAACTGCTGAACTAGCTGCTTCAAAGTCTTTGTCGCAATTTTAGGCAATAGAAATAGATGGCTCAAAAGAAAACAAAAGCACAGACCTCAGCGCGCGACCGTGTAACCACAATTATCTCCCCCAAACAATCGCAGGTTTTTGTTGCTGACAGCTGGCAGTTAGAAGTAACCAGGAAGCGGATTTAAGCGCGAGGCATCTCGGTTATTGTAGTCTTGATACTGCAGCATCACCAGACAATACATGGGCGGTTTGGCCAGAAGATATAATTTCATTTTATTTATTTAAATTTGGAGACACATTGAGCAGGTGCCTCTTTTAAAAGTGTGCCCGAATATACACATAAAATAACAACAAATAAAATAACAAATAAATAAATAAATAATAAATAATAAATAAACAAATATAAACAACAAATTAAAAAGGTGGTACATATGTTGTACAAAGTAAAAACAAATACATATTTAACATCCAAAAACTAAAGCATGTAGTATTTAGAATAGTAGCTAAAATCATAGAATAAATTAAATTAAATTAAACGAAGATGAAGAATGTTACATAAAGTGTCACTGACAGACTGTATTTATGGTGGCTACCTGGACAGGTCCTAGCTGTCACATAAACAAATAACTAGTAACTAATTTTAATGAAAAACCAAATAAATGTCAAAATGCTCAAATGAATGTGGGAAAACGCAACAAGTAAGTTACCTTTTTCCAATAACACCCACTTTCATTTTTTCTTCTTCTACCACTCCCTCTCTACCTTTTCTTTGACTATTTATGCTTGCACCTAACCTCCTTCTATCCGACTCATCCAATTGAATCTTTGCTCACAATCTTTGAATGTTTATCCACTGAAACTTTAATGTGTAATATTCGTTCTACCAGTGTCAAGTCTGTATATGTTTGTTGTTATATATAAACATAAAACAAAAAGTTCTGAAATTTGTGTTTGGTAGATTATTTCTCTGTTGTAACAATGCTTCTTGGCAATACATTTTATACCGTTGGAAAGCCTGTTTATTTCCCTTTTAAATGGTACCCCATTTGTAAGGAACATGCATTTGTGGGATGAGCAGCACAGCTGAGTATGTGGGTTGCGCTCATGAAAAATTTGCCAAATCTTCTCAATGCCAATGCCAAACAGCTTATTCTGCTGTTGCTATTAACTCTTGTTTTGAGCTTCCGGTACCCCCAGGTACCTCACCCTTTCAGCACTTAGGAACCGTAGGCTGTCTTCTACAGATTTGCAGTCAAGGTTTGCAGGACGATATGGCACACGGCTCTCGGCCCAGACAATCCGGAACAGACTGCACGCAGCCAATCTCCGGGCTCATAGGGCTGCCAGGAGGCCTGCCATGACTGCCCTTCACCGTCAGGCCCGTTTGCGCTGGTGTCGGCAACACCTGCACTGGAACCTGAACATGTGGAGGAACGTTATGTTCAGCGATGAGTCCGGATTCTGCCTATGGAAGTGGGATCGTAGGGTCAAAGTGTGGAGAAGACGGGGAGAACGCTATGCTGATTGCTGCACCGACAGAGTAACACCTTTTGGTGGAGGCAGTGTGATGGTGTGGGGCGGCATCTCCATCACTGGAAAAACAAGGCTTGTCATCATTGGAGGCAATCTCAATGCAGAGAGATATCGAGATGAGATTCTGCAACCAGTGGCAATCCCATATCTCCACAGTCTGGGACCGAACTCCATCCTCCAAGATGACAACGCTCGCCCCCACAGAGCGGGGTTTATCAGAGACTACCTCCAGAATTTGGGAGTAGAGAGAATGGAATGGCCTGCCAACAGTCCTGACCTCAACCCAATTGAACACTGGGGGGATCAGCTTGGGCGTGCTGTTCGTGCTAGAGTGACCAACACAACCACGTTGGCTGACTTGCGACAAATCCTGGTTGAGGAGTGGAATGCCATCCCACAGCAGTGTGTGACCAGGCTGGTGACCAGCATGAGGTGGAGGTGCCAGGCTGTTGTGGCTGTGTATGGTTCTTCCACACGCTACTGAGGCTCCTGACTGTTTGTTAAATGAATAAATTGTAAAATTGCCAATATGTCTTGTTTCTTCCTTGTTACTGATAGACTTCAATCATCCAATCCACCAAACAACACCAAACAAGAGTCAATAGCAACAGCAGGATAAGCTGTTTGGCATTGGCAGAGAAGATTTGACAAATTTTTCATGAGCGCAACCCACATACTCAGCTGTGCTGCTCATCCCACAAATGCATGTTCCTTACAAATGGGGCACCATTTAAAAGGGAAATAAACAGGCTTTCCAACGGTATAAAATGTATTGCCAAGAAGCATTGTTACAACAGAGAAATAATCTACCAAACACAAATTTCCGAACTTTTTGTTCAATGTTTATGTATGTGAATGTCTATGTAGCACAAGCTTGCTACACCAGGGGTCGTGACAGACAGAGACTGGTCACAAGAGAGAGAGAGAGAGTTCATTGGCTGGCGTGACATTTTATTTGTCCGGTTTCTCCAGATCAGATTTTTAGCTCAGTTTCTTGGTCGGACCTTCCTCGCAGTTTTCTTTAGTTAGCCACCCCTATTATTAAATGGCAGTGAGACTGCAGGTCTGCTGAGGCTTGCTGAGACAGCAAGTGTTGTTTTGGGTATGACTATGATATACTATGATTAGAATGTGATATTTCAGAATGGATTACAGTAATGAAGCTGACCCCCTCATCTGGGGTGGCAAGGCTTTTTGGTATCTCACGTCTGTGGCAGGATGTGACAGGCAGTACAGGTGGAAAATATTGACTTGAAAAAATATTTTTTGTTGCTGATGTTTTCACTACAAATGTTTGAAAATTGTATTACATACCTACATTTTTACACATATTTTTAATGTAGAAGCACTTATATTTTTTTATAGCCTAGTTTTTTTCTATAGTCATGAATAACATCACCAATCAATAGGAAAGTCTTGGGTCCAACAAGCCATCACTTATCTCAATGCAACTTTGGGATAAATAGATGTCGATGATCAAAAGACAGGCAATTGTGAAAGGGGGAGGTGCTTCAATTATATCACTAATTGTCAGGAAACTCTCAAGTCCAATGAGCAGTCATACATCTCAATGTGGTTTCAGAATCAATAGATATAACCAATCAGGAAAAGGGAGGGACATAAATAAATCACCAATGGACAGGAAATTGCTGAACACTCTACATGACACAGAGCATGTTATCGTGTCTATGTCCAAATACATTTTATTTGAATACTTTGTTTCATAATTTGATATCTTTGTTGTCATTTTTGTCTTTTGCAAGACATTTGAATGATGGTACAGTGCCAAAAATTGCAAGAAAGGATATCAGTCAGGTATTAGATATCACTACCGGTTAGTACAGTACATAATAATACAATATAGCATGACTGGACTTGTAAAAAAAAAAAGGTAAGCCAATCGATATGTTATGTTATATGTATTGTGATACTCCCCTTTCACGGTAGCTTAGCAACAGCTAGACTGCAATGTGCTTTTGTACCGCTTGGAGGTGCTAGAATACCAACTCTGAATGAGTCCTGTCCATTCCATAGTGCTTTTCCCTACAGCTAATAGTTACAGCTGACTCTGAGTTATTTTATATTCTACTAATGCACTTATTATATATACCGGTTAGGCCGGTATATTGGTTTGCTGATATAAGGGCAAGATATTGGCCAGTGATGTCATCCCAAGCTGGTATTATACAGCATGGGTACTCACACTTTATTATTTAAGATCCACTTACACAAGGTCAGGGCTCCGGAGCAATGCCAGCAAAACGCACCGACATAAATCACTTCTGCATCAGAGAATTGTGCTCTCTTGCAGTGTCATACATCTGACAAACATTCTGTTTGTGGCTTGATATGACGATTTCAACTGATTACGTTTTGCTGTCCTCACCTCTGTGTTGAATGAATTAATTTCTCTACACCAGTGAAGAGAAAATGGAATGGATGAAAGAAAACATGAGACAGTCTAGTTGTGATTTCCAGGGATGTGATTCTTCAGGATTTCAGGCTTTCTGTCAGGTTCAGCACTCCTGTTCATGACTATTATTGTGTGTCCTGATCACATCCCTGCAGCTGAATTTCTAGTTGCTTTTCTTTGGAGCAATGGAGATTCTCCTCACTATGTTTTTGGAATGATTATGTTATTGTTGTGTGTTCCCTTTGAATTAAGCGGTGTCCATGTATTGTAACCAGCCCTCTGTTGCACATATGGCCTCCTCCAAAATCTGTTGTCATTTCAGTCTATAATGTACTCTGCTGTGGGAGAATCCATTTTACAGAATGGACTCATCCATTCTCGACAGTGGACTCTAATATTAATATGATCTATGTATATTGTATATTATCCATTGAAAATGTCTAAATACTATCCAAATGGACAAGCGTGCTTCTGAAGCAACAGTACATCTCTTTTAAAGGGGCGCTAGGCAACAAGGAGGAGTTGATAGAAGTGATGTCATCCTACAAAAGGTGCAGTAAATAGCTCACTTATTGCACCTTTATATATCAGTAGTGACAGGAGTGGTGGTTCAAAGACCAGAGAGGCTCACTGAGACCAAGCTGTAGTTGTTAGCGTCTGGTGAGCTGCAATAACAAACCAAAAGTGACTAATGATACCAAAACTACATCTACTGAACCAGAGCTCTCTGGCTGGGATTGGTGGATCTGTGGGGGGGGAAATCTATCATGTTGGTGGAAATGCAATAGAAGAAAGAATGGCTGAATGTTGGTGTGCTGTCATGTACTTGTAGAGGACCATTGTTTTAGTGTCATCAGCTTGCAGCATTTATTGTTAGCTACAATCCAGTTAACACACACTGTGGTGGGGAAACACCAGGCAGCCTACACACACCAGGCAGCCTACACACACACACACACACACACACACACACACACACGGAGGCTGGAAAATTGACCTGTTTTCTCTGAACAGGAAAAAAAAAGCTTGTGACAAATCTCAAGTCAAGTCTCAAGTCTTTCAGATCTCTGAATGCCAGTAAATCAAGCTTTAATATTAACAGCCTATTATATTTGTTGGTTTCTCTTTGTATTTATTACAAGATGTGTTTCCTGTCTCTGAGTTGTGCTCTTTGACATTGTGCAGCCACACCTCATTTAGGGAGCAGCCGGACCAGGAGGATGCAGGTAGGCCTTAATAAGCTTTGGGTGCCAAGAATCTCATCAGTCATCACATCAGAATAAAGGCAAGCACACATTGAAAACATTGATTTGGTTTTTAAAGTTGCAATTCAACGGTTGAAGAACACTGGATCCTTTCTGGATGACTCCAATATCCACAGTGTTCTGTCATATTTAATAGATGTTCAAAGGGGCTACAGCTGATCAACCAGTGGATCAATATCAGGACAAATGATCCCAGTAGAAATGAAATGATCTGCATGTGGACAGAGAAAGTTTCAGGGTCTCAGGGACAATGAAACCTAAAAAATGTCTGCTAGATTTTTGAATTGGAATGGAAATGTTTTTCTAAACCCATCAAAGGTTTTTTGGTGATGCAAGTTGTCCATTCAGCAGCATCATCCAGAAAAACCACACAGTGAAACAGACACGTGTTGTAGGTGAGGGAGTGTGGAATGTAGAGGAGATGTTTGATTATTATTGATCATTTTATTTTCATTCTAGTCTCTTTAAGTAATTCAGTTCAAGGCAGGTCAGACTGAATGAATCAGACTCTGAATGAGAGTCACATCAGAATGGATGTGTGGTGAGTATTACAAGCAGAAACAAATATGGAGGGAAGGAGGCAAAGACCTTGATTTAGAAACTAACCTCCATGATATTCACACTACATTTTATTCAAGGTTTCTACTCATGTACTGTTCTAGTAGTCAAGACTTTTTCCAGGCCTTAATTCCTGACTGGGTTTGGAAGGTTTTGGTCAGTTCAAGGTGATTTATTCTAATAGTGTCTGGTCAGTTTGGCTGTCAACTACACCATATCATAGTTTATTCTTCATGACCACCAACATTACAGTATCTGAAATGACAGCGGGTCGACCACTACATACAATCTGACGTCATATGTGGATCAGGACTGAGCAAAAGTTTTCCACACATTTCATCCAAATCCCAAACTTGACCTGGAAATTATCAGTTAAATTCTTCCTACTTTTCCAGAGGCTGCAAACTGATTCCTCCTTAATAAAGTTGTTTCAGTGAAGAGAATCAATACAGGAGAAATACTGTTTTCATTCTTGGAAACATTCAGTTTGTTGACATAGCCAAGCAATAAAACCTGGTGAAGGACTCTTGTTCAGTTTGTCCATCTAAATAGTCACTTTCTCCACACAATCAATCATTGAAAGCAACATGTCAACACTGTGGAGAACAAATGAATGCTCTCCCTAGGAACTAGAATGAGAAGAAGAAGAATTCCATTTGTAGTGACTTTTCTGACCAAAGTTCAAAACCAACATATGAACAACTATTCAGTTCTAGTAAAGGGAAGACTTCCAGTCCTGGAGCCATCAAGGCCTGTGCAGTGAAACAGAAATAGCACAAGACTATGGAATGACAATATTACAGCAACAATACAAATATCACACACACACACACACACACACACACACACACACACACACACGGAATAATAGAGATTGTAAATGTACATATGAGTAAATGTCCATCTTGCTGCTCTCCATCTCCAACTGATATAATACAATAGTGATTCAATCTATAGCCAGTTCATGAAAGCTTTTACATTTGGAAAAATCCTCTGGCAGACAGGAAGTGATGCGTTTGACATTTCCAACAGCAACAACAATAAATAAAAGAAGAACTGGATAGTTAGCATGAGCAGCGATAGCCACCGTGACTGAACAGACAAAGAAAAGAGTGCCACCTACAGAAACTCAAACTCCATCAACAGAAAATCCAAGGAGAAAGACGTCACAGTACTGGACACACTGCTTGATTGACAGGTGATCTCTGGGAAGAGCAGTGAGAAACACCACAGCAACGAAGCTGAGAGACAAAGATGGAGACTAAATAAAACAATACTTAAAAAAAATCTACTTGAGCTCACACAACTCAGCAGTACCTCCAACCCCAAATCCAGGATGGAGGGGCTGGGTGAAGGTGGTCTGGACTCTGTGGAGGAGAGTCATGGTTTCAGAGACGCTGTAGAAGGACAGAATACCTGCCCTGTGATCCAGGTACACTCCTACTCTGGAGGACAGAGGGCCTGGTGCTGGAGTTGAGATTTTGTTGTGATTGAATCCATAACTGTTGTTGTCACAATATAATGACCAACATTTGTCATTGTATCCAAATACACATTAATTACGGGTCCCTGTTCTGCTAATATTCTTATATGAGACTGCTATATGAACTCCCCCTGTCCTCTCTACCTCCCAGTAACAACGTCCAGTCTGACCCTCTCTACTCAGGACCTGTGGCCATTTAATAAATCTGTCTGGGTGTCTAGGATATAACTGTTCTGTTTCCACTCTTGTTGCTTTTCTGTTTCCCTCAGATAATAACAGCTTTCTGTGTTTGGAGGCAGTGTAATTTGACATGAATATTGTAAGAACTCAGCTCTGGTCTTGGGCTCTGGATGTGGCAGTAAAACATCTTCAGTCACTGTCAATGAGATCTTTGGCCCTTCCTCATTCAGAATGCCCTCTACTTTATCTCTCACCACCGATCTTCCTCCAAACCGGCCAGGGAGCAGAGGGCGCAGACGATAGCCACGCCCGGGGACCAATTCCAGGTGTTCGTCGCCGTCCTTGTCAGGGACAGCCGACTGGATATTGCATGTTTTTAGACGGGGTTCTTTCCAGATATAGAGCAAGAAACAACTAATTGGCAGTAGCCTGGAGGTTCGGGAACTGGGCATTCAACCCCCAACTGCTCCACTAGAACTGCTCAGTAGCCAATAGTAGAAGACAGTGAGTGTGACTGTATGAATGTGAAGCAGTGCTCAGTCAAAATAACGGTTTAAAACACATCCTCTCCCGATTGTTTCATTCCTTTCCATGGCCCATCTGTGTGGTGACCAGTGTGTAGTAGACTCCCCTCATGGCCAGCAGCTTTTGATGTGTCCCCTGTTCTACCACCACCCCTCCCTGGAAGACAACGATGCGGTCCGCGCTTTTGGATGGTGGACAGGCGGTGGGCCACAACAATACACGTCCTTGCCCTGCCTGGCCTGGTCCAGCGCCTCCTGGACCACCTAGAGAAGGGATGGGGGATGAGATAAAATGAAAAAAAACATGGCTAGTTGCCACATGTATTACTTCTAAGTGCTTTTCTCTGATTTGCCAAAACGTACAGTACATATAACATTCACACCATTTGCGTTTCCTGTATCTCCAAATATAAAATCCCTCTAGATGCTATAAACAATTTCGACATGTTTTCAAAGGTTGATCAGGGTAAAATTGCTCAGTGGGCAGTGAGAGAAGAAAGCCCGGAAACACACTCACCTTCTCACTCTCAGTGTCGAGTGCAGAAGTGGCCTCGTCCAGCAGCAACAGTTTGGGGTTGCGGAGGATGGCTCTGGCTATGGCCACACGCTGCTTCTGACCACCTGACAGCTGGGTGCCCTTATCACCTGCCTGAGTGTCATATTTCTACCCACACAAACAGATAGGTGGAGAGATACAGAGGTACATAGTGATGCAATATTAGAAAAAAAAACAATGTCAGTAGCATTCTATAATACTAAGAGGAGGAGTTCATTCAATTACAATTCTTTCAACTCTGGACAAGCAAGAGGAGACGTTTAGATTGCCTTTTTAATAACTGCCGTCTTGAGGTTGCTGTTGTGTAATCACTGGCGCACCAACAAAGAAGCCCATATGTTTATGCTCTAACTTGCCACAAGGTTTTAGTGAGGGCAATAAGATGTAAAGATAACAACTCTTGGATTAAACATTAAATATGGGAATCATTGTATTTTGAACTCATTCAGTGGTCATATAAAAGACTATCGTTGTTGAGTTTAGACATTAGATCATTCCATTACCTGTGGCAGGTTTTCTATGAAACTGTGAATGTTGGCTGCTTTAGCAGCTTCCTGTATTTCCTCCATGGTAAAAGTGCGGCTGTTGTCTCCGTAGGCAATGTTCTCAGCCAAGCTGCAGTTGAACAGCACAGGCTCCTGAGATACGATGCCCATCTGGGCTCTCAGCCAATGGATGTTCAGCTGTTTCACATCTGTCTTATCCAGCATCTGAGAGGAATATGGGGGAGAAGGTGGGGAAGTGAGAGGTGGAGGAGAAAAGGAGAAGGGCAAAGAGGATGAGAGAAAAAAAAATCAGTAAAGGAAGGAGAAAAAGGATGGCATAACTTGATGTAGGAGAGAAAGGTCCAAGTATCAGGCCAGTGATGAAAGACCGGACCTCCCCACCAACACTTAATTTTCTTCACGATTCCGAAAGTTCAACAGTTACTAGAGTCTCAAACAGGTTCAAAATAAATCACTGGAGATGATCAGAGTTCGATGCATAGAGTTTTATTCTTCACAGAGACAAAACCCGAGTCGGCTCTGGAACCAGACTGACAAAAGCTATATGCGCATGATCTTATGAATCCTAAAAACTGGGTGGAGAATACTGATTTACGCCCAGTTCTGGCAACTCTAGCTCAATGTCAGCAAGTTTTTTTGTTTGATCAGCAGAAATAATGAGTCCACCAGCCCTACGTGGGCCTATACCCCAAGCCCAAACTTCAAGCATCAGCAAAGATAACCATCACCTACCAGCGCCCTAGCGCCATGACATCATACCTAGCTTCTCTAGGCGGGTCGTAATATCAAACTTGGCTTTCCTGGGAGGGTCTTAATGCTAAGTTTGGCTTTCCTGGGCGGGTCTTGATATTAAGCTTGGCCCCCTGGGCGAATCTCTGTGGGCAGTACCTCCCACTTGGACTTCTCCTGTCTGCGCATGCCCTGCCAGTCTATTTTTAGGTACTTTTCAAGATCGGGCCTGTGTAGCCTGTCCCTGGTCACCCCTCTTGTGAGAGGGCCTCAAACTGTATCTTTTAAAACTTTATGATTATTTTGGGTTTCTTATAGGTTATATGTTTTATCAAAACACACTTTTTATACTTATGATCTTCAGGTTATATAGTTAATCAAAACACACTCTTTATATCTATGCAGGCCTGACATTTTTCATTATCAAAATTGCTTAATACAAAATACATCAAAGTAATGATAATTATTTACAACAAATTGGTTACAGGAGGAGTGAGGAACATGGGTGTGGGAGTTGGGGAAGTTGATTTGTCAGGAAAAGTTGAATAATAATCTAGTCACAATCAGGGAGATTCAGAGAAAAAAAACAGTGTGATCATTATTACCAGTGTAGAGTAGAGTGGGTTTTGAAATAGAGACCTTGTGATCCTGTCTGTACAGTGCTAATAGCAGCAATGTCAACTTCCTGACCAGGAACGCACTACTCTTATGATATGATATAATATATAGGCTACTTGTTTTATTTAAGTGCATTTATTACATTGTGGATTTATTAAATGTATCAAGAGCTGCAAAAGTAAGAAAAAAACCCCAAAATGTGTCTGAAAAAACTAAAAATTCCAGTAAAATTAGGTAAAAACGGAATTGGCCATTTGGCAAAATGGAAAAAACGGAATTGGCCATTTGGCAAAACGGAATTGGCCTTTTTTAAAAATGGAATCCTAGGGGCCCTACACCTATAATGATATTACTACTGAAATGGGTGCTAACACCCTTAATGGAACTTATTGGGTTTGTGGATCTCATGCCCATCCATATTTACCTGCTAAATGGACTGGGAGTTGTTATCTTGCCTATATGCTACCACGTGTGCGTATAGTAGATGATTTTTCTGCCCTTCTTCATCACCACCGATTTAAACGTAGCCAACCCAAGCGTATCTCTGCTAATCAAAAATGTATTGGGGGCTTTCCCTGGTATGGTACTATTAATAATGCCCTTAAGATAGATGAATTAGCACGTGAAATAGAACGGACTTTAAATTTCACTACCCAAGGGATCGAATCATGTTGGAGAAGGTTTGCCACCACACCATCACTGATGTGGTCTCGCATTTTTTCTTCCCGTATATACGTATTAAATCTACTAACCGAATTGTTCTCTTGTGTCTGCTGATGATTGACATTAAGGTTGACGAACCTAGGTTGGAGTTCTAAGATTTCCACCACAACTCCGACCTCACCAGGGCCCCCACCAAGACCCACACAACTGCCCTCTTATATACACACACACACACACACACACACACACACACACTTAGGTAGCGACTACACATAATTTATATCATATTACATATACACAAACTCCTCATATTTTACTATATTCTTATAGTGCTTTTACTGTAAATATTGTGATTTTTTTTATAGTGCTCTTACTGTTATACTGTAAATATTGTGTTGGTTGTTTTTTTATTGTAAATAGTGTGAACTTGTTGCCCTTTGCACATTCCCGTTTAGCATTGCCACTTTCCATTTCACTGCACACCCTGTGTGTGTATGTGACAAATAAAGTTCTTGAATCTTGAATCTTGAATCTAATCAATAACCACTAGCTACCTGGTATTGGGCGAGGAGACACATTCTATTACCACTGTTATGGAATCACATGAACCTGGATGTGAAACACGGTTTGCACGTGTGTGTTTGTGTGTATTCTCACCACTGTCCCTTCTTTAGGATCGTAGAACCTCTCCAGAAGTTGGATGGTAGTGCTTTTACCACAGCCGCTGCTCCCCATCAGGGCCAGAGTCTCTCCCTTGCTCACCTTCAGATTCAACCCTTGCAGCACGGGCACATCGGGGCGCGAAGGGTAGTTAAACCTAACACCCCCGAAGACCACGTTACCATCGAATTTGTCCTGGAGCATTGGAGAGGAGAAAATGAGAGAAGACGGATGTGTTACCATCTCTGTGAAGAGGTGTATTCCAACTATATTGTGTTTGTTGTGTGCGCTTTGTGGTGTGGGAGCTTTGTGTAGTGTACCGGTGACTCTCCCTCTTGTGAGAGGTTGTCTATGGCGGGCTTTCTGTTCATCAGCATCATGAGGTGAGAAGCTGAAATCTTGGCCTTAGCATAGTTTGGAGTGAATGCGTTGGCCTCTCCTACAGCCATGGCACCGTAAACAAGAGCAGAAATCACTCTGGGAGAAACACAGAAATGAAGGGACATTGTAGGAGCCGTTTATGCCTTTTTGGTTATGAAAATGAAAATGAATGGTAAATGTATAGTTAATGAATTTATGCTAGATGAAAATGGACTGAGAATTAACTATGAGAATTTAACTATGAGAATGTAAACATAAATGATTAGAATTGGGGGATTTATGATTTATTATACGATTTATGAACATTGATTTATGAACATGATGTTGCCTGGCCTGGCAACATCATGCCTTACCTGTCTTTATGAATGGTTACTCAGATGGGAGGGGGCAGAGACCGGGGAAGGCAAAAAGTTTTCTACCGCACCACGCAGGCACGAATACTAGAGAAAGGTTTGAATTAGGAATTGTTTGATTTGTTTGTTTAACAAATGGAGAAATAAATGATCACAGTGATCGCATTTATCTATGGATCAGATCTCTCTTTTTGCATCGCGAGTAGACTTGGCTATCCCTGGTCCGATGTGACTATTCTAATTTTGATTTTTAATACGAAGTCACAACATTAAGTAGAAAACTTTTGCTTGGAAGCTGAAGTTGAAATCTGAAAGCTGAAATCTTCGCATGGAAGAAGGATAGGCTACAAACGCCTTGGATCAAGAGGACGGACAAATCTATGAATGAAAGCCGCTACTACGACATCCCCATTCCAAAGCCGGCAGGGCCGTGAGTAAAAGCCTGTAGGCTACTACGAATATGCAACTGTGAATACCCTGGGGATATTTTGAATGAAACCAAGGAATTTAATTGTTTCATATTCTCCTCTGTGTGAATGATCCGATTGACTGGAGCGCACGGGAGCACATGGATTGTTACATTGTTGCATTATTGGGAAACAATAATCGCGGACTGTGATTGGCGGATTGCGTTTGGATTCGTGGGTTGTTGGATTGTCATGTTTATTGAGCTATAGCGGCTGGAATTAAAAATGTCTGTGGAAATGTCCGATGATCAGCAGAAGGAGGAGGAAGTGGAGGCCGATAGAGCGCTGCATAAACTAATCGGCTCCCGTAGAGCCAAGTTGGGAGTTTTGACAAGGCGCAAAAATGAATTGGCTGAGTTGTTTGCTGCTGAGGATGTATCGCTGGAACAAGTGAATGCTCTATTGGAGACCTTTGATGTTCTACTGAATGAATTTGATGAAATGCATAAATCTGTACAAGCACTGTTGTGTGAAGATGAGAAGGAAGGTGATGAACTTGACTGGTATCAACCAAAAGTAAAACAATTTCATATCCAGGATATTCAATCCAGATTAAAACCTGACCGAGCAGAGGGCAGTTCTATTGTCCAACCGGATGCTATTGTCCAACCGGAGGACAGTGTTAGCAGCTCTGCTAAAAAAGGATCAAAAAGAAGCACTGTGTCATCAGCTGCTGCAGCACTGCGCCTGAAAGCAACAACCGAGAGGGCTGCTCTGATTGTAAAATCTGCAGCATTGAAGGAAAAACTCAAACTGGAGGAGGAAGAGGAAAAACTACAGAAATTAATGAAGGATCTGAATACAAAAAAGGAAAAATTAAAGATTGCATCCGCAATTGCAGAATCTGATGCCAAAATAAAAGCCCTTGATGAAATTGATGAAATTATTACCCCAAGCTGGGGTGAAGACACCTACAGATGCAATGAATGACTACCACGACATGATGCAAAAAGGACAACCTAGGACTCTCGAACTATTTGATCCAGGCCCTCTAAACCTGACGGCCTCACCTGATGACATGGAACAGTCTCACCTTAAAGGGGGGGCTAGGCCAAGGAGGCCAGCTACCACCCTACTTCCTGATCAGTACATGTTAACATCCAACTATCAGGCTCCTGCTCAGAGAATGCATGCACATGCATTCATGCCAGGGCCTGACATGAATGCTCCTCTAGGACCATCTATTCAGCCATCTAATCAGCCTATTCAGCCTCCAATTCAGCCAACATTAGGCCGGGGCCTCACAGCCAGGCCACCGGGCCCCCCAACCCCCCCCTTTCCCCCAAAAAAAATTTTTCCCCCCCCCCAAAAACCCCCCCCCCCCCAAAAACCCCGGGGAACCCCCCCCCCCCCCCCCCCCCCCCCCCCACCCCCCAAAAAAACAAAACCCCCCCCCCCAAAAACCCCCCAAACCCCCAAAAACCCCCCCCCCCAACCAAAAAAACAAAAAACCCCAAAACCCCCCCCCCCCCAAAAACCCCCCCCCCCCCCCCCCCAAACCCCCCCCTTCCCCCTACCCCCCCCCCAAAAGCCAACACCCCCCACAAACCCCCCAAAAACAACCCCCGCAAAACGGGCCCCCCCCCCCCCCCCCCAAAAAACCCCCCCCAAAAAAACCCCCCCACCCCCCCCCCCCCCCCCAAAATTTTTTTCCAAAACCCCACCCCCCCCCCCACCCCCCCCCCCCCCCCCCCCCCCCCCCCCCCAAAAAACCCCCCACCCCCCCCCCCCCCCCCCCCCCCCCCCCAAAAACCCCCCCCCCCCCCCGGGGACCCCACCCCCCAAAACCCCCCCACCCCCCCCAAAACTTTTCCCCCCCCCCCCCCTCCCCCCCAAAACCCCCCCCCTTTTCCCCCCCCCCCCCCAAAGGGGGTTCCCGCGCGTCGCACATTCTATCCAAAGAATAGGATTTGAAACAAAGAGACTCCCCTAAGAAACTTTTATAAAACTCAAAACCCAAAAAGGCCCCAATGGAAAAAGGAAACATTGGGCGATTAACTAGGAGGGGGACAGAAAAGGTTTTCGGTTTTTTCCCAAACCTAGTATGTAAGCAAAGGTCTAATTTTTACAGGGGGAAAAAAAAGTTAGAAACCCCTCAAAAAGGGGAACGGAGTTTCAATTCCCCAAACTCGAGAAAAGGGAGCCCGGGCCCATGAAATTAAAACAACCCCCAAGAGAAGGTTAAATCTTGCTTAAAACGGAAGGGTCAAGGGTTTTGGATCCTTTTGGGGAAAACAAGACCCCCCCCAAAGCAAAACCTTAAAGAAAAAGTTTCCCAAGGGTGTTTGGTCAATTTAAACCAAGTTTTCTCAACAAACCCTTTGGGCAAAATAAAAAACAAAAGCCCCGTAAAAAAGGGGCAGCAGGGGACACAAATTTAAACGGTGCCTTTTTAAAAAACAAACCCTGTACAGGAAGGCAGCAGGGGGGCCAAAGTATACAAAGCCTAAAGAAAGTTTATTTCTGAACAAAAGGGCATCTGTTTGCTGCGAAAAAGGGGCCCCAAAGGAAATTTTAGAAACCCCCCCCTGTGGCCGGGTAATGAAAAAACCGCCTCTTGTTTTCAATAAACAAAAAGCCGAAAAACACCAAAAGCTAAAAAGGGAAAACCTTTGCCGGCTTTGGACTGCGGGCCTTTTTCACGGGGGGCCGGCCCCAAGGGGAAACTTGAATTTCCCCCTATTCACATAGCCAAGGGGGCAGGCGGCAAACTAGCCTTTTGTAAACCGGATTTTCTGACTGGACTGAAAAGAGGAGTAGAGGCGGGAGCGGGAAAAAATCAACCAGGCCAAAGGCAGCACTTTAAGACGTGGGCTGGAGGTGAGCAGTCTCGAAAGCGACAACTTCTTTGCTCTATCTGAAGTGTACACACAGAGTGCTATACCAGTCACACAAGAGAACATACCCACACAAGAGGACCTGAAAAGGTGGCCATACCTGAAGGATGTCCATCTGACCACTATTGATGCAGAAGTCGGACTGTTGATTGGCGTCAATGCCCCCAAAGCTATGGAGCCTTGGAAGATTATCAACAGCGAAGAAAATGGGCCCTACGCAGTCAAAACCCGCCCATTGATGAACAGGGTCGACCATCCATAACTTCAAATCGGATCACAATAGCAAACCTGGAAGAACTTCTCATCAAACAATATCATCAAGACTTCTCAGAGCGGGGCTACGAGGAGAAGGTGGAACTGTCTGCAGAAGACAGACAATTTCTAGGGAGTGCGGCTGATTCTATCACCTTAAGGGACGGTCACTATCATTTACGATTGCCATTTCGCAAAGAAGACGTAAATCTGCCAAATAACAGACGGATGGCAGAGCAGCGAGCCATGAACCTCATCAAGAGATTCAGGAGGGACGAGGCATTCTTTGCTGACTACAAGGGCTTTATGAGTGACATCTTGGAGAAGGGACATGCCGAGAGGGTACCACAAGAACAACTGCACAGGAATGATGGGAAGGTGTGGTACATTCCCCACCATGGCGTGTACCACAAGCGAAAAGGGAAGATCCGTGTTGTATTCGATTGTGCTGCATCATTCCAGGGTACTTCAATCAATAGTGAGTTACTACAAGGTCCCGATCTCACAAACACATTACTGGGTGTCATACTTCGATTCCGTCAAGAACCGGTGGCTCTTATGGCGGACATTGAGGGCATGTTCCACCAAGTCCGAGTTCCAGAACACGACTTTGACTTCCTGCGCTTCCTGTGGTGGCCTAACAACGACATCAGTCTGCCACTGGCTGAATTCAGAATGACAGTCCATCTTTTCGGAGCAGTCTCCTCGCCCAGCTGTGCGAACTATGCACTCAAGAAGACGGCAGACGACAATTAGGGCAAAGATGGTGAAGAGGTCTTGAACACCATCCGTCGGAATTTCTACGTTGATGATTGCCTCAAGTCTGTTCCTGATGAGAAGCAAGCCATCACCCTGACTAGGCATCTCAGAGCCGTCTGTTCTACTGGTGGATTCAAGCTCACTCAGTGGATCAGTAACAGCCGTTCTGTTCTGGCTGCAATACCAGATGAAGACAAGGCAAAGGAAGTGAAGGAGTTGGACCTCGACCGGGAAGAACTGCCATTGGAGCGAGCTCTTGGAATTCAGTGGAATATGGAAAGCGACACCTTTTCCTTCAAAACTGCTACAAAGCAACAACCATTCACCAGGAGAGGCATTCTGTCCGTGACAAATTCCATTTACGACCCCTTGGGATTTCTAGCCCCATTGGTTCTCCCAGCAAAGAAGATTATTCAGGATCTTTGCAGAATCAACTGTGGATGGGATGACAATATCCCAGAGGTCTGCGCCCAGTCCTGGCAGGGATGGTTGGATGATTTGGCTAAGCTGTCAAATTTATGCATCAACCGATGTTTTAAACCCAACAACTTTGGAAAGCTGCACACTGCTCAGTTACATCATTTTTGTGATGCCAGCGAGTACGGGTATGGTACGGCAAGCTACCTGCGATTGACAAACCTTGAATGCAACATTCATATTGCCTTCGTAGCCCCACTAAAACAGATGACAATACCCAGAATGGAGTTAGCAGCAGCTGTGGTTGCAGCCCGCATCGATAAGATGCTGAAAGAGGAGCTGGAAACAGAGCTTCAGGAGTCTGTCTTCTGGACAGACAGTACAATCCTGAAGTACAGGAAGTACATTGGTAATACAACCAGAAGATTCCAGACATATGTTACGAACCGGATTTTAAACATACGAAACCTGTCAAACCGATCACAGTGGCAGTATGTTAACACGGCACTCAATCCTGCTGACGATGCGTTGCGTGGCTTGGATGCAGATGCATTCCTCAAATCGCTGGTTGAAAGGTCCAGAGTTCCTACCGAGGCCCGAAACAGACTCGCCTAAACCTCCGGACGAGCTGCCTTCCATCTCTGATGACGACCCTGAGGTCCGGAAAAGCATAACCCTGTTCAGTACAGCTGTGACAACCCATGACGGTGATCCTATCACTAAACTGATCGAGCACTTTTCATCCTGGAATAGGTTGAAGAAGGCTACAGCATGGATTTTGAAAGTCAAAGTGATGCTTCTGCAACTAAGCCTCAAGAGGAAGGAAGTGCAAGCCACATTCTGCACCAAGGATCCTGACCAGAAGCAGAAAAGCCTACTGGATGAGCAGCTGAACAAGGCCATTGCTCAGTTGACCTCAGGTGACCTCAGTCTATCGGTTGAAGATCTCACACAGGCTGAGGAGGCTCTTGTATGCTACGTACAGCAGCAACATTTCCACAATGAGATATCTGTGTTAAAGAAAGGGAATAGTGCTATAAGCAGAAATAGCACTATTTACAAACTCGACCCTATTCTGAAGAATGGAGTATTGAGAGTCGGAGGGAGACTCAGCAGGATGGCAATGCCAGAGGAGTCTAAACATCTGGCCATCTTCCCTAAAAACAGCCATCTGTCCAAACTTCTTCTGAGCCATATCCACATGGTCATAGGTCATTCTGGAAGAAGCCACATGCTCTCCAAGCTCCGGCAAAAGTACTGGATTATGCGAGCCAAGTCCGCCACCAGTCAGTGACTGTCTTCGGTGTCGACGATGGCATGCCACTGTAAGGGAACAGAAAATAGCCGACCTACCAAAGAATCGGATTTCTCCAGACTTGCCAGCATTCACATATGTGGGAACAGATTATTTTGGACCTATAGAAGTGAAGAGAGGGAGAAATGTGGTTAAAAGGTACGGAGTACTTTTTACATGCCTGGTCAGTCGTGCTGTGCACCTGGAACTCGCCTATTCTTTAGATACGGACTCCTGCATTTCGGCAATTCGACGATTCATCTGCAGAAGAGGTCAAGTTAAAGAAATGGTATCGGACAACGGAACCAACTTTGTAGGAGCTGAGCGGGAATTGCGAGAGTCACTTGCCAACATGAACCACAGTACGATTCAGCATACAATGCTTACGGAAGGAATAAAATGGAAATTCAATCCACCCTCCGGTTCACACCATGGAGGTGTATGGGAGCGACTTATAAGATCCATTAAGGCCAAATCCCAATGCTTATTTGTACCCCTACCCCTTCGGCTTGCTACCGCTCGCTACCGAGGGCCAAGGGGGTAGGGCTAGAAAATATCTCCCTAAGTATTGGGATCGCACTTCGACGCTGATACGTCATCGATAAGCAGACGGGACGAGTTTGTTATCAGAGATTACTATGGCAACAATGGTATAATCACAGTGACATTTGCCGTTCATCTGATGGAGATAGAAAAGCATGGACACTCGCGATTCGTTCACAACTTATACGTTTCACGCTACCAATCAATCAAACAAGTCATCAAATAAAAAAGACCACTGCTTCATTACCAGTCCACTTCATGACAGAATAGTGTTAGCGGTGCTCTGTAGTCTAGCAAGCCGCTCCTAACGTTACCCTGCCAGTCTGCACTGATATTAGAGGAGCCTTTAAGAGACCTTACCTGGCCTGGCTACGTCATGCCTTACCTGTCTTTATGAATGGTTACTCAGATGGGAGGGGGCAGAGACCGGGGAAGGCAAAAAGTTTTCTACCGCACCACGCAGGCACGAATACTAGAGAAAGGTTTGAATTAGGAATTGTTTGATTTGTTTGTTTAAGAAACGGAGAAATAAATGATCGCAGTAATTGCATTTATCTACGGATCAGATCTCTCTTTTTGCATCGCGAGTAGACTTGGCTATCCCTGGTCCGATGTGGCTATTCTAATTTCGATTTTTAATACGAGTAGCAGTATAAGGGATTACATAAGGCTATGCTAACATAAACTATTGACAACTTTTGAGTGTGTGCATGCTTGTGTGTGTATGTCTATGTAGATGTGTGGAATGTGTATGGGCATGTGTAGATGTGTACCATTTCTCTGTTGTCTCCTAACCAAGGAGCCTTTCACCTTAAGATATGGATCAGCTCTGTTCAACCCGGTCTGGCCAACATGAAAGGGTGTAGTGTTTTTGAAACACTACACCATATCGATGGAGTGTAATTAGTTTGAATCTGACTCAAACTAGTTTGCATGCCATTCCCTCTATTTTTATTTAATTTCGCCACGTTATTCTATCTAATAAAGCATAAATGCCATTAAAGAATAAAGAGTTGAGTTCTGTCAGTGGAATGGAAGAGCACAATTTAGCGAGACAGAATATGGAGAGAGTCTCTCTGTTGCATTTTAATATCTCTGTATTTCTCTAATAGAGAATTTTACCGTCTTTCAGAAGCTCAATGTGTGATGAGCTTTGGATGTAATCATCTTTGTTTAACCAGTAGAATATAAATGAAGGCTACTGTAATCACACACTGTGTTATGGTTGCACTGCGTCACCAGCAGTGACGTGAGGTCTAGGTAGGCAAGGTAGGCAGTGGCTATCCTGGCTACCTTGTATATCAAATTTTCTAACCCAATATTTCATATAATAAACTTGTATTTCTATTATTACTGTTTATTCTTGTGGTTTCTATATTTCATTTGTGTATTACCTCAATAGTTTAGATGTTATGATGAGAAATGTAGCAGTTACGTGTCAATAACAGGGAGAATAAGCAGGGCTTTTATGCCCATTCATTGTGAATGCAAGCCAAAAAAACCTATTGAACATGCGCACTTCTGTCCTGTATTCTACAACATTAACATCAAAAAGCCTTTTTACATAAATATGTTGTACAATGCTAGATATGCTCTTCGTTACGTATGAAATCGAAATTCCACCAGAAATGCGCGTAGTTGGATGTGAACGTCACTACGTCAGGTAGCTGGCAAAAAGTTTGACGAGATGTCACGCCACATTGATGATAGCAAGTTGGAGAAGCTGTATGTATGCTAAGTGTTTTGATTTCGTCAGGTTCTTGTGGGATTGTATGTGTTACAGCCCAGTGGCCGTAGTGTTTGTGTTTTGTTTTTGTTTGCAGGAAATGGCCTCCCAAATTGCCTGCTGCCTCCCCATTGGCCACAGCACTTCCTGGTTGCCTGCTGTCTCCCCATTGGCCAGTCACTTCCTGGTTCCCCAGTATAAAAGCCAGCTGCTCGTCATCATCTCCCCCTCTGAATTCTCTGCTGACTTGGTGCTGTAGGTTTGCTGTCTTGTTTATGCCTGGTTTATGCCTGGTTTATGCCTGGTTGTGTAGGCCTTGTTGTGTAAGCCTACTTGTTATAATCCCTGTTAGTTTGTTTTTGTTATTCTTTTGGTTTATCACTATTACCTTTTTTCTCGGAAACACAGATGGGGGTGGGCTGCCATTTTAGTTGAATCCTTTTCCCGTTTTTCTTAGTTAGTGTAGATTAGAAATTGTATCTTTATGTTGTTAAGTTATCTTATTTTTGTTTTCTAGATGGGGATCTTTGTTGTTGTTTTGGCCTTGGCTCCCCCTTGAGTTACATGTGCAGGCTTTTTGTAAATAAATTCTTTCCAAAAGAGGTCTGGCCTTTGTTGTTGCAGTGCAAGTTGATTGGAAAAGCCCAAGAAGTTTGTTCTGCACTTTCCCTTGAGGATAGCTTGCAATATGACACTGTGAAGACTACTATCCTTCGTGCATATGAGCTTGTGCCCGAAGCCTATAGGCAGAGGTTTCGGAACCATAGGAAATCAGCCACCCAAACCCATGTGGAGTTTGCTAGAGAGAAGGCAACTCTCTTTGATAAATGGTGCTCAGCTTGCGAGGCCTTAGATTTAAATTCCCTTCGTGAACTAATTTTATTAGAAGATTTTAAGAATCGTTTGCCAGACCGTATAGTAATCTACCTGAATGAGCAGAAGGTCTCCGCTATACATCAAGCTGCTGTATTGGCTGATGAGTTTGCGCTAACTCATAAAAATGTATTTGTGGGGAGACGTGACTCCCATTTTCCCCATGACTTCTCTTGTAGTTCTGTCCCAGAGCATAATCACCTCTCTCCTAGGTCAAAAATGTCTCCTCCCCGCTCTAAAGAGGAACGACAATGTTTTTACTGTCACAAGTCTGGTCATGTCATCGCAGACTGCCTGTCACTGAAACATAAGCAGCAACAGTCCTCACAGAACCCTAATCAACCAAAGGGGGTGAGTCTGATTAAGACCACCTCTACTTCCTGTTCTAATGAGAAGGCACCTCATGATCAGTCTGTTGTTGACCCGTGTTTCCAGCCTTTTATTTCCAAGGGTCTAGTTTCCTTAACAGGGGATCCTAAGGACCAGGAGCCTATTCTTATTTTAAGAGATATTGGAGCTTCAGTCTTTTATCCTCTCTGATGTACTGCCCTTGTCCCAAAATTCTTCCTGTGGTTCCAGCGCCCTAGTGCAAGGTATTGAGATGGGTTATGTGCCAGTCCCTTTATTGCACGTGCAATCCGAGCTGGTCACTGGATTCTTTAACATAGCGGTACGACCCTCATTGCCAGTAAAAGGAATATCATTTCTCATGGGCAATGATTTGGCTGGAGGTCATGTGAACACTGTGCTAGAAGTATTAGATCACCCAGACTCTGTGTACGATGATCTGTCACAGGATTTCCCTGATGTGTTTACTGCCAGTGTTGTCACCCGTGCTCAGGCACGCAAGAAGGGAGAGGAAATTGATTTATCGGACACTCTGTTGGCTTCCGCTTACACTAGGGATGAAATGTGTCCAAAATTTGATGCTAACTGCAACCCGCTCACTAACAAGGTTAATCCTCCCTCGGGGACCAGTCATGACCAGGCATTGCAGTTACCTGTTAGTCGTGAAAACCTCATTGCTGCCCAAAAAACAGACCCTAATCTTGTAAACTGTTTATCTTCTCTTGAGTCGGAGCAATCTAAATCTAAGCTGCATTCTTATTTCCTTGATGCAGGAGTTTTGATGCGTAAATGGAAGTCCCATGCTTCTAGGCAAGCGGAACGGGAACAGTCTGAGGAGTGGCTGACGGACAAAGGACCTGACTGGACAACCACTTACCAAATAGTTGTTCCAGCAGTTTATCGTCAGCATGTACTGTTCTTGGCCCATGACCACCCTTGGTCTGGACACTTGGGTATCACTAAAACATACCAGCGAATACTGAGGCATTTCTTTTGGCCTGGTTTAAAATCAGATGTAGCCCAGTACTGCCGTACATGTGAAACTTGCCAGATTACAGGAAAACCGAACCAAATAATCCCACCTGCTCCACTCTGTCCGATACCAGCGGTCGGTGATCCGTTTGAACATGTCTTAGTGGATTGTGTTGGTCCATTACCAAAGAGCAAATCTGGTAATCAGTTCTTGCTAACTATAATGTGTACAGCCACTTGCTTTCCTGAGGCAATCCCTCTCCGTAAAATAACATCTCCAGTAGTCGTTAAGGCTTTGACAAAGTTTTTCTCTACCTTTGGGCTACCGAGAATTGTACAGACTGACCAAGGCACTAACTTTCTGTCAAAAGTGTTCCAACAGGTGTTGCAGTCCCTGGGGATCCGGCATGTAGTGTCCAGTGCTTACCACCCGGAGTCCCAAGGGGCATTAGAACGATGGCATCAAACACTGAAATCCATGCTACGCAAGTATTGCCTTGACACAGGGAAAGACTAGGATGAGGGGGTTCCCCTAGTTCTATTTGCGGCACGAGAGACCATTCAAGAGTCCCTGGGATTCAGTCCCGCTGAATTAGTATTTGGTCACACTGTTCGAGGACCTCTGAAATTGTTTAAAGAACAACTAATGTCACATAGTACCACTACCCCTACCAATGTTCTGGACTATGTTTGTAAATTTCGAGAACGGCTGCATGAAGCCTGTTCTCTCGCTAAAGAATCTGTGTTCTTCACAAAAAAATATGAAAAGGCATTATGATGAGAAAGCAGTCCCTCGCTCTTTTCAGCCTGGCGACAAAGTGTTGGTCCTGTTGCCTATTCTTGGCTCTACTCTGTCTGCTCGTTTCTCAGGCCCATACACTGTAGTTGAGTGACACTGACTGTTATTAATACACCTGACCGAAAACGTCACTCCCGTGTCTGTCACATTAACATGCTAAAACCTTATTTGTCCCGAGACAGTCCTCAGCTGAAGTCCACCGACCAGATGGTAGGACTGTCTCCTCCGTTACAACTCCTGTTGATTCAGACCCTGGTAATGTTAATGCTGATGTAGATGGGTTGGAGTTGGGCCATGCAGCTCATCAGTGTGCTAGGCTGTCCAACTCTGAGATGTTGTTGAACCTACCAACTCATCTGTCCCATTTGCCTGGAGAGCAGCAAGCAGACATAATCAACCTGATTCAGGCTCATCTGGTTCTGTTTGCGGATGTTCCCAGTCATACTACAGTGTTACAACATGACATCGAAGTTAATAATGCTGTACCAATCAAGAAACATGCCTACAGAGTGAATACCACCAAGAGAGCAACGATGAAACAAGAGGTCGAATACCTTTTGCAACATGGTTTAGCCAAAACAAGTTGTAGTCCCTGGAGTTCCCCCTGCTTGTTGGCTGGTAAGTCAGACGGAACTCCAAGGTTTTGTACCAATTTCCGAAAGGTCAATGCCTTGACGGTACCAGATGCATACCCACTTCCTCGCATGGAAGATTGTATTGACAATATTGGGTCTGCTACCTATGTTAGCAAACTCGACTTGCTAAAAGGTTACTGGCAAGTCCCCCTGACCCCCCGTGCCTCGGAAATCTCTGCTTTTGTAACCCCTGATGCTTTTTTGCAGTATACCGTCATGCCTTTTGGGATGCGCAATGCCCCGGCCACCTTCCAACGACTGGTAAATCTTGTCCTGGCTGGTGTGCCAAATTGTGATGCCTACCTTGATGACCTGGTTGTGTACTCCACAGACTGGCAGGATCACCTGAAGACATTACACACTGTCTTTGATCGCCTAGCTGATGCTTCTCTGACCCTCAACCTGGCCAAATGTGTGTTTGGGAAGGCTACAGTTACCTATCTTGGTAAACAAGTAGGTCAAGGACAGGTGCGCCCAGTTGAGGCTAAGGTAGCTGCCATCACCACCTTTTCTGTCCCAACCACCAGATGCGAGTTACGCCGGTTCCTTGGCATGGCTGGCTACTACCGTAGTTTTTGTAAGAATTTCTCCTCTGTTGTCAACCCCCCGACAAGCTTGTGTAGTCCATCTAAACCGTTCATCTGGACAGCAGAGTGTCAACATGCATTTGTATGTGTTAAAGCCCTGCTATGCAGTTTGCCAGTCCTCTCTGCTTCAGACTTCTCCAGGCCCTTCCAGCTGGAGGTGGATGCCAGCGCTGTGGGAGCTGGAGGTGTCCTGCTACAGGAAGATGATAATGGGGTCTGTCATCCTGTTTATTTTTCCAGAAAATTCAATAGACACCAACTAAACTATTCAACAATAGAAAAAGAGACTTTGGCAATGTTGTACCTTTCTGTCCCGAATGTACAATAATAACCAGCGTCTCATGAGATGGGCCCTCATTGTACAAAACTTCAACATCGAGATAAGACAAGAAAGGTTCTGACAATGTGCTAGCAGACGCCTTGTCTCGCAGCTAAGTTCGCTTTGAAAACATTTAAAAACGTTTTCTCGTAGGTGTGGGGGTGTTACGGCCCAGTGGCCGTAGTGTTTGTGTTTTGTTTGCAGGAAATGTCCTCCCAAATTGCCTGCTGCCTCCCCATTGGCCACAGCGCTTCCTGGTTGCCTGCTGTCTCCCCATTGGCTAGTCACTTCCTGGTTCCCCAGTATAAAAGCCAGCTGTGTCTCTCTCTCGCTCTCGCTCTCTCTCTCGCTCCCAGCCATACACAAAAGAGATGATTATACAGGTGCCCAGGTTAGCTATGTTCTGGGCCAGTGTGGCCATATGTACTCCTGTCGCCTGAAGGGAAGTGAAAAATTGGAAGAAACCAAAGAACTGTCAGGCAGTGAACCAGGAGCAGACAGAAGGCAGGAGATGAGAGCCGGTGAAATTGTTTACTTGGAAACAGGAAGAGATACAGGTCTGGTAACAACAGGATATCTACGACTGGTAGTAAGACTAGAGCAGTGGTAGTGGCTATGGACGTACGAGACAAACAAATACACAAAGGGGAAGCAGAGTTTAAATAGGGGATGATGGTGTGATTGTGATGGGCAGCAGTAGCAGGGCAGCAACCAGCGACACTCCCAACAACCTGCAACTGAGGGAGGCAGAGAGACACATACCACAGACTGAAACAGGACAACAGAGACACTAGGGAACAGGGGTGGGGGAGGATGCAGGCTGGGCAGGTGTGACAAGAACAAGACAGATTTGTTAACTTGTTGTGGTAGGGTGTAACAGTGAGTTGTGTGTGTGCGTGGCTTTGTGACTTACTCCCTGTACTTGTGAAGCGTCTGTGGCCAATCTGGTAGTAAGAGCTCCAACAGTGTTTTGGGGTTCATCAAACCAGCCGAGGTCCTACGAGAGAACAGGGGATGCTTTCAATATAGACAGAAACCTTATTTCTGACTGCTGCTGTATTTGAAACATTTAGCTTTAAAAGTATTACAAATATTTAATTATTAAGTTGAGTTAACGTTTGATTTCATATATGTACAAATGAACACCCTCACCTGTCTCATCATGGCTTCAAACGCCCCCAATCTCAGTTTCATGGTCAGAAGCTCACCAGCTTTCCCAAAGCAGAAACCCTGGGAGCAAAATGTACAGACAGAATACATGAGTACACCTGAGACACATTAATTATGAGAGAGAGAGAGAGAGAGAGAGAGAGAGAGAGAGAGAGAGAGAGAGAGAGAGAGAGAGAGAGAGAGAGAGAGAGAGAGAGAGAGAGAGAGAGAGAGAGAGAGAGAGAGAGAGAGAGAGAGAGAGAGAGAGAGAGAGAGAGAGAGAGAGAGAGAGAGAGAGAGAGAGAGAGAGAGAGAGAGAGAGAGAGAGAGAGAGAGAGAGAGAGAGAGAGAGAGAGAGAGAGAGAGAGAGAGAGAGAGAGAGAGAGAGAGAGAGAGAGAGAGAGAGAGAGAGAGAGAGAGAGAGAGAGAGAGATCAGATGATGAGATTATTAGACAGCAATTAACTGTTTAAAAAAGACAAGTTACATTGAATGAATGTGTGAGTGTACATGCCTGTAGTAACATAGTGATGAAGGTTACACCTCCAATAACGGCAAACATGAGGGAAAAAAATGTGGATCTCTCCCTGACAATGTTTGGTCTGTCTCTGCAAACACCTGAGGGATCATAACACACAGCGAGCAACACACCTTTAAACATTTGACAATTTGAACTGTCATGATTCACACCAACAAAAACAAATCACTGTGTTTGTTGTGTCATTTATGGTGACCTTTGTATGGTGAAGGTGGTGAGCCGACACTAAAAGGAACCTACAGCAATGATCTTGGAGAAGATGACTGCAAAGAGAGGCTGCATTGCTCCGTTGATGGTGGCACAGATGACGCCCACCACTATGTACGGCCACTCAGGAAGGTTGAGACGCAGCACCTTCAGGAACGACACAGGAGGAACCTTGTCATCCTACAGAGAGAGAGATAGAGAGAGAGAGAGAGAGAGAGTGACATGGGAAGAGAATGAGAGACACACAGACTAGAAACTATCTTTCTTCAAAGCCATTTGAGGCTAGTTCAGACACAAACGATGGCAGAAGAGGTCTCACCTCTGAGATATAGTGCTACATCTCACCTCCTCCTTTCCTCTCTCTTCTTTCTCTCCCTCTGAGCCAATGAAGGAGGAGCCCTTTGTGTTCTTCCTCCTGTATAAAGAGGACTCGGAGAAGGACATGACGGATGGGCTCTTCTCATCCACAGCCTGCTCATGCTCTGCCCCCTCACCCTCCTCAACTTTCTTAAAGGTCTGCGGTGGGGAGACACACAAACAACAGAACACATCAAAGACCGATATTTCTGAACCTACTAAGTTTGTGTTCCAGTTAATGACGGATGAACACAATCACAGTGCACCAGGTACAGTTTGTGAATGCACTTGTGTGTGTGTTACCTGCATGGTGACCAGTGTGTGGTAGACTCCCTGTTCTTCCATTAGTTTCGTCGTGAGTACCCAGCTCCACAATTTCTCCGTTCTGGAAGCCGGCGATGACATCCGCGTTTCTGATAGTAGAGAGACGGTGGGCCACAATGATGGTGGTGCGACCCTGTCTGACCTGGACACAAACATGTATTCTAGTTTCAAATGTATGCTTCCATTTGGATGTGGTTTTTGGGTCCGTGATGATGTTGAGGTATGTATGCGTGTGTGATTACGCATGTGTGTGTCTAACAGTGTTGGGGAAAGTTACTTTCAAAAGTAATTAGTTACTTTTGTTAAATACCTTCAACAAGCGGCTCTTGAGCTGCCTGATGTCCCACCATAATCACCATGATATATTAAATAAAGTTTCTGTCATGTATTGTTCTTGAGTTATGAGTTAAGAATGTGTCTACACACAGACAGACAGACAGACGTGGCGTCTGATGACATAATGTCCCACAAACCATGTACCATGGTGGCAGGACAAAAAGTAACTACTTATGTTACCAAGTTACTCTCGTTAGAGTACTTTTGTGTTACCCACAATGCAAAACTGTTTTTAAAATAGTAAGCCAATCTCATTTATATCAAGCATGCAATTAGCAGCATGCTGTTTGCACAAGATTCCACAGGATTTTCACGTTTTGCTAGTTTTTTAAATTAATTTCCTCTAACAAAAATGAAACAATATTAAAGAAGAATAAAAGTAATGACTTTTTAATTTGAAATGTAATCAATGACAAATTACAAGAATTGAACAACTAATGCCGAACTAGCCACTATTCTAATCCATTAGACACTGGTACCTAAGTAAGAGAGACAAAAGGTGTGTGTGTGTGTGTGTGTGTGTGTGTGTGTGTGTGTGTATGTGTGTGTGTGTGTGTGTGTGTGTGTGTGTGTGTGTGTGTGTGTGTGTTCTTACCTTGTCGAGGGCAGCTTGCACAATGGTCTCACTCTCAGCATCTAAGGCTGAGGTGGCTTCATCCAGCAGAAGGATCTTGGGATTGCGGACTAGAGCCCTGGCGATCGCTATCCTCTGCTTCTGTCCTCCACTCATCTGCGTCCCTCTGTCTCCTGCCAGTGTCTCAAACTTCTGCTCAACAACAAAAGTCTCAACATCAGTATCTCTATCAGTACAGAGGACAGAAAGTCTAACACTCACTCACTCAAATAAAGTCATACATCGGGGAGATTCATGATGAAGTCGTAAGCGTTAGCTTCCTTGGTGGCTTTCTCAATCTCCTGCTGTGTCACATCAGGTCGGCCATATCTGATGTTTTCCGAGATGGTAGTAGCAAAGATAAGATAAGATAAGATAAGATAGACTTTATTAATCCCGCCGTGGGGAAATTCACATGTTATGGCAGCTCACAACAATAGAAAACAGAATAGAATAGACAATATAGTGCAAAAAAACAAGTGTGCAAACAATAGAGTGCAAAAGAGGATGGGCTCTTGACTCACGGCTCCAATCATCTCTCTCAGATAGCGCACGTTAAGAGTGCGGATGTCGTGGCCATCTATACACACCTACAAATAGGGAGACAAACAGGTAAACACACATGATCACACACATACCTGATATGCAGGTCTCCTACTCTCCCAGTGGGTACACTCAAAGTATACTTTCATAGTGTTTCTCTGGGGAAGGGTGATCCATGCTCTGACAACAAAAGTGACACCTGCTGTTACAACATGACTAACAGTAAAATAAATGACTGGATCTGATGATGAACTTGACAGATTGATGCTATTGAATAAAGCACTTCAATAAAGGCTATTGTTCCACAATGACTGTACAGTAGTGTTTTGCAAATTAACTCTTACAGATCCTTCCTGAGGATCGTAGAACCTCTGCAGCAGCTGAACTGTGGTGCTTTTACCACAACCACTGCTGCCCACCAAGGCAACGGTCTGGCCATTATCCAGGCTCAGAGACATGTCATACCCATGTAATACCTACAAATGAACAGAGACAGATGAGTGACAGATAGATCAGTTGTGATGTCTGGAGCTTTAATTCTACATTGTGCTGATACAGAGATATATAATTGAGCAAAGAGAGCAGCTGTGTCAGTGGGAAACCTACTTTGACGTCAGGCCTTGAGGGGTAGGTGAAGTGGATGTTCTTGAACTCTATGTTTCCTCTGATGAAATCAGGCTTGAAGCCGGCCTCTGAATAGCTGTCGATGCTTGGTTTCTGATGAGAAATAGTCAACAATGCGTAAATGTTGCTTGTGTATGAATCACAAGTGGACATTAGAAACAGTATTATGTAATGAATTATGGACTGTTATTGACAGCAGACTGTGGGTTGTGGAAGTGGGCGGTTTTCCTTTTTGTTTGTCCGTTAATTGAAATCCCCATCAGCTGGGCCGGGAAGGGTTTCATTGGTCCTCAGCTGGCTTGTCAATGGTTAAAAGTGCCTTGTCGAGACTCAGAGGTAGATGGCTCACTTTACTTTTTCATCAACCGGAACCGGCATGCAGACGTCCTTTCCCGGTTGCCAGGTGCAGCAGGAGTGGCAGCGGTTGGGACAGCCGAGGGCAGCAGAACTCTACCACTCAGGGGTGACTTGCCCCTTGGACATTGGCCAAACAGGCAGCTGGAGGACCCAGGCCTATCCCAGGTGTACAGTTGGAAACTTCAAGGAGCCCCCTCAGACCTCCAGGTACACTTGACCCTGTCTCCCCAGGGAAGAATGGAGAATGGAGTCCTGGTGCGTCGCACGCAGGAGCTGGACACAGGTCAGTGGGCATTTCAACTGATTATCCCTGCAGGACACACTCAGGAGGTCTGGAGAGATTACCATCAGACTGTAGGACATGCCAGCAGTGAGAAAGTATTGGGGGTACTACGTCGCCGCTTCTACTGGCTCGGCATGGCAAAGGAGCTTAAGGCTTGGACCGGGGAATGCCTGGAGTGTGTGTGGTGAGAAAAGCAGGGCCTCCCGTTTGGGCACCCCTGCTATCCATTACCTCCAGTTATCCCTTCGAGGTGGTGGGCCTGGACTACCTGTCACTAGGGTGGCCAGATGATGCATATCCATACGTGCTTGTCATGACTGACTTGTTTTCCAGGTATGCCCTTACTTACCCACTAAAGATCAGACTGCCTCTACCACCGTCAAGGCCCTTTGGTCCTCCCTCATCCAGCCCTTTGGGTGTCCAGAGTGCATCCTGACAGAGGGGGGAGGGGGGCTTTTGAGTCTGAAGTAATGAGCCAGCTGTGCCAGCTGTATGGTTGCACTAAGACCTGCACTACTCCCTACCATCCGCAGGACAATGGGGCCTGTGAGCGGTTTAATCAGACCCTGCGTTCTCTGCTGAGTACATTGAATAGTGAAGCACAGACACAATGGACCAGTAAGCTGTCAGCTCTAGTGCAAGCCTACAATAACACCATACACTGTAGCATGGGGCTCACCCCTTACTTTGTGTTGTTTGCAATAAACAAATTCTGCTTGAAGCTCGACTTGGCAAATCATTTGAATCCAAACTGGACAAGGGCAAAGAGATTAGAAATCCTGCAATTCAGTGTAATTTTCGTGTGCCTTTTTGGAAGAAAATTATATTACTCACATTGTCAATGATGTTATACACTTTGTATGCAGCTCCCCGGGCACTGGCAAAGGACTGGATATTGGGAGAGGTCTTTCCTATGGCAAACGCTCCAGTCAGCACAGTGAAGAACACCTGAGGTCACACACATCACCATTACCTATAACAGACTTCTTTATGAAGGTTTTCCCGATGTTTGAGGGGAAACGATAATTTAGAAACTGAACAGTAATGGATATATTCATAGATAGTTATCTGTGAATAAGGGTGTTATGGTGCTTCTGTTATGCACATGATGTCACTACTCACAGTGAGTACAGTCCCGATGGTGTACTCATTTCTCAGGATGAGTGTACTGCCATACCAGAAGGCCAAGGCATAGGACAGGTAGATCATCAGGAAGGTGAAGCCCAAGGCAATGTTAGCAGAGAGAGCCTTCATTATACCCATGTTCTTAGCATCCTCCAAGTTCTTATGATACCTAACACACACAGGAACATTGTCATCATTGGCAGCCGAGAAGCTAGAAGTCAAAACATGTGTGTACTGTTAGCTAGCATGTGTTGAAATGTGTTACTATCATGGTTCATGACTCTCAGTTTCACGTCTCTCCAACATTAGCAAAATGATGCTTAGAATTATTATTATATAGTATATATATATTTATTAATACCAGAATATACGGGCAGACACTTGCACACACACAAAACACACCTCTTGATCTCTCTTTGCTGACCACTGAAAGCAAACACTGTCCTGACAGCAGAGAGCACCTCTTCAGCCACAGCTCCAGCCTTGGCATATGCAGTCTGCTCTTTAGATGTGAAGGATGTCATCACCTACTCCGACAAGCAGGGGGACACAATGTGGTTACGATCGCCTGCAAGAGGTCTTGTAAATGTGATCGACAGCAAAAGATAGGCAGAGAGAGGGACATAATGAGAGGGAGAGACAGACATCCAGAAAACATATAGAAATAGACATTGAGTGAGGCAGGCAGCAAGAGCAAGAAAGAGTACATGACAGCACAGGGTTGCCGAGGGCACTTTAGCAACCGGCATAATGAGTCAATTGGCAACCGTTTCGTGGCCTCTGGTTGACACGTTTAGCAAACAACTGTTCATTATTTTTTAATAACAATCAATAAAAACCTACAAAACTGACATTTAAGCCATTGTGTGGCCACTTTCCACACACTGGCGCAGCCAGCCTGTTGCAATGCCGAAACAAATGAAATTGTTTGAACGCCGCAAATCGGGCAATCCTGATCAAACTTTTCAACACAGTTTACTATGTTCTCTTTACCTCGTCTGCTGGATCTCCAAATCAAGAACGGCTCTGATCTGACGCGATTGACAAGCTACAAATTTAGAATTCACTAAATGAACAACCTTTCAAATAAATGTGCGATCTTAATGTTGTAACGTTAGCGTACTGTTAAGGAAAGTGTGTTTTTCAATGAATTTTACAATTTTTGAGTTTCATCCATATCCACTGTATTTTGACTGTGTGAGATGTTTTTGTTACGTTGGGACTGTTAACTACAAGATTTGTACCATAGACTTCCATTACAACCACATTTTTTGACCACCCGCCTTAAAATAAAGTGAAAAATGATTTTGTCTGTAATTTCCCTTTTCTCTGCAGCAAACTTCATGAAGTTTTGTAAAAATAAAGTCAATCAAAAATTGCCCCATTTTAGCCCCTCCCCCACTGACCAACAAATTGGCACCCTTGTGTAATTCATGGCTGCAAACCAGTTCAAAAAAAAAAAATTTCAACTAAAATGGTTTGGATGTATAGTAAAGACTGCTACCTGCATGTTCATGACAAAATAAGATTGTGTGTGTGTATGTGTGTGTGCGTGTGTGTGTGCGTGTGTTTGTATGTGTTTACAAACATAATTACAAACAAAACTTGTACCATAAACTTCTTGTACATAGTAATAATGCACCAAAATCAATCTTCTCACTTATTATTCAGATGGGTCAGCCGGTGATACTAACAATAATCAAAGTCAAATTTGTTTTTAGAATATTGAATTATAGTGTATTTTAATGTATTTTTCAAAAAAGCGGTTAGTGGTATATGATCAAAACTGGCATCTAAAGGGTTAATTTTTAATTGTGATTAATTAAATCATGATATAAATTAACCTCTTAAATGTATGCCAAGACATTTGTGAACACTAATTTATTTGTGAACCTTCTGTCATATATATATATATATATACAGTGGTGGACATAATTATTAGAACACTTACATTTAAGAGGTTTCAGTTGTTTTTGTTCAATTGGCCATTAAAATACCCATAAAACGAATGAAATATATACAAAGTCATCATTATGCTCTATAAACCATAGAATAGAGCCATCATAAGGAGATTTACATCATTTTCCTTACAAAAAACAAGCTAGGCCTATTTCACTGTCAATGTCACACAATCATGTTCCATTCAAAGGAAAGCCTTTGGCTTGAGTTGCAGAAGGCATGGGATAACATTAGTGTTCAAGTTCTCAGGAAATATATTGACACTATGCCAGATAGATGTGCTGCTGTAATTGCTGCAAAAGGTGGACATACCAAATATTAAAGTTAAAAGTGGATAAAAAACAGTAGGACTCACTTCATCTGATATTTGTTGTGCTCAGAGCAACCATCTGCATGTTTCATGAACATGAAATGAAATCATGTTTTGGAGGAAAGAAAAGGTCAATATTTTCAGATCTGTCAGGTGTTCTAATAATTATGTCCACCACTGTATATACTGTATATATATATATATATATATTTATTTTTTCATATTCATACATTCATATGAAACAATAGACATTTGTGTGTGCATTGAAAAATATATTTGTGAACAGAGACATTTATATATAAATCGCAAAATATATTTGTGAATCGTCTTGTATTCATTTGTGACTTATGAGAGTTAACTGACTCCATATTTCTTTGCTTATGTAGTTTAAATGTTTGCATTTTACTGTGTTACTTTCCTTTCCTTTAATTGGTGGCATCGGTGGGATCTCAAGTAGAGGACGCAAGAGTTTTTGCCTTTGTTTTTCCCCTTTGTGCCAGAATGCCACAAGGAGGAAAAGGGAGCAGAACTGGAGGCGTTCGAGACCAACAACCAGAAATGGAAACCCGGACAGAGGAATGTGGGACTACTGGTGGAGCCACTGGCATTGAGGGCGAAGAAAAAGGGTAACCAACCATCACTGACCTGGCCAACATCCTTTGTGCTCACAGGGGGCAGCAGCAAACACGTGAAGCTAGATGGGAACAGGACGTGACACATCAAGAGCAGCTGTTCAAGACACTTCAACACCAATTCAGTCTCCTCCAACTGGAGGTCCAAGCACGAACTTAATTTGTTCCTGAGTCCCCCACAGCAGAGTTCTTTTGGTAATATAGACCAGGGGCCTCATTTATAAAACTTTGCGTAGAACATTGCGTCCGCCCAAACCTCAGAATCCACTAACGCAAGAAAAAATTCAGATTTATAAAACCGTGCGGTACACACCTGTACGCAGTTTTCTCTTTATAAATACCCACCTACGGTGAATTGTGCGGCCGTGTACTCCTCCCAGTGTCCGCCCACTACTCCTCATAGTGTCGTCCCACAATCAACCATAAATGGGCAATGCTAAATAGGTCATGAATATGCCGACGTAGTTAAGGAGCCTTTGTTGACTATCAATGAGGGAAAGACAGAGACGCCAGCTGCAAGAAAGCCGAAATTTGCGGAGTGCGAGATCGAGGCGCTCATCACTGAGGTTGAGCGCCGTAAAGGTGTAGCTACTGTCTGGGGGCTCAGTAGAGGATCTGGGCCACATTGTGGAGAACCGCTCAAGCTCTAATAATCCGGCACACCTTAATAATAACAGAAATAAACTTTTGTTGTATAGCACTTTTCAAAACAAAGTTACAAAGTGCTTTAGAAGACAAAATAAAAAATGGGAGACAAACTGATGATGAAAAAAATGATAAAAACAATTTAATAACAGTTTAAAAGTTACACAACATTGAGCATTAGGAGCTACATATGAAAGAGTAAAATATGCTTAGCCCCTTAGTTGTATTTTTGCCCCCTCTGTTTAAGCTTTATGTACCTATAGACAAATATTTCCATTGGTGTATGTTGGGGCGTCCATAGTAGCCCACTGAAACGGAGCGGAGATCGATAGACAGACAGACACGCCGCTTAGTTCGGTTTCTCAGCCTGCTTGCTTTTCATGGTGGTAAATACAATTTACAGCCCTAATTCCATTTCCCCCGTTGGGGAGAGAGAGATAGAGAGAGAGAGAGGTTAGAGGGAGAAAGAGAGAGAGGCAAGCCGCAAACTGCTGTTTCTACTCCTCCCCCTGCTGATTTTGACAGAATCGGTATCGTTCATAAATTCTCTCAGTGCTCCGTTCTTATGTGAGTCTCTGATTAATAAATGTATTCTTTGATTTTGAACAGTAGCATTATGTTGTTGTTATTTAGCCTTTCTGAGGCTATTGCATGGTTAGATCAATAAGTTTTATTTCACTTCAGCCTGGCGCCGCCCGGTAAAATAATGAATAAAATAAGAGTTAAGAGAATGCCTTTTATAAAAATAGGTTTTAAGTAGTGACTTAACAGATACAACAGACCACAAACCCTGTGAAAGCACACTTTAAAACTATGTTTTTAAGAGGACTGAGCTTTATTTTGTGATCTTTCCATCGGGCGTCGCTGATTCCCGTGTCTGAAAAACTTTGCGGTAAGCTCTACGCATGGGTGAAAGGATGCGTAGATGTGCGCACATTTTACCGCATAGAATTTTTCTATAAATCCGGACATTTGCGGTAAAATATGCGTACGCACATTTCACGCCCCTTAACGCCACTTTTTTGTGCGCAGCAACCTTTATAAATGAGGCCCCAGGTCAGTTCTCCAGCACAGGCTGCTTCTCCACCAGGAGACTTTCAACAGGGAGGCTCTCAGGCTTGTCAATTCTGGCTTTTTAAATAACCTAAACTTCAAAAATTAACTGACTCAGATGATATTGAACATTATCTCATTACCTTAGAAAGGAAAGAAGTGGCTTGTCTGTGGCCGAAGTCAGACTGGGGCTTTCGTCTTATCCCATTACTGACTGGTAAAGCTAGAAGTGCGTATGTGCACATGGAGGTTGATGATTCTCTTGATTACGACAAAGTTAAACGTGCCATTCTCAAGAAATATTATATTAATCCTGAAACATATCGTCAGAGATTTAGATCTCTCGATGTGGAGCCCGAGGAAACTCCAGAAGAGCTGTATGTGAGACTTTATGGAAAGTGGGTTCAACCCAGGGGTAAAACTGTTAATGACATTGGTGAAATCCTTATTCTTGACCAATACTTACAAATGCTGTCTCCTGAGCTTCAGGTTTGGATCAAAGACCATGACCCAAAGACTGCAGCAGAAGCGGCTTCACTGGCAGATGTGTTTGTAGCTGCTCGCCATAAAAACCCATCCTGGGTCTACAGGTCCTGGAAGGCATCAAGGGACAGTCAGAAACCTATCTCTATTCAGCATGGCCCGAAATCTTCTGTGACTGTGAGTAAGCCTTCTGTGAATCGGCCATTTGCCAGGACCCCTAATGTGATTTGTTATTTATGTGGACATACAAGGACATACAAAACCTCTGTGCCCCATAATCCAGTAAAACTCACACAGATGTGCTATCTACCTTGGAGAAATTGTGGGCCTGAACTGAGGTGGAGGCAGCCACTCAAAGAGACATCAGTTGAAATGAATGGTCAGGACCTGAGAGCCCTCATTGACACTGGAAGCAATCAAATTCTGGTGCACAGGCTACATGTTCCTCCTCAGGCCATCTGTACCACTGAAACCATCCCTATTTGTTGTGTCCATGGGGATAAAAAGCCCTACCCAACAGCTGATGTTTATGTCAATGACAGACTTACTTGTTGACTGTTGGTGTTACTGATAATCTGCCATTCCCAGTTGTGTTAGGTCATGATCTTCCAGTTCTTCTTGACCTGATACAGCCAAGCCAGACCTGCAACATAGCTCTGATCCGGGCCCAGGCAAAGGCATCAACACAGCAGTCAGGTGAGACGGATTGCACTCTGCGTTCCCTGCCTTTTTATGATTTGGGGTTGAGGTTGAGGCAGAGCCAGGAAAATCTTGCAAGTCTCGTAGGCAGCGACAGCAGGAGAAATTCCATCATACAGTGGTATTCCCCACTGGAGCATCAACTCCTGAGCTACCAGTGGGGCTCCAGTTGCCGGTTAACATAACCCAATTACAGCAAGAAGATGCTACTCCAGCTGACTGCTGACAAAATGCAAAGGAGAGCGAAGGGAGAGCTGATCCTGAGCATGGCTCAGAAGAAGGGTATGTCCTACACAATGGTATCCTTTTCCGTGAACACAGTTCAGACAAACAGCTGATGGTTCCTAAAGTAGCCCAAGAGTCAGTGCTTGCTTTGGGCCATTCCATTCCCTGGGCTGGCCACCTAGGGAAGCATAAAGCAATAGCTTGCATACAACGTCATTTTCACTGGCCTGGTTTACGCAAAGATGTAGCATGATTCTGTTGGAGTTGCCCTCAGTGCCAGCAAACCTCAGCAAAACGTCCTATCAGAGTCTCCCTCCAGCCTCTTCCAGTGATCAGTACACTATTTGAACGTCTGGGTATGGATGTTGTTGGCACGGTAGAGAGAAGCAAGTCAAGAGATTTATGCTAGTGATTACGGATTATGCTACAAAGTACCCAGAGGTCTTTCCCCTGAAGTGAGTTAAAGCAAAGCCTGTAGCATTTTGTCTTGTCCAGTTCTTTTCAAGCGTTGGTTTTTCCCCAGGAGATACTTACTGACCAGGGTACCAACTTCATGTCCAAGCTCCTAAAGGAAGTGTACCAACTGCTGGGAATCAGAGGTTTGAGAACTACTCCATCCACAAACTGATGGACTGACTGAGAGGTTCAACCAGACACTTAAGCAGATGCTCCGTAAGTTTGTTAGTGACACTGGCTCAGATTGGGACCACCATCTGCTATTTGCTTACAGAGAAATGCCACAAGCCTCCACTGGCTTCTCCCCATTTGAGTTGCTCTTTAGTCATCTCGTTGTGACAATGTTTTCTGGAAGCTTCTTGCAGGGGTTGACCAGCTGGTGTTTCTTTAATGGAGCTACATCAAAGTGACCCTGTAGGTGGCACTCACAGTAAGAGGCCAGACACACCAGACAGGACAGAGCTTTCAGCTTTCTCCCAGTGCAGATGTCACAGGCCACATCTCCAGGGGCCTCATTTATAAAACTTTGCGTAGATTCCATCCTAAAACATTGCGTAAGCACAAACCTCAGAATCTACAAACGCAAGAAAATATTCAGATCTATAAAACCGTGCAGCGCACACCTGTACGTAGTCCTCTCTTTATAAATACCCACCTGCGGTGAATTGTGCGCTCGTGTACTCCTCCCAGTGTCCTCCCACTACTCCTCCTAGTGTCATCCCACAATCATCCATAAATGGGCAATGCTAAATAGCTCATGAATATGCTGACGTTGTTAAGGAGCCTTTGTTGGACTATCAATGAGGGAAAGACTGAGAGACGGCAGCTGCAAGAAAGCTGAAATTTGTGGAGTGCGAGATCGAGGCGCTCATCACAGGTTGAGCGCCGTAAAGGTGTAGCTACTGTTTGGGGGCTCAGTAGAGGCATCTGTGCCACATTGTGGAGAACCGCACAAGCTCTAATAATCCAGCACACCTTAATAATAATAGAAATAAACTTTTGTTATATAGCACTTTTCAAAACAAAGTTACAAAGTGCTTTAGAAGACAAAATAAAAATGGGAGACAAACTGATGATGAACAAAATGACAGTTTAAAAAACAGTTTAAAAGTTATACAACATTGAGCATAAGATGCTACATATGAAAGAGTAAAATATGCTTATCCCCTTAGTTGTATTTTTGTTTAAGCTTTATGTATCTATAGAAAAATATTTCCATAGGTGTATGCTAGGGCGTCCATAGTAGCCCACTGAAATGGAGCGGAGGAGATCGATAGACAGACAGACACGTTACTTAGTTCGGTTTCTCAGCCTGCTTGCTTTTCGTGGTGGTAAATACAATTTTCAGCCCTAATTCCATTTCCCCCGTTGGGGGGGGGGGGGAAGGAGAGAGATAGGGAGAGAGAAGAAGAGAGAGAGATGCAAGCCGCAAACTGCTGTTTCTACGCGCCTCCGCCTGCTGATTTTGACAGAGAATCGTTATCGTTCATAAATTCTCTCAGTGCTCCGTTCTTATGTGAGTCTCTGATTAATAAATGTATTCTTTGATTTTGAACAGTAGCATTATGTTGTTGTTATTTAGCCTTTCTGAGGCTATTGCAGGTTAAATCAATGAGTTTTATTTCACTTCATCCTGGCGCCGGCCTGGTAAAATAATCAATAAAATAAGAGTTAAGAGAATGCCTTTGTATAAAAATAGGTTTTAAGTAGTGACTTAACAGATACAATAGACCACAAACCTTGTGGAAGCACACTTATAAAACTATGTTTTTAAGAGGACTGAGCTTTATTTTGTGATCTCTCCATTGGGCGTCGCTGATTGCCATGTCTGAAAAACTTTGCGGTGAGCTCTAGGATGCGTAGAAGTGCGCACCTTTTACCGCATAGAATTTTTCTATAAATCCCGACGTTTGCAGTAAAATATGCGTACGCACATTTCACCCCCGTTAACCCACTTTTTTGTGCGTAGCAACCTTTATAAATGAGGCCCCAGGTCCAGCTTAGCAGTGATCAGGAGGAGCAGCTGGGAGTCCAGTCTTCTTCAGTTCTTCCACTAAAGCTGCTAACATGGTATCCTTCACCAAAACAGGCCTTGGTGTGAAGGTCTGTCTGCACTGGGGACAGCTGTGGATATTCTTCTGATCCTCTTCATCCCAGCAGCCTTTAATACAGCTCATACAGTAGCTGTGCCCACAGGGAATAGTCACCGGATCCTTCCGTAGATCCAGACAGATCGAACAAGATATACTGTCCCGGTCCAGCTGAATTCCTGCGCCATTTCACTTCTCAATCAAAATTCTCTTCCTTTTCTTCACCTTCATTTGCTGATCTACTGTGTTGTCAGCTCTTACTACTTCACACTGTTGTTTCCACCCATCCTTCAACTGGCAGATCTGTGAAAGGGGCGGATGAGGAAATATGCTGACGGAATGGAACTGTCTTTGTCTGAGAGAGCAGGAAGTGGGAGGGGTTATCAGGCTCTGCTTCATACCAGGATGAGGAGCAGTTTTAAAGAGGCAGTGTATGTTTAGCCCTTGTTTACAATATGAAATGAAGACTAGATTAGGTATTATTATGTGCTGTAAATGCAGTCTGTGTGTGTGTGTGTGTGTGTGTGTGTGTGTGTGAACAAACTGACAGAAATATCAGGGATTTTTGAGACCTTTTTGGGTGTCAAAAAGGTCTCAAAAACCCAGAGACATATTATAGCCTAGAGCAGGGCTATTCAATTACAAATTCAATTGGGCCAGATTTTAAAACCAGGAAATGTAGATGGCCAGACATTTTAGGCAGCCTATTTGAAACCCTTTTTAGCTTTTGGTAATGACACATTTTAAACAAATGCAAATTAATTTAGTAAAAAATAACAATGTTTATTGTTTCACTTTTGAAATAAAAAATATTTTTGGTCACATATCTGACCCAGGCACATCACAAAGTGCAGAAACAGAATAAAAGAGCCATCAATGCTATCAATGCACAGAACCATAACAAGTGACAATAACAGTAATCAATAACCAGTGTAGGAGCCATATATTCATTTGTCTTTCCGGTTTTATCCCTCCTAAACACTAGGGGGTGGTATGGTAAAGGCCGGGGCTGACCAGAAGATATTTAGTTCAGGTCATTGATCACAGGTGTGGGTAATTTTGGGAAGCAAACAGTTTTTGACTGTGTACTTGGAGGAGCTGCGTTGTTTTTGTTTAAAAGACTCTTCTTGGAAGACTTATGGAAAGAAATGTCACAAGAGTGTGGGCAGTCGGCAATAAATGCATATTCAGTTAAAGTATACAAAGTTTCGGTATGAGTTTCTCCGGGTCACATGTCTGAACAATCACCAAAATTAGCACCATCAGTAGCGGCTGAAAATGGGACTTAGCCACTACAACCAGTGTTGTGCTAGTTACTGAAAAATAGTAACTAGTTACTTCATTTCAAAAGTAACTCAGTTACTTTACTGATTACTTACACCAAAAAGTAATGCGTTACTGTGAAAAGTAACTTTTTAGTTACTTCAAAAACAACAAAAACAACATTATTTCAATTGCTCCCATTAATGCCTGAAAGCGGGTGACTCCACTGTAGAAATAGGCTGCATGTTTTCTACAACATACCGTGCAATTGCTTGATCAAGTTTTCCCTGGCTAGCAGTCCCTCGGTTAAAATCCAGCCGCTGTTGCTTGGGTGGAGTGGCTTTGGATGAGTCGGATGAGTCCGGGTCTTTACACTCTTTAGCTACTAGCTTCGTTGAAGCATGTTGTTTCTCCAGGTGCTCCAACAGATTTGAATTGCTGTTTTGGGCAGTAGATAGGATCTTTGAGCCAAGACACAATTTACATTTAACTACAACGTTCTTTTCTTTGTGCTCGACAAAAGAGAAATAGTGAGAATATCTCCATGTGAAAAAACTCGACTTAGTGGGCGCCGCCATGACAGTCTAGACTAGAGTAAACAGTAAACACAAACACGCCCACAACGTGTCTCCGCATGTGACACAGGAGTCAGGACTGCACTGCAGCTCGCTACCAATCTACATAAAAATAACGCAGTAACGAACCATTTAGTAACGTTAATTGAGTTACTGAATTTAAAAAGTAATGCGTTAGAGTACTAGTTATTGCCAAAAGTAATGGCGTTACTTTGTAACGCGTTAGTCCCAACACTGTCAATAACACACACACACACACACACACACACACAGAGGCATAACACAACGCCTCCTACTGCACACTGAGGGAACACAACAAATGCGTTCGTTTTAAATCACCTGGGGCCTCATTTATAAAGGTTGCTGCGCACAAAAAAGTGGCGTTAAGGGGCGTGAAATGTGCGTACGCATATTTTACCGCAAACGTCCGGATTTATAGAAAAATTCTATGCGGTAAAATGTGCGCACATTTTTGCATCCTTTCACCCATGCGTAGAGCTTACCGCAAAGTTTTTCAGACACGGGAATCAGCGACGCCCGATGGAAAGATCACAAAATAAAGCTCAGTCCTCTTAAAAACATAGTTTTATAAGTGTGCTTTCACAGGGTTTGTGGTCTGTTGTATCTGTTAAGTCACTACTTAAAACCTATTTTTATAAAAGACATTCTCTTAGAACTTATTGATCTAACCATGCAATAGCCTCAGAAAGGCTAAATAACAACAACATAATGCTACTGTTCAAAATCAAAGAATACATTTATTAATCAGAGACTCACATAAGAACGGAGCACTGAGAGAATTTATGAACGATACCGATTCTGTCAAAATCAGCAGGGGGAGGAGTAGAAACAGCAGTTTGCGGCTTGCCTCTCTCTCTCTCCCTCTAACCTCTCTCTCTCTCTCCCCAACAGGGGGAAATGGAATTAGGGCTGTAAATTGTATTTACCACCATGAAAAGCAAGCAGGCTGAGAAACCGAACTAAGCGGCGTGTCTGTCTGTCTATCGATGTCCTCCGCTCCGTTTCAGTGGGCTACTATGGACGCCCCAACATACACCAATGGAAATATTTGTCTATATATACATAAAGCTTAAACAGAGGGGGCAAAAATACAACTAAGGGGCTAAGCATATTTTACTCTTTCATATGTAGCTCCTAATGCTCAATGTTGTATAACTTTTAACCCTCTATGGCATGGTGTTGCCCTCAGGCAACAAACTACCCTTTTGGACCTCACATCGTCCCTTTAATTTTTTTAAATAAAAAAAAAAAATATAATATCACCTGACATGTCTGTGTCCAATGAAATGAGGGTCTGAAGTGGGTGTGACCTTTTGTCTGGGGGTGCAGCAGGCCTTTCAGGAAGCAAAGCCACATTGGGACTGGTGCCACCAATTAGTAAGATAAATATCACTTTTTAACATGTTTAAATTGAAATAACTTTATATAAAAAAATATATGCATGTGCATGAGTATGTAATGAAGCATGTTTGATTGTTTAAAGACTTATTTTGTTTTTATTTATATACTAAAACTGTGTTTTTTGCTTCGTTGCCTCAGGGCAACATTGTGCTACGAGGGTACTGAAACACCAAGGTTTTCTATAGTATATATGATAAGTGGAATAAGGAAAACAAGCAATATATGCATTAGAAAAAGTTTTATTTTGACAAATGTCAACCACAAATGGTTCCAACCAATCACAATAAGAAGCTTCATAGGGAGGGATGCTCACATTTCATATAAACAAATAAACCTGTGTGTGTGTGTGTGTGTGTGTGTAGGGGTTAGCCTGTGTGTGCGGGTATATGTGCAAGTGTGTGTGTTTCAGTTTGTCTGAATGTGTGTTTGTGTGGGTTATTGTTTGAATCAGTATTTCTCTTTTTGACAAAGCACACTCTGATCCTATTCTGTGTGGAACCTCAGGAAGCAGTTGCTGGTGGATTTGAAACAGAGGTGGACATCACATTTCCGGCACTTGGTTTTTGGTGTACCTGTGCACCCTGGTACCTTGCATCTCCCCTTCTTTTCAGCCATAGTCATCCAGTGGGCTGTGGCATCCAGGTGCACATCAGGGACTGGAATTGAAGCAGCGGGTTTCTCCTTTTCTCCTCTTCTCCTCATACTCACCAGCAATTGTGGAACTGGGACAACCTTTCTTGCGCTCCAGACTCTTTCCAATTTTGCATAGGCCTTCAATTCCAGTCCCTGATGTGCACCTGGATGCCACAGCCCACTGGATGACTATGGCTGAAAAGAAGGGGAGATGCAAGGTACCAGGGTGCACAGGTACACCAAAAGCCAAGTGCCGGAAATGTGATGTCCACCTCTGTTTAAAATCCACCAGCAACCAAAGAGAAACACTGATTCAAACTATAACCCACACAAACACTTATTGTGATTGGTTGGAACCATTTGTGGTTGACATTTGTCAAATTAAAACTTTTTCTAATGCATATATTGCTTGTTTTCCTTATTCCACTTATCATATATACTAGAGAAAACCTTGGTGTTTCAGTACCCTCGTAGCACATTGTTGCCATGAGGCAACAAACCAATATCTATTGGTTATCAATATCAATAGCAAATTTTATGATGGATATATTATCAGGGACCCCCAAGCTCCCCCAAAATGGGGTGAAATATTTTTTTCTCCCCAAAATGATAATTCATGCCATAGAGGGTTAAACTGTTTTTAAATTGTTTTTATCATTTTTTTCATCATCAGTTTGTCTCCCATTTTTTATTTTGTCTTCTAAAGCACTTTGTAACTTTGTTTTGTAAAGTGCTATATAACAAAAGTTTATTTCTATTATTATTAAGGTGTGCCGGATTATTAGAGCTTGTGCGGTTCTCCACAATGTGTCCCAGATCCTCTACTGAGCCCTCAAACAGTAGCTACACCTTTACGGTGCTCAACCTCACTGATGAGCGCCTCGATCTCGCACTCCGCAAATTTCGGCTTTCTTGCAGCTGGCGTCTCTCAGTCTTTCCCTCATTGATAGTCAACAAAGGCTCCTTAACAACATCGGCATATTCATGACCTATTTAGCATTGCCCATTTATGGTTGATTGTGGGACGACACTATGAGGAGTAGTGAGCGGACACTGGGAGGAGTACACGGCCGCACAATTCACCGCAGGTGGGTATTTATAAAGAGAAAACTGCGTACAGGTGTGTACTGCACGGTTTTATAAATCTGAATTTTTTCTTGCGTTAGTGGATTCTGAGGTTTGGGCGGACGCAATGTTCTACGCAATGTTCTACGCAATGTTCTACGCAAAGTTTTATAAATGAGGCCCCTGGATATGTGTGATTAGGCTTGTTTACACATCCCACATTATGTTGATATGTGCAGTTAACTGCAGGTTTAAAAAAGAAAAAAGTCAGGTGCATTTCTAAAACTACAACAAAGGGTAGCCTACCTGCTGACATGACTTTCTTAGTGGGAGAAGTGACATTTTTTGTTCTGAACGAGAGCAGTGACTTTTGGTGAAGAGTGCTGTCAGTCAGGGAGCAACGAGAGTTGTTTTTTATTGAGTTCATGTGCGAAAAGCTTGATTCACATGTGTATGTATGTGGCAGCTGGGAGGAGGGTGGGGTGAGGCTTAACGTGGATCCAGGGGAGAGTGGAATCTACCCTGGATCCGGGACCGGCTGCGGCCAATTAAGCCTGATTGCAGCCGGGCCCTTTTTAACGTATGTGTGAATGTGTGAGCGAGGGGAGAGCGCCAGGGTGAGAGACTGGTTGACACGGAATGGTTGAGGAGCCGACATGGACGGAGGCACGGGTCGGCTGGGATGGAGAGCCGAGATGGAGCCAGCGACGGGAGAGACGGAGCGGGAGCGGGCCGTCTCCTGCCGCGGCGTCCAGCGGAGGTCCGGGGGCAGTTGGGAGCCGCCTGCAAGGGCTGACCAGCCGGGGTTGGAGCGAGAAAGCGTCCTGGAAGCCTGGCAGGCTGGGGCAGCCTTGGGGCTTCGCGGCTGGCCCAACGGGACCGGGCGGGCGGCCGGCAGAGGAGACGGCGCCGACGTTTGGCGGCCGTCAAGACCCGGGCCGTTGTTATTGCTGGGATGTAATAAAACGGCCGTGCTGGCCATTAAACTCTCCACCTGCTTATGTCTCTGTCTGTCACGGACCCCGGTGATGTGGCACCTTGTCACAATGTTGATCCAAACATACTGAGCACAACGATCGCTACCTTAGGAAACTGGTGCACGTTCACATCACTCCAAAACTTTGCTGTCAATAGCCAGATGTTTTGAAAAGCTACTAAGCGTGGTCGGAATTGCGTCACACGAGAAAACATTGATTTGTGAGAGATATCCTGATTGGCGGGATAAGTTTCTCACGCTGGTTTTGCTTTGTGATCGGAGGAAAACAAATATTCCTGCTTATGGATTTTACGCTCGCAGTGCTGTAACTATTTAGGCTACATAATAACATTGCTATTAACAAATATTTTTTATAAAATAATATTACTATTAAAATTGCTATTAAAATAGCCTATTTAATGCAAGCTCGCTGGGCCACTCAGAGATTGCTTCTGGGCCGGATGTGGCCCGCGGGCCGCCAATTGAATAGACTTGGCCTAGAGGGTCCTGGGGTTTACTGGAAAATGAGAGTTTAAAACTTTTTCATGCCTGTGTTGGTTTGCACATGTAGTGGATGTGTCTGTTTTGATGAAATACACAAAGAGAGAGAGAACTTGTGTGTGGGACACTTAATGTTGACCTTTTTGTTATCCTTGTTGAAATAGGTGGGAGGCAGTGGCGGCTCGTCCATAGGGGCGCTAGGGGCGGCGCCCCACTTGATTTGATGGAGAAAAAAATAAAAAAAAATATATTTTTTAAAAATCTGAACACATTTCATAGATTGTATTTATAATTCATATAAATGTGTCAATACGTGTATGTTGAATCATTGGCTTTGGTTGGTTTGCGGACTTCATTACCGTCTCTGTTGCTCTGGGGCGCCGAGTTGTACGCCCCTCACACACTACATTGACATGCATTATCACCTACCGGATTTTGGAAGGACTGCACTTTAGCTTGAGCTCTATGACAGCATTTGGGGCGCTGGATGGAAACGCCCCGGCCATTCTCATTTAACCCCATTCAAACGAACATTGTAGTCATGGTCAGTAGATGGCACAAGAGAGCACAGAGACGTGTTGAGTCATATTTGATTGACTGCATTCCGGTACTAAAAAAAATAGCACTACAACTGTAGAAGTTAAAAGACCCTGTTGTATGTGCACTCAACTCGGCTACTGCTTTTTCAGAGCACATTATGAAAACACAAGTAAGCATAGTCTTAATTAATTGAACAAATATATATATATTTGCATACTATAATAAAGAAAAGCATTATAAAAACCGGAATAACTGGTTATATGCAAAAAGTATGACTTGATTTAACTTCATTCATCCCATAATCCCAAAATCTTCCTGTGGGCCCACCACCTGCAGGAAGAATCATAGGGGTCGGGTGCAAATGAGACCGGACGGTGGGCAAAAGCGGGGTCCTGGGTGTACGGACCCCCGGTGCCGCCGTCTAGTTCTCGGGACGTGGAACGTCACCTCGCTAGCGGGGAAAGAGCCAGAGCTGGTGCAGGAGGTGGAGCGTTACCAACTAGATATAGTTGGTCTCACCTCCACGCACAGCGTCGGGTCTGGAACCAGGCTTCTGGAGAGGGGTTGGACTTTCTCCTTTTCCGGAGTTGCCCAAGGTGTGAGGCGCCAGGCGGGTGTGGGGATACTCACAAGTCCCCGGCTGAGCGCTGCGGTGTTGGAGTTCTGCCCCGTGAATGAGAGGGTCGCCTCCATGCGACTGCAAGTCGCTGGGGGGAAGGCTCTGACTGCGGTTTGTGTGTACACGCCGAACGGCAGTTCGGAGTATCCGGCCTTCTTGGAGTCCTTGGGAGGTGTCCTGGAAAGGGTGCCTCCCGGGGACTCCATAGTTCTACTGGGGACTTCAATGCCCACGTGGGCAACGACGGAGAAACCTGGAGGCGCGTGATTGGGAAGAACGGCCTGCCTGATCTGAACCCGAGCAGTGCTTTGTTATTGGACTTCTGTGCTAGCCACGGATTGTCCATAACGAACACCATGTTCGAGCATAGGGTGGCTCAACAGTGTACCTGGTACCAGAGCACCCTAGGCCAAAGGTCGATGATCGACTTTGTAGTCGTATCATCAGACCTGCGGCCGTATGTCTTGGACACTCGGGTAAAGAGAGGAGCAGAGCTGTCAACTGATCACCACCTGGTGGTGAGTTGGATCAGGTGGCGCGGGAGGCTGCCGGACAGACCTGGTAAACCCAAACGAGTAGTGCGGGTGAACTGGGAACGTCTGGCGGAGTCCCCTGTCCATGTGGTCTCATCCCGCCCCAGCCGCCTCCATTGTGGAGGCGGCTGGTAGCGGCCGATGGCCTTCTGGCCGCAACTTCTAGCAGCCTCCATTGTGGAGGCGGCTGCTAGAAGTTGCGGCCAGAAGGCTATCGGTGCCTGTCGGGGCGGCAACCTCAGAATCCGCTGGTGGACACCAGCGGTGAGGGAGGCCATCAGGCTGAAGGAGGCCTTTCGGGCTTGGTTGTCCGGGGGGTCTCCTGAAACAGCAAACAGGTACCAGGCAGCCAAAAGGGCTGCGGCTTCGGCGGTCATTGAAGCAAAAAACTGGGTGTGGGAGGAGTTCAGAGAGGCCATGGAGGAAGACTTTTGGTCGGTGTTAGATGGATGACCCGTGAGCGGCTGGATGATGCCAAAGTAAAGTGCAGGCAAGGGTCAGGTTTCCCAGTTTCTTTATATTTATTATCAAACTTCAAAAAAATAACAGCAACAAGCATGATATGGTCTCTTGAGATCAGACCTGCCACACAGACAGATAGTAACTGGTGCCTTAAATACTGTGTACCTGGTACTAATCACCGGACTCTTCCATTCAGAGGTAAGTTAAAATATTATCATATGGCTAACTAACCAAATGACCAATTTCCCCTTTACTCCTAATACACACTATTTACAATAATTCATTTTGCTGCTACGCTAACCCCAAATACACATATAATACATATTTACAATATATAGAACATACACCCCGATTTGACATCCCCCCACTTCCTGTTCTGCCACTTGGTCTCTCCCGGAACGTTTATGACGGTGCTGTGCCCCCGGGGGAATCTTTTGGCTGCGCACCCTGGAGCAGACAAAGGACCGGACAGGTAAGTGTTAAACACAAACAACTCATTTTTTATCACTATTGCACCAACTTACACCCTTACCAGTTAACGATATTGCACACACCCATATTCCCAAATACTTCTGCACTGCTTACGGTTTAATCTCTCAATTATGTGCACCATTTTGGCGGAGCTTAACTTTCCTCTCCTCTTGCAGGTGGAGCCGAGTGCGCACTCCCGCACCCGCCCGACGGCACGCAACCAACCGCGGCCAGGAGGTTTCCTAAAAGCTCATTACCCATTCAATAAATAGAGTAATTTAAATATCCATAAAAGAGGTGCAAATAAGCAATGTGCAAAATGTACTGTGCAAATAAAGTGCTATCGTGACTAAAGTGCAATGTGCAGTTATTGCCTTGGCTCAAGAGTTGTGCAAATAAATACAGTTAACCACATGTGTAATATGTACACGTAACGAAATGCGCTTCGTTACAGTCGGCCTCAAGGAGATTCTGGAAAACCATTCGACGACTCAGGAAGGGGAGGCAGGGCTTGACCCACAGCCTGGGGGGGGGACCTGCTAACCCGGACTGAGGATGTCGTTGGACGGTGGAAGGAATACTTTGAGAACCTTCTTAACCCGACCAATACGCCCTCTGTCGAAGAGGCAGAGCCCGAAGCCTTGGGGGAAGCTTCGTCCATATCCTTGGCGGAGGTCACCGAGGTGATCAAGAAGCTCTTCGGTGGCAAGGCGCCAGGTGTGGATGAGATTCACCCTGAGATGCTGAAGGCTCTGGACACTGTTAGGCTGTCGTGGCTGACACGCCTATTCAGTGTTGCGGGGAGGATGGGGTCAGTGCCTCTGGAGTGGCAGACCGGGATGGTGGTCCCCATTTTTAAAAAGGGGGACCGGAGGGTGTGTTCCAACTATCGGGGGATCACACTTCTCAGCCTCCCCGGGAAGGTCTACTCCAGGGTGCTGGAAAGGAGGGTCCGGCCGATTGTCGTACCTCGGATTCAGGAGGAGCAATGCGGCTTCCGTCTTAGCAATGCGGACCAGCTCTTTACCCTTGCAGGGCTGCTGGAGGGGGCATGGGAGTTCGCTCATCCAGTCTACATGTGTTTTGTGGACTTGGAGAAGGCTTATGACCGTGTCCCCCGAGGTGTCTTGTGGGGGGTACTGAGGGAGTATGGGGTACCGTGGCCGCTATTGCCGCTATCGCTATTGCGAGGTCAAGCCCATTTCCGGTGCATGTTGGGCTACGCCAAGGCTGCCCCTTGTCACCAGTCCTGTTCGTGGTTTTCATGGACAGGATTTCAAGGCGCAGTCGAGGTGGGGAGAGTGTCCGGTTTGGGGACCTCATGGTTGCGTCTCTGCTTCATGCGGACGATGTGGTTCTGATGGCTCCGTCAGACCGAGACCTCCAGCATGCACTGGGGCGGTTTGTGGCTGAGTGTGAAGCGGTTGGGATGAGAGTCAGCACCTCCAAGTCTGAGGCCATGGTACTCTCACAGAAAACGGTGGAGTGCTCCCTTCGGGTTGGGGAGGAAGTACTTCCCCAAGTGAAGGAGTTTAAGTATCTCGGGGTCTTGTTCACGAGTGAGGGCAGAATGGGGCGGGAGATGGACAGACGGATAGGTGCGGCGTCTGCAGTAATGCGGACGTTGTACCCGTCCGTTGTGGTGAAGAGGGAGCTGAGCCGTAAGGCGAAGCTCTCGATTTACCGGTCCATCTTCGTTCCAACCCTCACCTATGGTCACGAGCTTTGGGTAGTGACCGAAAGAATAAGATTGCGGATACAAGCGGCCGAAATGAGCTTCCTCCGTAGGGTGGCTGGCCTCACCCTTAGAGATAGGGTGAGGAGCACGGACATCCGGGAGGAGCTCGGAGTAGAGCCGCTGCTCCTTCACGTCGAAAGGAGTCAGCTGAGGTGGTTCGGACATCTGATTAGGATGTGTTCCGGGCACAGCCAACTGGGAGGAGACCTCGGGGCAGACCTAGGGCCCGTTGGAGGCATTGTATATCCCTTCTGGCCTGGGAACACCTCGGGATCCCCCAGGGGGAACTGGAAGGTGTGGCTGGGGTGAAGGACGTCTGGAGAGCCCTGCTGAGCCTACTGCCTCCGCGACCCGGTCCCGGATAAGCGGCTAGAAAATGGATGGATGGATGGATCATCCCATAATGATGATTGTTTCTGTTCCCTTTTTCATTATGGCCTATATTAAAATAAAATATGTATTAAAATAATTAATAACACTAGTAAAACTATTAGTAGGTTGAAAAACATTCATATGTGGTGATATGATGCAGATATTATGCATAGACAATGTATTTCTATGAGGTGCGCGCGCGGACACACGCGGGCTCCACGTCCGCGAGCCATCCGCCCGCCTGCCGTGTGCCCATGGCCGGTGGGATCCGCGGCATTCGTTAACATGGGAGCGGAAGTGAAGCGCAGCAGCGCGCGTGTGCGCGTCCGCTTGCGTCCGGTGGGTATGGGGCGTCACTCTATGATCTCTGTGTCTGTCATGACCCGCCCCACTTAGTCAGCCAATCACCGGCCGCCACTGGTGGGAGGGGGAGGCATGTTTGGAAAATATGACTTCATGATATCCAAGTTTGCATCTTTAGTTTGAAGTCAATATTAAACAGGTTTGGAAACTCTTTAATCTCAGCAAAGTTTTTATTCATATCTTTCATATTTAATACTTCACAGGGTCTTATTCCATGAATACCAAAACCTAATCAGATCACATCAATAGAAAATTGTGGACTGATTATATTGATGAACACTAGAGCGGTTGAAATCAGGCCTGGATCAAATTACTGACCCTTTAATATCTTTAACAATCCAAATTAGCTAGTATTGTCCTGCATGCATTACCACCAGAGGCATTGTTAGGACCTTGAAACATTGGGGGCTTAGCCCAGCCCAGAAATATTTCGATTTTCAACCGACAATTGGACCATTTTCAAGTTATTGAAAAGAGTAAAAGAGTAAAATGAATATAAGATGTGAGACACTGTGCTCTACCCAAAGGTAGAGCACAGTGCACAGTCTACCCATATGCACCTGACCCAAAGGTCAGGTGCATATGCTGGATTTCACAACATCAAATCAAGTTGCATTCAACCCCCAATTGCTCCACTAGAAATGCTCAGTAGCCAATAGTAGAAGACAGTGAGTGTGACTGTATGAATGTGAAGCAGTGCTCAGTCAAAATAACGGTTTAAAACACATCCTCTCCCGATTGTTTCATTCCTTTCCATGGCCCATCTGTGTGGTGACCAGTGTGTAGTAGACTCCCCTCATGGCCAGCAGCTTTTGATGTGTCCCCTGTTCTACCACCACCCCTCCCTGGAAGACAACGATGCGGTCCGCGTTTTGGATGGTGGACAGGCGGTGGGCCACAACAATACACGTCCTGCCCTGCCTGGCCTGGTCCAGCGCCTCCTGGACCACCTAGAGAAGGGATGGGGGATGAGATTAGATGAAAAAAAACATGGCTAGTTGCCACACGTTTTACTTCTAAGTGCTTTTCTCTGATTTGTCAAAACTTACATATAACATTTAGACCAACATTCTGCTTTAGTAATGTTTAGATGCTTAAAAAAAAAAAAGTGACATATTTTAAATGGTTGATCAGGGTCAAATTGCTCAGTGGGCAGTGAGAGAAGAAAGCCCGGAAGCACTCACCTTCTCACTCTCAGTGTCGAGTGCAGAAGTGGCCTCGTCCAGCAGCAACAGTTTGGGGTTGCGGAGGATGGCTCTGGCTATGGCCACACGCTGCTTCTGACCACCTGACAGCTGGGTGCCCTTATCACCTGCCTGAGTGTCATATTTCTACCCACACAAACAGATAGGTGGAGAGATACAGAGGTACATAATGATGCAATAAATAAAAAACAATGTCAGTAGCATTCTATAATACTAAGAGGAGGAGTTCATTCAATTACAATTCTTTCAACTCTGGACAAGCAAGAGGAGACGTTTAGATTGCCTTTTTAATAACTGCCTTCTTGAGGTTGCTGTTGTGTAATCACTGGCGCACCAACAAAGAAGCCCATATGTTTATGCTCTAACTTGCCACAAGGTGTTAGTGAGGGCAATAAGATGTTGTAAAGATAACAACTCTTGGATTAAACATTAAATATGGGAATCATTGTATTTTTAACTCATTCAGTGGTCATATAAAAGACAGTAGAGTTTATTACAGTACCTGTGGCAGGTTTTCTATGAAACTGTGAATGTTGGCTGCTTTAGCGGCTTCCTGTATTTCTTCCATGGTAAAGGTGCGGCTGTTGTCTCCGTAGGCAATGTTCTCAGCCAAGCTGCAGTCGAACAGCACAGGCTCCTGAGATACGATGCCCATCTGGGCTCTCAGCCAATGGATGTTCAGCTGTTTCACATCTGTCTCATCCAGCATCTGAGAGGAATATGGGGAGAAGGTGGGGAAGTGAGACGTGGAGGAGAAAAGGAGAAGGGCAAAGAGGATGAGAGAAAAAAAAAAAATCACAAAAAGGAAGGAGAAAAATGATGGCATAACTGGTTACAGGAGGAGTGAGGAACATGGGTGTGGGAGTTGATTTGTCAGGAAAAGCTCAACTTCCTGACCAGGTAATCAATAACCACTAGCTACCTGGTATTGGGCGAGGAGACACATTCTATTACCACTGTTATGGAATCACATGAACCTGGATGTGAAACACGGTTTGCACGTGTGTGTTTGTGTGTATTCTCACCACTGTCCCTTCTTTAGGATCGTAGAACCTCTCCAGAAGTTGGATGGTAGTGCTTTTACCACAGCCGCTGCTCCCCACCAGGGCCAGAGTCTCTCCCTTGCTCACCTTCAGATTCAACCCTTGCAGCACGGGCACATCGGGGCGCGAAGGGTAGTTAAACCTAACACCCCCGAAGACCACGTTACCATCGAATTTGTCCTGGAGCGTTGGAGAGGAGAAAATGAGAGAAGACGGATGTGTTACCATCTCTGTGAAGAGGTGTATTCCAACTATATTGTGTTTGTTGTGTGTGCTTTGTGGTGTGGGAGCTTTGTGTAGTGTACCGGTGACTCTCCCTCTTGTGAGAGGTTGTCTATGGCGGGCTTTCTGTTAATCAGCATCATGAGGTGGGAAGCTGAAATCTTGGCCTTAGCATAGTTTGGAGTGAACGCGTTGGCCTCTCCTACAGCCATGGCACCGTAAAGAACAGCAGTAATCACTCTGGGAGAAACACGGAAATGAAGGGACATGAAAATGAGTTAAGCATCAGTTTAAAAGGTAATTCCGGGATTTTTCAACCTGGCACAAAATCACTTTTCATACCTTTAAGTAGATCCCAAAATTTCCGGAGTTGCTCTGGTCAATCGGCTCAACCGGCAGTCGCATAACGGCGTTCCAATGTAATCCAGCGGGCTTGTCCGGGCATGTCCAGGCGGTCAAAGTACGTCCACTAAAAGTGCTTGATTTTAACCACTGACAGGCTCAGATTGTTCGTGTTCGTGTGTCTGACAACATAACTGAAAGGATCGCTACAGAAATAGACCGTTATTAACCAGAAATAGACCTTAGACATGACATAGACATGCCCGGACATGCCCTCTGGATTACATTGGAGCCTTGAGCTGCGGTTACGCGACTGCCGGTTGAGCCGATCGACTGGAGCAACTCCGGAAATTTTCAGATCTACTTAAAAAGGTATGAAAAGCGATTTTGTGGACATAGAGGCCAGGTTGGAAAATCACGGAATTACCCTTTAATACATGATGAAAGCTAAAAGCTCCTATGAGGCTAACTTGATGGTACAAAGTCCACTAACAAACACCCACCTTTCAAAACAAGCAGTTATTTTATTATTTATATCGCAGAGCTGTTTTACCTTCGTAAACCTGTCATGGTTCCCATTTAGCACAGTGAGAGAGTAGCAGTATAAGGGATTACATGAGGCTATGCTAACATAAACTATTGACAACTTGTGTGTGTATGTCTATGAAGATGTGTATGGGCATGTGTAGATGACCATTTCTCTGTTATCTCCTAACCAAGGAGCCTTTCACCTTAAGATATGGATCAGCTCTGTTCAACTCTGTCTGGCCAACATGACAGGGTGAAATGTTTTTGAAAGTAATGAAGAGGTGGTGTCCTTGCTGCTCAAGACGCAAAGGTGCATATCATATCTATGAAGTGTAATCAGTTTGAATCTGACTCATAAACGAGTTTGCATGCCATTCCCTCTATTTTTATTTCATTTCTCCATGTTATTCTATCTAATAAAGCAGAAATGCCATAAAAGAATAATGAAAAGTTGAGTTCTGTCAGATGTGGAATGGAAGAACACAGAATATGGTGAGAGTCTCTCTGTTGCATTTTAATATCTCTGTATTTCTCTAATACCTCTAGAGAATTTTACCGTCTTTCAGAAGCTCAATGTGTGATGAGCTTTGGACGTAATCATCTTTGTATAACCAGCAGAATATAAATGAAGGCTACTGTAATCACACACTGTGTTATGGTTGCACTGCGTCACCAGCAGTGACGTGCGGTCTAGGTAGGCAAGGTAGGCAGTGGCTATCCTGGCTACCTTGTACATCACATTTTCTAACCCAATAATATTTCATATAATAAACCTGTATTTCTATTATTACTGTTTATTCTTGTGGTTTCTATATTTCATTTGTGTATTACCTCAATAGTTTAGACGTTATGAGAAATGTAGCAGTTACGTGTCAAGATAAGCAGGGCTTTTATGCCCATTCATTGTGAACGCAAGCCGAAAAAACCTGTTGAACATGCGCACTTCAATCCTGTATTCTACAACATTAATGTCAAAAAGCCTTTTTACATAAATATGTTGTACAATGCCAGGAATGCTCTTCGTTACGTATGAAATCGAAATTCCACTGGAAATGTGAGTAGTTGGATGTGAACGTCACTACGTCAGTTAGCTCGCAACAAGTTTGACGAGATGTTACGCCACTTTGATGATAGCAAGTTGGAGAAGCTGTCTAAGTATGCTTAGTGTTTTGATTTCGTCAGGTTGAAAACCGATCTTGTGGGATTGTATGGCTCGCAAGCAGTAAGGGGCAAATCGCCCACACAGCTCCTTGCCTTTTTGAATGAGCATGACTTGGAAGAAACAGTTGGTCCTGACAACACCAGCGTGCGTAAAGTTTACCACAATTAAAATCTGGCTTTCATAAAGCTGTGCCTACCCTGTTATTGACCTCACCGCACGTCACTGGTCACCAGATGTCCAAGGTTTCTTGTGTGACCACGTGCTGTGCGTGGATCTTTGTTGCTAGGGGTTTGGAGCGCTTCCATTCACAGCGACCAGGCAAGCTAATGATTAAACACTTCAGCCATATAAACAGACTGCCCTTCCACCTGGAAATGCAATCAGGTGCAATCTACTGTGTGTGTATGCAACCTTTGGGACACTTGTAGGGGGAGGGTTGGGTAAGAGCATGTTATCTCCTGATTGAGTGACAAAACAAAATCACATATGAAGACTCAGGTCATGGCCATGCATGTGTTTACTCACAGGAATACGTCCTGAAAATCCATCCTTTCTGCCTTAATGAGCCAAGCTCCAAAGCGGAAACAGGCAGCGTAAGCAAAGTAGATCATAGCCTGGGAGATGGAGAAGGCAATACCATACACATGGGCCTTCTGCTGGGAGTTCCTATTGTGAGTGAGTGAGTGAGAGTGAGTCAAGGAAAGCATCACAACTAGATGAAGGAAGTATCAATGATCATAGTATTGCACATACTTGTAAGGCACCTGAAGATTTTCCTGATATAAACTTTCGAACTTGAGTTCTCTGGTGAGAGATGCAACAGTACGAATGTTCTCTATTGCATCTGTAGCAATCTGGGGAGACACATCAAAACATCAAAGGGTCAATATATTAGTAAATGGTCATACGTGAGTGATATAAATAATACATGGTGTCTCTGTTTGAAGACAGTAGCCACAGTATGTACAGGTCTTTATTTGGACAAATCCTACACACCTTTCCAGCCTTTTCCAGTTCCTCCTTGTCTTTGACAGCATGTCCACTGAGCAGCTTCATCTGCACAGCCCCAGCCACTACCATGACAGGCACTACAACCAGGACGAGCAGGGTCAACTCCCAGCCATACACAAAAGAGATGATTATACAGGTGCCCAGGTTAGCTATGTTCTGGGCCAGTGTGGCCAGACGTACTCCTGTCGCCTGAAGGGAGGTAAAGAATGGGAAGAAACCAAAGAACTGTCAGGGACTGAACCAGTGAACCAGGAGCAGACAGAAGGTAGGAGATGAGAGCCGGTGAAATTGTTTACTTGGAAACAGGAAGAGATACAGATCTGGTAACAACAGGATATCTACAACTGGTAGTAAGACTAGAGCAGGGGTAGTGGCTACGGACGTACGAGACAAACTAGAAAATACACAAAGGGGAAGCAGAGTTTAAATAGGGGATGATGGTGTGATTGTGATGGGCAACAGCTGTGCAGCAGCAGCAACCAGCGACACTCCCAACAACCTGCAACTGAGGGAGGCAGAGAGACACATACCACAGACTGAAACAGGACAACAGAGACACTAGGGAACAGGGGTGGGGGAGGATGCAGGCTGGGCAGGTGTGACAAGAACAAGACAGATTTGTTTACTTGTTGTTGTAGGGTGTGACAGCGAGTTGTGTGTGTGCGTGTACGTGTGTGTGTATGAGTGCATGGCTTTGTGACTTACTCCCTGTACTTGTGAAGCGTCTGTGGCCAATCTGGTAGTAAGAGCTCCAACAGTGTTTTGGGGTTCATCAAACCAGCCGAGGTCCTACGAGAGAACAGGGGATGCTTTCAATATAGACAGAAACCTTATTTCTGACTGCTGCTGTATTTGAAACATTTAGCTTTAAAAGTATTACAAATATTTAATTATTAATTAAGTTAAGTTGAGTTAACGTTTGATTTCATATATGTACAAATGAACACCCTCACCTGTCTCATCATGGCTTCAAAGGCCCCCAATCTCAGTTTCATGGTCAGAATCTCACCAGCTTTCCCAAAGCAGAAACCCTGGGAGCAAAATGTACAGACAAAATACATGAGTACACCTGAGACACATGAATTATTATGGTGTGTGTGTGTGTGTGTGTGTGTGTGTGTGTGTGAGCAGAGAGAGATAAGATACAGATGTCTCATAACTTGTGGACAGCAGGTGGACAGAAACAGAAAATTGACAGGTCCAATATTCTACAGTATACAACATAACTGCCAGCGATCAGATGATGAGATTATTAGACAGCAACTAACTGTTTAATAAAGACAAGTTAGATTGAATGAATGTGTGTGTGTGTGTGTGTGTGTGTGTGTGTGTGTGTGTGTGTGTGTGTGTGTGTGTACATGCCTGCAGTAACATAGTGATGAAGGTGACACCTCCAATAAGGACAAACATGAGGGCATAAAATGCGGATCTCTCCCTGACAATGTTTTGATCTGTCTCTGCAAACACCTGAGGGATCATAACACACAGCGAAGTGAGCAACACACCTTTAAACATTTGACAATTTGAACTGTCATGATTCACACCAACAAAAACAAATCACTGTGTTCGTGGTGTCATTTATGGTGACCTTTGTATGGTGAAGGTGGTGAGCCAACACTCAAAGGAACCTACACCAATGATGTGGGCGAAGATGACTGCAAAGAGAGGCTGCATTGCTCCGTTGATGGTGGCACAGATGATGCCCACGACTATGTACGGCCACTCAGGAAGGTTGAGACGCAGCACCTTCAGGAACGACACAGGAGGAACCTTCTCATCCTACAGAAGGAGAGAGAGAGAGAAAGACATGGGAAGAGAATGAGAGACAAACAGACTAGAAACTGCCTTTCTTCAAAGCCACTTGAGGCTAGTTCAGACACAAACGATGGCAGAAGGAGTCTCACCTCTGACATATAGCACTACATCTCACCTCCTCTGTCTTGTCCTTGTCATCCTCCTCCTTTCCTCTCTCTTCTTCCTCTCCCTCTGAGCCAATGAAGGAGGAGCTCTTTGTGTTCTTCCTCCTGTATAAAGAGGACTCGGAGAAGGACATGACGGATGGGCTCTTCTCATCCACAGCCTGTTCATGCTCTGCCCCCTCACCCTCCTCAACTTTCTTAAAGGTCTGCGGTGGGGAGACACACAAACAACAGAACACATCAAAGACCGATATTTCTGAACCTACTAAGTTTGTGTTCCAGTTAATGAGGACGGATAAACACAATCACAGTGCACCAGGTACAGTTTGTGAATGCACTTGTGTGTGTGTTACCTGCATGGTGACCAGTGTGTGGTAGACTCCCTGTTCTTCCATTAGTTCGTCGTGAGTACCCAGCTCCACAATTTCTCCGTTCTGGAAGCCGGCGATGACATCCGCGTTTCTGATAGTAGAGAGACGGTGGGCCACAATGATGGTGGTGCGACCCTGTCTGACCTGGACACAAACATGTATTCTAGTTTCAAATGTATGCTTCCATTTGGATGTGGTTTTTGGGTCCGTGATGATGTTGAGGCGTGTATGCGTGTGTGATTACGCATGTGTGTGTCTAACAGTGTTGGGGAAAGTTACTTTTGGGGATAGTTACTTTATTTTGTTAAATACCTTCAACAAGCGGCTCTTGAGCTGCCTGATGTCCCACCATAATCACCATGATATATTAAATAAAGTTTCTGTCATGTATTGTTCTTGAGTTATTGTGTTCACAAGAATGCGTCTACACACAGACAGACAGGCAGACGCCACACAGACGACATAATGTCCCATAAACCATGTACCATGCTGGCAGGACAAAAAGTAACTACTTATGTTACCAAGTTACTCTCGTTAGAGTACTTTTGTCTTACCCACAATGCAAAACTGTTTTTAAAATAGTAAGCCAATCTCATTTATATCAAGGATACAATTAGCAGCATGTTGTTTTCACAAGATTCCACAGGATTTTCACGTTTTGCTAGTTTTTTTAATTAATTTCCTCTCACAAAAATGAAACAATATTAAAGAAGAATAAAAGTAATGACTTTTTCATTTGAAATGTAATCAATAAATTACAAGAATTGAACAACTAATGCCGAACTAGCCACCACAAAAATTGTCAGTATCACAGTACTCTAGTCCATTAGACACTGGTACCTAAATAAGAGAGACAAAAGGTGTGTGTGTGTGTGTGTGTGTGTGTGTGTGTGTTCTTACCTTGTCGAGGGCAGCTTGCACAATGGTTTCACTCTCAGCATCTAGGGCTGAGGTGGCTTCATCCAGCAGAAGGATCTTGGGATTGCGGACTAGAGCCCTGGCGATGGCTATCCTCTGCTTCTGTCCTCCACTCATCTGCGTCCCTCTGTCTCCTGCCAGCGTCTCAAACTTCTGCTCAACAACAAAAGTCTCAACCTCAGTATCTCTATCAGTACAGAGGACAGAAAGTCTAACACTCACTCACTCAAATAAAGTCATACATCGGGGAGATTCATGATGAAGTCGTAAGCGTTAGCTTCCTTGGTGGCTTTCTCAATCTCCTGCTGTGTCACATCAGGTCGGCCATATCTGATGTTTTCCGAGATGGTAGTAGCAAAGAGGATGGGCTCTTGACTCACCACTCCAATCATCTCTCTCAGATAGCGCACGTTAAGAGTGCGGATGTCGTGGCCATCTATACACACCTACAAATAGGGAGGCAAACAGGTAAACACACATGATCACACACATACCTGATATGCAGGTCTCCTACTCTCCCAGTGGGTACACTCAAAGTATACTTTCATAGTGTTTCTCTGGGGAAGGGTGATCCATGCTCTGACAACAAACGTGACACCTGCTGTCACTGCTGTTACAACATGACTAACAGCACAAATGTAAAATAAATGACTGGATCTGATGATGAACTTGACAGATTGACGCTACTGAATAAAGCATTTCAGTAAAGGCTATTGTTCCACAATTACTGTACAGTAGTACTCTTCACTTACAGATCCTTCCTGAGGATCGTAGAACCTCTGCAGCAGCTGAACTGTGGTGCTTTTACCACAACCACTGCTGCCCACCAAGGCAACGGTCTGGCCATTATCCAGGCTCAGAGACATGTCACTTAATACCTACAAATGAACAGAGACAGATGAGTGACAGATCAGTTGTGATGTCTGGAGCTTTGATTCTACATTGTGCTGATAAAGAGATATATAATTGAGCAAAGAGAGCAGCTGTGTCAGTGGGAAACCTACTTTGACATCAGGCCTTGAGGGGTAGGTGAAGTGGATGTTCTTGAACTCTATGTTTCCTTTGATGAAATCAGGCTTGAAGCCGGCCTCTGAATAGCTGTCGATGCTTGGTTTCTGATGAGAAATAGTCAACATGGTCAACTGGTTCATAGGCCAGTGTGGGATAAAGAACCACGTCTTCCATTGGTTTGGTTTCTCTCAAGTCTGCTTCTCACCAAAACCCAACCCCCTACGCTCAAACAGACAATGGGAGGAAAAGCGTTAGCCGACCAGGTTGATGTGAGCACATTTAGCAAGGCTCATATTTATTTACACAGCTCACACACACAGAGCCGATGTGGGGCAATGCAATCCAAGGTGGCATAAAAGGGACGATCAATGTTCCTGGTCTCCTTAATGTGAGTGTGGCACTAACTTTGTATAGCCTCCATGTATTGATCGTGTGTCGCTCTTGTGCCATCCTAGCACCACGGACAGCACTCGGGTGCAACGCTGGACACTCGCCGACCAGAGGGAAGACGAGAGGATGGAACGGGATGAGAGGACCATGCACTACTGGTCCGCACAGAGCTCCCGGCAGTCGGAGGTTCCCGCTCGGTGTTTGTGTTGTCGTCAGGGGGATGGTGACGTCATCTGCTGTGACGCAGCCAACCAGCCACAGATTGGCAACGTGACGCCTAGACTTGCTGCATTCCTCCCCCTGGTATTTTTGGCTTGGCTGACGTAATCAGGCTCTTTTTTTGGGTTGTGTAATGACTTTAGTTTATTTTTAATGGACATTTTTTTCTATGTTTTCCGTCTTTTCTGTGTATAAATAGTCCACTTAGATCAGTATAGCGCATACTGTAACCTACCAGGCCAGTGGACAGGATAGGGTAGGCCACTGTCTATGGACTCTCGCGGGTCCCGAGCTAAGCGGGCCTTTGATGAGCTGATGAGCTGATGGCTCTCCTGCAGGCACCCATCTTGGCCTCAGTCAATTTCACCCAGCCCTTTCTGTTGTACACTGATGCTAGCCTGGATGGACTGGGGGTGGTGCTGTCACAGGTGCAAGGGGGACATGAATGGGTGATAGCCTATGCAAGCCGCAGCCTCAGTCCAAACGAATGTAATGATCATGACAATAGTTCATTTAAGCTAGAGTGATTGGCGCTTAAGTGGGCAGTCACAGAGATATTCAAGGACTATTTGTGGGGAGCGACCTTCACTGTGTTCACAGATAATAATCCCCTGGTTCACCTGCAGACGGCACGTCTTGGGGCTGTAGAACAGAGGTGGATGGCTCAGTTGGCTAACTTTACTTTTTCCATCAAGTATCGGCCAGGGGTTGCCAACCGGAATGCAGACGTCCTTTCCCGGTTGCCAGGTGCAGCAGTAGTGGCAGCGGTTGGGACAGCCGAGGGCAGCAGAAGTCTACCACTCAGGGGTGACTTGCCCCTTGGACATTGGAAAAGCAGGCAGCTGGAGGACCCAGGCCTATCCCAGGTGTACAGTTGGAAACTTCAAGGAGCCCCCTCGGACCCCCAGGTACACTTGACCCTGTCTCCCCCTAGCTGCTGGAATGGGGCCACTTGGAGCTGAAAGGTGGAGTCCTGGTGCGTCGCACGCAGGAGCTGGACACAGGTCAGTGGGCATTTCAACTGATTATCCCTGCAGGACACACTCAGGAGGTCTGGAGAGATTACCATCAGACTGTAGGACATGCCAGCAGTGAGAAAGTATTGGGGGTACTACGTCGCCACTTCTACTGGCTCGGCATGGCAAAGGAGCTTAAGGACCCTGGACCGGGGAATGCCCGGAGTGTGTGGTGAGAAAAGCAGGGCCTCCCGTTTGGGCACCCCTGCAATCCATTACCTCCAGTTATCCCTTCGAGGTGGTGGGCCTGGACTACCTGTCACTAGGGTGGCCAGATGATACATATCCATACGTGCTTGTCATGACTGACTTGTTTTCCAGGTATGCCCTTACTGTCCCCACTAAAGATCAGACTGCCTCTACCACTGTCAAGGCCCTTTGGTCCTCCCTCATCCAGCCCTTTGGGTGTCCAGAGTGCATCCTGACAGAGAGGGGGGGGGGGGGGGGGGGGGCTTTTGAGTCTGAAGTAATGAGCCACCTGTGCCAGCTGTATGGTTACACTAAGACCCGCACTACTCCCTACCATCCGCAGGACAATGGGGCCTGTGAGCGGTTTAATCAGACCCTGCTTTCTCTGCTGAGTACATTGAATAGTGAAGCACAGACACAATGGACCAGTAAGCTGTCAGCTCTAGTGCAAGCCTACAATAACACCATACACTGTAGCATGGGGCTCACCCCTTACTTTGTGTTGTTTGCAATAAACAAATTCTGCTTGAAGCTCAACTTGGCAAATCATTTGAATCCAAACTGGACAAGGGCAAAGAGATTAGAAATCCTGCAATTCAGTGTAATTTTCCTTTATCGTGTGCGTTTTTGGAAGAAAATGATATATTACTCACATTGTCAATGATGTTATACACTTTGTATGCAGCTCCACGGGCACTGGCAAAGGACTGGATGTTGGGAGAGGTCTGTCCCATGGCAAACGCTCCAATCAGCACAGTGAAGAACACCTGAGGACACACACATCACCATTACCTACAACAGACTTCTTTATGAAGGTTTTCCCAATGTTTGATGGGAAATGATGATTGAGAAGCTCAACTGTAATGGATATATTCATAGATGTTATCTGTGAATAAGAGTGTTATGGTGCTTCTGTTATGCACATGATGTTACTACTCACAATGAGTACAGTCCCGATGGTGTACTCATTACTCAGGATGAGTGTACTGCCATACCAGAAGGCCAAGGCATAGGACAGGTAGATCATCAGGAAGGTGAAGCCCAAGGCAGTGTTAGCAGAGAGAGCCTTCATTATACCCATGTTCTTAGCATCCTCCAAGTTCTTATGATACCTAACACACACAGGAACATTGTTATCATTGGCAGCCGAGAAGCTAGAAGTCAAAACATGTGTGTACTGTTAGCTAGCATGTGTTGAAATGTGTTACTATCATGGTTCATGACTCTCAGTCTCACGTCTCTCCAACATTGGCAAAATGATGCTTAGAATTATTACCATATATTATATAATATATATATTTATTAATACCAGAATATACAGGCAGACACTTGCACACACACAAAACACACCTCTTGATCTCTCTTTGCTGACCACTGAAAGCAAACACTGTCCTAACAGCAGAGAGCACCTCTTCAGCCACAGCTCCAGCCTTGGCATATGCAGTCTGCTCTTTAGATGTGAAGGATGTCATCACCTACTCAGACAAGCAGGGGGACACAATGTGGTTATGATCGCCTGCAAGAGGCCTTGTACATGTGATTGACAGCAAAAGATAGGCAGAGAGAGAGAGAGAGAGACATAATGAGAGGGAGAGACAGACATCTAGAAAACATACAGAAATAGACATTGAGTGACAGGCAGCAAGAGCAAGAAAGAGTACATGACAGCACATGGCTCGACAATAACGGTTGCGTTGCCCAGGGCACTTTGGCAACCGGCATAATGAGTCAATGAGTCAATTGGCAACCGTTTCGTGGCCTCTGGTTGACACCTTTAGCAAACAACTGTTCATTATTTTTTAATATATAACAATCAATAAAAACCTACAAAACTGGAAAATCTAATTCCAATAAATGTTACTACTGCACTAACACTATGTTTGTGCGCAACACGACATTCCAACCGTTGTGTGGCGACTTTCCACACACTGGCGCAGCCAGCCTGTTGCAATGCTGAAACAAAGGAAATTGTTTGACTGTGGAGTAAAAAAGTCGCACGAACAGGCACACCCATACAAGGAGCGATGGATACCGCCATTCAGAAGATGAATGCCGCAAATCGGGCAATCCTGATCAAACTTTTCAACACAGTTTACTATGTTCTCTTTACCTCGTCTGCTGGATCTCCAAATCAAGAACGGCTCTGATCTGACGCGATTGACAAGCTACAAATTTAGAATTCACTAAATGAATAACCTTTCAAATAAATGTGCGATCTTAATGTTGTAACGTTAGCGTATTCAGTTTTTTTCAGTTCAGTTATTTTCATTGGTGAGTCTACCTACTCTCTCTCTCTCTCTGTGTGTGTGTGTGTGTGTGTGAGGGAGTGAGAGAGAGATATTTATAATTAAAGTGTTTTGTACCAATAGCCTATGAATAGCCTTGTATTGTAGCTAAAAGAGATATGCACACCTAGTTTACTTTTAAACAGTAATGTATTGTGTAGGATTCATTTTTACACTTTTTCATATCTGATTTCTGCAGGCTTACTCCATACATTGTGGAACACATCCGGTAATCAACTGTCACCTGCCTAAGTTAAAACTCTTACAGTTTCATTTGCTGTAAAGTAACTGTTAAAACAAAGACAAAAGTGTTTATGTAATAAATGTTTTAAACATTCTTTATCTCATTGTTTCATTATTAAAATGTGTGGTATAGTTACATAATATATTCATTGCGCCAAATATAGGCCATTTAAAACATGGCAACCATATTGTCCATTGCAACCATTTTTAAAGCCCCGGGAAACTTATATAGTAAATAGTAAAAATGAATATATGATATCAAAGTTTCATTTCTAATTAAGCATCCTCAAAAATCAGAGTGAAAATGAACATTCAGAAATATTAGAAAACCTAGTTCAAAAACAGCTCATTTAGCTGTTTAGACCATTTCTCAGGACTGTGTAGGCGTGTCAGATCAGGATTTGATTGACATCCTGACACGATTGATAGCTCCGCCCATGTCAAACTGTCAAGCTGTTGCACCTGTTGGGGGAGGGACAACTGACGTGCATTTTGTAATGATTAGATTAAAGAATTCTCTGCGTCATAAATCTCAGAAAACCACGCCCAATTCAACCTCACTGTTCTGAACCCCCCACTAGGTTTTCTAATATTTCTGAAAGTTTATTTTCACTCAGATTTTTGTGGATGCTTAATTAGACACTTTGATGTCATATATTCATTTTTACTATTTCAAGCCAAGTTTCCTGGGGCTTTAAAAGTTAGCGTCAAGCCACCTACCTTACTAAAGAGTCCGGCTGAGATTCCCAGCATAGGGCTGACAGCTAGGATGACAAGAGTGAGCTTCCAGCCGTAGATGAAGCCGATGACGAAGGATGCGAAGAAGGTGGTGAAGGTCTGGATCAGCATCCCCGCCTTGTCCCCTATACCCTCTTGGATCTTATAGATATCACTGTTCATAGGAACATACAAACACGGCATCCACCAATGATCTTCAGTAGTAACAACTTTTGTGTGTCTTGAATGTGACTAACATGTGTCATCCATTTGGTGGACCACTGTTCAAGACCAACTGCATTTGAATGTTTCACTGGAATTGTATGTGTATTGAAAGAGTGCATGATGTATCTCAACCACTGCACTCTGTTACCCACTCTGTGAGGCGAGTGTTAAGCTCTCTTGTCTCATTGATGTCGAACCAGCCAATGTCCTGCTGCATGATGCAGTGGAAAAAGAGCGTGCGAAGGCGCTTGACCTGCCGCCCCGCTGCCAGGGTCCAAAAGGCCACCTGCATATAGGCTGCCACTAGCACCACTGCCCCCAAGATGGAGTAGTAGATGGCAAAGCTGGGACACAGATGACAAAGAAGATACACAGAGGATACACAGCCATTATGAGACAACCACCTTCAAACACATCTGCTGATAATTGGAGAATATTGTAAGTTCTCTACGGTCCAGTAGGGCGGAAGTGAATGGATTCAGGTAACTATCATGAAGGTAGAAAACAATAACTGATCTCATCTGATCTGTGTATGCTCTGTTGCGTTACGTCATACCGAGTCATGTCTTCTTCTAGGGTGGAGGTTGGGTAGGTTGTATCTGAAGACGATATGGGGAAGAAGTTAAGATGAGGTAACACTGGAGATGTATTAATTGTCTTTTTAATTGTGTGTGTATGATACATTCTGTGGCCAGGCATGTATCTGAAGACTCACTAAGTATGCTGATGTTCATCTGGGACTGTATGGAGTCACCAATAAAGCTGTCTGTCATGTCACCAAACACAATACACATGAGAGGAAGAGCTGTGCCGTTGGCCATGGCCATCACTGTCCCCAGGAGGATTAGCACAATGTCCAAACTATCTGCAAACCTGAACTACACAGAAATAGGTTGGCCAGGCCAAAGGAGAGAGGCGCAACAAAGAGAGAAAGCATTTAAATGCTGACAGAAAAGAGGAGTGAAGGGGCATCAAAAGGTTATGGATGCACCTAATAATCCACTGTGAGAAGCCAGTTGATGTGTGGTCAGTATGAATTTCTCCAGAGGGGAACAAACTTCAAACTCTAGGCAGCTATTATATTCTCACAGCAGGGGTTTGGTGGAGTCCACCCAAACATCGGGAGGATGGGTTCACATCCTTTCTCGCCACTTCCCCTCTCACTTCACACACTTGACATAACAATGTACTGTATTAATTCCTTAGCACCTTAAACCTCATTCTGAAAAGTGACTCAGACAGTGGCGCTCTAGGCAGGCTACATTATGTCAACAACAAAAAGAGGATCTCCACATACAGTAATACACAGAAGAACAAAGTACTAACATATATTACAAGCCTGGTTCTGACAGTGATAAGAGTGCTTACCAGGGCAATGGGGCCAACCATCGGTAACTTTGGCTCTTTTTTTCCCTTTTCCTTCCCCTTCTTTTTGTCACTATCCTTTCTTTCACTGGAGGTGGCATATAAACAGAATATTACTAATACGCAGCATAATGCATTCCAGTTTATCAAGAGAATAATGGAAACAACAAGTTTTTTATGAACTTCTGCTTCTTAATCATTTTACATTGAACTTGATAAGAGGAGAGAGAGAGAGAGAGAGAGTTTAAAATGTCTTTACCTTATTTCCCCCATGTCTGGTTCCTGTCAGAGGAAGAGACAGAGAAACCCTTATCAGTACAGTTAGACCAGGACCAACACGAACTGTGATAATAACCAGCCTACACCTGCTTCATTGCATTAAGCCTTTGGCAGCAAGAGCAAGAAAGAGTACGTGACAGCGCAGGGCTCGACAGTAACCGGTTGCCTGGTTGCCGAGGGCACTTTGGCAACCGGCATTAGTCAATTGGCAACCGTTTCGTGGCCTCTGGTTGACACCTTTAGCAAACAACTGTTCATTATTTTTTAATATATAACAATCAATAAAAACCTACAAAACTGGAAAATCTACTTTCAATAAAAGTTACTACTGCACTAACACTACGTTCTTGCGCAACACGACATTTCAGTCGTTGTGTGGCCACTTTCCACACCCTCGCGCAGCCGGCCTGTTGCAATGCCAAAACAAATGAAATTGTTTGACTGTGGAGTAAAAAAGTCGCACGAACAGGCACACCCATACAAGGAGCGATGGATACCGCCATTCGGAAGATGAACGCCGCAAATCGGGCAATCCTGATCAAACTTTTCAACAGTTCACTGTTCTCAAAAGCGAAGACCTCTTTACCTCGTCTGCTGGATCTCCAAATCAAGAACGGCTCTGATCTGACGCGATTGACAAGCTACAAATTTAGAATTCACTAAATGAATAACCTTTCAAATAAATGTGCGATCTTAATGTTACGTAACGTTAGCGTACTGTTAAGAGTTTTTTTCATTAGTAAGTCTACTCTCTCTCCCTCTCTCTGTGTGCGTGTGTGAGTGTGCGTGAGGGAGTGAGAGAGAGATATTTATAATTAAAGTGTTTTGTACCAATAGCCTATGAATAGGCTTGTATTGTAGCTAAAAGAGATATGCACACCTAGTTTACTTTTAAACATTGTCCGCTCAAGCCACAGATGACGGTTATATGAGGAGAAGTCTACATGAATAGCGGCTTTCCCATAGGAATTCGTCAGAATTCCTTCTAAGCCGAAGAGGATATGTATGTATGTATGTATGTATGTATGTATAGTAATTTATTGTGTAGGATTAAGTTTTACACTGTTTCATATCTGATTTCTGCAGGCTTACTCCATACATTGTGGAACACATCCGGTAATCAACTGTCACCTGCCTAAGTTAAAACTCTTACAGTTTCATTTGCTGTAAAGTAACTGTTAAAACAAAGACAAAAGTGTTTATGTAATAAATGTTTTAAACATTCTTTATCTCATTGTTTCATTATTAAAATGTGTGGTATAGTTACATAAGATATTCATTGCACCAAATATAGGCCATTTAAAACATGGCAACCATATTGTCCATTTTGGCAACCAAAGGCTGATGCCTGGTTGCCAAGCCTGGCAACCATTTTTAAAAGTTAGCGTCAAGCCACCTACCTTACTAAAGAATCCGGCTGAGATTCCCAGCACAGGGCTGACAGCTAGGATGACAAGAGTGAGCTTCCAGCCATAGACAAAGTCGATGACGAAGGAGGCGATGAAGGTGGTGAAGGTCTGGATCAGCATCCCCGCCTTGTCCCCTATACCCTCTTGGATCTTATAGATATCACTGTTCATAGGAACATATAAACACAGCATCCACCAATGATCTTCAGTAGTAACAACTTTTGTGTGTCTTGAATGTGACTAACATGTGTCATCCATTTGGTGGACCACTGTTCAAGACCAACTGCACTTGAATGTTTCACTGGAATTGTATGTCTATTGAAAGAGTGCATGACGTATCTCAACCACTGCACTCTGTTACCCACTCTGTGAGGCGAGTGTTAAGCTCTCCTGTCTCATTGATGTCGAACCAGCCAATGTCCTGCTGCATGATGCAGTGGAAAAAGAGCTTGCGAAGGCACAATAGTAGTGGCAACTTGGGACACAGATGAGAAAGAAGATACACAGAGGATACACAGCCATCATGAGACAACCACCTTCAAACACATCAGCTGATAATTGGAGAATATTGTAAGTTCTCTACGGTCCAGTAGGGTGGAAGTGAATGGATTCAGGTAACTATCATGAAGGTAGAAAACAATAACTGATCTCATCTGATCTGTGTATGCTCTGTTGCGTTAAGTCATACCCAGTCATGTCTTCTTCTAGGGTGGAGTTGTACACTGGGTAGGTTGTATCTGAAGAAGATATGGGGAAGAAGTTAAGGTGAGATAACACTGAAGATGTATTAATTGCGTCTGAAATAGGTTGGCCAGGCCAAAGGAGAGAGGAGCGACAAAGAGAAAAGCATTTAAATGCTGACAGAAAAGAGGAGTGAAGGGGCATCAATAGGTTATGGATGCACCTAATAATCCACTGCGAGAAGCCAGTTGATGTGTGGTCAGTATGAATTTCTCCAGAGGGGAACAAACTTCAAACTCTAGGCAGCTATTATATTCTCACAGCAGGGGTTTGGTGGAGTCCACCCAAACATCGGGAGGATGGGTTCACATCCTTTCTCGCCACTTCCCCTCTCACTTCACACACTTGACATAACAATGTACTGTATTAATTCCTTTGCACCTTAAACCTCATTCTGAAAAGTGACTCAGACGGAGACACTGTGGCGCTCTAGGCAGGCTACATTATGTCAACAACAAAAAGAGGATCTCCACATACAGTAATACACAGAAGAACAAAGTACTAACATATATTACAAGCCTGGTTCTGACAGTGATAAGAGTGCTTACCAGGGCAATGGGGCCAACCATCGGTAACTTTGGCTCTTTTTTTTCCTTTTCCTTCCCCTTCTTTTTGTCACTATCCTTTCTTTCACTGGAGGTGGCATATAAACAGAATATTACTAATACGCAGCATAGTGCATTCAGTTTATCAAGAGAATAATGGAAACTACAAGTTTTTTATGAACTTCTGCTTCTTCATCATTTTTACATTGAACCTGATAAGTTGAAATCAACTTTTAACCTGGCCCTTACCATCCTGACAAACAATAGTTCTGTCTCAACATCTGTGGACTGCTCAATTCTGTTTCTCCGGCTAATGTATAGACCCTTTTAGCGCCTACATCACGATTATGTCGCGGTGTTAGCTGGAGGCAAAACAAAGCATAATTGGAGGCATCTCACCTCATCAACTCACCAACTGCACTTGAATGTTTCACTGGAATTGTATATGTATTGACAGAGTGCATGATGTATCTCAACCACTGCACTCTGTTTGTGTTGTGCTTCATTATGAACGATGAGACTATGGCAAATAACAGTGGCAGAGGACATGGCAAATAGCAATTGCAAGGAAGTTGGCACCGACAAAACGACCTGTGCTGTAATACGTCTAATTGCGGCAATGTGGCAACAGCGAAAGATGGCTTGGAGGACAGGTGAGTTTCCGGGAGACTTGGGACTAGGGGTGGGCGATATGACTTCAAATCACTATCACGATTATTTCAAACTTTTACCTCGATTACGATTAATGAACGATTATTTTGTTTTATTGTTTTATTTTGAAATGTATTTTATTTTGAAAATTGACCGGATGCTCTATGCCGTTCCTGTGTCTGACTTCCTGCCTGGCTTGACACATTCGCTCGCAGCTCGCAAAAAACGAATGGTCAAAACCTGTCTGAACTCGGCATTAGTTGGACGGGGCAGAGGGACGTGACTGAATACGACGTAGTATTTTTTTAAGTATTTGGCCCATTCATTGGGCCAAATACTGTGAAAGTGATGTTGCGTCTGATGCACACACACACCACACACACACACACACACACACACACAGACACTCACACTGTGCGTTCCTTTGCTAACTGGCGCTTCTAGACATTCCTCGGTTTTGTAGCTTAAATAACAATCGGAATCAACGATTTTGAAAATTTGCCACAATTACATAATTAAAATGACGATTACGATTATAAACACGATTATTGCCCACCCCTACTTGGGACAGAAGGACAGAGAATAGTGGAGAGCGAGAGTGTATTCTAACCTCACTTTCACAGTTCAACACTGCCTTTGCATCACCCGTGCATCAATAAGAAAGTTGGTTACCGTCTGGTTTGCAGGGTGTCAGTGGCATCCTCGTCTCCGTGGTAACAGTCGCGCAGTCGCAGTGGACAGGTAAACACATGCACGTTGGTCTGGACCAGTCGACGTCAGGAGGGCTGTTGTGGAGTGCGGTCTGGGGGCCGTTGTTCGTCGGAGTCGTCGTGCCAACAGTTCACCTCAGTGGATATAGAGGGATAGGGCATTGTGTTGACTCACGTCGTTCAGGAAGCAGAGAAGAGTAAGATTTTAAGATTGACTTTTATTCACAACATCGCACACAACACACACGCAGGGGAAGTGGCCGCCGACACAACACACACACACACACAGGGTAAGTGTCCGAGTTGAATGAAAGTACTGCTCTTTATCCCATCCTCGCCGACCCTCCCCCAGTGCCAGCCAGGGAGCAGAGGGCAGCCGACAACACCAGCGCCCGGGGACCAATTCCTTAGATGTACGTCGCGTCTTCAACTCAATCGGCCATCTCGGCAAGATTCACTCTAGAGCTGGTCTGGTACTTGAGCTGAGAGAAGAACTTTGAGACAGGTTCAAACTTAGTTACAGGACGGGCTGTGGGCGGTTGAGTTGAGTTTCTTGATGTTCCTTGATGTCTTTCCGAGAGTTTTTGCCCGTCCGCCCGTTGCAGGAGTTGTCCAGGAGATTTTGAGTGTGAGCTGAGCCGAGCCCAAGGGTCAAGGGCTGACAGGCTTTTATGGTATGTCAGGAGTGGTAGGTGTTTCCCTCATTTGCATGCATCAGATTTACAACTTGATGACCGGTGATCACCATCCCCTAAAACTGCATTTCCAGCTCAGGTTTGGAAAACAAAATTTTTCTTGATCCTTTGGGGATGCAACTGACATATTTAATCACCTAACAACAAATGGGTTTGTATGACACCAAACATCGTTCTCATACCACAAAATACTGGCGAGTAAACCAAAAGTCCTGATAATACATTCTGTGTGCCTTGAATAACTGATAATAATTGATGGATGACCTTTGACCCCTATTTCATTGACAGCTTGTCAAAATTTGATTTATGACCCCCCTTTTGATGGATGACCCCCCCCCCCCACCTTGATTGACAGCTTGTCAGTATTTGACAGTTTTGAATGATGACCTGTGTGATGTGACATGTGGTGACCTTTTAATTATTTAATGATCCTATTGATGAGGTATTTTAGAGTGTGCGGGGGGAGACGTCATTCATTTGTTCTTTTGATCCTGAACGGGGGTATTGACCAAGCATGGAGCATTGGGGGTTGTGTTACATCTGGTGTACTATGGGAAAGTGTTTTTGTTTAATGATCCTATTGTTCAGAGGCGTATTTTCGACTGGAAGGCCGAAAAAAATGTGCCATCTTGTAAAAGCAAATTTTGTCCAATATTAATCATGTTTCCAGTATATACTCTGAGTGTATCTATGGAAATGCATGTGATCTTTGATCTGTGTGATATGATTTAACATCAGTTCTTGTTTAATTGAAATCCAGGTGAAAGACCCTCAGACTCCTGCAGCAGCAGTAGAGACAGAGACCAGCCCTGTACATCAGATGTTCCACAAGGAATCAAAGCTAGATGAGACTAACGCACAGGTAAAATTACATTGTAGACACAGTCATCACCAATATCTGTGGTGACTTGTATGTGATGTTGTTCTACTACCAAAATGAGCCAATGTTCTCATTGCTTTAATGCAGTCAAGATTACTTATTGGGTGGTGTGATAAAAGCCAGTTAATATCAAACACACGCACGTTTCCAGTCATGTCCTTATGGGGTCATTTTATGTCACAAACACACTCTTTCTCTATTCTCTTCTTAATGGGATCAGGTAACACACTGTAACACACTCGTATGTTTCTAGTCTCACCCATATGGGGCCCTTCCGTGTGGTTCTCACTGAAACTGTTTTTATGCCACTGTCCAACACCTGGCATAATCTCAACTTCGATTTTAACATTTGTAATTGTACACTGTCTGAGCTGTTACATGTTTTAAAGCAATATTTAGAATGTGACCCACTGCAAACCCTTGTAATGGGTTATGAGAAGTTGCTAATACCTCAGAAAGACCATGCTGTGCTCTCAGCATGAAGGTCTGTACTGTTTCAGAAACTGTTTTACCATTAGGCAACCTTATTAGCCTGTGAATGTCTCCACATACAGTTATGATTTTCTGTCATTTCTATGGGTCTTGTCTGGTATCTACATTTCAGGTGAAAGACCCTCAGACTCCTGCAGCAGCAGTAGAGACAGAGACCAGTCCTGTACATCAGATGTTCCACAAGGAATCAAAGCTAGATGAGACTAACGCACAGGTAAAATTACATTGTAGACACAGTCATCACCAATATCTGTGGTGACTTGTATGTGATGTTGTTCTACTACCAAAATCAGCCAATGTTCTCATTGCTTTAATGCAGTCAGGATTACTTATTGGGTGGTGTGATAAAGGCCAGTTAATATCAAACACACGCACGTTTCCAGTCATGTCCTTATGGGGTCATTTTATGTCACAAACACACTCTCTCTATTCTCTTCTTAATGGGATCAGGTAACACACTGTAACACACTCGTATGTTTCTAGTCTCACCCATATGGGGCCCTTCCGTGTGGTTCTCACTGAAACTGTTTTTATGCCACTGTCCAACACCTGGCATAATCTCAACTTTGATTTTAACATTTGTAATTGTACACTGTCTGAGCTGTTACATGTTTTAAAGCAATATTTAGAATGTGACCCACTGCAAACCCTTGTAATGGGTTATGAGAAGTTGCTAATACCTCAGAAAGACCATGCTGTGCTCTCAGCATGAAGGTCTGTACTGTTTCAGAAACTGTTTTACCATTAGGCAACCTTATTAGCCTGTGAATGTCTCCACATACAGTTATGATTTTCTGTCATTTCTATGGGTCTTCTTGTCTGGTATCTACATTTCAGGTGAAAGACCCTCAGACTCCTGCAGCAGCAGTAGAGACAGAGACCAGCCCTGTACATCAGATGTTCCACAAGGAATCAAAGCTAGATGAGACTAACGCACAGGTAAAATTACATTGTAGACACAGTCATCACCAATATCTGTGGTGACTTGTATGTGATGTTGTTCTACTACCAAAATGGGCCAATGTTCACATTGCTTTTCTGGATGCAGCTTTTTAGTCAGATCATGTCATGTTTATATGTTACTGCTATCTCAGGAACAGTTTTTGCTTTGGCTAACTTTTCTAGTTAGCAGATACCACCATACATGAACTTTTCAAGTTAACAGATTTTTGCTGTTTATCTATGTTTAGGTGTTTGCTGTCCAAGGGTTTTCGCTCGTTGATTATTCAGATAGTGATGAAACTGATGAGGACTGTGTGGAGAACAAAACTCCCACTCCACACCGTGATGTTCTAAGGAAGATAACAGAAAACATTCTGGTATGCCTTCGATGCTTTGAATTCAATTAAAATGTTTTTAGTCAAGTAATTGTATAAACCTTCCTGTTACTGGTTTTAATAGATTGTGCATTAATGTATGAATTTATGCACGTCTTGACATACCTTTTTGTTTTTGCAGATGGATAGTGGACCGGAGGTTTCTTATCATTTGTACGATTCAGATGAAACTGTTGTGAAAGAAACCTGTGATGAGGCTTCTCCAAACAACCATTCCAACGAGCAAGCAGATGATGAACTTGTTCCATCACTGAGACGCACAAAAAGCATTATGGTATGCTCCTAAAACTTATTTAAAACAGTATGAGTACTTAGCTGATGGGCGCTTTCCCCTGCCATTTGTTTTTCTACTGTGTCAACAAAAAGGGAAAATCATATCTCCATGTCTCCCTTTTTGCAGATGGATAGAGTACAAGATTTTTCTGGCTGTCTCTACGATTCAAGTGATGACAGCACAGACGGCACTTTCATTTCTAAGCCTGAAAGGGATTCACAGAGGCTGAGAAGAAGCTCTCGCCATCCTGTAAGCCTCACTGTCGTAGAGAGAGAGAGAGAGAGATATCGCTGCCCTAAGTTTGTGGTGTGAGGATGGGGATTGAACTTTATTTTCCATACAGAATTTTCTTCACTCAGTATGCCTATACAGTTAAAGTATACTCAGATTTCTGACACTTAATGTTACAAAATGAGTTATTGACACGTGTTTGTTTGTTTTTGAAAGATTCAGATGAATCTTGTGGAATCAGATGACTCAAACATTGGTAGTGAAGATGAGTACATTCCATGTCCCATGGACGAAAGCACAGAAAGTGATAGCAGTTTGGAATTAACCCTGGAAGATAAAAAAAAGAACAAAGGTGCATCTAGTGAGAGCAGAAGAACGTCTTCCAGTCAGAACACAAGTGAGTCCTCCAGGCAGAGAAGAAGCAAGTCATCCAGTCAGAGCAAGTTTAAGCCCAGGGAGAGTGGAAGTGAGTCCTCCAAGCAGAGAAGAAGTAAGTCATCCAGTCAGAGCAAGTTTAAGCCCAGGGAGAGTGGAAGTGAGTCCTCCAAGCAGAGAAGTAGTAAGTCTTCCAGTCAGAACACAAGTGAGTCCTCCAGGCAGAGAAGAAGCAAGTCATCCAGTCAGAGCAAGTTCAAGCCCAGGGAGAGTGGAAGTGAGTCCTCCAAGCAGAGAAGAAGTAAGTCTTCCAGTCAGAACACAAGTGAGTCCTCCAGGCAGAGAAGAAGCAAGTCATCCAGTCAGAGCAAGTTCAAGCCCAGGGAGAGTGGAAGTGAGTCCTCCAAGCAGAGCCAGCTTGATTTTAGCCAGAAGAGACCCTTTGAAACAAGTCATGACCCCACACAAAAATTTCCAAATAGCAAGGAGGATGTGAGTGTTTCAATGCCCCTGGAAGAAGAGCAGTCTATGTATGTCAGTCCAGTTTTAAAGAAGGAGGATGGATCTAGAAGCTATAACAAGAAACATTTCTGCTTTTATTGCAGAAGGTTTGTCCAGAAAATGTCAAGACACTTGTGGCGTAAACACCAATATGAAACAGATGTTGCAAAAGCATTCAGTTTGCCAAAGAACTCAAAAGAAAGGAAACTGCAGTTAGACTATATACGAAATAAGGGGAACTTTGAGCACAACAGTGATGTTTTGGAGACACAAAAAGGCAAACTCATCCCATGGAAGCAACCACAGAAAAAGTCTTTAGGACAGGAATTTGCACATTGTGTTCACTGCTATGGCTTGTTCTCAAGAAGAGCGATGTGGCGGCATTTTCAGGTATGCAGCTTCAAACCTGAGAGTACTAAACCAGGTAAAACTCGAGTTCAAGCTTTGTGTGCTTTCGCTGAACCTGCTCCACCTGGATTTAACGATGCTTATTGGAAGTTCTTAAGTGTTTTCAATCAAGACATGATTGCAGTTGCTATTAAAGAAGACCGCTGCATTCTCGAGTATGGTTACAGACTGTTCAAGAAGAACGAGAAGATAGTCAGTCAACACCAGTATATTCGGCAAAAACTGAGAGAGCTTGGCAGGCTGTTATTGGAAGCAAGAAAAGTTACACATGTGAAGACCATCCAAGAACTCATAAAACCTGAACAGTACAGTCAGGTTGTCACTGCTGCAAAGAGCCTATCTGGATTCAGTGAGCAAACTGGCAAATACCAATGTCCGTCTCTTGCTCGCAAGGTTGGACACAGCTTGCATTCTTTGGCCATGTTTATCAAGTCCGAAGGCCTGAAAAAGAAAGATAAACAAGCTACTCAAGATGCTGAGGAGTTTGCGCAGCTTTATCAAGAAAGTTGGAGATTTGACATTGCAAGCCAAGCATTAACTCAACTTGACCAGGCCAAATGGAATGCTCCTCAACTGTTACCTTTCACACAAGATATCCAAAAGCTTCATTGTCATCTAGCTGAGAAACAGCAGCAACATTTGAATGATCTGCAAGAACACCCGTCACCATCAAACTGGAAGGAGCTTGCAAAAGTGACCCTGACACAAGTTGTACTGTTTAACCGCCGGAGAGGAGGGGAAGTGTCCAGGATGCTTCTGTCTGCGTACCTATCAAAGGACACATCAGACACACATGTTGACGTTAGCTTGGCCCTTACACCGCTTGAACAGAAGCTGTGCAAACATTTTGTAAGGATTACAATTGTAGGAAAGAGAGGAAGAAAGGTTCCAGTTCTTTTAACCCCACTCATGAGAGAGTCACTTGATGCTCTAACCGAGAAGAGAGAAGAATGCGGGGTGCGGTGTGAAAATGGATATCTGTTTGCATTACCACACTCTGTCCATTACATAAGGGCTTCTGACTGCATAAGGCAGTTTGTGAAAGAATGTGATCACATCAAAAATCCTAAAGCATTAACATCAACAAAACTGAGGAAACATATCGCCACCCTCTCTACTGTATTGAACCTTAAGACCACAGAACTCGATCAGTTGGCAGACTTCCTCGGGCATAATATTGCTGTCCACCGAAAGCACTACCGCCTTCCGGAGGGCACCCTCCAGTTGGCCAAAATCAGCAAAGTGCTCCTGGCAATGGAACAGGGACGCCTAGGAGAATACAAAGGAAAGAGTCTGGATGAAATTCAAGTTGACGTGAATGGTACTAAGTCTTATTATATTTTAAAGGTGGTTAAAACAACATGATCAGTCCAGCAGTTTTCTGCAGTATTTTTGTATACTCTTGATTGGCAGATTGCCCACAGTCTCAGCTTTCCAACTCAATAATATTATATCAATTAACATTTTAGAGACCATTGGCATGGAGGGGCCTTCAGAAGAGGACATTGAAGGTATGTGATGATTGTTTTTAAATTTGTTATAAACTATCTGTCATTGGTCATGAAGATTTATGAGCTTTGCATTTGTATTTTGTTTGCACCATTGAAAGCCTGCAGGTTTCCCTGATTCACTATTTCCTGACATTATGTGAAGACAAGGACACAAGATATAGTACATTGTCTCCAGGTGATGCACTACCATTAGGGGTGCAAGTCTGGTTCAGCAAGACAGGGGTCTGGGATTGTAATCTACTCTATGATACACTGTATTGTCAAAGTACAGTAACAATATTACATTTCTCTGAACTGTCATTCATCTGTGAAACCCAGCTCACACCAAAGATTCAGGACAGGACAAAATATTTTTAGAATATTGCAGGGAAAAGTTGCAGCAGTGTGAAAACATAATTTGCAGAGCATCTGAAGCCGTTGCAAATACTTTATAAAGATCTGTCTTGGCAAATCTCCAAGTGCAGCTTCAGAAATTATGAATGTCACCATGTTTCTTTTGCCAATTAAGAGAGACAGCACAGAACATGACAGGTGGTGATGTTAATTATGTTATGGATACATAATAATAATGATAGGTAATCATTATATATGCTATGTTCTACTTCATTAAAATGGAGAGGAAGTATAAAGAACCAGCACTGACACAGAAACATACGGTAAACAGGACAGATATTTGGACAGAGGAGAGGGAGAATAAGCTGACCAGCTGTTAGAACCTCTTTCACTCAGTTCAGTCAGACAACTCTGGATTAATTTAATGTATTTTATTGGTTATGAATAATTATTATAACTAGCAGCAAGCAAGTTGGCGTCAGGCTCTGTCTTGATATATTCATTCCCTGAAATGATCTGCCTGACAGATATTACAGGGAATGAATGGTAAGATCCCCCCCTGGGTTTTAATAGAAACAAAGCCCACAGGTGGATGCTGGGGAGGAGGTGGGGTTGCAGACTTAATGGGCAGAAGCCGCAGCAGAAGTATAAGCATAGCCTGAGCATATGGCACATCAGCGGCATCAAGCAGCAAAGGAAAGATCACGTAAGCAGGGAGGTTTGAAAAGCCTGCCCTAACAATTGAAGGGAGCATGTGACGGATCAGCTGATCAAGATTTGGTGCAGCTCTGAGTTGTATGCCTGAATTGGTTCCACAGGCTTCTTTGTAACTCAGTCATACTCCAATGAAATAAGCAATATACAATGGCCTTTGCTCAATTACATTTGTCCCTGGATGTGTACAGTATTCTTTTTCATTTCCATAAAAAGTGACATTGTTGCACTGTAAAAATGATAACTAGGAATTGTTGATCTAATTTAAGTTTTCAAATTAAACTGACTCAGAAATAAAGCTTTGCCACTTGCAACCTACATAAACTTGTCTGCCCAGCAAATTTCTCTCGTTGTTGTCCTAACAAGGCTTTTCAAAACAGCGCAACAAGGATTTTTGAATCTTTTAGTAGATTTTTGAGTTAAATTGGGTAAACCCCGTAGCGGGCTGATGTGCGCATGCGCAAAGATTGTTTGACCCGTTTTCCCCGGTCTTAATGACCGAACTGAGCGCGGAGGTGTGTGGCCCGTCGGACATTTTATGGAGAGAACCACCGAAAAACTTGACCAAACGTGGCAAATTTGGATGTAAACTGAAGCCGGGATTTATTGGACTTTTTTCGACGGACCTTTTCCTGGTCTGCCGTCTGAGTGTGACGGTTTGTGTTCGGACAATTTCTGGGCAGAAGCGGAGCCGACAGCCACTGTTCTCAAGTAGGTAAGTTAACGGTTTTTACTTGAAAGTGCATGGTACCGTTTTTAACAAGACTGACTTTATCAGTAAAAATTAATGTCAGCAGTCATTGCTTTGTGTTCTTATTTGATGGCATTTGGTTCAACAGTATTTCAATTGGTAAAAGTAAATTAAAATTGTCCACATGATTTCAGCCTTTTTTAACTTAAGCATGTTACTTAGGTCTGACCTGTGCTTCATGTTCACTGGATACTCTTTAGACATCCGACATTGTGCCCCACCGAAAGACAGCAGCACTGAAAGGCCTGCCCATTTTCCTCCGAGAAGATGCAACAAAGTTTTTCCTGAAGTGCTTGGTAAGTAATAGGAATTAGGGACATTACCTGCATTACTTGTCTTTTTTCCTACAGTTTATAATTCACATGAGATCTTTTAAAGGAGGAGTTCATCCACAATGGAAATATACACCTCCCAAGTGCAGTTTAGTCCAGTGTTCCTTAGCAGATAATCTCTAGGCAATTGAATCAGGTCAACTGGACTGAGTTTGTCTTAGAAGACGTTTCGCCCCTTATCCAAGTGGCTTCATCAGTTCACGCAAGACTAGGCTGGCTAGTCTGAAAACATGGTGGAGAACTCAAGTATTTAAGCTGTGGGGGTGACCCATCCAAATTATGATGTCACTAGGTGACACCCTTTTGGGTATGTCCCCCAGATAGCAGATAATAGTTCTGTACAAAACTCATCACAACGTTGGTGGGTGATAGCTACAGTCATTGATGAAAGAAAGCGATGCTTTTTCTTTTTAAAACCTCCACAAGTTGAATGGCAAGTCAGTAAGTAGCATGGTACTCAAGTTTAAGTTTAGAATCAGTAGAAATGTATTTTGTCTTAGTTTTTCTTAGCTTTCAATAATGCATCTGTTATTTTTCCACAGGACACTGACATTTTGGCACCAGTGCTGGAAGGTGTGTCTGTTGCCATCCTCACTGTTCTAGAAGATGACGGCGACAGCGTATCTGTGCGAGACCAGGCAGTTGTGTTGGAAGGAGAGATCGTGCGGCATAACATTCCAGACCTCTCTACTGCCGTGGCATACCTCTTTGGCCTTTTGTATGCCCTCAACATTGACTATCCAAAACAGATGAGGTACACCTTTGAATCCATTCAGACCATCTTTTTCGAGCTCAATGGCTCTCGATGCTCGCAGCGCACACAGTCTCTGAAAACAAAGCTTTTACTGTGATTCAGTGTGTCTCAAATCACATACTTGTTTCACAGTTAATTGAGAATTTGTACTACACTCATTTTTGCATATTGGTCAGTGTGAACACATGCACTCAAAACCTTAATTGTAACTACAGAAGTATGTGATAAGAGACAAACTGATTGTTAATGGTGAAACCAGACATGAAGCCAGACATGACTTTAACCTATGTTCTTTAGCCTGTTGTAGTGCAATGTGGTTAACGCTCATGAAAACCAGTTAAAGTCAATTGGTACAAACCAGTCATTCAATATCTTGACCAATTTCATCTTTTAATCTTTCAAAGTTCCAGTTCAGCGTTTAAATTCATATGGTCTGATTACATTTTCAGGTGTTAATGCTTTATTCTTGAAGCCACATGCTGCTATGACATTTTTCTCCACTCTATCAGGTATTCACTGTTTCACAGATGTACTGTTATAAAATTGCAATAAGAGTATATTTCCCATTGCATGTGATATTTGATGTCAGCAATGTAAAGATAACCCATTATTTACCTGTTCAGTAAGCCTAGTGTTGATTTCAAATCTTCAGTATGGAGAAAGATTCATCCTGTGTGTTACTAGACTATAGACAATATCAATGTTTCATAATCTAAAACAATATGATCAAGACAATCCACAGGTACAGAGCAGACTAATTCAACCATTCTTATGTTAGCTAATGGGAAACTGATGTGCTTCATTAAGTCTTCTAAAGGAACTTACTTTAGCATAATTCAACTGAAGGTGTGACTAGCTTTCTCTGAAATTGTATTGTCAAACTGAGTGTTTTATGGAAGAACTTCACTGCTGTTCCAATTGACTTGAAATGTTATGATGTTTGAAATGTTGTCTTTGGGAGAAACTGTTCCTTTAGAAGATTTCATGAAGCACATCAGTTTCCCATTAGCCAATAGAAGAATGATTGAATTAGTCTGCTCTGTTACTAGACTGCTCTGTTACTAGACTATAGCAAATCATTTATAACGGTATGATCAAGATAATCCACAGGTACACACAGGATGAATCTTTCTCCATACTGAAGATTTGAAATGAACACTAGGCTTACTGAACAGGTAAATAATGGGTTATCTTTACATTGCTGACATCAAATATCACATGCAATGGGAAATATACTTTTATTGCAATTTTATAACAGTACATCTGTGAAACAGTGAATACCTGATAGATTGGAAAAATTTCAATTTTTGTCAGAGGAATCCATTCTAAAAACAACTGTTTGTTGACGCTGGTGAAATTGTGTCATGCGGTATTTTAAAAGATGTGATGATTTGTTGGCCAGTTCACAAGAAGCGCTTAACTGGTGTTTTATCTGTTACTTGTTCCAAGTTGGTTGGTAAGATTTCTAACAACTTTTAATTGGTCTAGAATTTTAATAATCATTTTCAGTACATATGTCCTCTTGACTTTTGAAAAAAAAAAGTGGTGCTATTCTATTTCATGTGCACATGGTTAAGTTCAACTTCTGCAAACATACAGCCAGCCCCAGGGTGTGTGTGTGTGTGTATGGGTCACTTTATATGTTGCTGGACACCTTTTTTGTTTTGTTTTTTTTCTTTTTTGGACCTCTGGACTTTAATTTTACTTTAAGGGTAAATTCACCCCAAAATTTCTGCTGTGGTGCTCGAAGCACACATTTGGAAAAACTCAACAGCAATGTCTCTTTCCCAAAATTGTGACCAGATTACGCATGCTACTGTAATCAGATCTTGTTTTGAGCAATTTCATGTTGGAACTTACTATTTTCTACCAAACTACACCCTCCACATAGTGAATAGGCTATATGCCGAACTCGACCACTTCCTGAAATTAAACCAGCTCATTCATTTCCTGTCTTACATTATTGGTCTAATTGATTAATCCAGGTGTGTTTTACTGCAGCAGCACACCTGGATTTATCAGTTTGGCCAATAATGTAAGACAGGAAATGAATGAGCTGGTTTAATTTCAGGAAGTGGTCGAGTTCGGCATATAGCCTATTATCTTGAGTAACCAGCTCATGATTTCTGGAAAGACATTGTTGTTGAGCTTGAGTGTACAGCTAAAAGAGATTTTTTATTTTTTTATATTTTGGAGTGAACTTTATAGTTCTGAAGTGGTTGAGATGTGAAAAAAACAGTGATAATTTTACAATATTGTAATTTTATTTTTTATTTTAAAAGAAATGTACTGTGGCACTTTGTCTGTTCAACAGAATAAATCTGATTTCAGATGTACAGCTGTGCTCTGTTTTATTCATAATCCATCTATTGCGCATTTTTATATACAGTTACAGCAACATAATTATTCCATGATTTATTAAGGTAAATTTTCATCTCACTGAAGGAAGAATTTTATGTTAATTCAACAAGAATATCTGTGTTTGGTGGAGGTAGAAATACATGGCATCAATGGGAATAATTTTATGTTAATTCAACAAAACTATCTGTGTTTGGTGGAGGTAGAAATATATGGCATTAAAGCAAGAATTTCTTTGTTAGCTTCACAGGATTATCCTAATTAGGTGAACAAGAAGATCCAAGTTGGCAGAACTCTTTTCAGAACTTGAAAACCTTAGTTAAGTCAACAACTGTATGCAAAAGTTGAGAAAACTCAAAAATCTCTTGCATCATGTTGCCTTGATATTTTACGTTTTCTCAACTTATTCGTTTTTACAGTGTGGATACAGAAACCCAATATTAAAAATACTGTCTTGCGGTGGGAATCTTTGGCGATAGCATGCATTTTTACCACGGATCATTTTATAAAATCTGTATACCCTTGATCACTACTGTCACAATCACAACAGTTATTTGATTAATATCCTTTTCAAGCTAGCTTTACTGACTACTTAATATTAGGGTTGACATGGTTGAATAAATCTTTTCTGTGTCCAGATGTCAGTCTGCCAGGAGAACAGGGGTCAGAAGATGAGGAGAGCATGTCATCCCTGCACGACTGTACCTCCACATCACATCTACAAAACCAGGGAGTGTCTCCAACAGGTGAGCTTGAACGATGAAAGCAGATTGATCTTTACCACTCCTCTTTAAAGACCCCCTCCGATGAAAATCGTGTTTTTCACGTTGTTCACATGTTCATGTGGCATTTTTCTGATGACTCAGAGGCGCATTACTAATGAGCTACTGGCGCTCTGCAGAAGAAGAGCCCTGGGAAATGGCACAGGTTTTGTGATTTTGGCTAAAAACGTCACAATTTAAAGACCACTGAGAACACTTTAAAATAGCTAAAAAGGATGATTGGAGGGGGTCTTTAAGAGACACAAATGCCATATACTAAATTATTTTATAAATTACAATAAAATAATCACTGTACTGACAGTTTCTTCGTATTTTATGTCTTGTATTCTTTAATAAAGTTTTTTCTGTGTCTAGATGTCAGTATGCCAGGAGAACAGGGGTCAGAAGATGAGGTCAGCATGTCATCCCTGCAAGAATGTACCTCCACATCACAAGTCCAAAACCAGAGTGTGTCTTCAAGAAAGAGAGGTAAGCTTTGGGACTTGCATCCTCTTTTGGGCCAGTGCCACTCAATTATTTTTAAGGTCGTTTACCTTGCAATATGGACAAATATATCGTGATCAAATATTTTGCCATATCACCCAGCCCTAATTCTGAGCATTATTTGTGGCTATGAGTGGCTTTTTTGATGGCGGTTGGCTGGTGGAGAAATAGAGAGCAGTGTATTGCTATAGTGTGGTCTTTGCTGAAGTTGCTACAACTAGAGAAGCTAGCGGTCGGCAAACTTGATCTCTGGGGGGGGGGGGGGGGGGGGGGGTGTCTTAATCGGTGTCATGGTGTTAGACCAGGGGTGGGCAATTTTTTTTCCAGTGGGCCATACTGACTCCGATAAAGTTTGTGAAGGGCCACACAATTGGAAATATTGAAATAATGAAATATTTAGTGCTGAATTATATTAAACTACATATATTTAGTGGACATGATTGCTTTACAATAGGCTGTTTGACAGCCCACAATCCATGTAATCGCATTATCAACTTTTAAACTAGCCAAACATCTTGTCAGTTGTCTGATATTCACCACATGTTACTGAAGAAACATACTGTATTATGATAAATATGGACTCGAGGCAGATGAATGAATATTAGAATTAACAGTTACAACAATTAACCACTCAGATCCTTTTCAGTTCTGATTCAGTGAGACTATTTGTGTAGATAACCCAAACTATCACAGACCTGCATCACTCAATGAAGAAAATATTAGTCGAATATCTTTTGTATAGTTTTATTTATGAAGAAACACACAACTCCTTTGCTGCTGCTTTACTGTAACTAACAGCACAAACATGAAAATGAATTCCAACTGTGAGAAATGACTGATTACAAGCGTAACCATTGGTGGATGGAGGCTTCAGACGCATGTATGTGTAGGCTACAATCAGTCGCATGGTTGCACTGATGACGTCAGAAAACCCAGTGATCTCATGAAATGCTCTTTTAATCACAGTTTGCTAAACATCCGTGTTTGGGAAATTATAATTAGGTGCCGTGACGGGACTTTATAACCGTCAGCAGTAATGACTTGGTACAGTGAAATATGCGTAATACCGTACCTTAATGTTCAGAAGCATTTACTTTCAACAAAGAGTGGAAGCTCATTTTGTGCAGTTAGTGGCATTGTGAGCTGCGTTTGCTTTTCAGAGTGAGTGGATCACAGCTCTGCAAATTGTCAATTTAATCAAAATGTAATCTCTTTCTGCCTACTTAGGTAAGCAAGCTGCTGTGAAACGTTGGACACCAGAGGAAATTGCTGCAGTGGAAAAGCATCTGAAGAGGGTCATTGTAAGGCAAGATGTTCCGGGTAAAGCAGACTGTGAGCGCTGCATTTCTGCAGAACCGCAAGCGCTGCAAAAAAGAGACTGGAAAGCAGTCAAATATTTTATCAAAAATAGAATAACTTCCATTAGAAAAAAATTAGAATGAAAGCAGCACTTCTTTGTTCAAGGCGGAAATGTGCTGTAGTTTGAAGTAGCTGCTGTGGTTTTAGCAGTCAACCTAAGTTATATACACTGTTGTCAGATAAAGGTCAAATGTTTCTTTATCTGGTTAATTTTGCAGTCTTTTTTTTTTTTCATTTTGTGTAAAATGTTGTTTGATCACTGACTTGTTGCCAAAATAAATACATGCTCCTTCAGGATAACTTGTTGAAAGAATTTTATTGTTAGTCTCATAGCATAGCTGCCGCAAGTCTTATTTTCAAGTTGTTTTTTTTTGCATGATAATGCACGGTGAATCAGCAGTGTTAGGAGAGTAGAACTCTCGTATGCAATGTATGCAATGTGAAAAACTGTGCTTACAGTTAACTCTAGGGTGGAATAAAAAGGGAAAAAAACAGTGTTAACTCAAAATTAGATCCTGGGGCTCATTAATTTGAAATTTTAATTTGATTTTAATTTAAATTTTTATTAATTTGAAAGTGCTGGTGCTGAAGATCATTATTTGATTACCATGCTACTACCCTGTCTTCCTGTTGATGATCTTTTGTTAAGATGATAGCACATACAGTAGTTAATGAGCTAACAAGGCATGTGAATTTGCAGGTGTAAAGGGAAAAGAGATGGAATGAAGGAAGAAGAGAATTTAATTTGAAATATAGATCCTTAATGCAGTCAGTGTCTATGTGCAGTAGAAACCATTAATGGGCCCCAGATAGTAACCTAACACCCCGCAAAGATATAAAAACAAGAAATGTGTGTGTGTGTATGACACTGGACCTCACAAGTACTGTATGTTAGAAACGGGCCCCACAAGTGACCAAAAAACTGGCATGGAGACAAAAGTTTAAAATTTTGTTAAATTGAAGTGATTTTTGTGATTGGGAATTTTTTTTTATCTTACCTGATTTTTTACAGCAGTGTAGAACCACTGGAAAGGGTGGATCCCATAAATGAGTAAAAAACTGGTGGGCCCCCTGAGGGGCAAAGACCAGTATGTGTGTGTGTGTGTGTGTGTGTGTGTGTGTGTGTGTGTGTGTGTGTGTGTGTGTGTGTGTGTGTGTGTGTGTGTGTGTGTGTGTGTGTGTGTATTGGGGGGGGGATATGGTGAATTTAGTTCTATTGTTCAAAAGTTCAGTTCAGTCTGGGGTGCAAATATGAAAATAGGTATGCTTGTGGGGGGGGGGGGGGGGGGATGGAGTAGGTGGGCAGATGGAGACAGGGTATAGGAAGAGGGTTTGCTGTGGCCGGTGGGAAGTTGAAGACAGCGGCAGTGAGGGGAGAAGAAGCCTGGAGAGTGACAGGCAGAGACCACTTATCTGGAAGTTGATTAAGCCCAGACCAGTTGTAGCTCCAAGTGCCGCGCATGAGACATCTTTCCTGACTTCGCACACACTCCAGGGTTGCTTTTAGTCCTGTTGGCTGGTATAAGTCCTTCACAGATCATAGATTTGGGTTGTTCTCCTGCTTCCTCACTTCTTTCTCCTCCATGCTGCCTTTGTTTGAATGGGGAGAGCTACCCCTTCCCCCAGCTCTCAGGTGTTCTTAATTTCTCCCTAGCTCCTCCCCTTACCTCTGAGGAGGAAATGCAAAGCTGCACTTCCTGCCACAGGGTGATCCATGCTCTGACAACAAACGTGACACCTGCTGTTACAACATGACTAACAGCACAAATGTAAAATAAATGACTGGATCTGATGATGAACTTGACAGATTGACGCTACTGAATAAAGCACTTCAGTAAAGGCTATTGTCACAATGTAAGACACACTCTGATCTAATAATCTCTGGTATACAAGTACACGGACACAGTGGTCTAAAGTCAATCAGAGACAGTTATTATTTATTATTATTAAACCTTTATTTTAACTCGTTGGTCACTGAGGTTTCCCTCATTTACAGGGACGACGAGTTTACAAGCAACAACAGAACATGAAAAACAGTTAAAAAACAATAATACATGAATACAATTACATTAAAAACAATCACAGGGCGATTTGCAAAAGTCTGACACCATACATTTAAAAACAGCAAGAGGGGGGATGTTCTCCAGCCTCAACGCGTATTGGAGTGTGTTCCATGAGTTTGGAGCATCAAAAGAAAAGGCTGATTTACCGTGCTCTGAATGTACAAATGGGACCTTAAGAACCATCAGACCACTGGATCGAGATGAGTAACATCCGGTGCGCTCTTCAAGTAGGGATGAAATGTATGGGGGCTGCTTACCAGTAAGGGCCTTGAAAATAAACATAAACCAGTGCTTCATGCGTCTGTCAGAAAGGGAGGACCAACCAACTTTTTCATAAAGAATGCAATGATGAGTGTCATACCTATCTCCGGTAATAAATCTAAGAGCAGAGTGATAAATGGAGTCCAGAGGTTTGAGGGTTGATGTTGCTGCATGTCTATAAATGATGTCACCATAATCCAAAACTGATAAAAAGACTGACTCGACAATTCTCTTCCTGCTGATCAATGGGAAGAATGATCTGTTCCGGTACAGGAAGCCAACCTTCCGTCGCAGGGTGGAGGCGAGAACATTAATATGAAATTTAAAAGTAAGTTTTTCATCAAGCCAGAGGCCAAGATACTTATATTCAGTGACTCGTTCTACGAGTGAGCCATCAATGGTTGATAAAAGTGTGTTGTTGTATTCCAGGTTTCGAGATCTGGAGAACAGCATGGATTTGGTCTTTTTTACATTTAAGACTAATTTCAAACCAATAAAAGCCTCCTGAAGAATATGAAAAGAAAGCTGCAGTTTCTCGGTGGCCAACTGTACAGAGTCAGCAATGCAATACAGAATTGTGTCGTCTGCATACAAATGGGCATGACAGTCATTCAGAGAAGAAAGAATATCATTAATGTAAATGGTAAAAAGGACAGGACCCAAGACAGAGCCTTGCGGCACACCTTTGGTTACAGGCAAGAATTCCGATTGAAAATTACCAGACTTAACACACTGGTGCCTAGAGGATAAATAATCAGCAAACCAGGCACAGGCACGTAAACGTATGTTGTGTATTTTGTTCAGCAATATTTGGTGATCGACTGTATCAAATGCTTTTGACAAGTCAACAAATAAAGCAGCACAGTGTTTTTTCTTGTCCAATGCTGTGATTATGTCATTGGTAACCAATGTGATGGCTGAAATTGTACTGTGATTAGCTCTAAATCCTGATTGATGGGGACTAAGTACTGAATAGGTAGAAAGAAACCCCCTAAGTTGATTGTTTATCAACGTCTCCAGAATCTTAGCGAGGCAAGGTAACTTAGAAATGGGACGATAATTGTCCAAGTTATCTCTGCCACCTCCCTTATACAGGGGAGTCACCTGGGCGGATTTCCAGGCAAGGGGAAATTTGCCAGAGGAGATGGAAAGATTAAATATATGTGTAAGTGGCTCAGCAATAAGTGGGGCTGCCAATTTAATGAAAAAAGGTTCTAAATTATCTACACCAGTAGAGCATCTAGGGTTGATTGATAGTAACTGATGAAGTACCTTTTGCTGGGAGACAGGGTTAAAAGAAAAACAAACCGAGAACAAACAATCAGAGCTGATAACTGATGGGGTTACTGCAGACCCGAATTTCTGATCAAACAGAAGGCCAGCATTGGCAAAGTGTCTGTTGAACGCATGACAGATATTAGTCTCACCTGAGACGTCATGATTATTTACACATAAGTGTGTTGGCAAGGCACTGGAAGTTTTAGGTGTAAGAAGATTTACTGCACTCCAGAATTTAGCCGGGTTGGAGAATGAACCTTTTAAAGTTTATTGTCTTCACAAAAAAAGTCATCAGCCAAGCGATGACAGTGAAACAACCTGGGCGGGAATGTAACAATCTTTGGAGGGCGAAAGGTTTCCAAGAGACCCGTTTCTTCAGCGCCCCTCAGCCAGTTGGGTCTCCTCAATGGCGGTCACGTCCAGCAACCTCTCCGTCACCCGTGCTCCTCACCATAGGTCCGTTCCACTGAAGTCCCCCTCAGTTCTGTCATTCCACCCTTTATATCCAGTCTTGAACCTCTAGTTGTTAATCATACACAGGTGTGCCTGCATAGCTCGTTAGGGGAATATCTACAGCTGTGCTGGGGAGAGTTAATTGACACTGAAACCAAACACTAGTCACACAGAAAAATAGGCCTACTGCAATACAAAGTCCACACACATGTAAGAGATATTGCAAACAAATTAAAGTCCCACACACACGAAAATGAAGAAACCTCTCCCAAATTACAGTCTGTGACACTATTGTTCCACAATTACTGTACAGTAGTACTCTTCACTTACAGATCCTTCCTGAGGATCGTAGAACCTCTGCAGCAGCTGAACTGTGGTGCTTTTACCACAGCCACTGCTGCCCACCAAGGCAACGGTCTGGCCATTATCCAGGCTCAGAGACATGTCACTTAATACCTACAAATGAACAGAGACAGATGAGTGACAGATAGATCAGTTGTGATGTCTGGAGCTTTGATTCTACATTGTGCTGATAAAGAGATATATAATTGAGCAAAGAGAGCAGCTGTGTCAGTGGGAAACCTACTTTGACGTCAGGCCTTGAGGGGTAGGTGAAGTGGATCTTCTTGAACTCTGTTTCCTCTGATGAAATCAGGCTTGAAGCCGGCCTCTGAATAGCTGTCGATGCTTGGTTTCTGATGAGAAATAGTAAACAATGTTTCACTTCCATTCAAACCTCAACTCAATTCATAGTGTCAGCAGTAAAATGCTGGTTCATAGGCAGGGTCCACTGCTGGCCAGTGTGGGATAAAGAACCACGTCTTCCCTTGGTTTGGTCTCTCTCAAGTCTGCTTCTCACCAAAACCCAACCCCCTACGCTCAAACAGACAATGGGAAGAAAAGTGTTAGCCGGCCAGGTTGATGTGAGCACATCTAGCAAGGCTCATATATATTTACACAGCTCACACACACACACACGTGTGTGAGTGAATGTTCAGGTTATTCACTTTTTAGTCCTGCTTGACAAAGGTTGAGCTCTGTGAGGTTTTCAGAGGTTTTCATGTCCCTCTGGATTGCCTCTCCCTTCAATAGTATATATTAGAGAGTAGATAGCGTAAATGTTGCTTGTGTATGCATGTGTTTATGCCCACTTGTGTAAATGTAGTAACACATGTGCTGCACATCAAGTAGTTTGTAGAAACAATGTGAGACGTGTGTTATGGTGAAAGATTAACAGGCACATTGTCAAATAAACACAGAATAGCCACTGTGAGTTTACTCTACTGGTGCTTCAGTGAAACGACTAGGATTATGTTACATGTTTTCATGTCTCAAATGTTTTATTATGTTATTTCTATGACATTGCAGCTTCGGTATATGCGTGACAGTGATGCTAATGTGGCGACACGAGCATGGGATGCTTCAAGGCAGTATTGATGAATTTAATTTATTGTTGCCAGACAACGCCACCCTGGGAATTTCACCCAGGGACTTCTTTAAATGGACTACCCCAACGGGAAGGCACTCAGGTCCGTTTCGCAATTAAGGCAGAGACGGCAGTTCGATAGTACAAAATATTTTTATTTAGCTAGGTCACTGTTCTTTTAAAATTCGGTCAGTAAAATCACTCACATGGGAAAATAAAGAAAGGAACCAATCAGGGCTGAGACCTACTGTGATGGATGGGTCCAAAGGAAAGGGGGATCCCAGGAACACCACACGTGAAGCAAATAATAAAAAGTGAAACAAAAGTCAAAGTGCAAACACAATATAAAGGGGACACCACCACCGGGACACCGATCCACCACCGTAGGCTCAGCACCTGAATGGGGAAAACCAGAGAACAGGTTGAAAATGAAAATAATGAAACAGAATCGTACTTAATCACAAAAGAGATCAGAATTCAATTTACAAAAATCTATAATGAAACACTAACAAATTAACCAAAAATCTACATAATCACAAATGAAATGCAAGCTACAATAACCAAAATAAACACAAAACTAACAGAATAATCCTATTTATGAGTTGTAACAAAATCAATTACAAAAGAATATACCGAATATACCATAAGGGACAAAACAAAACAAACAAACATGTCAAAGGAACAAAATTAAGTTCCCGCACTGTTCACTCACACACACACACACACACACACACACACACACACACACACACACACACACACACACACACACACACACACACACACACACACACACACACACACACACACACACACACACACACACACACACACCTGCCATCACACGGAAGCGGAAGTGACTGACGCCAGGAAGCAACGTGACCCAGCCCTCAGCAAACAGAGGGAGACAGGTGCTCTCGGCCCGCCTTTATGCAGCCTTCTCCCGCAGTGATTGGCTGAGACCGCAACGCAGCTGAAAGTCACCAGGACCAATGAGTACATCCTGCTACACTAACTTAGCAAACCTGACCTCTTATACAGTCTTACAGCTACTTTTATACTAAGTTGTTCAACTAGCTCTCTAATAACGCTAATTACATTCTGCTTGAAGCTTGACTTATCACTTGGCAAATCATTTGAATCCAGCCAGTTGCAGTCGGTGTGAAATCTGCTCAGCAAGGGGAGAGCCACAGCTGTGCAATAGCAACTTCATGACCTGCAGTTTCTTCACTCAAACAGCAGGCACTCCAATTAGAACAAAATCTGCCGTCTCATTACTGAGTCGAAGTTGTCGGCTACATCAAAGTGCCAGGGTACAGTGGTGCATATTCAGTAATGCAAACTGACAACTGGACAAGGGCAAAGAGATTAGAAATCCTGCAATTCAGTGTCATTTTCCTTTATCGTGTGTCTTTTTGGAAGAAAATGATATATTACTCACTTTGTCAATGATGTTATACACTTTGTATGCAGCTCCCCGGGCACTGGCACTTTCCCGATGTTTGAGGGGAAACGATCATTTAGAAACTGAACTGTAATGGATATATTCATAGATAGTTATCTGTGAATAAGGGTGTTATGGTGCTTCTGTTATGCACATGATGTCACTACTCACAGTGAGTACAGTCCCGATGGTGTACTCATTACGATGAGTGTACTGCCATACCAGAAGGCCAAGGCATAGGACAGGTAGATCATCAGGAAGGTGAAGCCCAAGGCAATGTTAGCAGAGAGAGCCTTCATTATACCCATGTTCTTAGCATCCTCCAAGTTCTTATGATACCTAACACACACAGGAACATTGTTATCATTGGCAGCCTAGTCGGGAAGCCAGGAGCCAAAACATGTGTGTACTGTTAGCTAGCATGTATTGAAATGTGTTACTATCATGGTTCATGACTCTCAGTCTCATGTCTCTCCAACATTGGCAAAATGATGCTTAGAATTATTACTATATATATTATATACTATATATATTTATAAATACCAGAATATACAAATGCAGACACGTGCACACACACTTGCACACACCTCTTGATCTCTCTTTGCTGACCACTGAAAGCAAACACTGTCCTGACAGCAGAGAGCACCTCTTCAGCCACAGCTCCAGCCTTGGCATATGCAGTCTGCTCTTTAGATGTGAAGGATGTCATCACCTACTCAGACAAGCAGGGGGACACAATGTGGTTCCGATCACCTGCAAGGGGCTGTCTTGCCCAAGCCCATCTTGACATTCAAGGAGAACAATGAAGGATTAATCCCTAAAGATGATGTGCTTAAGAAACTCAAACCACAAAAAGTAGGTGGAACAGCCAGAAGAGAGCAGAAATTCATATTGCCTGCGACCATGACAAGTGGGATGTGGAGTAGTATCCCAAGTTCTTTGCCCAAGGAAAATATGTACGTATTATATTAGGTTTTCGTGATTTACGCATTACACTCTTGCCATCTGTATTTCCTACCATTAATATACCCTTTGTTTTCCCCCTTAGAAAACCATACATACATATAGACATACCCTGTTTCCTATACTGCTACTGCCTACTGCTTGTTTACTCATTCACCATCTATCTGTAACCTCTGCAAACGTTCACCATAAACAGAACTGAACTGCATCCAAATTGCCTGCCTCTGCCTTTATTTAACACCTGCTCTCTGACCGGAGCGCCACCAGTGGACAGGTCCTTATCAATCACCAGCCTCAATTAAATTTTTTTCAATTCTAATAATAGCCATGATCTCACTGTGATACAGCCTATGATGCAGTTGAGCCACGTTGCAGGGTTCAATTCACAGTTTTATTTGTTATTATGGATATGTGTTTCTATTTTAAGCTAACAAATCTTACAGGGGAAATAATAAAATGGAACAATGATAACAACGAATCAGACCATAAATCTTTATCAGAAGAAAAACATTGTCAGGGAAGCTAACATGGGACACTAGTGGTGACATGTTAGTTGTCACTGGGGAATGTGGGTTCAGAGGCAACCTATACAGATTGACAATGAAGAAGCTAGTATTGTTCATTTCTTTTTTGTTGATATTCTCTTCCCTCATTTTGTATTAGTGATCAGTGGATCAATTCGCCTCACTATCTTTTTGGAATGATTGTGTTATTATTGTGTGTTCCCTTTGGATTAAGAGGTGTCCACGTACTGCAACCAGCCCTTTTGTACTGTCTGGTTAATTGTCTCAACTATAGAGTGGATGATAAAAGATGAAGCTAAAGGTTTTGCTTGGCCAAATTCGGCATCTATTGCACGCCCAACCTTGTCCTCTGTGAGGGTCTAAGGCTGGGGGATGTTGTGTACTAATCATTTATTATTCTCACATGTTGGACACTGTGAAGCCCTTAGAGACTGTAACGGTGATTAAGGGCTATACAAATAAATGTGATTTGATTTGTTTTAGAACTGAAACTCTGTTTTTGCTATCATGCTGACATGCCTTTTCTCACTTTCAGCATGGATGGATCTAGTCATTCACCTCAACACCCTCAAAGGTGATGATGATGAATTCATGGCTTCATGACTCACGGCCCAGGACGCTGAGAGTCCATCCAACCTGCTCAGAGATGCTGAGGTTTCATTCAGCATGACTCAAACTAGTGAGGCCATAGAGCTCATTGGGAGGTTAAGGCTGCTGCAGCATTCCTTCATTGGTGACCAAGAAGACCACATGTATGAACACTGCAAGAAGGTACTTGGTGAAGTACTTCTATGCAGATAGATCTGGAATTGTGGTTGACTGCTCTTCACCATGTGGGCCGTGTAGAAATCAGCTTGGACATCCATACATGGGAGCCAGTCATCACAGCAGATTCTGACTTACTGCAGTTCTTCTTGGACTTGGAAAAAGAGGAAGCGGGCCAAGACCATTTGGTCCTCAAGGAAGACACAGTGGAGTTTTCTGCCACGTGTCCTGCATGAAGATCCAAATCCTGAGTGTGATGACAAAATGAATGTCAATACTTTGCTCTGTGCTGGGCCTGACAGCAGTATCACTGCACAGGAGGAGGGAGACTCTGTCCAATGGCCCGACCCTGCAGGACTTGATTGCTCCAACGTTGAGATCACCTCTACAAAACCACAGAGAGAGAGGAAGAATTCTGGCTGCTTCTCTTGGCTCTTCCGTATATTTAGAAGGAAGAACTGTTACGATCGTGTTCTTGGGACCCAGGAGCAGACTAAGGCAACAGAGGCGAGGGTCAGGTAAAAGGTTTTTACTGAAGACAGACAACAGTGGAGACGAACGGGTGCAGTCGTGGTGAGCGTGGGGCTGGAGACAGGCAGGCAGGATGACAGGCGGGGAACCAGGAGACAGACAGACAGGCAGGCAGGGTAAGCGGTCAGGGAACCAGGAGACAGACAGGCAGGCAGGGTAATAGGCAGGGGACCAGGGAAGGAGGGCTGGATCTGGGTGGAGAACAATCGGGTTAGTCAGGCAACACAAAAGGAACTCTGAGAATATATCTATAATCAAAGCGGCCGAGAGCGAGACTGACGGGGCAGTGTAAACAACGATCTGGCGATGAGTGGATGGAAAGCCGGGGGTTTTATACTGGTGCTGATGGATGATGGATGGCAGGTGTGTGGGGTAGAGCAGGTGATGGGGATGAGTGGTTGATGATGGGAGGAGCCGGAACCAGGAGCCACACCCGTCGACACACAGACACAGACAGAGACAAACAGGGAGAAACTAGTAGGCAGGAGAGGAGGACCTGACAGTACCCCCCCCTCTACGGACGCCACCTGGCGTACGCCTGGGGCCCACTGGATGCAGGCGGTTGAAGTCGCGGATGAGCGACGGGTCCAGGATCTGGGCCCGGGGGATCCAGGATCGCTCCTCCGGACCGTAACCCTCCCAGTCCACCAGGTACTGGTACCCCCGCCCACGGCGGCGCACGTCCAGGAGACGCCGGACAGTGTAGGCGGGGTGGTCGTCAATCATTCGGGGAGGAGGGGGGGCAGGAGCCGGGGGGGACAGGGGGCTGGAGGAGACAGGCTTGATTTGGGAGACATGAAACGTGGGGTGAACACGAAGGGAGGGGGGGAGTTTCAACCGGACAGCACAGGGGTTAATGATGGCCTCCACCTCGTAGGGCCCAACAAAGCGAGGGGCCAGCTTCTTGGACTCCACCTTTAGAGGAAGGTCCTTAGCTAGGAGCCATACCTGTTGCCCCGGAGTGTAAATGGGGGCTGGGACGCGGCGGCGGTTGGCCTGGGTCTGGGACCGGGTGGATGCCCGGAGTAGAGCAGTGCGGGCACGCCTCCAAATCCTCCGGCATCGGCGGATGTGGGCCTCGACTGAGGGTACGGCGATCTCCTCCTCCTGGGAAGGGAATAGGGGGGGCTGGTACCCAAGGGAGCAGAGGAAGGGAGACAGACCTGAGGAGGCGTTAGTGAGGGTGTTGTGGGCGTACTCTACCCAGGAGAGTTGGGAGCTCCAGGAGGAGGGGTTGGCAGAGGTGATGCACCGGATGGCAGCCTCCATCTCTTGGTTCGCCCGCTCCGACTGCCCATTGGTCTGTGGGTGAAACCCAGAAGATAAGCTGGTGGTGGCGCCCAGGGCTTTACAGAAAGCCTTCCATACCTGGGAGGTGAACTGGGGTCCCCGATCCGAGACGATGTCGGCGGGGATGCCGTGGAGGCGGAAGACGTGGTCAACCATGAGGTCTGCGGTCTCCCCGGCTGATGGCAGCTTAACGAGAGGGATGAAGTGGGCAGCCTTTGAGAAGCGGTCAATGACTGTTAGAATGGTGGTCATACCGTTGGACAGTGGGAGGCCGGTGACGAAGTCCAGGGCGATGTGTGACCAGGGACGGGTGGGGACAGGCAGGGGGCGGAGCAGCCCGGCGCGGGGCCTGTTGGTGACCTTGCTCCGGGCACAGACCGAACATGCCGCAATGAAGGCCCGGGTGTCGCTGTCCATGGACGGCCACCAGAAGCTTTGGCGGAGGAAGGAGAGGGTCCGGGAGACGCCAGGATGGCACGTGAGCCGGGTAGAGTGAGCCCACTGGAGCACCTGGGAGCGGACCGAATCAGGTACAAACAGACGGTTAGGTGGGCCGTTACCTGGGTCGGGTTGCAGTTCCTGGGCCCGTCTGACCAGAGCCTCGATCTCCCAGGTAATGGCAGCGACAAAACAGGAGGGCGGCAGGATGGGAGTCGGTTCCGCGTTGTCCTCTCCTGCAGTGTAGACGCGGGACAGGGCATCGGGCTTAGCGTTGCGGGAGCCTGGGCGGTAGGACAAGGTGAACGCAAAACGACCAAAGAACAAAGCCCAACGAGCCTGACGGGAGTTGAGGCGCTTAGCTGACTGAAGGTAAGCAAGGTTCTTGTGGTCTGTCCAGACCACAAACGGAATTTCGGCCCCCTCCAGCCAATGTCTCCACTCCTCTAACGCCAGTTTGACCGCCAGCAGCTCACGGTTGCCGACATCATAGTTCCGCTCAGCGGGGGACAGACGTCGAGACAGGAAGGCGCAGGGATGAAGCTTCTGGTCCGAGCTGGACCGCTGGGAGAGAACCGCCCCGACCCCTGTGTCAGAGGCGTCCACCTCCACGACGAACTGGCGTGAATGGTCAGGGTGGACCAGGATGGGTGCGGAAGTAAAGCGCACCTTCAGCTCAGTGAAGGCGCGCTCCGCCTCGGGGGTCCAGGTGAAGGGGAGTGCCGGGGAGGTGAGCTTGGTCAAGGGGCTGGCAACACGACTGAAGTCCCGGATGAACCGGCGATAAAAATTGGCAAAGCCCAGGAAGCGCTGAAGTTGTTTCCGGGATGTGGGTGTAGGCCACTCGACAACTGCTTCGATCTTGCCTGGGTCCGGTCGCACCTGCCCGCCCTCGATGATAAAACCCAGGAAGCTCACAGAGCTGGCGTGGAACTCGCACTTCTCCGCTTTCACGAACAGCTTGTTCTCCCGCAGGCGCTGCAACACCTGGCGGACGTGCTGGACGTGTTCCTCAAGGCTGCGGGAGAAGATGAGAATGTCATCAATGTATACAAACACAGAACGATTGAGGAAGTCCCGGAGGACGTCATTGACCATGGCTTGGAAGACAGCCGGCGCGTTGGTCAAACCGAAGGGCATGACGAGATACTCGAAGTGTCCCACCGGAGTGTTAAAAGCGGTCTTCCACTCGTCCCCCTCCCGAATCCTCACCAAGTGGTAGGCGTTACGAAGGTCCAACTTCGAAAACACCGTGGCATCCTGAAGGGGCTCAAAAGCAGAGTTTATCAACGGGAGGGGATACTTATTCTTGACCGTGATGCTGTTCAGGCCCCGGAAGTCAATGCAGGGGCGGAGAGTGTGGTCCTTCTTCGACACGAAAAAGAACCCTGCTCCTACCGGGGATGAGGAGGGCCTGATGATACCCGCAGCCAGAGAGTCCCTGATGTAACCCTCCATGGTCTCCCTCTCCGGACGTGACAGGTTGTAGAGGCGGCTGGACGGTAGCGTGGCTCCTGGGAGGAGATTGATGGCACAGTCATAGGGCCGATGAGGAGGCAACGAAAGGGCTTGCTCCTTGCTGAAGACCTCCCCCAGGTCATGGTAAACGGCTGGGATGGTAGTCAAGTCCAGGGACTCGGACAGCGATGGAGCGGCTATGCCTTCTGCTGGGGACAGAGCAGACTGCATGCATGTGGACAGGCAGAATGAACTCCAGCTGCTTACCCTGCCGGTGGCCCAGTCGAGGTGAGGGTTGTGTAGCTGGAGCCAGGGGTACCCGAGGATTATGGGAGCGTGGGGTGAGGAGATCACGTGGAACCGGATCTGCTCGCGGTGGTTGCCGGAGAGGACGAGGAGTAGTGGCCCGGTCTGGTGGGTGACCCGAGCTAGGAGTCGGCCATCCAAGGCGTTGGCATTCAGGGGAGCTGCTAAGGGTTCCAAGGGGAAACCGGCCTGTGAGACGAGGCTGGAGTCGATAAAATTCTCATCGGCCCCAGAGTCCACTAAGGCCACCAGGGACAGGGTCTCCTGACCCCAGCACAGGGTGGCCTTCAACTGCATGCGGGGGATTGGCGAGGTGGAAGCTTGGCTCACCAGTCTCCTCGCAGCTACTGGTGAGCCCTGCCTTTTGGCCGGGACGGGCAGGTGGCCAAAAGGTGCCCGGGTTCCCCGCAGTACAGACACGCCCCCGACTGCATTCTGCGCTGCCGCTCGGCTGGGGTCAGGCGGGCTCTTCCCAGCTGCATCGCTTCCTCTTCTGGGGGAATCCAGGAGCACGCAGCCGGGGTGACGGTGGGAGGAGTGGCTGCCGACCTGGCGAGAGGAGGGAGCGTGGAGGTAGAGCAACCCGGGGACGGAACTAGCGCCGCTCTTTGTCTGCGACGTCCACGCAGACGGTTGTCGAGTTGGATCGCCAGGGAAACAAGAGTCTTAAAATCCGCTGGTTCATCTCGGGCGGCAATCTCATCCTGTAGGTGGTCATTCAGGGAGTTTAAAAACGTGCCCCGAAGCGCTGCGTCGGCCCACCCAGCGTCAGCTGCCACGATTTTAAAATCCACTGAAAAGTCAGCCACGCTCCGTGTTCCCTGGCGGAGATTGGTCAGGCGCCTAGCCGCATCTCCCCAGTGAACCGGGTGGTCGAAAACATCTTTAAAGGAGACAATAAAATCCTCGAAACGAAATTCCTCCACAGGCTGGTGGGAGTTAACCGCCTCAACCCATGCCAGCGCCCTTCCTCTTAACAGGCCGATGATAAAACGTACCTTGGACTGGTCGGAAGGGAAGGTGTGTGGCCGCTGGCGGAAGATCAGAGCACACTGGAGCAGGAAACCACGGCACTTGTCCGCGTCCCCGGAGAAGCTTTCTGGGTCTGGGGCGTAGGAGTCCCTGGTCTGAGGAGATGCTGGGGATGGATCCATAACGGGCTGGCTGTGGAGGGCTGGGGAGGCAGGCGGGATGAGACGAGTGGAAAGCGCAGCGACTTGCTCGGTAAGCTGGGCGATCTGCGTGATGATGGCCTGGTTGCCGTCATGGAGGTTCCTCAGGGCCCGCTCATGCTGGCCCAGATACTCGCCCTGGCTGGCGACCGCCCTCCGGAGCGCGTCCGCCTCCGAGCCCGAGCCTGCTGGGTCCATGTTGGCCAGATCGTACTGTTACGATCGTGTTCTTGGGACCCAGGAGCAGACTAAGGCAACAGAGGCGAGGGTCAGGTAAAAGGTTTTTACTGAAGACAGACAACAGTGGAGACGAACGGGTGCAGTCGTGGTGAGCGTGGGGCTGGAGACAGGCAGGCAGGATGACAGGCGGGGAACCAGGAGACAGACAGACAGGCAGGCAGGGTAAGCGGTCAGGGAACCAGGAGACAGACAGGCAGGCAGGGTAATAGGCAGGGGACCAGGGAAGGAGGGCTGGATCTGGGTGGAGAACAATCGGGTTAGTCAGGCAACACAAAAGGAACTCTGAGAATATATCTATAATCAAAGCGGCCGAGAGCGAGACTGACGGGGCAGTGTAAACAACGATCTGGCGATGAGTGGATGGAAAGCCGGGGGTTTTATACTGGTGCTGATGGATGATGGATGGCAGGTGTGTGGGGTAGAGCAGGTGATGGGGATGAGTGGTTGATGATGGGAGGAGCCGGAACCAGGAGCCACACCCGTCGACACACAGACACAGACAGAGACAAACAGGGAGAAACTAGTAGGCAGGAGAGGAGGACCTGACAAGAACAGCAAATTAATCTTGAATCTTTCTGCTTTAATGGTCAAATAATGTATTTCAACTAAATACAAATCAATCATTTCAAAAGTGTGCATCTCATTTTTAAATGGTAGATATCTAATTTCTCTATATATTTCTATATTGCCTACAGAAATAGAGGTTTGATCCATTGGTTACTAAAGCAGGGAGGCTTCCACTGCAGGAGCTGAGCAAAGGCACCTGCAAGATGATGAAGATACATTTTCCTCCCCCCCCTGATTCACATGTTACTTTACAGTTTACAAAACAACAACAAATAGTGCTTGTAAAGTATGGAGTGATATCCACGCTACAACTTGAAAGCTTTTTTTGGGCAATCAATTTGAACTCACATTTCAGGTTGGTGAAAGAAATTGTTACAGACTTGAAATAAAAAAGAAAAATGTAAAAATGGAATCTTGTGAAAACAATTTAAATGCTTGTAACTTAATGTTTGTATTAGCCTCATTGATGGTTACACGTAATGAAATCACATAACTTTTACATGTAAAGCTACAGGACTCTTCACAGCAGTTTCAGGGGTTAATTTTCAGGCGACCAGAGAACGCACCAGTGAAGAGAAATAAAGGGTAGAGAAAATGAATAAAAGAAAACATGAGACAGTCTAGTTGTGATTTCCAGGGATGTGATTCTTCAGGATTTCAGGCTTTCTGTCAGGTTCAGCACTCCTGTTCATGACTATTATTGCGTGTCCTGATCACATCTGATTTGTATATTATCCATTGAAAACATCTCAATACTATCCTAATGGACAAGCATGCTTCTGAATCAACAGTACATCTCTCTTAAAGGGGTGCTAGGAAACAAGGAGGAGTTGATGAGTTGATGAAGCGATGTCATCCTACACAAGGTGCAGTAAATAGCTCACTTATTGCACCTTTATATATCAGTAGTGACAGGAGTGGTGGTTCAAAGACCAGAGAGGCTCACTGAGACCAAGCTGTAGTTGTTAGCGTCTGGTGAGCTGCAATAACAAACCAAAACTGACTAATGATACCAAAGCTACATCTACTGAACCAGAGCTCTCTGGCTGGGATTGGTGGATCTGTGGGGGGGAAATCTATCATGTTGGTGGGAATGCAATAGAAGAAAGAATGTCTGAATAAAGTAAAGTGTGTTGGTGTGCTGTCATTTACTTGTAGAGGAGCATTATTTTAGTGTCATCAGCTTGCAGCATTTATCGGACTGTAGTAGTGTTGATTGTTAGAATAGAATAGAATAAAGTTTATTGCCATTTGCACAGGTACAGTACAGTACAGGTACATAGGAATTATTTCAGCGCATCTCACAAGTTTGCTTCATTCTAGATTAAAAACAAAAACAACACTAAGTACTACGCACATAATGCATACAGTACTGGTAGCTGGTACAATCCAGTTAATACACACTGTGTGTGGCACGGTGGCGCAGTGCTTGCACTGCTGCCTCACAGCAAGAAGGTCCAGGGTTTGATTCCCGCCTGGGGCGCTGTTGAGTCTGGGGTGCCCAGGTGGGTTATCTCCCGGGTTATTTCTGTGTGGAGTTTGCATGTTCTCCCCTTGATCACTTGGGTGTCCTCCTGGAAAGAACCCCATCTAAAAACATGCAATATCCAGTCAACTGTCCCTGACGAGGATGGCGACAAGACATCCGGAATTGGTCCCCGGGCGCTGCTGTCATCGGCGCCCCCTGCTCTCTGGCTGTCTTGGAGGAAGATCAGCGGGGATGGGAAAAATAGCAGAAAAACATCATTCAACTTGGACACTCTAACCTGCGTGTGTGCTGTGCGGCCACTTCCCCCCCCGCATGTGTTGTGTGTGGACAATGTTGCAAATAAAGTCGTTCTTCTTCTGTGGTGGGGAAACACCAGACAGCCTAGACACACACATGGAGGCAGGGTCGCTGGGAAATTGACCTTCCAGGTCGTTTTCTCTGAACAGGAAAAAAAAGCTTGTGATCTCAAGTCAAGTCTCAAGTCTTTCAGGTCTCTGAATGCCAGTAAATCAAGCTTTAATATTCATAACAGCCTATTGTATTTGTTGTTTTCTCTCTGTATTTATTACAGGATGTGTTTCCTGTTTCTGAGGTGTGCTCTTTGACATTGTGCACCCCATTTAGGGAGCAGTCGGACCAGGAGGATGCAGTTAGGCCAGTCTTGAGTACAGGCCTTAATAAAATTTGGGTGCCAAGAATCTCGTCAGTCATCACATCAGAATAAAGGCAAGCACACATTGAAAACATTGATTTGGTTTTTAAAGTTGCAATTCAACTGTTGGAGAACACTGGATCCTTTCTGGATGACTCAATATCCACAGTGTTCTGTCATATTTGATAGATGTTCAAAGGGGCTACAGCTGATCAACCAGTGGATCAATATCAGGACAAATGATGCCAGTAGAAATGAAATGATCTGCATGTGGACAGAGAAATTTTCAGGGTCTCAGGGACAATGAAACCTAAAAATGTTTTTCTAAATCCATCAAAGGTTTTTTGATGATGCAAGTTGCAGCAAGTCAGCAGCAGCATCCAGAAAAACCACACAGTTAAACAGACACATGAGTTGTAGGTGAGGTAGTGTGGAATGTAGAGGAGATGTTTGATTATTATTGATCATTTTATTTTCATTCTAGTCTCTTTAAGTAAAGAGGATACAGGAGAAATACTGTTTTCATTCTTGGAAAAACTTTATTGATTCTTGGAAACATTCAGTTCGTTGACACATCCAATCAATAAAACCTGGTAAAGGACTCTTGTTCAGTTTGTCCATCTAAATATTCACTTTCTCCACACAATCAATCATTGAAAGCAGCATGTCAACACTGTGGAGAACAAATGAATGCTCTCCCTAGGAACTATAATGAGAAGAAGAAGAATTCCATTTGTAGTGACTTTTCTGACCAAAGTTCAAAACCAACATATGAACAACTATTCAGTTCTAGTAAAGGGAAGACTTCCAGTCCTGGAGCCATCAAGGCCTGTGCAGTGAAACAGAAATAGCACAAGACTATGGAATGACAATATTACAGCAACTATACAAATATGACCAGAAGATAACAACTATATATACCACACAACAGTTTAAGGAATAATAGAGATTATAAATGTACATATGAGTAAATGTCCATCTTGCTGCTCTCCATCTCCAACTGATATAATACAATAGTGATTCAATCTATAGCCAGTTCATGAAAGCTTTTACATTTGGAAAAATCCTCTGGCAGACAGGAAGTGATGCGTTTGACGTTTCCAACAGCAACAACAGTGGTGTGTTTGTTATCAATAGAAGAAGAACTGGGTAGTTAGCATGAGCAGCAATAGCCACCGTGGCTGAACAAACAAAGGAAAGAGCGCCACCTACAGAAACTCAAACTCCATCAACAGAAAATCCAAGGAGAAAGACGTCACAGTACTGGACACACTGTTTGATTGACAGGTGATCTCTGGGAAGAGCAATGAGAAACACCACAGCAACGAGGCTGGGAGACAAAGATGGAGACTAAATAAAACAATATTAAAAACAAATCTCTCAGATTACTGATTTCATAACCTCAATCTACTTGAGCTCACACAACTCAGCAGCACCTACAACCCCAAATCCAGGATGGAGGGGCTGGGTGAAGGTGGTCTGGACTCTGTGGAGGAGAGTCATGGTTTCAGAGACGCTGTAGAAGGACAGAATACCTGCCCTGTGATCCAGGTACACTCCTACTCTGGAGGACAGAGGGCCTGGTGCTGGAGTTGAGATTTTGTTGTGATATAATTCATAACTGTTGTTGTCACAATCTAATGACCAAGATTTGTCATTGAATCCAAATACACATTCATAAGCGGTCCCTGTTCTGATAATATTCTTATATGAAACTGCTATATCAACTCCCCCTGTCCACTCTACCTCCCAGTAACAACGTCCAGTCAGACCCTCTCTACTCAGGACCTGCTTGCATTCAATAAATCTGTCTGGGTGTCTAGGATATAACTGGTCTGTTCCCACTGCTGTTGCTTTTCTGTTTCCCTCAGATAATAACAGCTTTCTGTGTGCTGTGTTTGGATCCAGTGTGATTTGACGTGAATATTGTAAGAACTCAGCTCTGGTTTTGGGCTCTGGATGTGGCAGTAAAACATCTTCAGTCACTGTCAATGAGATCTTTGGCCCTTCCTCATTCAGAATGCCCTCTACTTTATCTCTCACCTCTGACACAGCCACAGCCACATACTCAAAGAACCGCCGAGGACGGACATTGGTGGGTAAGTCTGTAGATTCACTGAGACATGAGAGGGAGGGGTAATTCTGGAGGAAATGGACGCTATCCTCTGTGTGTGAGAGCTGCTCCAGTTCAGCATCTTTCCTCCTCAGTCCAACAATCTCCTGCTCCATCTTCTTCTGAAGTTCTTCAGCCTGATGAACTTGAGCTTTCTGCTGTGATCTGATCTGCTGCTTCACTTCAGAGCTTCTTCTCTCAATGGACCGGACCAGCTCAGTGAAGATCTTCTCACTGTCCTCCACTGCTTTATCAGCAGAGCAATTGATAGCCTCCAGCTGCTGCTGAAGCAGCTTCACGTCTTTCTCTCTGTCCTGAATTCTCTGCTGGATGTTCTGCTGACTCACCCCGAGCTCTTTCTGCCTCTCCTTCCTTTCTGCTGCAGTTGAGACTGTATCGTGGTCTTTATGTTCCTCCATGGAACACAGGTAGCAGATGCACTGCTGATCGCTACGGCAGAAAACCTTCATCATCTCATTGTGTTGAGAGCAAATGTTCTCCTGAAGTGTCTTGCAGGGGTTGACCAGCTGGTGTTTCTTTAATGGAGCTACATCATAGTGACGCTGTAGGTGGCGCTCACAGTAAGAGGCCAGACACACCAGACAGGACTTGAGGGCTTTCAGCTTTCTCCCAGTGCAGACGTCACAGGCCACATCTCCAGGTCCGGCATAGCAGTGATCAGGAGGAGCAGCTTGGAGTCCAGTCTTCTTCAGTTCTTCCACTAAAGCTGCTAACATGGTATTCTTCACCAAAACAGGCCTTGGTGTGAAGGTCTGTCTGCACTGGGGACAGCTGTGGATATTCTTCTGATCCTCTTCATCCCAGCAGTCTTTAATACAGCTCATACAGTAGCTGTGCCCACAGGGAATAGTCACCGGATCCTTCAGTAGATCCAGACAGATCGAACAACAGAAATTGTCCCGGTCCAGCTGAATTCCTTGCTGCGCCATTTCACTTCTCAATGACGGTGAATGTCAGATAGTTTCACTTTCCGTCAACAGATAAAAGTTGCACTCCAATCCAAACCAAAACTCTCTTCCTTTTCTTCACCTTAATTTGCTGATCTACTGTGAATGGGCTTGTCAGCTCTTGCTACTTCACACTGTTGTTTCCACCCATCCTTCAACTGGCAGATCTGTGAAAGGGGGCGGATGAGGAAATATGCTGACAGGATGGAACTGGCTTTGTCTGAGAGAGCAGGAAGAAGTGGGAGGGGTTATCAGGCTCTGCTTCAGACCAGGAAGAGGAGCAGTTTTAAAGAGGCAGTGCATGTTTAGCCCTTGTTTACAATATGAAATGAATACCAGTTTAGGTATTATTATGTGCTTACTGTCAATGCAACAGTCTCTGTGTGTGTGAACAAACTGACAGAAATATCAGGGATGCAAACACATCAGGGGTCAAAAAGGTCTCAAAAACCCAGAGACACATTATAGCCTAGAGGGGGTTTGCTGGAAAATGAGTTTAAAAATGTCTCCATACTAAATAGTGAAGAGAATCATCAGCCAATAGAATCAACTAGGCTGTATCCAAGAATAGAAATTAAAAGATGACTTTTACTTACTTTTAAAATATATTATCAGTTGAGTGATGTTACCTTAAAATAGTGTCATGTCTCCCTCCTGTGGAAATTCAGAATATTGCAAGCTAGAGCCAGAGTCGAAGTATTGACAATAGGTTTGGAAACTCTTTTTTTTAGTCTTTAATCTCAGCAACGTTTTTGCTTATATCTTTCATATTTAATATTTCACAGGGTCTTATTCCATTAATACCAAAACCTAATCAGATCATATGTCAACAAAAATTGGACCGATTATGTTGATGAACAATGATGGGAAACTAGAGCGGTTGAAATCAGGCCTGGATCAAATTATTGACCCTTCACAATCTGACTTCATGAATCGCAGACATATATGGAATCACATCCCACTAGTGCTGGACCTGATTGACTAGAATCACTATATTTTGACATATTTATATTTATATATATTTTTTGGCGGATACATTGTACCGACAGAGCAGTCCTTTCTGTGTAAAGCTGAATGAGTCATTCCCATGACTGACCGTTAGAGGGTGCTGTCGGGATGCTTCACAATAAAGGCTCACCACTGAAGGTACCATAGAGCTAGAAGTATATAGCCATACATGTAATAGATGCTGTATATGTAGACTCTACCGTGATCATTTACAGCTGAACCAATGGAAGAATTAATAGTTCTCTCCCACAGCTAGAGAGCAGAGAACCCAGACTATAATCTGATAGTAATCTGATCTAATATTGTCATTAAGTGACGCTTACAGTAGCTGCTCATAGTTAATAATGATAAGGCAAGAGTGTATGATTGAGTATTGACTTTAATCTTATTTTGTATCATCCACCTTTGGGTGCCCAGCCAGCGCGGGCTTCCACACAAATAATTAATTTGCAAACATAATTTTCAAAAATAAAGAATTTCACATCCATAAATACAAATTATACATGGAAGGACAGCAAAGCACTCACAGATTCCACTTCAAATCCTTATACACATTTATACAAGTACATACATACATATTAAAAGTTGTCAAAGCATTATATACAAAGAAAGGCATCACAGTTACACATTAATGATGTGATTTTTAAAACGCAATCATAAAGACGCGATGTTATAAATCTGTGGACGGTTCTATTTGATTCTATTCCCCTCATTTTTATTTCATCCTGTTCTTCCTCTCCATTTCTTTACACTGCTCAACAGACCTTGGGACAGAACAGTGTCCAGACAATCTGACTTCCAGGTGTCCAGACCTGCCAGGTAACGCACCCCGACACAATCAGGTGATCAAACCACACTGAACGTGTAACCATAGCAAGAGACAGCACCTAAGCAGCAAACATAGTTAATCAATAATGTTGCCGCAGCTTTTCAGTACATTTCATTATTTGAGGATGTGGGAAATTAACAAATGCATCCAAATATTTACAAGTTATTTTTTCCAGTATAATATATTACATTTCGTGAACTGGATTGGGTCTTAAAAATGGCGCATGAGTCTATTTCATGTGGCGTCATTTGTCAAATGTTAGTCCCAGCTGAAAAAAAACTGAAGAATGACTAAAGTCAAATTCATCAGACATATAAGCAAAAACGTGGAATCATGACTTAGGAAGGAACTGATTCATGGATATGTAACTAGTACAATTTAGTGGCGCTTGCATATATCGATTTAAAGTATGAAACAAGGTGCAAAAACCTCTTTGCCTCTTACAAAGAGGTAAAAATAATAAACAAATGTTTTCTACAAAACAAGCATCATCATTAACGAAGCGCATCTTTGAGGAGAAATCAACACTGGAGTCAGAAACATAACATCCTAGTGCATTCCAGGTCTTATTTTGGGAGGAAGTGTTTCTTTTGTAGTGCGCCCACTTCACACATGATTTCCTACGTTTCCCAGAATGCATTTCGACAACTCCCAGAGAAGAGGCGTTGCTGTGAATCAAAAGGGTGGGTGTATGGGCATAAAAATATTAGTAGGTGAACGTTGAGGCGTGTCTAAGGTGGCTTACTTCTTCAAAACATGTCTTGTGGCTGCATTGCATTCTGGTCTATTGAGGCGACGGTCTGTGGAGAACTTGGTGTCTCTTCCTCTTCTCCGATGGATTTCTCCCTGTGTGATTGTTGACCGTCGGTCTAGAAAGAAGCCCTTGCTCTGGAGCCACAGCATTCTTCTGTTAGGCTCTATTTTGGGATTTAGCACTGGGCAGGACACGAGGGTCTGGATGTTTTCTCTCGTTAGACGACAAAACAACTTTTAGGTGTTTCTTCGTATTAAAACTGACGTACAGGAAATGACTTTCACTGTGAACAGGTCACCTTTCCCCCCTAAACAGAGGGCTCTGCTTTGAGTGTTTTTAATCTGTGACCTGACAGCAACGTTGACTTTATCGTCAGGATCATGTCAGCTAGTGGGAAGTGGGTGGGCAACACGTGAACGTCTTCCGGGGATTGCTGTCCCGCAGGCTATCCCGTGATCTGAACTCTGAAACACATAGCTGTTGAGGGATATGTCTGCATCTAATAGAGATGTGCAGAACTTACCTTGTGCAAATAGGTAAATCAAGCACTAAAGTTATGCTAGAAACTGACCAGATCTTGGAAAATTGCCTCTGCGCACATGTCGTAGGCGCAACAGTATCCGGCCGTGACTATATTACGGCCATTACAACATTTTCCGTCTGGTCAGAGGGTCCAAAAATGACTGCTAGGATTCGGATTTGCTCGGTTTGGAAAAGAAATGAAACATTTTCTCTGACATGCAACTTGATTAGTAGGCCTGGTGTACTGTACAAGATGGGAATACCTTGTTTAGTTTCCTTCTAAGAAAAAATTGCAGTCCGCTTGTGAACTGCAGTGGTCAATATTGCAATTCCAATTAACTACAGGAAACGCCCACCCAGACTAAACGGGGTGAACTTCTGGGCTTGCTGGGCTCCGATCTCAGCCACGTATAGAGACCCCGTCTTCAGATCCAGGTCCACCAGGTGGGGCTTTACGTCGTCGGCCAATTGGATTACACTGACCACCTGACACTGGCCAATCACGCCCACCGGTGGTGCGTCTAGCAGCGAGATCTGGTTGGTGTTCAGCTGAACGACAACAAAGTACTTCCTGTCCGGCGTCAGTCGTACCGAGTAGGGCGCGTCCTCGGTGAAGCAGCTCCCCCACGTCCCCAGCCAGTCGCCGGTGATGGAGTTAAAGACCTGGATCCTCTTGTTCCCCCTGTCGGCCACCCAGACCCTCTGGGAGTTGTCCACGGTCACGCTGTGCGGGATGTAGAACTGAGCCAGGCCCTGGCCTTTCTCCCCATGCATCCACAGCACTTCCTGGTCTTTTGACAGCTTGATGAGGCGGTTGTTCATGCCCCCGTCGCCGTCAACAACGTAGATCTCTCCGGAACTGTGGACGAAGATCTCGGCCGGCTGGTCGAACTCCAAAGGGTCCAACCGGGAACCGGCCTTCCCTGGAGTACCCAGCACCTGGAAAGTAGATGGAAATATTCAATCTCTAACAATAGTATGGGGCAAGCTCTTTATGTCCGCTACTGTTGACCTGAGCTGAATGCACTTGGTGATGGAGACTTAAACATGTGTAATGTGAACAGTGAACCAGTCATTGGACCACCATGTCAAGCCTATGTCACTATTTAGTACACAAATATGCTTCCATCACTATTTACAGCATAATTTTATAGAATTTTGACGTTTCCATCAGCTTTTCTATTTAGATACGTCATAATTTGATTAAAAATAAAATTGGATGGAAACACAGTTGGTGCCGACCCCGAACAAACTGCTTCTATCAGTGGCTCTGGGTTACAAATGAAACACATAATCCTGGATAAAGCCATCACCTGCAGGAGCTTCCCGGAGGGCGAGTACTGTTTGATGCAGTGGCCGTAGGGGCCGTTCCCCACGTCTGTGATCCAAACGGTGGGGTTGGATGTGGCGGCGTCTGCTACAAAGATCCCATGAGGCATCTCCAAGGTGGTTGTGTTCCAGACCATCAGGAAATCTCCATCTGTCGTGAATACTAGCACCTTGGGCACACTCTCCCCTAGGACCAAATTATTATGTGAAACACTGTATGGAAAGTTGTTATCCAAGTTTATGGAACATAACACAGGAACATTAACCCATATGTGAAATAAGAGCATGGTTAAAAACACGAAGAAGATAAAGAAACAGAATGAAGATATCAAATAAAAAGGGTAATAATGTATTTACCTCTCTGTGCCACATACACCACACCGGCATACTGGTTGACAGCCACTCCGAATACCTCCCCGGTGAAGAGCTCCGGATATTTGGGCCAGGATAGGTCCAGTTTGTACAGGGGTCTTCCCAGCAGCTGGTAGTCATGTCTGAGGCTGGAGCTGTCTGGCTGCTGGCTGTTGATGGTGCCGTACAACACCATCATCAGCAGGAATACCGTGGCCACGGTGGTCGCTATCAAACACGTATGGCTTCTCTTTTTCATTGTAAGTGGTGGCGCAAACCTCTCCTGGCTAATGTTACGTGTTAATGGTAGCTCACTAAAACTGCCAAAATGTGTGAAGACCAGTTCATGGGATGGACATCGATTCATTGACATAAAAAGCTAAGCTAACGCAGGTTAGCTAGTTTCAGTTTGCTCTAAAACGAGCCAATAGCGTTAAACTGGCATCGGCAACCGTGTCTGTTGTGAATGCTAGAGTCTATAAACCTAATGATTTATATATATTTAATGTGAGCCCCACTGACCTAACCAAGTTAAATGGGGAAGTCGCCCTTTCCAGAGGCCAGAATGAAAATAATTAACAGTTTCAAGCGAGATAGAATAACAAACGGCTCTTACGGTCAGTGTTTTCCAAAATAAAACCCTTTCTGAACTACACCATGATACAATATGATATTATTAGTGGCTGCTTCTCAGACTGAGTTGTAGTTTAACTCCATGTATAATCGAATACTTCAACTGAGCATTTTCATGCAACTGTGTTGTTGTGCACTCCCCAGATACTAGACGGAACAGCGTCAGTATGTCGCTACTAGTCATTTGCTTTTACTTACCACAATCTTTAGTCTGAACGCGGCCAATATCAAAACTTGGATGAAATTTTGACCAAAGTTGGCTCTAAGCTAGTGGTTAAGTAGTCAAGATAAATCCAGCCCGAGGCTGTTCGGGCTAGTTACTCTATCGCATTTCGTCACAAAGTCGATAGTTTTATTCTGAAGGCAAAATAGCCAATAACTTCCTGTATTGCCCTGTCTGTCTCTCTTGTCTCTCTAAACTTGGTGCAGAATACCACATGACAACAACGTACTGTAGCAAGACTGAAACGTCATCACGTCGTGTTGACGCAGCCCTAACCGTTGAACCGACTGCTGCCTGTCAAATTTCTCTCCCGTCTTCTAACTGTTTTTTAAGGATTTTCATCGTAGTGCGAATGACAGTCCACGAAGGACAGATAAATCTTTCATGTAGTTTAAATTCTTGAAGAAACGACCAGATGGAGGTAGTGGACAGCCCTCTGAACCTCGTAAGTTTCTTTCCTGATGTTGCAATAACAAGCTAACGTTACTAGAGCTAGCTAGGAGGTTAACATTAGCTGCTTTAGCTTACATAGTAGCAGTTAGCTGCTTTACTGGTCGTATTGTTGTCTGTTTTTTTTATAGCTGGACATGCTAATCCTTGTTTTGTCCTCTGTATAGAGAGCAGCTTGGCATCCCCAATGTTATTTACAACAAGTAACGTGTCTCAAGTTAACTAAGTTAGTTAATTATATTCTGTGTTCTTAAGATTCATACAATTATTTTACTCAGCTGCAACAAAAAACAGGCATTGTGTTTAAAGTAGGGGGAGCAAATAAAAGTGGGGGTTTTGAGATATAAAACTGAATTTCTGCATTTTTAAACAATTTAAAATGACTCTTCTACCAGGTTTTTTGAGAATAGCAAAATCAAGAAATATATCCAGTAATTTAGGTGGTGCATATATGGTTTTATTTTTGATTATATAAATTATAATTGTAATACATTCTGTATTAAAGAACAAACATGACAGGCATGAGCTTATAATGGTAGAGCAATTTAATTTAATCAAGTCTACATTAGTGGAGCCAGTTTAACCTTCCATTCCCCCTGAACCAACCTGGTGCCTTCATTTTCTAACATATATACAGTATGAAGATTCACCCTGACAGTAGCCAAGTCTACCAACCTGTACATGCTATTATTCAGACAGTGGTCATGTTGTCAAGAGCTGCCTATTGGATGGTGGCAAATTCAGATGAGCCAGCTCTTCTCAGCCAATGAAATTAGCGATTTTGGGGGAAAGCTTCCCTTTTCCAACTGTGACTGATACAGCATCAGTGCGCATGGCCCTAAAGTCTCATTTCAAGTTTTCAGTTTTCAAATTTCATTAAAAGTGAGGGGGACAAAATTGCTATTTAAAAAGTTGGTGGGACATGTCCTTCCCACTTATAGCTCCAATTATTATCCCTCCCCTTGCTGTAGAATGGATTTAAAATCAAAATAATACTCAAGTCCTTTTACTTGGATTTTCCACCACTTCAGTAAGTGTCAAACTAGTTCTGGCTTTCCTTACATCTGTCAGATCACTTCAAGCCACTGTCCTCAACCTCAACCATGAACTGAAGCATATAGTGGGTGAAAATAAGAATAAATGCCAACAAAGTACAGTGAAATCAATGTTGTATGTGTTTTTAACAAAAAGTTGCCTCATTTCTGTGATATTGGATGCATTTTAATAACAATGTGGATAATCTGCTTTCTAATGGAAACATTTCTGTCATCTCTCCCTGATAACGCTCTCTCTCCTTACTTCTTCCCTCCATTCCTCCTCTCTTCCCTCGCCTAACTTTTCCTTCCTACCTGTCCTTTCCCCAACTCTCTCTACCCCCTGACACCATTTTCTTCTCCTTTCTTCCATCTCCACCTTTTCTCCTTATTCACTTCCCTCTCACTTCCTGTTTTCCTTGCTGTCTCCCCTTTTTTTTCACATCCTTTCTCTCCTCCTCTATTCTTGTTCTCTCCATCTCTCTGAAGGCTCACCAGCAGTGCAGGACGGCAGATCGTCTGCTAGCGGCAGGAAAGTATGAAGAGGCGATCTCCTGCCATGGCAAGGCAGCAGGTAGGTTGTGTGACACTGACAGTGTAGTATTGATGAATTCTACAATAAATATTTAATAAATCAAAAAAAAATATTTGTGGCAGTAAGGCATCCCAGGAGTTGCGGCAAAATAAACTGCTTGATTCTGTCATTGCTTAAATATTTAATTTCATGCATTCCGTTGTGACAATAATGGATATCTTTGTAGCTACTCCTGAAATGAATTAATTTCAACTCGTGGGGTGTAGGGCTTTTACTGTTAGGTTTCATCTCAGATTCAGACTCCCTTTGGCTTTCTTCCTACTGTCGAGGCCTTTTCCTTGTAAAATACGTCTCAATTCTCATCTGAGGGAATAAACGTTCAATGCACTGGGAACATTTATTTTCCAGAGGATGCTTTTCTCAGATTTTGATATTTCCATATTGGTTGGGTTGTTGTTTTTAATAGAACATGGGAACATCTAAAAAAAAAACCGGTTCTGAATCACGTTTTACAGCACCACATTATCATTTCTCTGTCCCGGTAGCTTTAGAATAAACTGGTATTTCAAAAGGTTAATTTGAGACACTGCTCAGACAACTACAGAGAACCTGCATAGCACACCAGAACCATGAGATAGAATTTCAAACTGTCTTCAAATCATATTTGTATATTGTATTTGTCATATTCTAAATCCTCAATGATTTCTGACCCTGAGAGCCAAAGAGAACTTATTTAGTGTGATACCCAGATAAGTGCACCTTGAGTCAATGTAGGCTTACTCAGGCTGTACATTATTACTATAGGTGTACCATTAGTCCCATAGCTGTTGTATGTTTGTATGTTGGCTTGCTGTCTGTGGAAGTAGGCCTAGGAGCTATAAGTAGCCAATCCCATATGGAGCTGTAAACTAGATAGCTTACCCCCTGACTCAAATGTCACTCAGCACAATCATGATGTAGTGCTTGTTTACCGACCCAGCTTGTAATTATACCAGCGATTTTGACTATGGTTACAGGTCGTACATTGTCCTCATCAAAAGTGGGATCTGGTGCAGTCACTGTGGTCCACCTCTGAAATGATGGATATCGGCTCTTTAAAACAATATTAATATAGTCACACAAGTACCAACCAGAAATAGGCCTTGCATCTTCTGAAATGCTCTGTACTAACGTTAATATGATGCTTGTCATTTTGTCAAATTTAGAAGGACAATGTTGTTATGCAAAAGAGTTTTACATTTTGTCTATGTGTTTTAACGCCAGATACAAAGACAGACAATGTGCCTTTTTATAATAGGCATAGTGTTGTCATGATTAGTGTTGCACGATTTGGTGAAAAAGTCATATTGCGATTATTGTGGACAATATTGCGATTGCGATATAATAAACAAATGGTATCGTGAGTCTACTTGCTTGGTTATCAAGGAAAAATGCACAGATTACTGATCATTTTGAAATTACAATTACATACAAACTTAAACTAGCTTAAAAAATACAGAAACAAAAATTTGTACAGTACTGTTTTCAAAATAACTTATTATTTTAGAAAATTAAATAAATAACATAACAAAAAATATTTTTCAAAATAAAGGCATTTCTGCAAACTTGTTAGTTTTTCTCAATAGTACAACTAAATAAATAGAACAATAAATAAGAAAATACAAATTTTCATTAAAATAAGACATTTTGAATGCCCAAATAAACAAGGACATTTAAGCAGGGTGTAACATAAAAATTAGTGATTAAGTTACAAAATGGGGCATACTTTGTACAACCTCTTCTAAAAATGAAACTGGATTCAGGCTACATCCACACTAGGATCTCCGTTCACAGAAGCGTTTTAGCACCGTTTCTGAAATTATCTCCGTCAATGCTAATACACATGAAACAGGACGCAGATTGTCTGCTCTGCTGCTGCTTAAGAGCAGGTCCTGACAGTTGAGTAGAATTTTTTGCTCAATGCAGTTCACTCACATGAGCTGACAGAAATACACTGTAGGAATCGTTAAGGAGATTTGTCCGTCACCCATACACCCCCCCCAAAAAAAACCTCTTTGGATCGGGATGAATCACACAAGTCACCCAAATTGACATGGAGAAAGCGACATTCGCCAAAAAGCGAGTTGTTTGCCACCCTGGATACAACTACAGTGGTGGCCAAAATTGTTAGAACACCTGACAGATCTGAAAATATTGACCTTTTCTTGCCTCCAAAACATGATTTCATTTCATAATGTTCATGAAACATGCAGATGGTTGCTCTGAGCACAACAAATATCAGATAAATCTTACTGTTTTTATCCACTTTTAACTTTAATATTTGGTATGTCCTTTTGCAGCAATTCAAAAGAATCACACAGCTGTGTCCTAAGACTCTTGCATCACCATCAATTTAACCACGATCACACCTGACAATGATTACACAAGTAATTTGGCTTCTTCTGTGAAGGAACATGATTGTGTGACATTGACAGTGAAATAGGCCTAGCTTGTTTTTTGTAAGGAAAATGACGTAAATCTCCTTATGATGGCTCTATTCTATGGTTTATAGAGCATAATGATGACTTTGTATATATTTCATTCGTTTTATGGGTATTTTAAAGGCCAATTGAACAAAAACAACTGAAACCTCTTAAATGTATGCCAAGTGTTCTAATAATTTTGGCCACCACTGTATGTAGTATTGCCGTGTGATGTAGACTTTCACTTTGCATGTTTTACACAGTATGTCTTTCTGCTCAATGTCGCTGAGCTTGAATCCAAAATATCGCCATATAACATTTGTCTCGTTTTTTTTGCCCACCAGTTCGCGTCAACCTACTCATTATTATCCATTCCACCTGGTCTGACTCTGCACCACACTGGATAGTCATGTGACCATGCACACACGCTTCACTGCCTGAACAGAGACTGATTGGTCATCTCTTTATTATGGGTGTAGCAGACTGCACACAAACAGACAATAGGTTGTCACGTTCACACACACACATTTTAAAAAAATTAAATCGCAGCCTTTTGCGGTTATATAATCGCACAGGTTGACATCGCGATTGCGATTAGATTAATCGCGCAGCACTAGTCATGATACCAAAATGTTTTGATTGATACCGATACCAAGTCATGATTTTCGATACTTTTCCTGAAGAAAAAAAAAAAGGGAGAAATATTGTCAAATGCCATTATTGTGCTTTATTTCTATTTCAAAACGTTTGTAGTCACACATACTGTCTTTATACAGTATCTAAACGGGCAATGGCCACATCTCTCTATATTGGATCACGTTTGTGACTTAGCTAGTGATGCATGTATGCATTTCTGTTGTGGGTACAGGAGATGTTATGAGAACTTCTTTGCTAGATTGGGGTATATTGACGAGAGTGCTAATTTCCTTCTTTCATGGACATAACGGGGGAGTTATCTAGTCAACTATGGTCTGTCGTTCTTTGCATTTCTTAAAAAGGTTGGGGTGTTTGTCCAACGAATGTTTTGGCAGATTCATATTGGACATGTCGCCTCCCTTTGCAGCACACACTTTAAAGAGGCGTTTGCACAGCGGCTGCTCTGTCTTGGAGCTCACCTTTTCCCTTCCGTTTTGAAGCCAAAGTATCACCATATTTCACAACCCCTTTTTGTCAATGAGTTACAATGAGTTATTCTGAACAAAATGAACAAAGTCCCCCTCTCTATGTCTCTCCTCCTTCTCTCTCTCCCTTTCTTAGATCTGCTGAGGGATGCCATGAAGTTAACAGAGTGTGAACAGGTGAGTGTGTGTGTGTGTGTGTGTGTGTGTGTGTGTGTGTATCACAGACACATTTCAGTTCTGTTCTAAAATGCTATATATACAGACAGATGACAAATTAAAGGAAAAACCTGAATGAGTGGAGAAACATAACGAATGCAGACGCTTCCATACAGGTGTACTGCATGATATGATTACGCAATTAACATCCCATCATGCTCTGTGGCATGTATCATGTATCTCATGCTGAGAAGGCCCATCTGCATTTAGATCTATGGGAAAGACATCAGTAAATAGGGTCGGAAATTGTGGTGGAAAGCGCACATTGGATGACTGCGATGCTCGTGCATTAGTGTGATATGTAAGAAAAACAGAGGAGCAACTCTTCCTCAGGTGACTGAGAATGTCAATGCAGGATGTGATCAGACTGTCAGCAAGAACAGTCCGTCAACAACTACATAGAGAGGGATATTATAGTAGGGTTGCAGTGCAGAAACCCCTCATTACAAGGACCAATGCACATTTTAGAGTTCAGTGGTGCAAAAACCATCAGCACTGGTCTACAGAGATGTGGGAAACCGTGATCTGGTCAGATGAGTCATCCTTCCCCAGGTCCAGTGGCTCTGTTATGCTGTGGGGGGGCCTTTTCCTGGCATGGTTCAGGTCCACTTGGCCCCTCAATATAAAGTTATTCTGAGTGATCACCTTTATCCTATAAGGAAACATTTCTATCCTGGTGGGAGTGGTCTCTTCCAGGATGACAACGCCCCCTTCCACAGGGCATGAGGGGTCACTGAATGGTTTGATGAGTATGACAACAATGTTAATCATATGCTACGGCTTTCGCAGTCACCACATCTCAACCCAGTTGAACACCTGTGGGAGATTTTTGACCGACGTGTTAGACAGCGCTCTACACCACCATCATCAGAACACCAAATGAGTGAACATCTTTTGGAAGAATGATTTTCCATCCCTCCAGTAGAGTTGCAGAGACTTGGAGAATCGATGCCAAGGCGCATTGAAGCTGTTCTCGTGGCTCGTGGTAGCCCAACACTTTATGTTGGTTTTTCCTTTCATTTGTCACCAGTCGGTCTATATATCACACACATATATAGGAAGTGGCTGATTCAGGATCTGTAAAATACATGGTTTCGTAGTTGATAATATCAGCATATCCTGTGTAAAGCTTTGGCACAATATTTCCTTCATGCAATCGCAAACCATGACTTTCACTGCCTCTCTCTGTATTTACTGGTAGCCTGTGTTAGCCTACAAGTAAGCTGATATGAATTTGTCATGTCAAACACAATACAAACTAATTGGATGGGCCATATTTCCCCTTGGATATTAAACAGAAATGGCAGATAGAAATCAGGTTGTGCACATTTTTTATTAAGGTAAGGTGTGTGTGACATGTTTATGACAAGCCTTACTTCACACATTTATTGCTATTCAACATCTGTACTGTTGAAACTGAAACTAAAGCCTAACATAAAAATAGAATGTAAAGAACATTTTGTTCTTGATTGGATTGATGACATTGTTGCAATAAGAGGAGACTTTAGAACTTTGAATGTGGAAATTCTCTCAATGTCGCCTCTAGCTTGGTCTTCCGCTCAGAAAAAGATGAGCTTTCCACCAAACCACAAACAGTGTGACGTTCAGGTGCTTCTGTTCTGCACCCGTAATGGATGCGTGTATTTTCACCACCAACACACCGAAATAGAAGTGACTTCACAAGTCTTCAAGTGTTACTGATGTTGTTTGTGTATTATTTGTGTTCATGTTAATGTGTCTGGTCATGCAGAGGGATAGCCAGGTCAAACTATGTATTTGGTTATGGCTCTTATTTATTTTCTTGTTGTTCTGTTGCTGCTGGCAGTAGCAGCTTCATCATGTTGGAGTTGGCTCATCTGTCTGTGGAGCTGCAGGGACAGCCAAGTCAAACAGCCTCTATGTTTGGATGCAGTTATCTTGAATGTTGTTGTTTATGTTTATATATTATTATGTTCATTCTGTGAACTTTCGGGGACATTTTTTGGGGGGGCTGCCTTGTTTCCCTAGGCCCGTCTGTCCAAGCAGACAAGATTGCAGAGCAACAGTCAGATTCATGCTGATGTTATTGTTCATTTTCTTATTTGTGCTGATGTTGCTGGTGTTGATTTCTTTTTTCTGTCTCTAGGCTCGTCTGTCCATGGAACTGCAGAGGGACAGCCACGTCAAACAGCAGCGTCTGATCCAGGAGCGCTGGAAGAGAGAATCCCGCCGGGAGGCCACCAAAACCCGCCCCGCCCCGGCCCAGCCCTCTACTGACCCGGCTCCTCTCACCCAAGCCCAGGCCACAACCCAACTCCAGCCCCAGGCCTCTCCAGGCCTCGCCACCGCTGAGTGCAGAGGAGTCGTGGAGAGAGAGTACGACACTTTACTGTACCAGCTTCAGACCCGACGGGCCGGGGGCTCCACGCCTTGCCCTTTGCCCTGCCCTGGCTCTAAGACCACCAAAGACGACAAAACTCGCCTGGAGGAGCAACAGACCACCATTGAGGGCCTGCGGCGCCTTGTCGACCACCTGATGGACGAAAACCAGCGGCTGTCGACTGAGAACGAGCGGCTACAGTCGGAAAACACCCGCCTTCGCTCCGAGGCGGCCGAGGCGGCGGACTTTGTGGAGCGCTCAGAGCTGTGGGTCCTCCCACAAGCAGGAGGCGCATTAGGAGCAGGGGGAGGGCAGGAGCGGAAGACAACGGGGAAAGGGAAGGAGATTGCGATCCCTCAGCTGCCGCCACTGGAAATGCCGGCTCAAGAAGATCTGTGTCTGGACGACCTGCCGCCTCTAGAGCTGCCAGAGGACATCCAGAATGAACTGCAGGAGCTACTGGACAGGGATAAAATGTGATTAGCAAATGACACACACGCACACACACTAGGTTTCCACCGATATGGTTTTCTCAAGACCGATACTGATATTTTTGGACTGAAGCTGCCAGTAGCCAATATCTTCTGTCGATATTCAATATCTTCAAATTTGACCATTTTCATGCCAAAAAAAAATAAAAAAAACAACAAGTATTTACTGTTTCCCCAGGATGTTATTCTTGTCAGGGTGGAAAAGCCTCTGAAACAGCATTTAGACTGCAGGACACCAAAACTGGAATTGAAACCCAGGATACCATTATTACTACTAATAATACTAAAACATGTCAATTCAGGTTAAGGGCATCATATCAGAAGTCGACGACACTGATTGGACCAGATCCCATTTTTAAAAAAAGCACTATCAAACCCATATATCGGTCTGACCCTTACACACACACACACACACACACACACACAGATAAATGGTAATAAGATTCAGTCACAGAGTGACACAAAGTGTGTTGCTGCTGTCGAGGAAAAACCACATCAATGTAATTTTGTTTCTTTGTTTTTTTTCCTACACGATGGGGATAAAACGGGATAGAGGTATTCCGGAATGAAGGCTTGGAAAAGCACTTAGGGATAAAAACACACAGTTGAAAAGAGGTATAACACTGCCCGTTCACACTGTGACCAACGCGGTTGTTCGCTCTATTCTGACTGATTGTGGGCGGGGCCAGAGGCTTTGATTGATTGTAGCAGTCTGCAACAATGTTTTTTTTAACAGGCAAATCATGTATTTTTGGCTGCTCTGGTGTTGCCTTTCGTTAAGTTAACCGCTTTAACGAGTCAACATAGCTACGTGGCTAGCGCTGATCAAGTTGAGTTAACCATAAATAAACAGAAAAACAAAAATAACTTAAGAACTGCAGAGAACCAGGAAGCTTTCAATGGCTGTGATCAACTTCTCATCCATTTTGCAAAATTATTGTTCGTGAAACTGAATCACATCGGTAGGGAAACGAGGAAGCACAGAAATCTGATTGGCTGTTGTCGGCCAATGACTTTTCTCGACCAACAAGCCGTCCACGCGTCGGCCGGGTTTCCCTGGTCGCTCAGCGCTATAGGAAATGAATGGGCTTCTGGTGACTTGTTGATTGTGTTGCTCACAGTGTGAACACATGGTTAGAGCGGCATGCAAACATGCACATACACTTTGAGGCATTCGCACAATCTCATGGACACACACTTAGAAGACTGTCTAATGTCAGTCTAATGATGCAAACGGGACAAAGCTATGCTGCATTCAATCCCTTTGGGAAAGATGGTAGATATGAGTTTCCCACATTAAACGACTAAAATACCGTTCACCGTAGCTTTGAGCTAGTAAATACTACTTGGGTTTGGCAATGTAACTGCTGCTGTTCAGCTATCTGATTGGATGAATAAGCCACATCATAGATGCTTATGAGTCTAAACTGTAGTCAAGTGTAGGGATTGATATCTTCCTTTCAAATAAAACGAACAAAGCAAATGATTTTCATCATACAAGTAATTTTGTGATCACAGCTCTTAAAATACCATAGCAGAAGAATATTTGCTGGTTTTTCGGTCGTGGTTGACATTGTAATGTTTGGTTTGCTGTAAAAGATGGACTCAACCGTGTCAACTGCACGTGTGTTTAGTGTGAACAAGCTGCTCAGGAACAACCGAAGTCTACGGAAAACTTCAATCACCATCTTGATTGGTTTCAAAGTGTGAACATTTCCAAGTTGCTTTGAACCGTCAAGTCGCTCAGACAGTTATTCCCATACAATCTGAATGCAGCATTAAGACAAAGACACACATAACACTTCATAACTCCAATATGCATTACAGCTGAAAGGAGTCACTTGTGGCTTTTCTCTGGAGGTCAGAGCACAAAATGAAAGAGAGGCTGGCTGGCTGGCATCAGTAAAAGTAGCTGAAACAGTGTCAACAACCCTCCTACGCTCCAGAACTCTTCACAAACCCGTGCCTTGGAAAACTTTGTGTCTACTGTGGTGGCAGTCCCATCACTGGAACCTCAGATGGAAAGGGACACTCGTCTTTTGACTGGTGTCTGACTGGATGCCCATTCAACTGACCTAGAAGCAGATAGACGAATACATCGACTAACAAGAATAGTTCCAAAATCATCTCAACTCTAAGAGTGTCGTTGTCCACAAGCTTCAAAGAACCAGAGTCCTATTTCATCAAGGGTTCCATCAGTATGTGTTTTTGAGGGCTGGTAGTTATTTTTGGATTAAAGCTGCTGATAACCAATATTTTGTGCCAATATTAATTAATCTTAATATTTGACCATTTTCATGTCAAAAAGGTTTTCCTTGTTTCCCTACCTCTGAAACAGCATTTAGACCATGGGACAGTCAGGGTGACATCACACCTCCAGTTGGTTCTTTGGTTTTCTTTCATTTTGTTATGCTAGGCTTTCCAAGTCTCCTACCCATAATCCCTTGCGTTCTGGGGCGGTTTCCTGACGCTGGTTGTCCTCACTCCTAACGAACCACCACGGTTCTCTTGGAAGAGGACTGAGACATTTCCAGGTCTCTGTGGTCATTTGGTGCCACCAGAGTTGGAATGGCCAAACCAACCAACTAAAGGAGGAAACGCTGCAGAGTTCAAATAAACCCTTCAGAACACGCTGGTTGTGAACGCACCCTAGAACTCTCCATTGAAACCATACCAATGAAATAGTGTCAGGTGGGGTAGCAGCTCCTCCAGGTGGGGGGAGGCAGGTTTCACTGCAGGTTGTCCAGACTGACGCCCCTGTAGCTGTTGAGGACAATAAGGGAAGGAACCTCAGTGGAACCCCAGTTGAATCACAAGCTACACCTACACATAGAGGTGATGCAAAGTTCCCAAACCACAAGCATCACCTGCTGTTTTGGGATTGAAGCTGCCGATATTCAAGATCTAAATTTGACCTTTTTCACGGTTAATAAAAAGACAGGTATTCACTTTTCCCACCAGTTTTCCCCCCAACCTAATTGATCATTAGAATCAATTCAGGTTAAGGGCTTCCTGTATGCAACCAGTGGAGTTGATCAGTTTTACAATAAATATGTTATCAATCAAAGTGCATCATATCCATGATATCAGAGGTGGGCGATATGGACAATATCGGCCCCATATATCGGTCTAACCCTCTATTCTCAGTCCAGACATGAAATGTAAAACCTCTCTTCTTTCTCCCTTCATCTTTTCTCCTCTCCTTTCCTTTAGTCTCATTTCTTTGTTTTGCTCCCGTCTTTTTCACCCTGCAAAAGGGACGTGTGATTCTGGGACAACGCGTATCTGTGGAACCTTTTAACACCCGTACATATGTTCATGATAACCTTATCATGAACCTTATCAATAACCTGAGTTATTATGGTCTGTTCAGGATTCATTTTTCTTTATTTCTAACAGAGACTTTATTTTTCAAGCCCTTTTCCTGTTTTGTGTTGTCGTGTTGTCCTGATCACATCCCTGATTCTCATCCAACTAGTCAAAGATGACATGTACACCATGCTCATTTCATCTCTAAACTGCTGATAGAAATGCTTATCCAGAGTGACTTCCAACCGGGTCAACAGTGGAATCACCTTAAATCACTTGATCACCAACATTACAACCAATAGGAAGCAGGTCAAAGGTCAGAGCACCCTAGTACAAGATGGAATAAATATCCCTGTTCTCCAGGCTGTTGTGTGAACAGTGAGCTCCATCCTCTTGAAGGAGGATGAAGAAGTAAACTTGATGAAGCTTGATCAAACTCCGCGCAGCTCAGAAACCATTTGAATTCAACGACATCTGTGTGTTTCAGTGAAGGAACCAAATCCACCATGACTTCTTGTTGTTGATTTGTTTTTCATTTTAATTCTATTTCACGTTCAAATGGTGATTATGGATTTAGAAATGGAATTGGTGTATCAGTCAGCGTTTCTTTCCTACTTTGTGTGTGTGTAATCAACAAAATCAACAAAACTGTGCCATTGAAACTCAAAGTAACAATGATGATTATATGAGCATTTTTCTGTCCTGGTGATGCACGGAGGACAATACTAACTGTCTGTTAATTTAGATTGTTTATGATATTAAAGTGACTCATTTACTTTGTGTGTGTGTGTGTGTGTGTGTGTGTATGTATGTAGTGTGTGTATTTTTCAGGTATTCATCTATTCAGCAGTTGCACTCAGTTCTGTGACAGATTTCAATCGCATTTGATGAAGTAGTTGTAACTTAAATGAAGAACTAAAATGAATGAATGGATTTCAAAGTATGAAATCAGTGCTCATAATGCCAATGCATTTCAGGTGTGTTAGTTTTATTAGGGTCTAAATGACATATTTCCATGAGACCTCATCAAACCTGTGTTGGTTCTATTTCAGTTTTTAAAATTTCCTTGAAACTGTTTTTATTTGGATAAAATCTTTATACCTTTATACCAAGAGGGTGTGTAACCAGGAGTGGGAGAAAATCCCTCCATAAGATGAAGATACTGATCAGTGATCAGTGGCTATAGGAGACATTTACTCCCAAGTCATCACTGATAAAAGAGGAGCCACAAGTTATTGACTGAAGGAGTTCACAGGGATATCCAAGTTTCTTTTAAATGTTCTGTTGATGTCATCAGATTAAACTAGATGCTGCGAATTATTGATCCGCTCCTGTTTGTTCCTTTCAACTGTTATACTGGTCAGCTTGGCAGACAATTCACTGGCAACAGGTGGCAAGCTGGAAACCAGCACTAAACTAATCCACTGACCAGCTTTAAGAATCTCATGATATAGCTTTACTTTGTAGGGCTTCTAGTGTAACAGTTTTGCTGTATTATAATGTAATACCAGAAACAGCATTTTGTAGCCTATTGATCTCCCTCTCTGCTCTACTGTTATCAATTACATTGAAACGGATTAAGCGAGTGGAGAAAATGAATGAATAATTTGTGTTCATGTTCATGTGGTTGTTGCCTGATGATCTGCAACTGGAGGTCAAAGTTTACCCTCCTTTTCATTTACTACTGCGTCCCTGGCTGTGACCAATTCCTCATCTCACCACTAGATGGGGCTCAAGTCATTACCACTGACTGGTTGAAGTCTTCAACACCTTCAGGTCAGAGAACTCTCCTCACTCATCCATTTCAATGGTGTAGAGCACAGGCAATATATATAAATAATATAAATAATCCATGACAAATCAAATATTAGATATACTTGAGGCTGATGGGGGAAATGGCGTGTTTTGAAGCACAGAAAGTGTTGCCGTGTAAGTGGATGATGAGAACCTATATCACTATAGGTCATCGATGGCAAAGAATTGTTTTGGAGGAATGTGAATAGGAAAAGACATAGCTTTGCCAGCCATGCTGTGCATACTGTGATACAGAGTATGGAGCGGGAAGTGACTTTTGAAAGCCAGAAATGTCAGCAGCTGGCCACGTACTAGTTGAGTGATTGGGGGTGATCGACAACCCTATCAACCCCCAGGGATATATTATGGTCAGTTTGTGGTATTGAGTAGAAAAACCTGAATTATTGCCCCTTTAACGGTCGAAATAGTCAGTTGCGTATATTTATATAGCTGCCACTTGCTCTATTCTTATTTATATTCTTCTTTTTTCTTCCATTCTTCTCTTCTGTTTTTTTGTGCAGTTGCAACCACCCAAAAGTCTCCAAGACTAAATTGTAGATGTCTTTTAAAGTTGTTTTTATATGAGTGCTCAGCTTTATTTTTTATTTTATCTATCTATCTTTATTTCATTTTATTTATTTATTTATTCATTTATTTTTCCACTTTATTTTTATGCCATCCATGATTTTATAAGAGTAAGTGTAACTTTTCATCTAATTTTCGAACAAATGTCCTCAAATGCTTGCATTTCTCAACATCGTGAGGTTAATCGGTGTGTTCCTCAGTGTTCCTCTCCACTGTGTGAGAGGAGCGACTGTAGGCGACCCTGCAAACAACAGACAAATGTGAATTGAGTCATAACTCATTGAATAAAAGATAGGGATGGAGAGGGAGAGGCAGAGAGAGATGGGGGGGGGGTAGATGAGAGAAAAAGAAATAAAGAAATAAAAGCAACAAGGAAAGAGAGAAGGGGAGCTATAGAGAGAAGATGACAGGGTTGGAGAGAGAGGGAGAGGGCTGGATGAAAGAGGGGAGAGGGCTAGATGAAGAGGGAGATGGGGCGGGGGGGTGAGAGGAATATTGTCCTCTCACCCAGCTATCACACAACACAAAGCTTAGTAACATAGTGGCATCATTGTTCCTTGGGGCTGAGCGGCGCGGCGCTGTAGCGGCCTCCCAGCACACGGAAATCCAACGGAAAAAAAAGAAGTTTGCGGGCGGGGAGGTGTGCGCCGCGCTTTCCGTGTCGCGGGTTTGAATCTGACCCCGTGACCTTTATTGCATATCGTCCTCCCTCTGCGTCCGTCTGCGTCCGATGGAGCAGAAATGGCATGAACACGACAGTGAAACACACACGCCCACCCCCCATGTCCCATTATATGGTAGATAACGGGGTAAATATTGCACCGTTGGACCCACAGTGCAACACGCACGGATGATGCTGCGCAAGACATTTTCAGCTTTTTGGAGTAGCCAAAAAGCCCCATTAACTTCAAAAGTTTGAGAGAAGGCTGAGGTGGACCTATACGGGAGCTCACCCGCTGTTGGTTCGGTGGTCCGATCAACTTCAGTGGAGTTTTGACTGACATGGGGGGGACCAGAACATCACGGCTGAATTGTCATTTGGGGCGTGAACTGTTCCTTTAAACAGAAAAAAAAATCAATTACTCAGCACGCTGTCCTACTTCCTGTTTTCTCAATCTCCATTTGAATTTTCCGTATGATGCCTAATTTGCTCGTTTGTTTGCTTCTGTGTGATGATTGACGTTCTCGTCTCTCGTGATTTCTTTTAATTATATGATACCCTGTGTGTATCATATATAAGAATTTACCACCCTACTGTCTCCTCTGTTATGTCAGAAAGTAATCTTGCAATGTGCTTACGATGCCTTATAATACCTACCACTCCAAGTAACCACAAACACCTAATAGCTTCGGGCTATACACACTTGATGATGTGTGATGTGGTACCGTTGTTTCCTGTATTTCTCCCTTTCATATACGTGTACACTTAAAATGTGCCGGCCTAGTGTATGGATATGGTTAGACTGATGCATAAGGCCAATATCAATATCTTCTTCATCATATCAAAAATCTTCAAAAGATCTGGTCCAGTCAGTATGATGCAGCTTGATTGATTGCAAATGTATTGTAGAATTGACCCTTTTAGCACCTACATCACAATTACGTCACAGTGTTAGCTAGAGGAAAAATCGAAGACAACTATGGTTAAACACGATAAAACGAAAGGATTGTTTTGTTTTGTTTTGAGTGTTTGCAGCGCACACTTCATAGGTTAAATAAAGTATTGTCTGTTTTAGGTATGGATATGTGTCTAAAGATTTTTCATGCCCACCTAATCACAAATTGGGGAACTAGGAGGAATAACGTGAGGTGATTTCTCTCGTAACTCTCTTAGCGCATTTGTTAACTTTTAGTTGTAACGTTATGTGTGTCAGGTGTGTGTGTGTGTGTGTGTGTGTGTGTGTGTGTGTTCGGATCGCACGACACAAAACTCATCTGGTAAATCTTTGTATTTTAAGTCTTGTACATGACCATTCAGGACATAGTTATAGGCATCTAAAGATTTATACGCCCTCAGTTTCTCTTTACTATACACGCTTGGTTTCTCTATCAGGTCGGTGTAAATGTCTGGCCATTCCACAGTAGGTAGTCCTGTCAGATCGTCGGGTCGGCCAATCTGGTCCCGTTGGTTAATGTTAACTTGTTCAAGTAACACTCGCGGTCCTGGAGAGTGAGTGACCGTAAATATTCAGATATAGCGTTATTTTCTTCAGCCGTGTTAAAACCAAGCCAACGAAACTTGCTAGCCAGGGTTGTTGGCTAACGTGTTCCGGCCGGGTTCTGCCTCCACCTAAGCTCCGCCTACAAAAAAAACATCATCATGTTTACTAACTGAAAAGGGGTCTATACTACACTGGTTATCTATGGGAAGACCTGAACCTGAATTAATCGACGAAGTATGCATGAACATGTTATTATCATTAGCTAGCAGTAGTAGCAGTAGCAGTAGTAGTAATAGTAGTAGTAGTGGCAGGAGCAGTAGTATCCTGGGTTTCAGTCAAATTCTTGAATCGACACCAAATATATCGGTGGAACCCAGAGGGCTCCCAGAACAGAGGACAGCATTTCCTCTCTAGGGCTTTGACTTTTAGCTTCCCGTGGTCTAAAGACACCTTCGGGGGCTTTCTCAGGAAGAAAAGCCGATCGCCTCCTACACACAAGTATTGTGTGTTGCAGGTAGTCGTGCTTTTCCGGTCGGCTCGGCAGCTGTCCAGGATGTGCCGTTTTCCACACTGTCGGTCCCGTCGACTGCTGTGGAATCCAAAGGAATGTGAGTGTAGGAGTCGGCCCATTCTGCACACCAGGAGGGTCACACCGACACACACCCCGTCTACATCACACTTTCTCTTTCTCTCTCACACGCATGTACGCTCACACACACACACACACACACACACACACACACACACACACACACACACACACACACACACACACACACACACACACACACACGATTTAGTGATGAGCTCAGCTGTAGCTCTCAGGCTGTCTGTCTTCCTCTCACCTCATGGGGAGTCCTGGGGTTTTCTCTGCCCACACAATGTGCTTGTGTGTGTGTGTGTGTGTGTGTGTGTGTGTGTGTGTATTTGTTGTATCGATAGGCATTAATTAATGATAAAAACAACAAATTGCAATGGTTTAATGTCTGCCTGGTATATAGTTTATGTGTAGTTTAATCTCTGTGTATATTTGTGTGTGCCCTTCCTCTCACCACAAACACACACACACACACACACACACACACACACACATATACATACACACCCAGGCAGACACTGAACCAAGTTGTTGTTTTTATCATTAATTAATGTCTATCAATACATCAAATACACACACACACACGCACGCGCACGCACACACACACACACACACACACACACACACACACACACACACACACACACACACTCACCCTTTGTTTTCCCTCAGTCTCCTTGTTGTCTTCTTCTTCTATGGTTTCTGCCTTGCTAGCTGTTTTGCTGACAGACTCCAGCTGGATGCATTGGTTGGTATAGAGGCAGGATCCTGAGTGTGTAGGCTGCCCTTTAGTATCCGTCTGTATAGGGAAAGCCCACGCAACACTCCCACACACCTTCCACACACACCCGGGAGGGCAACCCGTGGAAATAAGAAAGCTTTGAATGCATCATATCAGAGTTAGTTTGATGGATATACTGACACTGTTATTTTGGATTGAAGCTGCCAATAGCCGATATCTGATGTACAGAATCTTTACATTTGACCATTTACATTACAAAATTACCAAAAATTAAAAGTATTCATTATTGTATTCTCTTCTGAAACAGCATTTAGACCATCATGGGACACTAAAACTCTCCAGAATAACTACTACTACTACTACTACTACTACGTATAAAGCATATTCATGCATACTTGTGTGGAATATGATCAAAATGTCTCATTGGAATCAATGATCAGTTCTACAATAAATATGGAACCAATCAAACTGCATCATCCATTCATCTAGCCATAGAACTTTGTTTTGTACTTTTAATAGATTTTTCCATTGGAATTTTTTTAATTCCAAATGTAGAAATTTGGGATGTACCGTAAAATTATTTATTTGCCATAGCAACTCAGCACCGGATGATGAAAATAAAGTTGACTTTGTCTTGACATTCATGAACTGGATAGAGGTCGACTCACTGTTGGGTTGTAGCGATCAGTGATAAATAGTAAAACAGTAAATAGTAAAACTTTTATTTCTATGAAAATGTCACTGGTTACTACTAAGTCTACCTGACGAAATGATCATTCAAAAATGTCGCTTTGACTGGGAATGCCAGGAATAAAAGTTCAAAATCTGTGGCGTATGACACACACACACACACACACACACACACACACACACACACACACACACACACACACACAGTCCTCTCTTTAAAGAAAGAAATAAAAGAAAGGGGAGCCAGCATGGGGTGTTTGAAGACAGAGGCTGGGTCTCAATAGGCCCCCTGAGGCAGCTAATGGCTTCAACAAATACGCCTTTCTTCCTATTCCTCATCATGTTAGACTAGTAGAGCTCAGTCCTCCTGTAGGCCATGCTGGGTTGAGGTGTCAGATGTTCCTCCTACTCACAAACCTTTTTGTCAGCGCTGGGAGTTCACAGTGTAGTGATACTCATGTTCAGAGTTGGCATTGCTAGTGTTGAAACTGATATCTGTTATGTTTAATACCCCCCACTATTTGCTATATCATTATTTATGTTCTATTTTTCTTTTGCATATTGGAGTTTTAGTTCTGCAAACATTTCTCAGAGGCAGAGCTGCTCTGGAGGCAGAAATAATCTCATTGGTTGAGTTGACATCAATGGGCGGGGCCAACTAATCTTTTTTTCAGAGCAAGGTTAGCTAACGGACAAACCTGGATGCCAAAGAAAGAAATATAAATAAAACATATAAATGGCAATGATCTTTTTCATTCATTCATAACCATGGAATTCATGAACTTGAAAGGTCGCTAAAAGCTAATAAGGCTAGTTTGAACTTGGAAGGTCAGCTAGGTTAACTAGCTAACCTAGATAACTAAGTACGGCTAGATTACATTTTTTTCCCCAGTTAGCATCAAGAGTGCTAAACTTCATAATCTTAGCTAGCTCCTCTCTTAACCCTTGCCTTTTTCACTCGGTTTCAGTCTAATGTTACCTTAGGCTCCATCCATTGAACTTTACCTCAACCAATGAGATAATGAGAGAGCAGCTCCTCTTGATTAGAAATGAAATGAGGGATTTACACAGTTGCTTTAGGTCATCTTTGGCATCTTCGCGGTGCAGTTGTGATCTTCGTTGACTGTCCGAGCAGGGGGAAACCATAAGAACATAAGAAGACTTTCCCCATTTGAGACCGCCATGAAAACATCAGATGAAGCAATCAGAGTTTCTGCACATGTGTAAATGCAGCCTGTGTGGTACAGCCCTCTGTCTGATAGAGAAGAGACATATTGCTCTTTGTGAAAGCTCTGTTCGATAGAGTATCAACAGCAGCGTGCAGTGCGTTTGATGACGTTGGAGGACAGTTACTAATGAGGGGCTGAACTTGGAGGTCAAAGGTAACCAAACTCAACCGCTTGGACCAACCACCAACTGTGACCTTTGCCAACCCCAAAGTCAAAACCCCGACCTATGTTTGCCAAACCTCAGTCTGACCCCACTGGTAAAACCTCCAAAGCTCTGAGCAAATCTCCATTAACCTCAACTTTGTTGGGTAACGGGCGGGGCGGGGGGACTCGGCGCAACATAGAACAATTGGTCCCGGTTGATAAAATGCCGAATCAAATCCATCGTTAAATGATATGAATGAAAGAAATAAAGATAACGTTATGAGGGCCTCGGGTTGTATTGCTAATGTTGCTAATGCTATGACATATATTCTGAAAAAGACCGAGAGAAAGAGAGAGACAGAAGGAGAAATAATTATAGAGCGAGAGAGAAATTTGCCATGCCAGAGGCAATATTGCCTCCATAACTCCACATTCCCCTATGAGAATGGATGCTTGTAAATGTGAATGCTAAGTTATTCTTCAAATAAAAAGATGAATCATCAGACAATCTTCATGAAAACAGATGGTTGGGGCTTATTTTAGTGTGTACTCCATCTGTGTAAATATGTCTCCTTCTCTATCAGTTATCACACACAATCTGCAATAGGATACCGCTCCAAAGCGAAAATCCACCCTAAAACAGAATTCACGCGTCACCGCTGTGAGCCGTGGAGCACTCAGTCCATATTTGCAAGCATAACGAATCCTCTTTAGCTGGAAACCGGACGGGCTTTAGCCGTGATGCTCTCAAGACCCAGAGTTAATACAACTGGAGGTCATGTGAAAATATGCCTATGAGCATTTGCACGTGAAATTTAAAAAATATGTTTATAAAAAAAACACGCATTCAGTGTTAACATGCAATTTAAGTTCAATAAGAAAGTCACACCTCCGCTCTGAATTCATTCGGCTCTGAATTCCGCTAAGGGTGGATTTTCTCTTTAAACCTGTTTCAGATGGAGGTGGCTTTATATTTGTCATTCCAGATTTACCTCACAATCATAAATAAACATTCACTTTAAACATAGGCGTTGGGAATATTCCATCCATCCCGTCGATGCTGCCTTTTATATTAGTACTATCTAATATCACATGTTCGGACCATATGCTCTCTTATGCGCTCACGTTGCAGATTGGTGGCCAATCTGCATCCATCTTCTGTTAACACCTTCGCATCATATATTTAGCTTACAGTTTCAATATGGCGTTTAAAAAAACCCATATAAATATGCATGTTTGTTCTCCACCCCCGTTCACATTGCTGTAGGCCCACACATCGCTAAATGTCAATATCAAGACACAAATGCGTGGATGCTCAATGTGCACACCTGCAGAAGCACACGCACACACACACACACACACACACACACACATAGCCAGTGGTGGGTGGGAAAGGAAATCCCCTCTCAGTGTTCTTCAGTTCTAGCTATGAGTGTCTGTCTGATGTTCAGCTCCATCATTCAACAAAGTCTTGTCCGAGCTTGCGAGCTCGGGATTTTCCTAAAACTTTGACAAAATCACCGGGCTTACTTTTAAGAGACTGGAAGATTTAGTTAGTTCCCTATTGATTATTATAATGCTTTATTTACCGGGGGTGGTATGGGGGTTCGGATCTATGTCAATTTGGCATTTATGTGATTGTAATTTGAAAAGCGATAAAACATTGAAGAATGCACGATCAAGAGGTTAGAAAAGTGGACTCGTGGTCGGAAGGTTGCCGGTTCAGTAACACTCTCCCCTGCCTCAGCAAGTTCTGTTGTGATGCCGTGAGCAAAGCATGTAACCCCGGTAGATACCAGTAGGAGACTGTGATTGTACCGGACAGCTCCCAGTGTGAGTGCGTGCAACTGAATGTGAAACAGGGAGTTAATGGAAAATAAATAAAAATAATGATAATAATATCAACAGACTTTATTTATGGCTGGCTCACTGGTTAGCACAGCAAGTCCGAATCTCGGTCTTAGTCCTTCATGTGTTCGTGTGAGTTTCCTCCCATGGTCCAAACACCACTATGGTGCTCACTATTAGTATTTACTATTTCCTATTTCCACCCTTATCTGGCCAACAATATGCCTGCCCAGAGATTGCTTACACCTTTCTCCCTCACAGACAAAACCAATTGCTCTATCTTCCTTCCTGTCAGCTGATGAGTGTATTTCTACCCGCTTACTCTCAATTGCTTCTCTATGTCTAGGAGTAGCTATGCCTGAATATAAGGGGCAGGAAGGGTCCTACCAATCGACTGAAATGTATCCACTGACCCTGTTTCTCCTCAGCCTTAGCACACCTTGCTGCTTTATTTGATGAATATTTGATGAAAATGTTTTTATTTCTTAAAAACCTATTTGTGTTTTTCAGTATTTATTAGCATTATTATTTTATATTTGTATTGACTTTTTAATTTTTTTTAATTTTGATTGTGTTTTGTAGCAGGCAGGAGCGTTTTGCAAGGCGCTGATCAAAGAGCTTATCTAAAGAGTGGGCATTGCTGAAGCATAATCTCTACCTGGCTTCCTTCCCCAGGTTTAGTGAGTCTATTGTAGCCCACAACAGTGTTAACATGCACAGGGAGGATTTGGCAGCTTGTGCATCACTGATATTAAGACCATTGTGGTGTTGACTATCCAGAGGAATGCAGCCTGGGTGTTCAGTGTTCAGTGTCTTTAATATGATGTGAGCTCAACATAAGATGGACCTTTAAAGTTGTAATCCTTGACATCCTGGTTTTGTTTTGTTTTTGGCGGTGTTTAGTGGTGAGAAGACAGATTCTTTTAACCCTCTAAACCTGCACTACACAACACGCGGCCCGTGGGCCACAGGTCAAAAATATAATATTCTTATTTCAATGAACACAAACCATTTCTAAACTAAATTCTTAATGACCACAAGATGGCGATCGTGCTTATTTAGCAATCGTGGGATCAACAAAGAAGATAAACCAGCACATGATCAGCGACAAAAACGCTCGGCGCTGGTACTGCCATTCATTTCCTATTTGGCAAGCGTTGCCATCGATTCTAGCGTCGCTGCCGCCGTCGGCGTTGTGCACCTGGCCACAGACGCTGGGAGAGTCCCTGGCGCTGCGCTCAAAGTTCAACTATATTCAACTTTGACATTCGCGACGCTGATCTCTGCGACTCGCAACCAATCACAGCACAGTTTGATATCGTAACCACGAAATTAAAAAAAAAACAATGGAGGAGAAACTTGTTTTATGTGTGTCGGAGCATCCCGAGTTATACAACATGACGCTTAAATCATACCACGATCTGACTAAAAAGTCTGTGGCATGGAATGATGTCGGTTTACAGACGGGACTACCAGGTTGGTTGACAGCTTAGTACAGGTTCGTATATGCAGCCAGTCTATATTCACTGTGCTAGTATGATCATTGGCGGTGTGGTTAGCTAAGGCTGATGCGGGCTGTAGTTCGAAATTGAACTCCACTCTATTCTTTCCTGAATGCTGTCATTTTAAAAACTCGACAGTGTGAAAGTAATGAATGTAATGTAATTCTCCTGGTGCTGATAATGTGAAGGGGTCGCGCTCAACCTGGTGTTGACGCCTGACACTTTGCATGGATCATGTGAAAGCCCCAACTATGCAGGAAGTCTAGCCTAGCCTACTCTCAAGTCATGGCAAAACCGGCAAAACGTAACATTTCTGATGAACACAGGGTATTTCAAAAAGCATGGGAGGAAGAATTCGCTTTTGTTGAGGTAAATAACAAACCAATGTGCCTTCTTTGCCAGAGAACAATAGCAGTACCAAAACGGGCAAATGTTCACGTCACCATGATAGCTATCACATTGACTTGGAATTACATATCCATCTGGGAATAATTTGATATACTCAGACCTGATTTCAATTTAATATGCCTATATTTATTTTATTAAACATTCTTGTGATTTATTGCAACAGCAATCTAACACTTTTACATTTAATGAATAAAGCCTTATTGTCATTTAATCATTTGATATCCATGTGGCTTGAAATAACACTACAAAATAGTTTTATATGACAAAAAAAATTGCGTTGTGGCCCTTTGACACAGCTGTATCTTGCTGTGTAGCCCTTGAGCTATGTAAAGTTGAGTAGCCCTGCTCTAAACCCCAAACAATTTGTGAGCGATTTTTGCTCCATTCACCTTTTTAACTCACTGTGGGCTCATTTTTCACTGCACTGGGTAAGTCCTGCATCACCACAAGCATGACTACAAGACATATGGCAAGGATACAAGTAAAAGACAGTATAAAACTACTAGAATGACTTAAATCATAAAGGAAGAAAACGCCAAAACTGAATTTCTTTGAAAATCGACAAAACATTATAAATTTACAAAAGAGAAAAACAACAGAATCTCCATAATATATTAAATATATTTTTCACAGTGCCCACATAAATTGGGGCCTTCCACATTCTTTCCTCATATTCTTTCACACAGTGCAGCATTCCTTCTGTGGCGTTTTTGTACTTTTGTGTATCTGGGTTTGTTGTCGAGATTCAAGGAATTGTCGCAACGTCACTGAAAATGGCAGCAGAAGCATTCAAGGTTCCCCTGTTGCGATGATGATGATACAGTATTCAGCTGCAACAACCAGTTTATTTTTGGTGAATTTTTAAATGATGCATAGGGAATTTCTGATGAAATATCAACATTTTATATATATATATATATATATATACAAATATATATTACTATGAATGTCAGTAATGAAAAAACTATCTTGAATTTCACTTTCGCTTCCTAGTGTGTGTGTGTGTGTAGGGGTTTACATATGTGTGTGTCTACGGGTCACAGCAATCTTGGGGTGTGTCTAGAGCTCTCATCATCAGAAGCCCTGCTGTGCAATTCTGGCCATAGGGAACTTAAGTTTTTAGACTACTGCCTCTGATTCGAAGAAACACTTCTCTGCTGGTTGACAAAGGAACAGGAAGCAACAGATAGGCAGCGTATATGGCCATGTGGTGCCTATTAATGTTAAGTCAGACAAAGGGGAAGTCAGAAGGGGGAATTTTATCATTACAAAAATGTTTCCCTCTCCCACTTGTTGCGATCATAATCTTCTTTAAATGATACACAATATCCGTGTCATGTTAAAACCCATATATGTTTTGTAGGTATTCTTTTTCTTTTCAGAAAAGTTGTATTGGCTTTGGAGGCACTGGACTTCAGAACTGGATTTCAGCTATCTGCATGCACAAACCTGAATCACGTTCTTCAGCATTTTATTAAACCACTCCAATAGCCCGGGCAATAAGAATGGTGTGTTACCAGACAGCTCAGACTGCTTCAGTGGCTCAAACGAAGGGAAGACCCAGGGTCTTTAGTACCAATTGCAAATCGCATTAGGGCGTTTTCATGACACATGGAGGGTCAAGCCTTTGGCCTCCCTTCAGGAAACAAGTAACCACATAATGAGAACCCACTGACATGTCCTGCTCAGATAGCGGCCACATACACTTTTAAAGTTGAGTATGGCCCTCAATTTCACCAATTTATTTTGGCCATCAAACCAAACATGCTTAACTACTCAGCCTACTCAGCCTTCATCAGAGCATGCTCTGAAACGTTAGCATGTTTGGTTTGATGGCCAAAATAAATTGTTGAAACTAAGGCACTGTCCCTGTCCTTTTTCTCAAAGTTGTTGAGTGCTACCATTTTTGCTATCATCTTTGGATGATGTTTTTTTTTATAGCACATGTGTTTTGGTTTAGCACCACAATAAGAGCTTCCTGTTGGGAAGGCGCGTCCAACTCCTCCAATGCAAAGATCATCAACTATGCATGTATGGCTAGCTTCTCCAACAGCAGAGGGCTAGTTCAGTAGTATCAGCTTACGAGAGATACTTGAGGCGAAAGCACGTCTGGTTAACAAGACGCGAGTATTTTATAATAGCCCCTGTCATAGCATTAGCTAGCAGATGCTGCAGTAATTGACTCGCCAATTTTGCGGCCATGCGGTGTATAAAAAGGCTAGCCCTCTGAGCTGGAGAGGTGCCTGTATAGCTCTAACTATTAGCTCAGTGCTAATAACCAAACCAATACTCAATGTAATGGGCCATAAACCTAGCATAATGCCACAGCCAACCGTTCGAGGAGAGAGCTTATAGTCATAGTCTCGTCAACGGCAATACTAGGGCTATGAGACTAGAGGCAAGCTAGCCACCAGCCAACAATGTTGACAGCATTCAATTGCGAGAAGATAGAAGGAACAGATTACGGGATGACAAGAGGATGACTCGACATGCGAATGAGCAAAATGGAGAAGACGCAGTGCTGAAGCATCAGGAAGAATGAAATAGTCTTCAGAGTTGAAGGTAAATGCTCCCGAATCTTCACACCCTTCATTACCCTGGATATGTTGTAGCCATTTTGTGCTATAGGGAAGTAAGAATCGTACACATTGCACCGTTGGGAAAAAAAATTGAAAGGTGGAGGAAAAGGTGAGATAAGCAATAATGAATTAATAGAGGGTATCAATGACGCACGACCGCGGGGACAAAAGAGCCAAAGTAGAAAATTGCAGGACGAACATCGATTGCGAACAACCCTCTTCAGCACGCGCGCGCGCACACACACACACACACACATACACACACACACACACACACACACACACACAGAGAATGTAGAGTATAGTGGAGTACAATGACAGTGCATTGGAAGGGTTTTATGTATAATGACCTAATGCGTCACAAGAGGCTCTCCACTTTTCCTCTCCTCCTTTCATCTCCTCTCCTCTCCTCTCCTCCTTTCATCTCCTCTCCTCTCCTTTCTTCTTCTCCTAGTGTCTAGTTTATATTTCTGACAATGTCAAATAAAGATCATTTATATCATCAGTGTCCTGCAATAATCGCACACACACACACACACACACACACACAAATGCACCCACCGTGTCCCACCCACGACACACACACACACACACACATATCTGACAGCTCGCTGTGATGAATGTGCAACCTCTGACCTCTAATCCCCTCGATGCCCAAACCCTGAAACAAGTTCACTTTTAATAACCAGTGCTGATGGTTAGCATGTAAATCACACACACACACACACACACACCATTCACACACACATGCATGCATGCACATGTATGCACAAATACACTTGTACAACCACACGCACACAGAAAAAAGTAAAAGAGTTCACTTTTAATAACCACTGCCGATGATGAGTGTAATCCAGGTCTACCAACCCCCTGCCCAGTACACACACACACACACACACACACACACACACACCGTTCATGAGTGATTCCATTATGTCTGCTCACCGAGGATGCTGGTGAGTCTCGTGTTTCCTCCTGGATAAAATTGATAGGAAACCATACCTGCCCCAACGTCGTCCTAATGCTGTTAAAGCAGCGTAGGAGAAGCTCATCCGCTCTCTGCTTTCATTTAGCTGTGGATGAGTGGGAGGGGGGGGGGGGATAGGTGGGGGGGGTTGGGGCGGACATCATCATCAGCGATTATTATCAAATGGCCGATGTGTGTAGTTGTAGATAAAGAACGGGGGGGGGGGATTAATGTTGTGACAACAGAGTAGGAGTGAATTAGACAGGGGCCCCTAACCTCCAGGCTGGTAATACTGGTTATAATTGAATGCCATTCAGTTGTACAGACACTGGTTAAACAACTGGACCGGTCAGATCAGACACGTAGAATAGAATAGAATAGAATACAATTTCCTACAATGTGTTCCTGTAATAGAAATCAGAGATAATAGAAGAGAGAGAGAGCATTTTAAACCCCATCCCTTCACATGGCTGATTTCAATAGAGTCAATTTTGTACACACCGTTGGAATCCGACAGTTGCTGCTAGCAAGTGTCTCACTGCAGTGTCGGGTGTTGACTTCTACAAAGCTAATGGTATGAGGCAGGCGTGCCAAAGACGCCACTGTTCCAACGCGCATCCGTGCATGGCTATTTCAACTTTTCGTCCCGTGCAAATCTTCTCCGGCGCGCCGAACAAAGCAAAACGAATCACCCTCGCACCTGCGTCTTGTCATTAAGAAGCCACAATTACGCCATTTATTGGATTCCGGCGCCACTGGAGGACGGCCCAAAAAAACGAAACACCAGCATTACGCAGAACTCGATCCAGCTGTCTTTACTCTCTTTAGCAGGTTTTAATTGGCGGGGAATAGAGGAGGGGGAGCGCGGCAAACGGAAAAAAAAACATCATTACAGGCGTCGACTACCACAACAGGGTATTGCCGAGATTTAATTACACCGGGCTATTGTTTAATTTGCCTCCCGACGCTTCAATTAAGAGGAAAAGGGAGGAGCGCGAGGGTTCGGGTTTCAGCCTCATCTGGGTAGGAGAGGGGAAGAGTTTCCCCGACGAAGTTCATATAACATCACACGGTGGAGATCAAATGGATTTGTCATCGTTTGACTAATGACAGGGAAGAGGAATAAACCCTATTAGAAAATCATCAAGAATCCCTCCGTCTCGGGTTGATAGCCTTTCTGTGCGTCGCGTTGCTGCTGCGGAGAGGCCTCCGAGTCGACGGGTGATCTGTTTACCGGCATGCTGAATGGCGCGCGTGATGCGATCTGAGGTCGACAGCCGCCGAAAATAGCAAAAAACTCCCTTCCCACATTCAGAATACAGGAAACATCTCAAAACATTTCCCTCATTAGTCTCATAGTTACTCAATCTCCGTCCCTTATTGCACAAATAATATTCTATAATCTGCATCCCGGGGAACATTAGGTTGTAATCTCACCGGGGGAGTCGGGAGAAAGTTTAAACACAGCGATGTGGCACTGTAATCTCTGGGAGAAGATGCAGTCTCTCTTGGTCTATCGTCTGTTTTCTTGATGCGTATGAAAATGAAGTGAGGCACCAATACATAGTAAGTATATACAGTATGGTGTATTTGGTGTCAACCGCCTGGCCAAGAGAAACCCAACTAAAGAAGCAAACACTGCAGAGTTCAAATAAACCGCTGGCTGTGAATGCACCCTAATCGCCTCCTCTCTTCCTTCTGAAATTAGGCCTTCCTACTGTTTCTCATCGAAGCAGCTCAGTGGACGACGACTCGTGGGAAATCGACGAGCGAGGTGACATGTAACATTTTGGATAATGTCAATTCAATCTGGTATTTAAAAGCGGTGGTATAATGTATAATATATAAAGTAATGGTTAATTGGTAATTGTAATATTGATACTGGAATTGCCAGTTCTTTTTGATCACTTGAACCCAGAAGCAGGAATGCTGTGAAAAATCTGTAAATCATTCATTGATGATGTCACTATTTTCATCATTTTTCCCCTCAAAATGTAGGAATTTTCTCTCTATATTATAGAAATAGAATTATAGGTTTTTGTTTTGTGTTTTTTAGAGTTTGTCACATCCTATTACAGCTACTGCTATCGTTCTGGAAAAAGCAGCCAGAGGTGGACTTCTATGCAAAGTCTCCCTTTCCATGTGTTTCCAAACGCAGACCCCGCCGTCGGTGTCAGGGGCAACCGCTTCGTTTTTGTTTTCCGGAATCGCAGGTTGTTGCTTTAAAGCGCCACCAATCTCCCACCAGGCTTCTGACATCTTTATGGATGTAGCAATAGTCGCGAGTGCCCGTGATTCCATTTCAATTCAATTCAGTTATCGTGCCCCTTGACGCATCTAGCCAGGGTGACAATACATTTTCACCTCAAAATGACTTGGGTGGGGGTTGGGGGGGGGCGCGGTGAAAATGTATTCAATTTCTCCACTGACGCCGTAGGCCTCGTTCCATCACTCCGGATACGAGTGAATTCATCGCTTTGGCTTTGGGCTATACAAAGGACAGTCTGTGATTGTTACAGTTTAGTTTCATAATGTCATGTTTTAGTTTGGGATTTCAATTAAGAGAATAATTACATTTAGAATGAGGAAGCAATAAATGTAGTTGTAATATGTCAACAAGACAAACGAGACAATGTCAATTAATGTTAATTAATAATGTCACAAATAGTGACATTATTCATGATAACAACAGAGATAAAAGTAGTAAGAACAATTATAATTATCCAATTTGCCCATGAGGATCAAAAATATAATAAATAGATTTATTGTATAAATAGCAAAAATAAAAAAAAGATACGGCCTCTTGAATTTTCTGCAATTTTAAATTCATTGAAAAACTCATTTCAAACAGATCCTGTTACGCCAACCGATCACGGTTGAAGAACCGGCTCTGCAAGAATCAAGGTGATTAAAGATTTTGGTGTTTTGCTATACGAAATAGCTCAGTTGATATCAACCAATGAATTTGTGTGGGTGTGGCTCATCACAAAATGGGTCGTTACTCCACAACTGCAATAGAGTGGTGCAGGAATGAGTCCTAAAACCAGAAAATGAGTTAGCATTTTTCCACTTCCGGTTCCCTGGTCTCGAAGTCTATAGTTTTTTTAATTGTTTTTTGGTTAGATGCCTGAAACGTTTTGTTCTACGACATAAAATACGTAAGTAAATACCCCACTTGTGAATTTTGAAGCTTTTACGTGTCTTAAAAAAGGCAGTTGTTTACAAGTGGCTAAATGAGACTACAGAGGTTGTCATCACGCCGAACACGGAAACTCATCTACTCACTAGTCCGCCTTTACAGCCTCTAGTTGTGTTTATACTCGCGCTCTTCCAAACTATTCTAACTCAAACTTTCCAACTTGTAGATTTATCAATTTATAGTATTTTTAGTTGTGGTGACGCTGAAGTCATGCAACTGTGGTGTAGTTTGTTTATAGCCTAGCTTTTTACTTCTTGCGATTGCATTTACGCTTCAAAAATCATAAAAGTGGTGTTCATTTGTAAAGATTATCTTGCTGAACAAAACTTGTAAGTATCATAAACTTTTGTTTACCACAGAGTTTATTTTCTGCAATAATCCAAAATCCAATGCAATCATCCCATTGGCTTTTTGTCGAGGGAACCAGGGCGATGCTAACTTCCGGGTTGGCCTACAAAAATCATCCCTGCACCACTCTATAGCAAACACTGAAAGCTAGCTAAGACTAGCATTAGCTAACACAACGTTAGCGGGTGATTAAGTTAAGGGTTTTCCAGAGCCTTCGCTAGTAGGATATTACAAGAAAAACACCAAAATCGATAACTTTGATTCCTCACAATGTAATAGAAAGCTGACTTCAAAACACCCAAAAATAAGTGTTCTTTGCATGCAGCTATCCTACAGGAGGTTGCAGGTTTGATTCCTGGTCCTCTCTGTGTGGAGTTTTCATGTTCTCCCATGTTTTGTCCCCCACTCAGATGGATTGGAGGCTCTAACGTGCCCGTAGGTACGAATGGTAATGTCTGTCTATCTGTTTTAGCCCTGTGATGGACCAGTAACCTGTGCAGGGTGTCTCAATGCATTCTGGGATAGGTTCCAGACCTCTGCCATGCTGAGAAGCAGAGAAAGAGAAAACTAGTGAATACATTTTGAAAATCTGACAAAGGTGGCTTGTACAGAAACTGGGTCTAGGAAATTTCATGGTGGGTTTTTCGAGAAAGTTTCAACTCTAAAATACAAAACAGCTGTCGGTTGATTCTGGCTTGGCCGCTCTTGTGTTCAGATACCTGCAGTGTGGAAAGTTGAGAATCCTAAACTGATCGCGCAGTGCGCTCTACCTTTCCCACTTTTCCTTTCCCTAGCAGGTGGGGATTCTGTAAAAGGAATGTCCCAGCAGATCTAATCTCAACACCAAATGGCGCATGCCATGTTTGCGAAATGTCGGATTTAGCGTTAACAACAGCCTCCTAGTGGTAATGACCAGCAGGGTGTGTGGGGGATTTTTTTTCCCCATTTCATTTTTTTCTAATTTTTTTCAAATGAAAACGATCAGCTACTTTCACACTAAAATGATCGACTCTACTCATGAAACGTGAGCACTATCTGCTGAAGATTGTTTGTGGTCGATTTCAAATTCAATTTCAAAATCAGCTGGAACAAGGTGTCATCCAGGTCTTCCACGTCTTCCAATAAATACAGCAGAAGACCTATGGCCTCTCTAGTTTTAGTCAGCTTATCAGCCCGTCCATTCCCTCGTTTCAGACGACGGATTTGAATATACTGCCTTTGTCTTTGCCTCGCGCCGGCCTGCTGGGCATGTTCCACCGCTTAGCCGTTGGCCCAGATCGATCGCCGTGGTCACAAAGCTGGCTAGATCAATACCTACCGCCCGTAACTCATGACCGCAAAAAACACCAGAAATGACGGGCTCCTTATGCTTAGACACTTGTGATATCTGAAGGATGTTTCTTTGGGAGAAGAAAAAAATAGGTTTGGAGAGGCTTCTTCAACAAAACAAAACAAAATTTCTTTTGTCTTTCCTGAAATATTCACGGTCAGGGCTGTGTTCGTTCTCTCAGCGGTGGGGACGTGGAGCCTGCCGGATCAATGCGCTCCGGTCATAACTTATCACCGATCAATATCCCAGGTTTTTTTTTATTTTTTATGACCGTGTTCTTTTTTTTTAACCTTTATTTTACCCTTTTTCGCCGACCCTCGGAGCCATATATTCAGTCGGCCCAGATACAGGCTAGAACTGTGAACTGCCGAGGAGGTTAAGTGCCCTGCTCAAGGGCACCTCAGTGGTACTTTGCCCGTTGGCGGAGGAGAGAAAATTGCTCTGACCCAAATTTGTGTTTTGGATGGGAGGTTTTTTTTTTGTTTTTATTCCACTCATCTCTGCCTCTCTTTGTGTAACTACCCCAGGTCTAGCAGATGGGTGTCTTTCGTCCAAATTAACAAAGGTCCACTCGTCATTAATACCCCCGCAGCTATAATACTGTTTGCCATTTGAAAGGCAAAAGCCCCTTGCAAGCATAGCGTTTCTTGCCAGTAATGTGTGTGACTTTTTTTTATTTCATTTCTTTCCACCTACATACTTCCTTCCTCCTCTGCTGCTCTCCTCCCCGGCCGACTACAGTGTAGAAAACCACAGACGAGGCCATTATAGCTGACGCGTTGTCGCCGCTGTCTTGTCCCGTCCAGAGAAACAAAGACGCTCCCGAGATGGACGACCCGCCACGCCCTGCGACGAGACACTGACAGACTACCGGACCGTCTTGACCTCATCAAACAACAAAGGCTTCAAACGTTCAAGATGAAGATGCGCAACAAAAGCCTTGAAACAGAAACTGTGACGAGGCCAGTTTCAATAAGCGTTTCATATCTGTGTGTTTGGTGCAACTTGATTCAGAGCGGAATTGGAGACTCTGATATGGGTTTTGAAGGCCGATAATGATTCTTTTGGGGGATTGAAACCGCTAATGGAGAATATTTTGTGCCAATATTCTTAAAATTTGTTTTCATGGCAAAAACATCAAAATAAAGCAGTATCTTCCCCAGAATTGTATTCTTGTCAGGGTGGAAAAGCCTCTGAGACTTTGGTGAGATTCAGGTCCCAATTAAGGGAAAACTTTAAAATTGCGAAAACCTCTCTTTCACAGGGAAATTTGCTATTTGCTATAAAAACCTGCCTGAAAGCTCAGCGTGATGTCTTGTCTTCCGTCAGGTGGCTTCTTCCACCCGGGCCGCTGACCGAGTTCCTGCCGCGGTAGAAAACTGCTCGACGAGGCCATTATGGCCGACGCGTCGTCACCGCCGTCACGTCCATGTCCCGATCAGACAAAAGACAAAGGGTGGGGGGGGGGTTCCTTTGGCCCGGCCTGTGACGGGACGGCTGACAGCTCCCTGTCTGCCTCAGCGGGGCCTCAGGATATACGCTCTACATTCACTTGCATTGACATCCATAGAGCCCCTGATAGAGACCCTGTTAATGTTCAACCAGAGACAGGAACTGATGCAGTGCTTACCAAGGAATGATGCCCCCCCCCTCCATTGCACCCACTTCCTCTCTTTTTATTGTGATCAACTTTTTATTGTTGTACCCAGACAGGGTGGATTTCATCAAATATCCACAGGATCAATATTCTGCATATATATATATATATATAAAATCATAATGTGCACATTATACTGCATATGAATACACATGAATATATAGACATATGTGACGTCACACATTTATACACAGAATACATGAATTAAGGAACAGCATGCACGCACACACACACACACACACACTCCCCTACTGTCCTCCTACCACCCTCCCCCGTTCGGGAACTGGGAGGAGGACCAATCCGTCTCCCTACTGACAGTCAGTAGTACCTCACCATGCCTCCACCCAGCTTGTAACACCACATGTCCTGTCGTTTTCTCTGCACCTTCCCTCCGACATCGAGGGAAATTGTGTGTATGTGTGTGTGTGTGTGTGTGTGCGTGTGTGTGTCCGCGCAAGGATGGAAGTAACAAATAAGAGTAAGAGGAGAGGCTCTCTTTATGAATTGAGTATTTTTGTGTAACTTTACTTTTACCTGAATATGTAGGATGAAAGTGGTTTTTTTCGGTTTTTTTTCAAACTGCAGATCAAATAATGACAAGAATGCCAGAATCAGATTTTTGATCACTCCGTATAGACGATGAACATGTGCGTTATTGCATTCTGGGCTCCATTCTCTCGTGAGCAAGATCGTACGTGACAAGTTTTGCTTTTCTGTAATGTAACTCAGTAACTATTACTCTGATTACATTCTAAATTACCTACTTCTTTACACTCGTTCTGGGTGAAATTTCATCAAAGCAACAGTACTTTGATGTACAGTATTTGAGAGGGAGGAGTGTGTGTGTGAGTGTGTGTGTGTGTGTGTGTGACCAGTTACCAATGTACCCTGTTACCCCCCACTGTTTCCTTTCTCTTCAGACCCCAGGACTGCTATTCATCAGGCCCTACAGAGTAAAGACAGCTGATCTATCTATGTATCTATCTATCTATCTATCTATCTATCTATCTATCTATCTATCTAGAGACCGTTCTATTTCACAAAACAAAAAAACGACGGGTGCTGCGTTTCAGCTGGGCAGGTTTCAGCTAGGCTCACCATCACATCAGGAACTGGCCGGTGGACAACTGCTTCCCAAGGCACCGTAGAAACTCACATTAAAAACAGCTCTGTTTTGAACCGATATCAGGAAGCCATTTACCCTGATATCATAAAACGCAATGTAGGTCGCAGAATACGGGCGTATACAAATCGCGTACCAGATCCACGATGCAAAATGAGAAAAAAAATGTAACCTTTATTTATTTATGAGCTCTGTTTTGTTCGAAATCATACACTTACACACATTCACGCTGGGAGCCGACCACACTCTCGCATTGCTTTTCATACATTTAAGCAAAAGTACTAGTGGACCTGGATGTGGCAATTATAATTCAATGTCAAACGGCTCTGAAGCATTGTTGGAAGAATACAATCATAATTTTGCCACAATCAAACCCTTGATCGTGTAAGCAACGTGACCTTGAGTGTTTGTGAGCGTGGGTTTGTGTGTGTGTGTGTGTTTATTGTATGCATTACAGTTTGTTTGTTAGTGTAGGTAACCACATCCTAGATTAAAACAGAACCTGATCCACCCAAACAGGCCAATTAACCAATTAACTCCCCTCATTAGCTCAACTAGCTGCGTTATTAGTCTTATTAAGCACAGAGAGAATCAAAGCAATAACGTGTTGATAAGATTACACTCAATTTCATGGTACAAAAGAGGGGGGGAGGGTGTGTGTTTGTGTGTTTGTGTGTGAAACTGAAGGGGAGTGATCTCACTGTTCATCTGAGAATAACCCTAAATGAGTTGTATATGTGTGTGTGTGTGTGTGTGTGTGTGTGTGTGTGTCTAAAATCACATAATAATAAAATAGAAAATAAGCAGAATGTTCTTTTTCACAAATGGTGACATTTCAGAGTTTTTCGTGTCAAGAATAACAAGAATAAACAATAAAGACTTCCGGTAAAGTTTTCAGGATGAAATCAACCTTGATGCAGATGTTTTAAGTAATACAAAATAATGGAAATACCTTGTTCACGGCATGTATTATGCCAACATTATGTAATTCTTTCCCCTTTTTTCTCCCCAAAAGTGACCATTGTTCCACTTTTATTTTGGAGTCTGAATGTCCTCGCTTCCAGTATTATTCTAACTGTCTGAGGGAGCTGCTTCTCATCTCCTTCGCGCTCAACACATTTACTGTCGGAAAGCTACAGATTCAAATTGAATACATGTCATTTTTGGGGGAATTGTGGAATTTGTTGGCATGAAAATGGCACAAACTATTAGCAGCTTCAGCCCAAACATACTGTGCTTAACAAATAAGTCAAATTTAAAAAGAAGAATCCAGTCATGGTGTCTTTTTAACATGTATGGTATATTAGATACATTTAGATGAAAGATTTAATGGGGAAATTGGGTTGTAGTTTAATAATAAGATAAAAAAGAATAGAAATGAGAATAAATCAAATGGGGGCATTAAACGTAACAATTTCAACGTGTCAAGAACATGAGTAGAAATACACATGAAAATAATATAGAAAATGAAGAATAGCATTATGAAGGTGTGCAAAATAAGAGCTGTCGAACCTCCTGAAACAAAGAAAAATGAACCAGTGAAATAAAGAATAATGAAATATATGTAGTGTGGAAAAAATGAACATTTCTAGAAATCTAGAAAATTAATAATGAAGAAATAAATGAGAGTAGAAAAACAAATTTGTGAAACTTGTTGATGAACTTTGTTACGTCAGCCTTTCCTCATCGTTTGTCAAAGTGTGTATTAAGGAAGGCATTCCATAAAAACAACACACACACACACACACACACATGCATTTGATTCTCTCCTCCTCTGTGTTGTTTGGTAATGACAGGACTCCTGACCGCCTGCCTGACACTGAGGTCATTCGTCTTTTTGACACCCTCCCACACACACACGCACACACACTTTAAATATTTGCTTGTTGGACACAAGAAATTTTCAGCTAATTTCTTGACTCTGAGCTGTTGAAATAAACCAGCACCGGTGGGATATCCCACTATAAAAGTTAATAACTGGTTCTCGCCTTTTAAATAAAGCATGAAATTGAGAAATTAAAGTTAAGAAAATCCTAGTTAGCGTAGGGGTACACCTGCTTAACAAGGCCTGCACGCCATTTACCGGGCTGTAAACTTGAATGATACTAGGTCAATTGGAAAAGCATGCACATGCAAGTGTGTGTGTGTGTGTGTCTGTGCTTTAATGTTGCTTTAGGTCATCACCCAAGCTATTACAGCAGGGCCAAGCCTCATAGGGCTCCAATGGTTTCATTTATTAATATAGCTACGTCGACTTAATGGTGCGGATAAACGGACGCCACTGTGTGATTTCCTCGTTAAAACATTCCAGCGAAGGCCCGGCGATGGGTGACTAATACATTATAGTAATAGGATTACTCTCAAATGGACAAATGGACAGTTGCAGTTTGAGAAATAATATTACAGTTACCCATCGAAACAGGGTGTCCATTTTGTTTGCAGAAGAATAACATCAGCGCTGATCAATCAGAGGGAAAAAGAGAGGATGTAATCACCAGTTTTAGAGGTGTAACATAAAGAGATAGATAGATAGATAGCTGGATGGATGGATGGATAGATAGATAGATAGATAGATAGATAGATAGATAGATAGATAGATAGATAGATAGCTGGATGGATGGATGGATAGATAGATAGATAGATAGATAGATAGATAGATAGATAGATAGATAGATAGATAGATAGATAGATAGATAGAACAGCAGTGAGAACAAAAAGACAACTGGAGACACAAGCTTGATGTGAGGCGACTAGTGGTTAATTATTTTGATAGACGACGACTTCTTACTGGAGAAAAGCTCACTTTATGATTGATGCACTCGCAGGCTAATGGGTAAACTTGGACCATCAGCCCACATGGGTCGAGCCTAACAAAACACACACACACACACACGGGAGAGTGGTTGGTTGGACTCTAACTAGCCCTCGTGCCTCGGTATCTGCCGGTAGTAAATTAAAGAGCGATTAGTTGAGGTCATTTGTTAGCCGCTGTCTGACACCTGACCAGCTCCTGGGAGGTGCCGGAAGACAAATGGAGCGCTCCATAAGTATGAAGTCAACACAGGTGAAGATTAACCGGCATTAATGATGCCATTTGCTTAATGCCTCCCCCTTCATCTCTCTGTCAGTTTCTTTCTTTCTTTCTGTTCCTGTACTGCTGCATGCATCTATCTATCTATCTATCTATCTATCTATCTATCTATCTATCTATCTATCTATCTATCTATCTATCTATCTATCTATCTATCTATCTATCTATCTATCTATCTATCTATCTATCTATCTATCTATCTATGTACTATCTGTTACTCTCTTCCTGCCTGTCTTTCTGTACCCCCATTCTATTAAAGGTGCACTAGGCGTGTTTTTTTTTTTACGTAAAAATCCACTGATCTCTCAACCTGAATCACAAAATATGTCTGACAACAGAGATCAGCACCGTAGATTCATCCTATTTGCGCAAATCAAATTCTGGCACCGGGCATATATTACATCAGTTTTATTACTATCAATTTCATTGAATGATATGGAGAGAGCGGAATGTTCTAGTTTTAAATATAGATTTGTATTTATAAATAATATTATAGATTCTAGTTATAAATATAGATTTTAATGTTATATATTTTCTACCTGTGTGTTGTGTTCTATGTTATTATCCTATTTATTTTATTCTACTTCCTGTTTTTATTCTCTTTTTGTCTGTTTTAATACTATTTTAGTTCTGTATATGTATATAGTTGTTCTTTTTCTATGCCTCAGGGCATCATTATAAAAGAGGGTTCTGCTCTCAACTGTCCTCCCTGTTTAAATAAAGTTTATATATATATGTACACTTCTCCGTCCACAGGAAGTGACGACACAAAAGACTACAAAAGTGACTCCTGTGCAGCAGCGAGTGCGAAAGCTGGACTCTTAGATCTTTTGGTTTCCTTTGGTGTAAAGCATCGTAGACCGGCTGGAGCTGTTTACCGACGTCGCCACTCAGGATTTCTGGGTATTTTTTCAAACTGTTACCCCTTGCTGCCACTTGAAGCCGCCATTGTGCAAAGTTGCCTTTTTGCGTGTCCGCCAGCCAGTTCGTCTCTCCCTGTCCTTTCCTCTCATTCTGCTAAAATGGTGTGGAATAAAGATGATGCATGACACAACTCCAAAATGGTACCCAACTCTTTGACCTCTAAGGTTCCCCGTAGCTGTAGCCTGCTGAACGGCAGTATCCATTAGTCGGCAGCGGTACCATCATTCCCAGTCAAACCTCTCGCACCGGAACACTCTGCAGATGGATATTGATGGGGCTCTCATAATAATGATACACTTGCACACATAGAGGTACGCACGCAGCAATAGATGGTAATGCACCTGCATGCATATGTGAACGTTCACACGTATAAACTCTCTCTCTCCGTTCTTGTCTGTATTGACTTGGATACAAGGAGGGGTTTTTTTTACGCTCTTTATTACTGCTCCAGGACATTAGCATTAATGTCTTCTGATGATGGCGCAGAAGTCAAATGTCAACGGTGGAGCCGGGCTCGGTCTAATGACTGAGGCAGGGGATCGCTTTAACGACCGGATTGCGATTAGCTCTGACCCGGCGGTCCCATTTGATCCTCTAGACCTGGTTCGGATGATACACGGGAGCAGGGATTCATTCAAGAATGATACAGCCGGTTGCTAAAAGAAACAGTAAGGATTATTATTGAATCTATCTATCCATGAAATTATTGAAACGATTGGCCAACTAAAGGCCTTTGTTTGTAGAATAACACAGGTAAACATGTCGTCCCGCACAAATGATGCAGGCACGCCTTGGGCCAATCAGGAAAAAGATGCATCATCCCTCCACGTTTCATCAAAATCAGACCGGTGGTGTAGAAAGTTACGGCCTTTTTTAAAGTTTGAAATTTTGACCTTGAATTATAAAGCTCCCTCAAGTATCATTTTTTAAACAGTATAGTTTAAAAGTGCAAAGATGCATTGCCCCCCTGTTATCAAATCATGGTGAAACATGTAAGGCAGCCATACAAAATAAAAGCCTTTTAAACTTGCATATAATCAAACGATTTTATTTGTGTTTCTACAGCTGAACTTTTAAAAAATGCGCCTCCTTCAGCTGGTCGAAGGGAAAGGCTCGATGCACAAGCAAGACACTTTCCTGTCAGAGTAATATCTGCTCTGCCGTCGCTCCGAGAAAGAAAGACACTCCAGGACACCGACCAGGTTTGATCCACCCTCAGCCACGAGTCCCGTCTTTTCACTCGTCGTCAGTTGCTGTAGATGAGAATGCAATGACAGCTGGGGTTTTTGTAACCTGAAAACAAAATCATTCATCAGTGGAAACGAGAAAAGGATTCAACCTCAAAGGGCGATAAGACTTTTTTTTTAAAGGGAAATACACTGCAAGAAAAGTCATTTAGTATTGACTCTTAAAATCTTGTTTCCTAAAAAATGTGAAAATAGAAAATAAGGCAGATCACTCGTCTGGTATCAAGATATTTTATTAACTTGTTTCAACAAAAAAAGTGACTTATTTACTTATTACTTATTAAGAAGGATATTGTTTTAGGCAGTGCAGGTAATTTAAGTCCTTGGTTGAAACCTTTACAGAATGGATCCACTATATTTCAGATATTAAATGTTTTCTCCAAAATAGAGCAATCTGGAAATTAATTCTGAATTTGAAAATGAAAAAAACTAAATTTCCCGACATTTTCGGGTTCTTTAAAAGGCTTTCTTTTTGGCTTTTGAGTTACATTTACACATCAAAAAGAAAATCACAAACTGAACTAACTACAACATTTGTATGTCCGATTCAGGCTTTTTTACTCAGTAGTAGTAATGCATGTAAAAGAAAACACAATGCATGCATAGTGGATGATTGTGACAAAAAGACAACTGTCCTGCCCTCCCAGGTCATGTCTGGAGTGGAAACGTGGATGACACGTGTCTCTCTCTCTCTCTCACACACACACACACACACACACACACACACACACACACACACACACACACACACACACACACACACACACACACACACACACACACACACACACACACACACACACACACACACACACACACACACACACACACACACACACACACACACACACACCCTGTCCATCTTTAGCTCTTTATGTTCGCCGTATTTCCATGACAAATTCAATGTCAAGGCATCAGCGGTGAGCATTTTGCCGTAACCTACACTCTTTGTCTCGGCCCGCTTTGCCGATAGTGTGTCTAGCCCCCTGGAAGAACACACACACACACACACACTGCTCTGCATCCCACACACTACTTTGTTCTCATGTAACAAATTGCTCTCTTTAGGAAGCAGGCGACCGCAGATGATGCTTTTCCATGCGTAGATTTTAGACGAGGAAGAGGTGAGTAGCAGCTTCCTTCGGCTTTGGCTCTGAAACGGCCGGCAGGGTGGGGAGCTCAGGGCAGCGGGGGTCAGGCGGCACATCCGGAAAGCCAGCCGGCAAGGCGGACGAGCAGGAGCGGAGAAAATTACGCCGAGGTAGAAAGAAAGATAAAGTCAAATGTGATGGTTTCAGCCCAGTTGTGTTGCATCAGCAGTAAAGCAGCAAAGAGATAGACGCTCCCCACCAGACATCCGGCGCCAGAAAGCAAGTAGCTACCCGGAAAGCCGTGCAGACACTTCCGGTTCTCGTAAAGGATTTGACAGCAAAAACTTTTTTTTTTTTCTGCAGTCTTTTTTTTTTTTTTGCAGTTTTGTTCCTTGGAGTGAAGCCCTCTCCCTGTTTCAGCGCTTTGCTCCGTTTCATGCTGTTAGGCGGTATTAGCACAGGCTGCTTTTAGCCGTAGATATCAGAGCAGAAGGGAATTTTCTCTTTTGAAACAGTAAGAGGCTCTTTACTTGGAGAGGGTGGTGATTGTAGAGGGGGCTGAAAGAGTTTTCTTTCTTTCTTTTTTTTTCTCCTGATAATATTTCCTGTGTGGGGTTGAAAGTTATTCTGAATATGATTTTTTTTTCATGCGTAATCAGTTCAATGAAATCAGACACCAAAGGAACTGCATTTAAAAATGGGACTATTCCATTGCTTTTCAACATCCACCACCAAATTAATGCCACGACGAAAGATCTTCTTTGTCTTATTGTGAAGTGCGCTGAGCAACGAAATATCATACAGTTTCGGAAGAATTACAGGAAAATAATTAGGTCACGGTTGGACTGAGAAGCCCAGTAGTAAAACACACACACACACACACACAAAACACAAAGCTTCCCATCCATCACTTCCTCCTAACATACTTTTTGTCTGCAGGCTAATCAGATTCCCACCGTTTAATTCCAGTAGAATAATAGTTGTTCTGTTACAGCTATTATGTAGTACTTGGTGTTTGTTTTCTGATTGTTTTAACTGATGTCTTAGTACGGACCCTTATTTTGAAAAATGCCTTTGTTTCGTGCAGTATCCTGGGTGAAACAGGAAGTGACCTTTCAGGAAGTCCTTAGCAATATTCAAGCATGTTCAAGCAAGTACTCATGTTTGAGAAGCACCTGTTTAAGCTGCAAACATGTTGGTATTTCAAGTGCATCGTCTGTAAGTAGAAACATATGTTGTGTTTGTAGACTTGTCTGCATTTGATGTTTGATTATTGACGGACCTAGATAGGTTTGTTTAATTTAGCAGTTAGAAAATGTGTTAGCTATTTCTATCACTGTACTGGTAGGTTATAGCTGAACCAGTCATGCTAGCTATCATTGTATTACCATGCAAGTGCTAATGAGACTGTATATGTTGTTTCTTTTGTAGTTTTACCCTTTTTTGAGACCAGTAAACCTGTTGCATACCACCACGTCTCCAGAGTCTTGGGTCAAGGAAAGGTGTTTAGCTGGCTGTTTAAGCACACTGTTCAGTGAGGACTGGGAACAGCACAGTAAAAAGACGGCACTCATACTGACAAGATAACGCACATGGAACATTGGATGGGACGCTAGATGCATCATATACTAGCAACTTGAACTGTCGCCTATTACCTACTGCAGTGTACAGTTGTACTATTCATTAAACATGACAGATAATCATTCAGTGTCATTGAAAACAAGATCTCATGCCTCATGCTTCTCCAGGCATTCAAGCAAATCATCCAGTAGATCATTCACCAGTAATGCCGCCGCAATAGCCAGGGCTAAAGCAGAGGCCGCTAAAGCGCGCCTGTCCTTTGCTGAGGAGGAGATGAAAATGAAAATGGAGAGAGCCCACCTTGAAGTTTCAATAGAGAGGCTGAACTTGGAGAAAGAAACCGCTGCTGCGGTAGCTGAAGCAGAGGCATTGGAGGCAGCAGCCAACAACATTGATGAGCAGCACAGCTCCAAATACCAGCTAGATGCAACTTTACTCAACCCTTTACAGCGCACAAGAGACTATGTTGCGGATCACGCCAAAGAATATGTACAGAAAACCGGAATGCAGGAAATGTGTCCTATCTCTCAAGACGAGGTGGCAAAGACATACACAGAGCCAAGACCACCCTACTCTATCCACAGCGAGGCTATGACACATAGCTTCCAACAGCTCCCTCTGCCATTAAATCGACGTAAGGTTCAAAACCAATATATTACCTCAGATGTAAAGTATCGTCCAATACGTGGACAAGATGGTGCTTACTACGACAACGCCACTCAGGCCCTTCTGTCTCATGACCAAACATCACAGCATCCCTATAGAGTCGACAGCACTCCTTTGCATCCTCGCTCCCATAACCAAGTGCAGGATAGCTCTTCTGATTTTGTCAGATTCCTTGCTCGCCGCGAACTAGTCACCATTGGTCTACTCCAATTCGACGATCAGCCAGGGAGCTACAGACCATGGCGGCGCTCCTTCCAAAATACAGTCAGCGATTTAAACTTGACAAGTAGTGAGGAAATAGACCTCCTGGTGAAATGGCTCGGAGTCGAGTCAGCCGAACATGCAAAACGCATAAGAGCAGTACATATCAACCAGCCTGAGAGAGGTTTGAGGATGATATGGGCCAGACTAGATGAGTGCTACGGCTCACCTGAAGCGATAGAGGAAGAGTTATTTCAAAGGCTAGATAACTTTCCCAAAGTCAGCAATAAAGATTACTCAAAGCTACGACACCTGAGTGATCTTCTGATGGAGATAGAGGCAGCCAAGGAGGACGGAGATCTTCTGGGGCTTTCTTATCTGGACACCGCTAGGGGTGTCAATCCCATCGTTCAAAAGTTACCGCACGGCCTACAGGACAGGTGGCTATTAGTCGGTTCCAACTACAAGCAACAACACCATGTGGCCTTCCCTCCTTTTTCAGTCTTTGTTGACTTCATCAGCCACGAAGCTAGGATTCGGAACGATCCAAGCTTCAGCCTCAAAGAACAAGAGGCTCCTAACAGAGGTACAACAGACAAGCCCCACTGGAAACAAAACAGACAGAGAGAGATTTCAGTTTACAAAACAAATGCTTCTGACACATCATCCCTCAATCGAGATCCCAACGGGATGTGTCCCATTCACAATGTGCCCCACTCCCTGCTAAAGTGCCGCGTTTTTCGTGGGAAACCTATCGAAGAACGGAAAGCTTTTCTCAAGCAGAAACAAATTTGTTTCAAGTGCTGCGTGTCTACCTCCCACATTGCCAAAGAATGCAAGTCTAGCATCAGATGCAATGAATGTGGAAGTGAGAAGCACACATCTGCTCTCCACCCAGGACCAGCACCTTGGGGCAAAGGAACATGGTCCTCTTCAGACCATGGCGGGGAGCAAGACTCCACCACATCCCCACCGTCTTCAGAGCATGGCGGGGAGCAAGATCCTGCTCTGTCCTCTGGGGTGACAGCTAACTGCACACAGGTCTGTGGAGGGGATCTTGCCAATAGATCCTGCTCAAAAATCTGCTTAGCAAAAGTCTACCCCACTGGTCACAAAGAAAGAGCAATGAAAGTATATGTGATCCTCGATGAGCAGAGTAATCGATCACTGGCCCGCTCCGAATTCTTTGACGCTTTCGACATCCAAGGCCCCAACTCTCAGTACCGTCTCAAGACCTGTTCAGGTGTGACAGAGATTATGGGAAGAAGAGCGTCTGGCTTCCACATAGAATCTCTAGATGGGAAATTGTCCCATGCTCTGCCGAGCCTCCTAGAGTGTAACGAGATTCCGGACCACAGGGCAGAGATTCCCACGCCCAGTGCTGCTCTTCATCATGCTCACCTTAAAGCAGTGGCTCACCTTATCCCAGAGCTAGAACCCTCAGCTTCCATCATGCTCCTCCTCGGCCGCGATGTAATCAGACTACACAAGGTTCGCAAGCAACTGAATGGCCCGCATGATGCTCCATACGCTCAGAAACTCGATTTGGGATGGGTGCTCGTAGGTGACGTCTGCTTGGGGAGTGTTCACAAGCCAGCCACAGTGAACACATTCCACACAAACATCTCAGAAGGATGCCCAACCATCTTCAAGCCTTGCCCCAATATTTTCCACGCGAAAGAGAAGTATAGCCAACCGTTTTCAGGTCCAGCTGCGGCGCGCCCTAGAGAGACACTTGCCTGCAGCAGGGAGGATACCCATCTGGGCTGCACAGTGTTCCAGCTTACGGACGACGACCACAAAAGAGCTCCTTCTATTGAGGATAAAATCTTCATTGAAATCATGGAACGAGACCTCGAGAAACACAGCAGTAACAGCTGGGTAGCTCCACTGCCGTTCAGAATGCCAAGACGTCGCCTCCCTGATAACAGAGTGCAGGCCCTTAATCGCCTCTCTTCTCTCCGACGCAGTCTGGACCGGAAACCAGAGATGAGACAACACTTCTTCTCATTCATGGAAAAAATATTCGAGAATATCCATGCAGTACAAGAAGAAGTCTACGCTCAAGAACTTGCCTTTCTCAACAAGAATGAGAATATGTCCCAAAACAGCCCTCTCAAGACCTTAGATCCCTTTATCGATTCTAACGGGCTTTTAAGGGTTGGAGGTCGCATCGGCAGAGTAAAGCTCCAACAGGATGAGAAGAATCCTCTGATCATTCCTGGAAAACACCATATTGCAACCCTGCTGATCAGACATCATCACCGTCAAACCTTGCATCAGGGACGACTGTTCACCGAAGGGGCCATCCGTGCTGCTGGCCTTTGGATAGTTGGCGGAAAGAGACGGATAAGCAGTACTATACATCAGTGTGTCACATGTCGCAAACTTCGTGGACCTGCCCAAACACAGAAGATGGCCGACCTTCCAGCTGACCGTCTCTCTATGGAACCGCCATTCACAAACGTTGGCCTTGATGTGTTTGGCCCTTGGCCCATTGTTTCACGTCGCACCAGAGGAGGCCTTGCTCACAGCAAGAGATGGGCTGTCATCTTCACCTGTATGACCGTGAGAGCAATCCACATAGAGGTGATAGAATCTCTGGACACATCAAGCTTCATTAACGCCCTCAGGCGTTTCCTCGCCATCTGTGGCCCAGTCAAACGAATCTGTTCAGACAGAGGGACAAACTTCACTAGTGCTGCTAAGGAACTCAAGGTCCCTTCTGACATTGACGGTGCCTCAGTTGAGAGGTACCTCACCGAACACGACTGCTCCTGGGTCTTTAACCCTCCCCATGCCTCTCATATGGGCGGTTCTTGGGAGAGGATGATCGGGATCGCTAGGAGAATCCTCGACTCAATGTTCCTGCAGCTTGGGCCTACAAAGTTGACACGAGGTACTTATCACTCTCATGGCAGAGGTGACAACCATCGTCAACAGCCGGCCCCTCGTCCCAGTGTCTACTGATCCTACCGACCCGCTCATACTTACACCTGCTACTCTTCTCACCCAGAAGACTGGTCTCCCCTCTTCCCCTCCGGGTGACTATGGAGCCAACGATCTCTTCAAACGCCAGTGGCATCAAGTCCAGCACCTGGCACAAACCTTCTGGAGCAGGTGGCGAAAACTGTATCTCTCTTCACTACAACCGCGAAGAAAGTGGTACACTAGCCAGCCTAACCTGGAGCCAGGAAGCATAGTGCTGCTCAAGGATGAGCAACTGAAGAGAAACCAGTGGCCTTTGGGGCTCGTTACTCAAACTTTCCCCAGCAAAGACGGCAGAGTGCGGAAGATAGAAATCAAAGTCTCCAAGAAAGATGGGAGTAAACTCTTCTTAAGGCCTGTATCAGAGACAGTCCTTCTCTCTCCAAAAACAGACTCTAAACAGTAGTGACGTGTATACTCGTCAGACGGGGAGTGTTCTGTTACAGCTATTATGTAGTACTTGGTGTTTGTTTTCTGATTGTTTTAACTGATGTCTTAGTACGGACCCTTATTTTGAAAAATGCCTTTGTTTCGTGCAGTATCCTGGGTGAAACAGGAAGTGACCTTTCAGGAAGTCCTTAGCAATATTCAAGCATGTTCAAGCAAGTACTCATGTTTGAGAAGCACCTGTTTAAGCTGCAAACATGTTGGTATTTCAAGTGCATCGTCTGTAAGTAGAAACATATGTTGTGTTTGTAGACTTGTCTGCATTTGATGTTTGATTATTGACGGACCTAGATAGGTTTGTTTAATTTAGCAGTTAGAAAATGTGTTAGCTATTTCTATCACTGTACTGGTAGGTTATAGCTGAACCAGTCATGCTAGCTATCATTGTATTACCATGCAAGTGCTAATGAGACTGTATATGTTGTTTCTTTTGTAGTTTTACCCTTTTTTGAGACCAGTAAACCTGTTGCATACCACCACGTCTCCAGAGTCTTGGGTCAAGGAAAGGTGTTTAGCTGGCTGTTTAAGCACACTGTTCAGTGAGGACTGGGAACAGCACAATAGTAGAATAATTCCAATAGCCAGATTGTGGTAATCCTGGGAAGATGGAGGGGGGGGGGGGTAATTCCACTTGTCACAAGTCATCTCACTTGCCTTTTTTTTTTTTTTTCTCGGATCGCCGTGAGCTTTTGATGGTCAGCATCAATAGAGAAAAGAGCCACCTACACCAAATTACCAAGAAAAACAGAATCCCTCCCACGCTCCAAGGGAAAGAAAGAGATTCTGCCGGCCATACAGCGACCCATCTCCCACATGGTCAGCTCTCCAAAACCCCTAAGGTGTGTGTGTGTGTGTGTGTGTGTGGTTGGGGGTCTCCTGGCGGTGCAGGGTGACAGGGGGGAATCTGAGGATGTGGGTGGACAGTGACAGGTCCAGAGAGCCAAAGAGAGAGAGAGAAGATAGTTTCAGCACAATCATTTCATTTGAACTGCCCGCCTTCCCGTCAAACACTTTCCCTCTCTTTTCCTGCCTTTTCTTTCTTTTTCTCTCCTTTTTCTGCCTCTGGGATGTGGTGTGAAAAAACATTCTCATTTCAAATATTCTTAGACACATTGCGGCATTCGGTGCTGATGAGACAAGCATCCTAAGAACATTAAAAGCATGTTGTGAGTGCATGATCATTATTTTAATCAGGACATAATAAGCACAAAAATGTAGGGGGTTGAATACTGCAATGAGATGATATTAAATGTAATTTTCAGAGGTTTGTCTGATGATTATATTGTAATAAAAACATGATCTGCCCTTCTAACGGGCTTATAATCTGTTTATAATGCATTATAATGTACTTCAAGAACTCTATTACCCAGTATTCTTTGTACAACAAGCAAATAGTTAAGCATTGGTGTGTGAAAACGGTGAAATACCCACCAGCCCCATCTCTCAAAAAGCAAATTAATTTGATCTGAAAGTACACAAAGCTTGTATCTGCAAAAAAAAAAAAAGTTAAAAAGAAAAGGACGCCAATCAAATTCGCACATGGTTTTGCAGTTGCACGTGACGGCGGCGATGGGAACGCAATTCTCTGACAAAAAAGATTTGGTCATTTTTCATCCTGTACACACACAAAAAAAAAAAGATAAAGAGTGAACATTGATTAGAAGTTAGACTTAATTTAATTTTCTTTCTTTGTTTCTGGGTGATGCTCAAATCGTATCCCAGAGTTCCCCATTAGATGAAATGGCTCTTTTGTTTTCCCGCTTCTTTCCAGTTTTGTTTTTCACTCACGGGGGCATAAAAGAAGAAGACAAAACGGCAAAAGTTTCAAATGAAATAAAGAAAAGAAATGAAGTGCCGTGCTGACGGGGGGGCCGCAGCTCCGCGTGGGACGACTGGGGCGATGCAGAAGTGATACCACGTGGCAGTGAAACCCAAAGGACTCGTGTGAGACGTGACGGCAGCGGCAGATTGCTTGGTCGGTCTTGTCGTAGGGAAGCTGTAGCGCCCCCATGGCTCGGCGCGCCCCCCCCTCGGTTTCGGCCCCCCGGGTGACTGTGGAGCCAACGCTGAAATAGTCGAGTGGCCAGCCTGGCGTGGGGCAGGCAAGTGGTCGGCCATGGAACCCCGAAGGCCTCGTCAGTGAGCCTCCTTCTCCTTCCCTCCTCTCCATCTCTCCTCTCCTCCTCCTCTCTCTCCCTTCTCTCCTTCTCTCATCCCCCCCGCTCTCCTTCCCTTGTCTTCAATCGTCTCCTTTTCCCTTCCCTTCCCTCCTCTCCTCTCCTCCTCCTCTCTTTCCCTTCTCTCCTCTTTTCTCCTTCTCTCCTCCCCATCTGTGCCCTCTCTCCTCCTCCCTCCTATACTTCCTTTCTCTTCTCCCCTCCCCTCCTCTCCTCCTCCTCTCTTTCCCTTCCATCCTCCCCTTCTCCTCCCTCCTCTCCTTCCCTTCTCACCTCTCCTCTCCACCCCCTCTTCTCCTCCTCTCTTTCCCTTCTCTCCTCCTCTTTTCTCCACCCTCCTCTCCTTCCCCATCTCTCCTCCCTCCTCTCCTTCTCTCATCTCCACCCCTTCTCCCCTCCTCTTTTCTCCTCCCTCTCTCCACCCACCCTCATCTCCTCATCTCCTGTGCAGTGGGGGCATTCACTCAGCAGAGGGCCCTTTCCTTGCCACAGTGTGCAAACATTTTTGCGTCCGTGGGCGGGCCGGGAGAAAAACGGGCCACATTATCCGAAGATGTCCCCGTAGCCAAAGCGCTTCCTCGTCCGGGCCGGTGGAGGCGGACGGAGAAACATTCCTGAAAATGCGCAACATTCAGATGAGGCTTCTTAACGCCAGGGTGTTTGTCTGAAACGCTCTCACTGTTCTGCTGAAACTTTGGAGCTTTTGTGGCGGCCGCCGCAGCGTTGTCAATGGGCCGTTCACACAATCAGCGGCTTATGTTTTTTTCGACTGAGCAGCCCCACTGTCGTCTAAACACACAGGCTATGAATGACCTACTGTACAGAAGGTTAATCATATGATGCTTATTGTTGCGGACAAATGGTTTCTTATGATGATGATTAAGAGCATTTCATGTGTTATGAGTTAGAGAGGCACCAAAACTACTCCCTCACTCTAAGTCAAATGACATGATAGCACCTCTAACTGTTACTCTACTGGGGAGACAACACCCCCCAGCTCTATAGCACAAAAAAAAAAAGTTTGCCGGGTGTTCTCGTATTAGAAGTAGAATTTTTAGACCTAAGTAAAACCTAACAACCACGAATCCCACAATATATCCATTTTGGGGAAAAAATGACATGAAGATCATTCAATATCTATAAAATAGGAAGACAGACTTAATTTACTAGGTATCGTTTACAAAGTACCATCATTTTGGTTTAGTTCTGCGGTACTAATCATTTCATAGAGTAGACGTCACTTCAATTTTTTATAATGTTGGAACAAAGCTCTTATTTTGGAAAAATATAAGAATTCACCTACAATGTGTTTTATTTTAATTGTTATTTTTAATAATTTCAATAATTTGATGTATCTGCATTGCAGGCAGATACGTTCATAAATTGAATAATAATAATTCAATAATATTGCCGGGATCAAGCCTGTGCCCTTGTGGTTACAGGATGGAATGCTTCCCTCATGGAGAAATTGGACTTCAAGTCAAAGTGGTGAAAACACACTGATGTGACACACATACATACACACTGGGAGTGATATCCAGGTTAGTTATCTATGGTAAATGTCTCTGTTGGTGATGAACGTTAAAGTGCGGGTGAATTAGCATGTTAACAGACAGTTAATTCCCTGTCAGCACCGATCTCCGCGTGCTTGCAGAGACAGCAGATGATCTACGGCTAGTGACAAGGGACACAATTAATATGGCTTGTAAAATGGAGAATGGCTTCATTAGTCACAGCTTTCATTATGGCATGACAGTGTGTGTGTGTGTGTGTGTGTGTGTGTGCACAATCCTTTCATCCCTCTATGTGCTGTGTGTGTATACATGTGTATCCAAGCCCTGTGTGTGTGTGTGTGTGTGTGTGTGTGTGTGTGTGTGTGTGTGTGTGTGTGTGTGTGTGTGTGTGTGCGTGTGTGTGTGTGTGCGAGTGCGTGAGAGAGAGACTCATTATTATGTGTGTTCAGGCACTGAGAGATTGTTTAAAGGGTTTCCCCATTAGCATTAGGCTATCAGCGTGGCCTTAGCTGCTCTGTCAACCTCTCTGTCACGTTAATGTGTGTGTGTGTGTGTGTGTAATTTCAAATGCTCCTCCTATTTATTCACCAAGTGATTATATATTAGCAAGGAGAAACGATTTCCCCTCTGAGTGGCAGCCGTGTGTGTGTGGGTGTGTCTGTGTGTGTGCCTGTGTGTTTTAAAGAAAGATTAAAGGAGGATGGAGGGATGGGAGTCTGGAGGAATAGCACCAACAGAAGGACAGAAAGACAGAGGGATGCAAGGATGGAGGGATGGAGGAATGGAAGGATGAAAGCACAGAAGGTTGGCTGGGTGGATAGACAGAAGATGCCTTCCACCCAATGCATGCTGGGAGAGCTACACGCTTACAGAGGGTGACGTTTCCACAGTGGAACAGCGATGCGTTGCGCGCTGTTCGGTGCTAACCACGTCCCTACTGTAGTACACAGCAGAGGAGGACGGTGATGGAGAGGCTGACTGTACTGCCACGGCTATGACACCGCACCACGGAACCTTACAGGGGCGGCAACACGCTACTGCGACTGGGGTGGGACGTCCTGCCCGAGCTATACTCCAGCAGCATCTTTTAAATCGCTTCTTCTTGCTGCACAGTTTCATAGCTTTGATGTAATTGTTTTTGATCTTGATTTTTTTTGGGGGGTTTTCATATTTCTGATTGTTTGTCTTGGTTTTCTATTTTTGAAACTCTACTTTTAGATGAGTGCTATATAAATGTAAATGTGTGCTGTGTATATATACATCTATTTTCCGCCTCCGGGTTCTATACAGAGGGAGGACATTATCATTAATTGAATGGAGCAGGTGAACTGAATTGATACTGAGTTTCTATAGAGGGCTTTCAGCTTTTGGCCTCCGAAACCAAGTGTCTGCACTGCAGTCCTGCCCAAAAATAATTTTGGCTCTGTGGCCTGACGTTCGGCTACTTTTTATTAAATACAATAATAAAATCTAATAAATAAAATATCTTGCACAAATGCACAAGGGGTTCACAAACTTTCCGTCATGACTGCAGTTAGAAATTATTAATTAACAGCCAGTTCTCCAATGGACCTCCATGATGGAGCCACACCTGGTTGATAGCAGACTGTTGACACAACTGGAAAGCCTCTATTCATTAAATTGTTGCTGATTACACTGATATGTATTGATTTCTGTTTAGTAACTATTGGTTTTCTCTTGATATCTACAATATTACCTCAATTGATACTATACTGCTTGGGCAACATGAATTGAAAGTTAGAGATAAAGAGATCCGTGTGTGTGTGTGTGTGTGTGTGTGCGCGTGTTCTTGTGGTGCACCTCTAGCAGTGTACTGTAAAGGCAGTGCGGTGAAACTCTCCTACGTGGTGTTTCGACAGAAAGCAGCTCAGCACAAATTCACTTTCAATACAGTCAGTTGAAAATGTTCTCCATGGAAACCTCCATTCATCTGCCGAGAGATTTCCCATTTCATATCATGGCTAAAAAAACTATAACCACTGTCTCCTGCCACAAGTTGTTTAGTGTCAGAACTATGAAAGAAGTCCATTGAATTCATTGATTTGAGAGTGAGTGGAACTAGTTAAATGGTTGTATGTGTTGCTGAAATAGGGTCATGCAATTTAAAGCGATAAATAATCTGTGACTTTTACATATAAATATGTAACTTTGCTCGTGGGCTAGAGGTTGAATCGCTGTTGTGTTATCACAACAGCGATTCAACCTCTAGCCAGTTCATGAAAGCTTTTCCATTTGCTGTTCTAAACACCCGGTGTCAGGTAGGTCTTTCCTGGAGGAAAAAAATCCTCTGGAGCACAGGAAATGATGCGTTATATGTTCCCGGGTTTGTTCGCAATCCATAGAAGAAGAACTGGGTGAACAGACAAAGAAAAAAGCGCCACCTACAGAAACTGAAACTCAATCAACAGAAAATCCAAGGAGAAAGACGTCACAGTACTGGACATACTGTTGACATTTTTAAATGGATCTTCAGGATTACTAGAGCTGTCAATCTTCACTGGCCTCACGATTCGATTACGATTCAGCTGTCCACGATTCGATTCGATTCGATTCTACGATGCATCTCGATGCATCTCAATAATATATTACATCCTCAATTTTCTAATCTATATTACTGCACATGGCTACTTTTTCATCAATTAATACAAGCAGTCAGATAAATTAACTATTTTATTTAGAAGGTTCTTAAATCAGAATGTCAACATAAATGTCTTTACATTAAATTAAATTGTAAATCAAAATAAATACATAGTATAGGCCTAGCCTACCTACATTTGTGAGTGATTTTTTTTCCATTCTCAAAAACAAAACATACTTCTGCACCTGAGCTGTAATCTACAAAAATAAGTTTTCTTTTTACATAGCAGCTCTAAGACAGGGCACTTCCTGAATGTGGCAAACATGACTCTCAGAGTCAAGGTGAGCACCCGTGTGGCTCTCATAAACGGCTCTCGTTTGCAGCACATGCGCCAAAATCTCCCAGTCCTCGCTAATGTAATGTGCGGTTATTGTTACATACGAGTCCATCGCAACGGAGGTCCATGAATCACATGTGATGGCTACTCGACTAGCGTTACTCATTGAGTCCATTACCTGGGCTTTGGTTTCGCGGTAGAGAGCCGGTATAGTCTTTTCTGTAAAGTGGCTTTTACCGTGGAGTGGAGCTTATACCGTGGCTCCAGGGTCTTCAGCAGGTGGCGAAATCCGGGGTTCTCGACGACAGAATAAGGCCTTAAATCCTTAGCTATGAAAGCAGACACTGCTTGGGTGATTCTCTTGCCTCTCTCAGAGTTGGGCAGCAACGTTGACAGCGTCTCCTCAATTCTTGGCTGGGCTGGGTCTGCTGTTTCCTTACTTGCAGCAGACACTAGCTCCTGGTGAAAACGGCTAACGTGGTTCCTCAAATTTGTCGTATTACCGAAGTATTTAATTTTTGTGTGACAAACTTTACACACGGCGTGTGTCTTGTCCAGTTCGTGCTTCCCAGTGACTTCATAGAATCTATAATGTGCCCAAATGTCCGCCTTCAAAAAACTGGGCGCGTTTTTTTTATATCTCCCGTAGTGTTAGCCTAGCATGTCGCTAGGACGTGCTAGGACATGCATTTTTAATGTTACAACTTTATTGTCCAGTCAAGGCTGTAAAATCAACAGTCAATGTCTCTCTCTCTCTTTTTTTTTTTTTTTTACATCGTTAGTAGGCTATAATTGATTATTTATGTCACTGCATCGATGCAGAATCGTCCACGTCCGCATCGCGATGCATCTTAGAATCAAGAAATTTCCACAGCCCTAAGGATTACTACTATGACATTAATCACTACTTTCATACACTAATGATTGTACTTGTAGCCTGTAAAAAAAGTGCTCTATATTTACAGCTATTGATAGTATCAGTACTATTATGATTAATAAAAAGTACAAGACAAAATGTTCATCTTGTACAATTTGTTACATACATTACAATATGACGTTCCAATATGACCAGTTCAGGCTGTCTGAGACCCAGGCATCCCTCTATGTAAGAACTTTTTTTTCTTTTCTCTGTGTATCCCCTCTTCTTTTCCTCTCCCTCTGCGTTGGACCGATATCAGAGTGCTTCCACTCGTCTTTCATGTTTTATATAGTAAGCGATGAAAAGCTATCAGTCTGCAAAGCAACAAAGATGGCAGTCACAGTGGGTGGAAAGACACTTTTTTTTAATAGAAAAAAAGCAGTGACCCTCAGACAGAAATAGGGGTAACAATCCTCTGGCCGGTGAAAAGTGAGGCTGGCTGAAGTGCTGGCTTGATGCCTGATTAAATGTGTAGCATGTGCTGTGGGTTTGAATTTGTCTGCACAGGTCTACCCAGGCTGTGGAAAGAAACAGCATAAAAAGAGACAAGAGCGATATGCACTTGAAAAAAAAAAAAGTTTCTTTTTTTTTGCCTCAGTAAGTTCTGCTGCTGTTTTTTTGAACACCCTCATAATGCTTTTGCATGCATACAAATTCCACTTAACACATTCTGGTGTTGAAAATCTTGGTTGTGTTATTTTTAAATACCAACACTTATGCTCATAATTTCATATTTATATATGTTTTTCTTGTGCTGTATCCTATTCATGTTTGCTAAATTGCTATATAAATTGCTAATATGATCAAATTGTCGATGTTGAAAAAAAAAGTAGTTGTGGAGTTGGGAAACCATACTAAAAAGTGCTAACCCAAAGTTGGGGGGGGGGATACAGGACTGGAATCTACTCGTGGAGACATTGTGAGGCATCTGCTCTCCAATGGACCACCTTGGCAAAAATATTTCTAAAAATATTTCCTGTTCTTAAAAAACTGCTCTGAATGATGAATTGTTTTAAGGCTTAATCTAAATATATGTCGAGGAAAGATTGGAGTTGTTCGGTAAAGGATTAATGTTGGCTATTGTGGAGAGAGAGGCTGCTTGTGGGATTATTTTTCTCCTTCAGGATTATTTTTGTTTTTGTCATTTTTTGCTTTATTAGACAGTATCTATACACTGCAGGAAGGATGGCGGATGGGGTAGGAGGGTGGTGGGCGAGATTCGAACCTACAAAGTGCATAATCATATACACCTTGGTCCACTGGGACGCCAGGCTGCTGCGTGTGGTTAAAAAGAGAAAGGAGGACAGGGGGATTTAAATGATCTAAACAGCCTTCAAATTTTATTTAAAAAAAACAAAACTTTTTAGCAAGCAGACCTTGTTTAAGCAGTCACTCTCCAGCTTTAGGGATCCACTTTCACCGCCAGCGTTCATGCTATTTTCTCCATAGCTCATAATGTTAATATTTGTATGACAACCCTCCATAGAATTTTGTGAATGGCCATCATCTGGCCCTGGGGACCCATAGTCTCCACCACTTACTTTCATTATGAAAATATAGTCTATAAATAGCCCGGGGGCGCTTCAGAGAATAAATAAAACCAGCCAACGGACGACTAGTTACAGTCGTAGCCATTGCAGAAGTCCCCACATCCTGCGTCTAGTAGCGCTGCAGCATTTCCTCTTGGGGAGGAGCCGCAGCTGCAGCAGCAGTGCAGAGAGCATGTCAAAAGATGGGACACCCGGGTGTGATTAATATGGATTAAAGGCCGACCGTTTTAGAGTTGCTGTTAACTGATATTTCACACCAATAATCAAAACATCTTTTAAATTTGACCGTTTTCACACTACAGTATTTAGACTGTGGGACACTCAGACTCCCCATTGGTTTGGGTTCAGACCAAATTCGCTTTCCCACAATGACAGTTGCACACTCATCGTCTTACTCCGCCACACACCCCGGGTTGCTGCACTCCCACATAGGGGAAAGGGAGCCCAGTACGTGGGTTATAAAAGCCAACTGTACTCCAGTGTGGGTTTTGCCTTGATGTTGTGTGTGACAGTAAGTAGGCTAGAAAACAACTCCATTAGCTCCCCTGTCAGCTTCATGCCGGTGGTGTCGTCTTAGTTCACAGACTTCTCATATTATCCAGAGATTTTTCAGATTGCCCACTCCTGAGCTGCTTCTTCTCTTTGCTTCTAAAACGTACGGATACATTTACTAACATACAGGGGCGGTCTTACCATTAGGCAACAGTAGGCGATTGCCTTAGGCCCCTGTAGCCAGAGGGCCCCACAAAAGACAAGAGTATCAAGTACTATACGCTTATTTTTCATCAGTTTCAAAAAATGACTTATTGAAAAACACCCCTCCTCTTGCCACAACAAAAGAAGAAATTCAATCTTAGGTCATAGCCACCACCCCTCTACAGGCTACAGTGGACTATTCCACTTGACTTTAGGCTCAGAAGAAATATACTATTTTCAGTTGCTATGAGAGGCCAACAACAAGAAGCAAAGCGACCCAAGTGATGCAGACAAAAAAATGAAAATAAAAGCTTTGCTGCCAACATTTTTAGCAATTAATCAACTACTGCTAATGTTTGTTGCTAACAATATTACCACTGCCTCCAACTTCAATGAGCTCCAGTGAGCTCTAGTCTCACAGCCCCAGCATAAAAAGGATGGATTGAAAAGACTGAGGGTTGGGATTCTGAGGGCCCCATGCTTCCCTTTGCCTAGGGCCCCAAAATTGCTAAGTCCGCCCCTGCTAATATAGAACTTGTATGTATTATGTATAGGTTTTATGTATAGGAAATGCTTTAGTCAGAGCATACCAAGAAAAGGAGATGCTGTTCCATACAGAATGCCATCTCACATGTCATCTCATACTTTCTCTTCCATAATGTGCCATCACTTGTACCATCCAGCCAGCATCAGCTCATCACATTGGGATGTGCTTGCCCTGCAGGCCTGTGAGCCTTCATACAATCACAATATGGCACAAAACTGCCTGAATAAGCAGTTTACTTTACCACGGGGAGCCATATGAGGACACTGATTTGAGTCCTCATGTTAAATGATGATAGCTGATAGCACATGTTTTATACAAGCAACAGAATGTCAAGTCCGATTTTAGGGGAAATGAATGTGGGAATAACAATTTACCTGCTCAACGTCAAGATTTCGACCCAAAGAATAGCCCAAACCCATTTTAGACGCACGTCATCGCGCTTTAATTGAACTGTTTAATTAATCGCCCCCCCTTGAAGATAATGACAACAAACACACACACTTATGTAGGTACCTGCACGCATGCAACCGCACACGCGCGCCGTGGTATGTGCTAAATGGATGGAGTCATCGACGGCGTTTATTGACTGGCCCGCTGATTAATGTGAGGTGTGTGTGAACATGACGTTCCCATAGGCTGTTTAACTGTTCATTAGTCACACCTTACGTTCAGTGTAAAGACACATAGCTAGGAGCATAATGAAAAGCACGTATTATTGCCCTTCTATTACGAGTATTATGATTATTGTTATTATTGTTATTGGACTATTCTCCTCCATACTCTGATGATCAGATCACTTTGGTTGACTTGACACATCCTGTCCTCATTGAACTGCAAAGCACTTTTGACTTTTGACATCCTCATTTCGGTGATCTATATTTAGAGCACAACAAGACAGGCGTAATTGTTGCACACGCGCGCGCGCGCGCGCGCACACACACACACACACACACACACACCTACACACACAAAATGGAAATTATATTCCACCCAAGCTCCCCTATATTTTCTGTTTTCTGACTGGCAACTTTCTCAACCCACGAAGGGACTTTACCAAATCAGACCAGAACGATTAAATGCGGTGTGTGTGTGTGTGTGTGTGTGTGTGTGTGTGTGTGTGTGTGTGTGACGCACAGTTCCGCAGGAGGCCACCGGAGGGCAACACTTTCCCGAGGGCCTAATAAACAAACAAATCCTAACTGTAACTGTAACTGTGAAGTATAATATCATGTTAGTTATGGGGGTAAACAATAGCGGGCGGGTTAAAATAACAAGTCGGTTCGCTTTAATATAAACTATTTTGGAGAGACATATGACATAGGACATGATGAGGTTTTGAGACAATAAACAAGTTGATGAAATACAGTTGGGAAATAATTAGGAAATAAATACAATTCGGTAGTCGTCCTCACCATCATGAAGCCACACTTTCATTTTTACGATTTCTATTAATGTATTAATTTGTATTCAACACGCTGTCTATTTTTTCCTCTAACTATAAATAACGAACTAGCCTATAAATAACCCCCTCATCAAACCAAACCTATTCTTTCCTAAAGCCTAGTCAAATCAGACTGACAAAAGTTTCCGAGCCCATGTGCCCTAACGCACCCAAAGGTGTAAATTCCGTGTCTGTCTCATTTGATTGTGGTTTTTGTCATGGCCGCTTATTTGATCGCTTCTCCACTCACTCTCTCTCTCACTCACTCTCTCACTCACTCTCTCTCTCTCTCTCTCTCTCTCTCTCTCTCTCTCTCTCTCTCTCTCTCTCTCTCTCTCTCTCTCTCTCTCTCTCTCTCTCTCATGCTCGGTAAAACTCGTCATTTTCCGATGCTCGCATTCCGGAATCGACCCCATGTATGGATGTGGGTGGTGCGCTTTGATTCACCGGATGAAACCTTTTATGGTTTAAAGGAGATGAACCGGAATTCCTCTTTTTGATATCTGAGCGCGATTAGAGAGAGTTTAACGACTTATAATACTTATGGCCTTAGTATACAATATGCTGGTATTAGAGGACTCAGCTGGTATGCGGTTCTAACGAAGAAATCTCCCGGTACCTTGTTTAGCACACGTTTCTAACTGTGTACCGGTGAGTGGAAAATGTCCGCGTTATCTCCACTGGAGTCTAGAAGCGGGTTCTCCATTGACAAGTGATTCCCCTCGATGTCGTCACTAAGCGTCCCAGCCAATTGGCGTTCGCAGCGCCTCACTCCGTCGCCCTCCCACTCCTTATTTGGGTAATGACGTAGCGGCGCATTCAAAAGGATCCCCATATATACATACATTGTAGCGCTGGGGCCCCTGTTCCCAATAACTGTGTTTGTGTCTGCACACGCTGTTAACTTACCGCACTGTAACTCTTATCAGCGCATGAGGTTGAATCAGATGCACGGGCGTCTCGTCACATCCAGCGGCGCAGTTGTAGAGAGAGAAATGCAGTGGTAGCCCCGGTCGAGTGACACACTTTGGTTGGTTGACAAGACAGTTATTGAGGGAGACGCAGGCAGAGAGATAGCAGTCGGTATTTCCTTTCCACAATATGACGGCGAAAACTTTGGAGAAAGTCCCGGTGAGCCTCGGGGGGTTCGTGCATCCCGCTGCCGAGGCCATCTACTCCGTGGATGACGTCGCCACCGGCTTACCGACCTCCGTGGCTATCTTCCCCAACACCGATCTGGGCGGGCATTACGACCAGATGAACGGAGTGGCAGGTAAGATGAGAGAGCGCACTTCGGCTGTGTCTGCCGCGGTTTGAAACTTTTCGTGCGTAAAGTGGCTTTGTTGGTCCGTGCAAAGTAGACTATTTCCTGTTCAAATTTTATTTCGCCAATAAGAAATGATTTTGAGTGTGTCTCTGTGCAATAATAATTACAAATATGTAGGTCTAGCACTTTTCATCTAAAAACAAGTGAGAAAGTACCTGGAAGAATTTAACGATAACGCGCACTCAAAACGTTGGACGCGCGTCTTCTTTCTCTCGTATTGCGTTGAAGGTTAATCATCATCCACCACAGGTCCGTCTTGCTAATGACTTATCATTATTATTGTTTACCCTGCAGATGGCTTGATGAGCGCAGACATGAGCGCGGAGAAGCGGTCCCTGGACCTCTCCTATTCCAGTTTCTCTCAGCCGTCCTCCCACCGCAACCAGACCTTCACCTACATGGGAAAGTTCTCCATTGACTCCCAGTACCCGGGCAACTGGAACCCCGAGGGAGTCATCAACATCGTCTCGGCGGGCATCTTCGGCATGGCCCAGCCGCCGCCCCCACCTCCTCCCTCTTCCTCGGCCTCCTCCTCCCCGGCGTCCTCTGGATCTCCGCATCACTTTTCCAGCGGCGCTTTGAGCTGCACCATGGCAGCTCAGAACCAGGGAGAGCTAGACCATCACCACCACCTCTACTCCCCCCCGCCGCCCTACTCCTCCTCGGGCTGCGGGGAGGTCTACCAGGACCCCTCGGCGTTTTTGTCCACCTCCACTTGCCCCATCGCCTCTTACCCGCCGCCCTCCTACTCCTCACCCAAGCCGCCCAGCACTTCAGACGCGCCGGGGATTTTCCCCATCATCCCCGACTACTCCGGCTTCTTCCAGCCGGCCTGCCAGCGGGACATGCAGTCGGGTATCCCGGACCGGAAACCGTTCGGCTCGTGCCCGCTCGATTCATTCCGCGTCCCCCCTCCCCTGACCCCGCTGAACACTATTAGGAACTTTACGTTGGCAGGTCCGGGTGTTAGTGGCTCCGAGGGAGGGCCCCCGAGGCTCCCCTCTGCCTATAGCCCACAGAACCTGCCCCTGAGGCCGATCCTGCGGCCCAGAAAATACCCAAACAGACCCAGCAAGACGCCCATCCACGAAAGGCCGTACCCCTGCCCGGCTGAGGGCTGCGACCGGCGCTTCTCCCGCTCCGATGAGCTGACGAGACATATCCGGATCCACACAGGGCACAAGCCGTTCCAGTGCCGGATCTGTATGCGCAACTTCAGCCGCAGCGACCACCTCACAACACACATCCGGACGCATACCGGAGAGAAGCCGTTCGCCTGCGACTTCTGCGGCCGCAAGTTCGCCCGGAGCGACGAGAGGAAGAGACACACTAAGATCCACCTGAGGCAGAAGGAGAGGAAGTCCTCCACTGTTTCCTCGTCGTCGTCCTCGTCAGGCAGCTCCAGTCTGGAACGACAGTCTGGCGGCATTAGCGCAACCAACGGGATGTGTTCATAGTTGTCACTGGAAAACTCGGCTGTCACACCGGCAGCGTGACGCACACTAACCCGCCCCAAATAAGAACGGTACTATCAAATAATGATTTTGATATTGTTGTGAACTAAAAAAAAGAAAAGAGTAGCGTCAATACCGGGGTGAGAAGAAGCGAAAGCTGCGAGCTGCGTGCACCCGTGCGCAATTACGCACACTTACGCACATTTCCCCGTTCCCGTTACCGGGTTGGATGGAGAGACTGACACGAATGCACTTTGTCTGCACAGTCTACTGAAGTCATACAAGTAACTTTAGCCATTAATTCATAACAGGGCCACTGTAATATAAAAGGGGACCATTGTAATGTGGCCAACACGCGTTAAACGCGCACCGAGCTGCGCGTTGTGATGTGAAATAACTGCAATAACTTTTTTGAAAAGGAAAAAAAAAAAGTTTTAAATTATTGAATTGACAAAGTGTTCATTCTAACATGTTTGTTGATTGCTATATTCCCCTCTCGTGCCTTGCTCTGTGTGTGTTTTTTTTGTACACCGACTGATTCAAGGACGCTTTGAATGCAATGTACATTTGTCATTTAATATGGAAAGTTGGAATATATTATATTTTTGTATACATTTCGTGTCGTGTAACTCAAACGTGTTCAGAAATCGTGCTTCGCGTGTAAAAAAAAACAACAACAATGTGAGCTGTAAATAAGTTGAACTCATACCGACCTGACTTTGTTTGTGCTGTGATTGTTTTCAGACTTATTAAATGTGTAATGATGATTAAGACACGTGGTTTTGGTTAATTGTAACTATATGTAACTAATAACTATGAAGCAAGTTTGGGATGCGTTCGCGTACTCAAAACGGCGTGGGACCAAATCTAATCTAAAAGCCCTTTGATATCTGTCTACATGCTAAGAAAGAGGTGGGCTGTAGACATTCTTTTAAAAACAAAAAAAAAAAAGCTGTGCTGATGTTGGAAAATAAAAGTGGGTAAGTCCCACGTTGCGTCAACGATTTCTGACTCAGAGTTTTCACCCACTCGCTTTTTTAAATTTATCACATGAGGTTATACAAACCCCAAGCCCTTGATATTGGAAATGAAACATTAGAGTTCACATTTTCTCACACCGATCCTAAATGCAAATATATATATATATAATATATATATACATTTTTTTATTTTTTTATTTGAAACCTGGATATCAACCACATCAGAATAAATCCACTTTATGACCTGGCTCTGAACATGTCAAAGAGATCAATAGTTCTATTTAAAGTTTGAACAGATGCTCAAATGTTAGAGGAGGAAGCAATGAAAAGAAACAGGAATACTTGGGAGGATATAAAAGCAACTATTCAAAAGCCTTCAAACCAATTCATCTCTATTGGGTTTTAAAAGCAAGTCAACAGAGTCTAATGTGTTTTTTTATCAGGTAATGGAAGCTTACAAAATAAGGGTCTCTGATACATACCTATATTGAAACTTAATCAGTTGTCAGTAAGTGCACAGTGAAGACCCTAGGGTGTCGAATGCAACCTGCAAAGACAGTGGTCTAAATTGCCCTCTGTACTTCCATAGTCCATTTGCTCTTTGATAGTGGATTTGGTGTTTTCATTTTTTATCACTCATGCCTGAACTATTGCTTGCCAATCAGGGTCCTGGGATTCCAAGGTGATCAATTGTACTGAATGACACCCCATGACCTTTCAGGAGTGGGCAACAAGCTGTTTTCCTCTCAATTTCCCCAAAGTCTATATACTCTTAACAAATAAAATGGAAAATGGTTCTTTATGGCCTTTAAGGTGCGGTGAAGAACCTTGTATGAAGTGTTGCAAACCACACTGCAGGGCCTGGCACTCCAAGGTGATAATTTTTAATGAATGAAACAGTATATCTTTTCAAAGGCTACTCAAAGGCTTTAACTTCCTAGTTCATACAGATGTTTTCTGCAGATTTTGGATAGCTTTCTGTTATTTTCTCTTTGCACTAAAGAATAGAAGTTGAAGTTTATTTCAAGAATAAAGGGTATACAATGCATGAACAGCATTACCAGCTTTCTGTTCACATTCATGGGAGATAACAGGCTACAAGAGGTATACATTTGAAAACTTGTTAAAAAAGCCAAAACATGGTAAAGCTGCGTAAAACTGAGTCTCAACTCAGGCTCTTTAAAACCTTTTGGACCCTCCGTAGACTGTCCCTTCACTCATTCTGGGTTCCTCAAGTTTAAGAAACCCTGTGGCAAAGGCAGAGTTCAGTAATCTGTCCATCTTGCCTCTCTAATGATACCAACTTGACCGCGAGAACAAATGCGCGGTACCGTAGAAAGTAAAGAACTCAACAAAGGGCTCCACTATTCACCACCCCTCCTGCTGCCCATATGTCACATCGTCTTGTTGAATGAACGCTTTTTATGCTACACCTGCTTTGATACATTTCCTAAAAAATGGCCGATAAATCTTCCATTGATTCGCACGTTCGAGCGCAGCCTGCAACGGGACAAAAGACGTCCATATCGACCCTGACATCTCTACTTGCAGCTGACGACACAATGGCTTTTCTTGTCCCGGGCAAGCGCCACGAGTATGTCATACTGATGTACACGGCTGATACACTTTACACTGAAAATTGACCGTAATTGGATTTAATTGGAGCCACACAGCCACTGACCTGGCTGAAGGGGGTAGCGGTGTTATTGTGTGAAAGCGCAGACATGAATATCTCCACTGTGCTGAAGATATTTGATGAGAAAGCCGGCAGGGAGGGTGTCTGACCAGTTCATATACTGTATATGCCGTTGTGTTTTCCATAGAAAACACATAAGGGTTCCATAGACTTAATAAAATGACCAGAAAGAAACAAGACCAAGAGTGAGAAGATTGGTGGCCTCTACACTGGATTTTATTACATCGTGTGCCACCGGGTCGGATTTGGAGGGAAATCTGCTGTATTGCTTTACGGCACAAAACAGGAAGAGGGCGCTAACGGAGCTAAAGAAAAAACAAAAAAAAGTTTTTCAGTATTCATCTTGAGTCAATACTTGATACAGGCAGTATTGGCAATAATTACAGCTCTGAGTCTATTTGGGTACATCTTTATTAGCTTCGCACATCTAGATGTTTATCTATGAAGTTGGATAGGAACCAGCATTTAAGAGTCGTTGTCGATGTTCAAGTCCTGCCACAAATTCTCAATTGCACTGAGATCCAGGCTTTGCCTTGGCCCCTCCAGAACATTGACCTTTTTGTTCTGAGGCCGTTTCTGTTTAGATTTGTGTTCGGGGGTCATTGTCCTGCTGGAAAACACATACTCTCAAGTTCTCTAGCAAAATACAGCAGGTTTTCTTTTAAGGATTTGCTTGTCATTTGTTGCACTCATTTTACCTTGTCTTCACAAGCCTTCCTGGATCCGATTCCAGGACTGCGAGTGGTGTTTCGCGTGAAGAATGGTGAGTTCAGGGTGTTGCCTGGTGTACAGTTTGCACCAAACCTTACAAGCGCTCTCCTCAGCTGACACTTGATTTTTCAGGATACAGATGCAATACTTTGAAATGTAACTAATACCGACTTCTATGAACAATTGGTTGCAGCAGAACTGATTTAGGGTCAGTTAAGGGCCCGAAGACAGTGAAATTACTTTTCTGAATTCAGTTCAGAATTAGAGTATTTTTCAATCTATTCCATTGCAGGAATAGAAGTTGCAGTTATAAAACTATGAAAAACTATGAAAAAAAGAGGGTGAATACTTTTTTTTATAGCTATTGTTTTAATAATTCCAGGGTGTAATGACTCAAAACAATAAAGCAGCTGGGTGGAGGTAGGAAAACGGGAATGTTTTTTGGGAACCTTTGGGATTTCAGTATCCAAAAAAAAAAGCATATCCTAAAAGAAATCTGCCAAATCACAAAGCTTTAATGCCATATTCTATACTCTGTGGATGTAAAATACAGAGCTTGTGGGCTTTTATGTTTATTTGAAAGGAATATTTCGACTGAACGTTCTGCTGTGGTGTAGCCTCCCACTTAGTTTTTGAATCTTCAGTTGATTTCTGCTTGTGTGCAGTGTGCAGTGACTCTGTGCCTTAATCGGAGACAACACCCCCACCCTCACTTTTATACTCTTCCCACAGTTTTTCATCTCCCTCGGACGCGCTCCAATTCTGCAGCTGAGAAAATGCGACATCGCTCATTTCTGATGCCCCCTCAAGTGATTCCACAGTCGGCGCTGAGGCTCTCAGGCTGAACAATGTCCAGTTTGTTGGTCAACTTACAGCAGAGGACACACTGGACAGGGGGCAAGTGCTTCAAAATATCAGAAGTTAAATGATGCGTGTTGTTCCAAAATAAGAGCCACCTACTAAACTATACAAAGCACAAAATGATTGCTAAAGGTGTAGTTGACTGAAAATGAACTGGAAAAAAAACACACTACAGCCATAAATTGCTAATGTACTAATAGTAATTGATAATTGGCAATACTTCTGAAGTCCCAACCCCTGTTTCTGGTTCGGCCGGGCTGAGTTTGGGTGGAAAATGTCAAGATCCATTCTTCATGTTTTACTGAATAATAGAATCAGGAGACACTCTGAGGACTATAGCAGAAATAGCAGAATACTTAAGAGAGGGCGGACCTTCTGCTCCTCAGTAAGTGATCCGAGCTTTCACCTAGTCATTCAGTCAACTTTATGGAAAGACCTGGTGGTACACAAACATACACATTACATCAGTGGGTCTCTGGAGCAAGCAGGGGCTCAGTGTTTGCTCAAAGGGTCATATCCTGCCATGGAGAACATCTGCTAACCTTAAATCAAATGGGCTACACAAAGCCAACATCATCCATTTTATGACCACAATCTGACATATGAAAAAATGCCCCAGTTGCCCCAAGATCAAAGTTGACTTTTGGGAGATAAGTTTCCATCTGCAAGCAGCATAGCAGAGTTGGAGCAGGGAGCAGTGAGTAATTTGACGTCACCAGCCATTAAATTAATGGGTTCTGGGAATCATGGGCAGTCACACCAATTTAGCTGGTGCCAGAAATTGGGAATACACTTTTGTAGCTGGATTCTTAAACTGTTCGTTCTGTATATAATTTGCCTTTCGTCTATTTAAAACTGACGACCAATAAAGCGTCCTGTGTTTCTCCTCATATGGAATATCATTGGAACTTTATGCTGATGCTATGCAAAAGAACAAATTAACTAAGATTTGTATATTCCTGTGTAGTTTATTGCTCCACATACATTCAACACGAGAATAACAGAATCCTAAAAGAAGTGAGATAGATGTAGACCTGTGTGGAATCTGATGTAGGCCTGAGCAGGTTCCAGATACAGGTTAAAGGAAGCTCACACACAGTTGGGAATGATACGGTCAGCTTTTTCAAGCTGCAACATAAGATAATTAGTGTGTTGACGGTATACACCAAAACCAAATCTTTCTCAGGGTTCCTCCACACTTTCCATTTCAAAATTCGCTACTTAGTATCTTGACTGGATTTGTAGATTTTGGTCAGTCTTCAATATGATGAATGCTGAATAGTTTCTGGGCAATATGACACAGAGATATGTGAAATTACAAGCTCATACAATGTGTAGTAATATGCATTTGAACTGAACAAGTTTTTTCCCCATATACTTCCAGGCTTTTCGTACCTGTGCAGGAAACATGTTGTTTGGAATAAATTAAGCACATAAAAAAATAATGTAATGCGTGCGCTTTGGAAGACGCCATGAGGGTGTATGATAGGATATGGCGCTTTTTATACAGTGTGTATACATTCAATATTCACAAATAAGGCAGATAGATGGCTTAAGTTACAGCTTTTGCATTAAGACACCTCAGTGTTTGGAAGTCATTCTAAATAGTCAACCTAAATAATGTGTAAAAGGCTATACAAGCTGCGCAAACACATTATGTATCATAGTTACATCTCCACCATTCCAAATAATGTTTGGCTGATTATTCTTAGACACCTGCAAGGAGACATAATAATACTTCAGCCAGATATATATTAGGAATGTGGACTCCTAGTGTTGTCACTATTGGAACACCTGTCTTAATGAAGAAGAGGCATTTCAGGTTTTTCGAAAGGCAACTCAGTGGTCCCTGCAGAATGGGGTGGCCTAGTAAAGAGCCTGTCCTCCAACTGTGTTTGTGAGCAAGGCACCAAATCCCTACAAGTTCCAGGTAGCTGACCCCGACATCTGACCACCCCGTGAGGTGAGTGAGAATCTCCCGATGGGTATCGATGAAGTATCACATTGTTATCATTACATTATTATTGTATACTGCGGTCCTATTTCCTCCCATAAGAGGTCTGATTCAGATAGAAACCGCTGGGCCTGGGTAGGGTTCCCCACCACACCAGAAGTCCTCGGGCTGGGGGACTTCTAGCAGCCACGTCTCCTCTTCTTTCTCCTTCTCCTCTCCCTGCTTCTCCGGGTTGGCCTTTCCATCCGTCCCCCCCTCTGCCTCCGTCTGCAGGACTTTGTAATAGTGACAGTCCCGCCCATTGTCTGGGTCATACGGTGGGGCCAGGATATCCAGGAAAGCGGCTGGCCCTTCCACTGCGTCGATCTGGTGAAGGTTGTCCCGCAGAGGTGTGAGCAAGCACGGCCCACTGTTCTCAGAGTACTCGCCGACCGAGCGGAGCACTGAGCGCCGCAGGGAGCTAGTCTGAAGCAGGGCCAGCGGCGGCTCGAAGAGGGGCGGAGCGGTGTTGGCGGTCAGGTTGTTCTCCAGCTTGTCGAAACACCGGATGCTCACCTTGCCGTAGAGAACCTTCACATAAGATAAGACAAAATGTATTGAACCCCAAAGGGAATTTGGGGTCACTGCAGCAATGCAAAAAAGAGGTGTGGGTTACAACATTATGAGGGTGTTCCAAATAACAGAACACACTGAGACAAAGGAAAAGGTCAAATATACCAAAATTATTATATACATAGAGAATAGAATAAGTGGAAAAGTTATAAATGTGCTTATATAGTTCTGGCCAAGATTATTATTGAAGAACATGTGAAGACCGAAAGTTGATTTTACATTATATACACACACACAGGATGCGCAAAATCTGTCATGTTTACATTAACAGGTCAATAGAAGACCTTGCCCTGATATATTCGTATGGAGAGAAAGTCAGGCCTAATTAAATTCAGAAATAAGGCAATTTAATGTTGCCTTGCTTGTCGCCAAAGGTACATATCTCGTAGAACATGAGGTAAGGTACCTTTTACAAACCATTAGGAGACACTCTTCAATTCGGCATACGTCAAATACACCAGCTGTTTTTTTATTTAGTGCTGCTTGGTGGATTACTTGTATGGCGAACTTGCCATAATTCGTCAAAATGTCTCAAAGCATGTTCTACAAGGTGTGTGCGTTTGCTTATAAGCGAGGGAACATTAAAATCCAGATGTTTGACTTTGGCGCACACATATTGGAGAAAGAGACGTAGAAGAGAGGGCCATGCAAGTACGTTACAGAAACAGTATAGGTTTGTAGACGTGTGTAAGAGACCTTCAGCATCCCGTTCATGCCCGGGTGGTCGTGCAGCGGGATGGAGGCGCCGGTTCCCAGCAAGAAGACGCCCATGCTGAACTCCTCCGTCTCGCAGATGTGCATGTAGGTGACCGAGGGGCTCTGTAGCTCCGCCGCCCCGGAGCCCGGTTTCGTTTTCCGGGGAGCAATTTTCAGGTCGTCAGCCTTGACCGCGGTCACTAACGCGATGAGTTCACTCTGTTTGTCCGAAAAGACTTTATTATCCCCGTTGGCGGAGGTCTTGAAGGCTTTAAATGTCACACGGGCTTGTCTGGCTATTTTCTGGATAAGCGGGGTTTTGTTGTCCCGCGGCATTTTGGTTGTGGAAAAAAACTAAGTTATCGGGGTTGCTCTGGCTCTGTTGAGGACACAAATAACAAATAACGACCCTGCTAAAAAAACGGCTTGCAGTTACTCGAACATCACCAAAGCTGATCCTCTTTTGGTAAATATACGTTCAAACACAATACAATGTGTTTTTCATAAAAATATAGCATAGTCAACGATGATGAAGTCTAATTTCATCTCCATATAAGCCTCCATCCAGTCATTTTCCACTCTGTCTCGTCGCTGTCCGCGCGCAATTAGCCTGCGCACACAACGCAAAGCAGTATGGGATATGTAGTTTATTAATCAGCGAAAATAACATTACTTTGCTGTATATAGATAGAAACAGTAGCGTGCCGTATTATCAGATCAAATCACGGAAATGGACTTATAATTGTGTAAAACCAAGGTTTATACTGACATGCCCATAACAATAATAAATAAATTCGCCTGCATTTCACTGACACTACATTTCCCAGAGGTCCTGACGCTGGACGAGAGATGGAGAGGGGAAGGCCATACAGGCCGTTGAACTCCGCACCTCTCCCCCTCCTCCACATCCTCTATCCAGGCTTTTTTCATGCTCATTTCTCACTGTCTTTTAACCCCCACCGTTTTGAGAGAATTGGAAAGCTGATAGTGTGTTGATTTGACATCACAGGAAATAATGGCTTTCATTAATTTTCGATTATAATTGCTAGAAGAGGCAGTGGCCCCTATAGCACACCTGTAGTGGCCCTGCACAATGGACATATATGTTGGGGAAAGAGTATGTCTGCATTTTTTTGCACTTTTTGGGAGGCTACAATCAGGGGTGTCACATTCACTATACCCCAAGTCCCACCATCAAATATCATATGCCACCAAAACTTCCAAAACCTGCTCATATAAATAGACAAAATCTTTGCCGATGACGTGAAGATGTTATGATTTGGTCTGTGCGATAAATTATTAGACATACAGCTGCAAGAAAAAAAGTTTGCGAACCCTTTGAATTACCTGCATTCATGTATATATGGCTCCTAAAATATGGTCTGATCTTTATCAGATAAACAACATGATTTAGCAAATAACACATACACACATTTTTACTTTTACATGTTTTTATTGAACATACTGTTCAAACGTTAACAGCTTGGATTGGAAAAAGTATGTGAATCATGAGATTTAGTAACTGGTGTAACCTCCTTTAGCAGCAACAACCTCAACCAAACATTTCCTGTAGCTGCTGATCAGACCTGGGGCATGTTCCAAGAAGCAGGTTCAGCAAACTCTGAGTCTAACCCTGCACTCTGAGTTGATTAATTCCGAGATGGCCAAGTCTGAGTTTTCGGTTCCAGAACGGCTGATTTGAGTTAGTTCAATCAACTTTGAGTATGTTCACCTTGAGTTAAGCGCGTGCGCGACGACAATAAAAAGCCATCATCAATGGAGGTCCGATACTATGATTCACCATGGCAACCAGCAAGCAGAAGGGTCGTAAAGGAGAGGGAATTGGCGTGGGAGTCAATTCGTATGTTTGAATGCAGTAGTGTATTCATTTAACATTTAACCACACTTTTTTATAATATTACCTACATGTGAGAAAGTGGTGGAATGGTATTGGGGGAAAAATTATTTTCATTTAGGTGCAATCCCACGGGCGCAAAGCGCACTTGGCAGCAGCTGAAAATGAAATATAAAAACATTACAATAGAGTCATTTAGCAGATGCTTTTATCCAAAGCGACTTACAAAGGTGACAGTTAACACTATGCAAGGATTGAACCCACAACCCTGAGACTGAGAGTACTACTATACTAACTGTAATACTAACTGTTGCTTTTGTATTTGTAGGAAAGAAGACCAAATGAAAGGTGTCTTTATTTGACTGCTCGGGGTGGTGGTAGCTTAATCCGTGAACTGTAAACTGTAAACTGCATATTATATTTCGGACAGCTCTTCCATCCTGGACATATAACATCTATTCGGGGTCTCAAAATCCTCTCCCGACGTAAGGCTATGCAAATTACTTCCGCTTGAATATCGATCGGGTTACCGAGGAAAGGACACGCCATGTCCGACAGCTGCTTCAGGTTCAGCAGAGGGAGGAGACAGGGAGAAAGTCAGGGTTTGTTCAAGAAAACCTGCCAGCCAGCAGGTTAGGTTCACAGAGTCAGTTACCATGGTAACTGAATCAGAGTTTGAGTTACCTCTCTTTCTGGAACGGAAAACCCAGAGTTTCCCTCATCTCAGGGTTACCAAACTCAGAGTTTTCACTAAACCAGCTTCTTGGAACAGGCCCCTGCACAATGGTTAGGAGGTATTTTGGACCATTCCTCTTTACAGAACTGTTTCAGTTCATTAATATTTTTGGGATGTCTTCCCATGAGCATCACTCTTGTTTAGTGTTATTGTGGACTCGTGGACACAGGTGTTAGAAAGTTCAAGAGATGCCTGCAGATCCTCAGCCATTAGGGTTCTTTGTCACTTCCTTGACCATGGCTGCTGGTTCCAGAGATTTGGAACCTAAATCTTTGGAAATGCTTTTGTAACCTTTTTTGCTTCAATAACTCTTCTCTGGAGGTCCTTTGAAATTTCTTTTGACCGGGGAATATTCCATTTTAACAGATCTCTCTTTTTTTGGAGAGCAGACTGTTGGTAAGCAAACTTTGTGGGGTTTTAATATGACAGGACACCTTGAATGTTATCTCACTGATTGGATCGCCTGATTTTAATTACCCCCTTTCATAGAAGTCATTATAGGTTCACACACTTGTCCTGTCAATGTGGAAAAGGCTGCGAAACAGCATTTAGACCATTGGACACTCTCCATTCAAACCCAGGATAAAAATAATCATAATAAACATATGCGTTCATATTTGTGTGGAATCTGATCAAAATGTCTCATTACAATCACTTCAGGTTAAGAGCTTCCCCCAACCAGTGTAGTATTGATCAGTTCTACATTAAATATGTAATCAATCAAACTGCATCATATCCATTATAACCACAATGAATGGATCTTTATGAATGGGCTGAATGGCGATATGCTACAAAGGTTAGGGTTAGATTTTTGTGTTGTGACAGTTCTTTGCTGATTTTCCTATTAACTATGAAAAGAAATTATCTACATTTATTGACCTATCATTCTGTGTTCTGTCTGTCTCTGCCTTCCGGAGTGGAAGGAAGGAAGTGCGCATGGCGAACCCAACAACAAAACACAGGGCTGAGTCATCAACATCACAAATACTCTCTAAGCAAATGTACCTTAATGTGTGTGTGTGTGTGTGTGTGTGTGTGTGTGTGTGTAGATGTGTGTGTTCACATATGTAATAATGTGTGTGACATTAAACAGTTGGCACAGTTGTGGCAGGGTATAGGTTTGAGTACCTTTTTACATGCATGGATTTTTTTTGTATGACCGCTCCCATGCATTAGTGTGTGTGCGTGTGCTGGGTTCACCTTTATGCATGATGCGAGATGCGACGAGTGAGGAGAACACAAAGAAGCAATATCCTCTTCAGAAATAATGAGGCCAGTGCATTTAGGTATAAACACATATGCACGCCCGCACACACACACACACACTTGAGTCTGGGGGACTCAATTAGGCACACTGTCCTTGCTCTAGAAGATGAGACCACGTTGCTTAGAGACCCATCCTCATTTCTGAAACTAGAAAAGATAAAGCTTACGGTGAGAGCAGTCGTCTAACTAATTTGATTCCATCTGAAATCCCAGGGGTTCAGACTGTTAGTAATCCAGTCGCAAAGACTACCCCCAATGTTCAACTCTGCTCTAACCATATTGGGGCTTTACTACAAACATTTCTAAGAGGCAGAGCTGTTCTGTAAGCACAAATAAGCTCATTGGTTGAAGTAAACATCAATGTGCGGAGTCAATGGGCCACAGTTTTTTCGGCGCATAAGTTAGCTAACTGGCAAAATTGAATGGCAAAGAAGGACCTCTGGTCTAAATATAAATAAAAATATAAATGGCAAAGACTTATCATTCATTCATTACCATGCCATTCATGAATCTCAAGGGTCAGCAGGCTAGCTAGCTAGCTTACCTAGATAGCTATAGGCTAGTAAAGCTAGTTTGAACTTGGAAGGCCAGCTAGGCTAACTAGCTAGTCGGCAGAGATGCACATGATTTTTTTGGTCTAGTCCTCAAATGAGTACCAACAGATGTGGTTTGGTACTCACTTTTTACGTGCAAACACATTTTATCTTGTGTCCATTGCAATGACATAAAAGTTGGCTATTTAAGTGAATGCAAAGAAAGACTTGACTGAGTGGCTTGATGCAACCTCATACAGTATTAACATTCAAGTTTCTGTCTCTCTTTCTCTGTTTCTCTGTCTGTCTCACACACAGTATTCCATGTCCACTCCAGGTTTTTTTTCAACAAGGTTATATTTTTGTAAACGACTAAAGGCTGCTAGTTTTTCACAGTGTGACATGCTGTCGATTATCATTTCTCATACTCTCTTATTTTGTCTAAGATTTATTTGGCAGGGACAGTACACATCAATCAACATTTTAGTTCACACTTCAATGTAAATGTGTCAGAGTTAGCCACAAGGCTAATTTACATCTGTAGTCCCCAGGCAGGTCAACAACATAACAATTACAATAAAGTTAAAAAAATAAAATAAAAACAGTACATTATCTTAGGAAACATTAACAGTACAGCAGCATTAAAAAGAATCAGTAAATGCAATGTCCACACTTGAATAGATGGAGGTGGTACACACAAGAGCTGGAGATTTAGTGATGGGTACAGCTCTGGTGTTCTTTGAGACAGTTTTTCAGAGTTTTTTTGAACAGTCCAAGGGTAGTGCAGGTCCTTACATTTGTGGGCAGAGTGTTCCAGGACTGCATGGCTCGAACAGAGGCTGAACGTCCAAAAATATTCCTTCTAAACGGAACAACGACTTCTTGTCCATGATCTTTAGTGCTTGTTTATAGAGGGACTTGAGTTGATGTAAGGTGGTTGATCCTGCTTGCGACCAGCTTGTGATACAGTATGACAGATGGGAGAAAATCATTGCGTGCATATATAGCAGGGCTGCTTCAGTTGACAAGTAGGGACGCATGAATCTGAAATTGGCAAGACCAAACTTGATGGCAGCAGTAGAAAAATTGAAGGAGGATAGTTTAGATAAGAGGACCTTGTGATTCACTGTATCAAAAGCCTTCCTTAGGTCTAAAAAGACAGCACCAACTACACCCCCTTTATCCATTTTAGATTTTATGCACTCTAGAAGATGGCAGTTAGCTGTATCCGTTGAATAATTGGACCTAAACCCAAATTGCATAGGATGCAAGGGGCTATGGCCCTGACTCAGATGTGCTGTCAGCTGCTCTGTCACCCATTTCTCTGCCACCTTGGATAAAACTGATAGGATACTAATAGGCCTGAAATTGCCAATATCTGTTGGGTCTCCAGATTTGAATATAGGAGTAATGGCAGCCAAATTCCAGGCATCAGGAAAGATGCCCTGCTTGATGGTTAGGTTTATCAGATGAGCAGTCGGGTGGACAAGGGTGTTCTTGTGCTTTTTCAGGAATGCATTATCTAAGTCATGGACATCTTTTGTTTTCGAGTTCCTCAGAGAGCTGATAATTTTCTCCACTGCTGTGTCGGATATTTCTGGGATTGAGAAAACTGGGATTGGTTTTGTGTTGTCAATGGGGGCTAGTTCAGTGGCTGTGGTTTGAGAGCTTTGAGCCAGCTCCTGAACAGACTCTAAAAAAACTGATTCAAAAAACCTGAAATCATAGTAGGATCTCGGGTTAAAGTTCCATTCACTTTAATTTCAAGCTGCTTTGTAGACTGATCATCATCTTTCCCGGTTAGTTTGTGAAGGTTTTTCCAGATCACTTTCCCATTGCCTCTTGCTTCGTTTATCACTTTTATGAAGAGATCTTCATTCAGGATTTTCAGGATCATCTTGCTAATAAGTTTAACGGGCCTGGCGAGGGTTGTCAACTCACTTTGCAAGCACACAAGCTGCATGCCGTCGGTTCTCATCGTGGCCTCGATGGTATATTTACGCTCATTTTCTAAAAATCCACTCCACAACTGGAAAGCTTGAAACTAGTTTTGAATTTTTGAGGCTCATTTTGGAGGGCGTTTAATAATTCTGAAGCCCTTCGAGACGGTAACAGTGATGAAGGGCTCTACAAATACACTTGACAACATATTCAGTAGTTAATACCATTCACAGTTAAAATAGCAGTATTATATCCCTTTTTATATATAAAATAGAGCCCAAAATTATTGTCATTAAAAGATAGAAATTGGAGGTTGGAAAAATGTATATTAAAAGTTATGCTGCAGTTGCCCTGCAATAGAAAAGGTGATAAATAAAACAGTAGCTTCTTGTAGAATGGTTGTCATCATACAAGCATTTTGTCAGACTAGCTTCCAGTGTTCCCTAAGCTATGGATCGAGGGTCCTAAAATGGGCTGCGGGCCTGATTCTCGTGGGTCCAAACATGAAAAACACCGTCTGCACATTTTCACCATCCCAGGCTCCCAAGGGCACGGCGAAGTCTAAGCTGCGGAAAAAAAAATGTTTGGAAAAATGGGGGGATTCACTGAGGCAAAGTTTTGAAAACCCTTGTTTGTCTGAGCTCTTCTTCTCATTTACTGCCATTTCCCAGACATAAAGCCAACATTATTCCCCGGCTGTTTAAAAATGTGCATGACTGACATTGCGGAGAAGTCAAGCAAGCTCCATCATGCTTTCCTCAGTGCTGCAGCCAAGGAGCTCTGAATGGAGCAAGTGATTCTCTGGCTGTCCTGAATTAGCATACACACGCGCACGTGCACACACGCACACGCTTCCATGCACATTTGGCACATGCACGGATGCAAACAAATGCAAGCGCATGTGTGCACACTCACTCTCACACACAGGTATGCACAAATATGTGCAGATGCAATAGCACACACACACACATGCACACGCACACACACACACACACACACATACACATATCCCTCTGTCCTTTGGAATCAGCATCTTGAGACAATAAGACAATGACAACAGTCTGCTTATGGATCACTTACTGCAACCAGTCAACGTGGCCTTTGTGTTCAGTCAATACGCACCCTGTTCTCCTTCATCACAGTTGTCATTATTTTGCGACGTATTTCCACTGCTCAAGACACGAGGAGTCTTTTTATTCGTTGCCCCCTGTGGCCTCTTTGAGTCGGGTCATCGTAGAGAATGAAGCCAACTCTGTTGTTGTTTCAAAGAACGCTAACAATCCCGGCCAAAGATGAAAATTCATTAGTTCGCTGGGGGAAAAAAGGGAAAAAAAGTCTGCATAACTCGAAAGGCAACAGTGGAATTGAAATGTTGGTTCTTTGCATTGAAAAGCTGCTTTCTCTGAGGCAGGTTTTTTTTTTCTGGGGCTTGTGTAGGTTCATGAATCAATCATAATAATAACATGCTTATTGAAAAGTGTTTGTTCTTTGCATTGTAACGGTGCATTTCTGCTTCGGCTCTTCTGTGATTTCAAGTATTTACCGATGAGCGAGCCCTTTGCTGTCAAGTTGCTGTGCTCATGTTCTCGTCAGTGGGAAATTTGAGGATTGCATTCCCTTTGTTAACACAAATTGCGGCTTGCATTCTCCTTGTTGCTAGCTTAAATGTCCTCTCCGTGCCCCATGGTGAAGCTGGGAAAATGACCCCTGAAATCGTTTTTGTTAATCAATTTACAACAAGATAAAGTTACAGAAGTATTTTACTGCTGGCAAAAGAGCAGCTCTTCGGCAGCATTTCCAGTGCATATCTGTGTCTGACATTAGCAACTTCCAATTTCCAATTTTTAAACCTCCTTAACTGGTCCAGGGGATTGACACCAGCAGCCTTCGGAACACAAGCTTGCTTCCCTATGTAATGCTTTTGTCCTTGGCTTGTGTTTCCTACATGTAGCAGAGATCAACTTTGTACATTAAATTGGTAAATTGCTAGATCTGTGTTTTTTTAATTTAATCTCCACCTTTGTCTCTCAGCCTAGTTGCTGTGGTGTTTCTCACTGCTCTTCCCAGATATCACCTGTCAATCAAACAGTGTGTCCAGTACTGTGACATATATCTCCTTGGATTTTCTGTTGATGGAGTTTGAGTTTCTGTTGGTGGCGCTCTTTCCTTCAGTCATTTATTCATTTGAAAATGTCACAGATTATTACTTTAACTTAACCAAAGATGACCTTAATGCTAAGATGCTGCTTTTGTTTTTATCATCTTTGTTGAATCCGTTATAAATTGTCTCCTTGACCCCCATTTTTTATAGCAGGACTTGCACACGCGGGCCCGAACAGCGTAAAATAAAACACCAGAATGTCACCAGTTCTATTGCATTGTCAAAGGGTCAAGGTTCCTGGTGTTTAAAAGAGAAGAGACTAAAATATGACAGCATCCTCACTTCTCTGACTCAACACTACAATTGCTTGGAGTATTTTTCTTTCAGTGTCTATTTCCCTTTTTGGTCTCAGTGTCATTTCAAGTGCGAGTTGTAGCTGGAGCACAGAAACTTTTCCTCTTTGCATACAAAGTATACTGAATCAGGAACTGCAACATCAAAATAACTGATCTCACCATACACACCCTTGAGCTACGGTGGCCTGTAACTGGCACAAACAAAGTTTTCCCAATGTAGAGAGGTAATATATCACCAAGCTAAATACTGTAGTATTGCATCTTTAAACAAAGAACAGACTCACCTTACGATTATTATGGGTCTTTAGCGGCCGCCATGTTAAGCCACGTTTAAACAGTGACATCGACAACTAAAGACTAGCTCACTCTCCTGATGCCTACACTTTTGGAAGTAGTCGCCATGCTGCGAAAAGTTTCAGCCACTTAAACGTCAACATCAGATATATTAGAGGGGTTAGACAGGGCTGTGAAGGGCCATTCAGAACAATGGATGCTCTGTATGTCCAGTGTATAAATTGGTCTCATTGCTTCTAGATGAAGTTATCCAGCCAAACAGTGTGTTTTACTGCAACAGGTTGACAGGACTTCTAATATCCCATCGATCACAGCAAATTGACACACACGCATTGACACACACACACACACACACACAGCAAGCACTTCATACTGTGTTCCCTGTGTCTTTCACGCTTGGGCTGCAGACCCTGACCGCCTGGTTGAGATCTCTGGATTAGGAATGATGATAGGCAAACTACACATACACACACACACACACACACACACACACACACACACACATGTGCTTGTGCACACACAGTCAAACATAAGTATACAGACAACCAAGAGGCAACTGCTTTTTTAGACCTATAGCCTAAAACGTTACTGGTATAGACACCGGATGTCAGATACTACAACTACTACTACTACTACTACTACTACAACTACTACTACCACTACTACTTCTACTGACCAATCAAATCACCTCTTTTCCTTCCTTTTAAAAGCAATGCACTGGGTGCCACGGCACTCTGACAATTTGGTGATGAGAACACACCACAGCCATGTGTATATATAGTCAGAATGAAAAATGTATCTTATATATTTCCTGCTTGAGGGATTTTATATCGATTTTTTAATCTTTTGAATAGGATGTGTCCATGTCCCCATCGCTTAATAAAGCCTTATAATTGCCTTATAATGCTTTATGAGCACAGTTTCAAGCGTGCTTCGAGTGTATAGTGTGTTGTGTGTCTGGGGGGATGGGGGGTCAGGGGGCTTTGTTTGTGAGACCCACTGTCATGGGAAAGACCGCAGCCTCCTGCCAGAGGGGAGATGTTTGAACCATAAGCCATGATCCTTCCAGCACGCTTCCTACTGAGCATGTTTTCATGACATTAAGGCACATGAAACCCAATCCAAACCCATTACATAAATTGAAAAATGATGTAAATCGGAATCTACCTAAAGTCTGTTTAAGATTAAGATTAAGATGTTGCTAAAGTGCAATTGCAATGCAGGCTGCAACTCATTATGACAGTGCTCCTTGGTCTCTATAGCGTGACATTCACTGTCCTCTTCCCCATTTCCCCTGGTCTCTTCTCCCACATCTTTTTTACTCATTTCTGCATAGCATGGAATGATGGAACGCTGAGCCTATGTTTAGCACCGTAACCTTCATGGTCATCTCACACACACAGACACACACACACACTGAGAATGGGGCCTGGTCAATCAGCATTGACCTATGAGCTGGCATTGATCGGCTGCTTTCACTTCCTTGTTTCAAGACCTCTGGATTCCCCCCATGACACACATACAGTGATTCTTAGAATGATTGGGAACATAATAATATGAAACCCACAAACCTCTCTCCATTTCACAGCTCATAATATGCATAACAAACAAACAAAGTAGATGCATAACATTAATAATGATGTAGTTGAGCCAGGGATGGGCAGGTTTTCATTCCAACAACAGATAACAAACATACTTCAAATAAAAAGTATTTTATCTGCTGTTGTTTCTTACTGTAAAGCATCCTGAAAAGCACTATATAAATGTGATATATTATTATTATTATTATTATTATTATTATTATGCACAACACTAATACAACAATCTTAGTTCAACAAATAAATAGTTCCAGTGGTAAATACATTACTTATAACAGCCTCATAACCTGGTTATATAAGATTCATGATGCATAATAGTGTGTTATGACATTTCTGGTGCAATTATGATGTCATAATGTGCTTATGATACACATTTATGCACATCAGTGGTTTACTTTAAACCCACAGTGGACAATCACCACCCATGCCTCCATAGAAATTTGATGTTTACATGAGAATATGAGGCCTGTTACATTTCGTCTTAAGAAAAACAGCCTTGTTTTCCACGCAGTTTTCAGTTTGTCCAATGTGGATTTAGAAAGGGTTTCATAACGACAGAAGGGTGGTAGAATTGTCTCAACCCGTAGAGGAGCGCGTAATCCTTCAACAAACCTAAACATGAAAAGGTCTTGAGTTAGGAGGTTTTCATACAACAACAGCGATGTGTGGACCTTGGTTGAAACACACTTGATCCGCTGCCCATTTCGTCAGTGAATAATAATAAAAACAACAAAGACGACAATTACTCCTGGTACAATGTGGGTCACGGTGATTAGTTTGCTTTATGACTATACTTTAAAAAAACAAATGTCAATTTTGAATTTAAAGGAAACTCTTAGTCACACATGAAAGGGAGGGATACAAAAGCAATCATCAACACAAGAGGATATCGCAATGAGCTAGATTTCACAATACCCCACAAAATTATGCTGTTGGGGCATGTATCACTGTGTGTGTGTGTGTGTGTGTGTGTGTGTGTGTTTGTTTTTGTGTGTGTGAGATATTGGTTGAAACAAATTGTAATTTTCATTGTATGGGCAAATATTGCTTCATCATAGCTGGCAGAAAACAGCAGTGAGGCATTATGAGCAATCGGTTGTGACAGTTGTGAAGGTTGTAGTCAATACAACACTGTATGTACGTGACGTCTTTGAGGTATCTGTGTTATTGTGGGACACAGCCAAACCTCTGTGTTAGGGTAGATCACTCATAGCAAGGTGTATTTACACACCTGAAAAGGCACTGTGAGTGTTGAGAACCCAAAAAATGTATTTATATCACACTAGAGATTAAAAGAGGCTTCACAAACAGGCGATAAAAAGAGCCACAACAGGGGGGGGGGGGAAGCAAAAGGGAAGAAAGAAAGAAAGAAAGAAAGAAAGAAAGAAAAAAGTACAGGATAAAAATTGCAAGTCAACTTATGAAAAGGCCTTTTTGTACAAATAGGTTATGAGAAGTAAGTGGGTTAAGAAGTAATAATAGACCATAGTGAAATTAGTTTATATAAATAAATGTCTGGTTTGCTCCTCTCTTATTGATATAACCCAACAGTGATTCGACCTCGAGCCAATTCATGTTACATGTTCCAAACACCTGGTGTCAGGGAAGTCTTTCCTGGGAAAGTCCTCAGGTGGACAGGAAGTAATGCGTTTTACGTTTCTAGTTTATTTACGTTACGTTACATGATAGGATAGTCACAGGCTATATTTCCATGCCAGAGTAACCTGGCTATTGTCGATACTCTGGTTTTAGTCAGATTAATCTGTGCACATGAACCTTTGATTATCCCTCCCTCTTTGACTGAGCAATAGTAGCCTCCTTCTAATAGAAGGCTTTCAGGTGATGTAAACCCAACTCTGGCGGCCATATTGGAGGTCCTCAGCCCATGGCCAACAGTGGCTGATTGTGTTTCTAAATGTCTCAATAGAATTTTATTTGGTTAATGTTTGTGTTGTTTTTGACCAGCAACTGATCATTTCATCACTGATACATCTGATTGATTTGGTGTTTGGTGTTTAGATAATGTTAGCTTGTTAGCTAGCTAGGCATAGTATCTGGTCAGCTAACCATCACTGTCTTGTTGTTAACACACCAGCTAACGCATCTAGTAGAAGCTAGCGTTAGCAGTGGCTAGTAATCACATGTTAACATGAACTAAATTAGCCTGCTGGCTGTTTAGCTAGCTAACAGTTTGTTCAGGTTAACTGCACTGAGTCTTCTCCAGCTGTGTTTTGGAGTAAACCTACACTTGTCTACATCCCCTATGCACAAATAAACTTTTAGACTTTGTTAAAAACAGGTATATCTAACATCTCCATTTTAATGAAATCAAAGATGGCTGCTGCCACCGGTGGTCGAAAGGTAGACTGCAATTGCTTTTCTAACAGCCTAGGTGCTATGAGACACAAGGGTCCTGTATCAGGGCTAGACAGCATGGTTAAAGAAATTGTCCCTCTCTCTTTTTCTAAATGATACTGTAGGAGGAGTGTTGTATGGATCCTTTAATGCCCTGTTATTGTGCCAGCTGTGATGATAACAGGAAGTGATTCAGCTCTGACGTGTGCATATGTGTGTGTGTGTGTGTGTGTGTGTGTGTGTGTCTGTGTGTGTGTAGTGGGGCTATTATTCAGATATGATCTTATTCATTCAATAAATAAGCTTCCATCTCGGAAAGACCATAATATCTGTTTCCTGGTTGACAGTCACGATTTGTCCACCCCACACCCCCCACACTCCCACCTCCACATACAAACACACAAGCATGTGCACACACAGATGAGCTCAGAAACACAACCTCTTACAAACACACATCCTATCTGGCTCTCTCCTATTGTTCCATCTGCATCACTCTCCTGTTTGGAACTAATTCACACTATCTCTCCATCCCCTTCATCAAGCCATTCCTTCCTTCCTCTTTTTTCCCTTGTTTTCTTGCACCTTCCTTACTCTCATCCTTCTGTGATTGGGGCTTACCTGATGTTCCCTGGAAATGTCCTGGCGTGGCAATGGAGATAAATACAGAATTATCTGCAAATATGATTTTTCCCAGGTCTTCCACCCACCCCACCCTCCCTCCACCCATCCTTTCCCTTGATCCTTCCCTCTGTCTGTCATCACAGGAATGTCTTTCCCAACAGCTGTGTTAAGAATGCAGCCGCAGTCATAGATGAGAAAGTGATTTCACTTCCTGTGTGGGGAAGATTTCCCACCAGTGACCATACCGACACCACGAATATGGCAAATAGGGTGAGTCTACGGCGTGTCACTAAAGGCGGCTTTATTTGTGGGATGCGCTGCCTTTCACAACCTCAGTCATCCCAGGAATGCCCTCTGCATCACAGACAGGAACCAGAGAACCAGGATCCCCCTCGCCTCTCCTCCACTGTCACCCGGCCCACAAAGACCTGCCCGGGTCCCCTGTCCATCCATCCACCCTTCCATCCTCTCATCCATCATCCATGCATCCATCCATCCGTCAGCCTGTGGCGGGACCCAGCGCGGCCGACAGACGTGAGCTGCCGCCGGGTTGAGTCTTCTCTTACGAGGGCCCCTCTCAGAGCTGTCCAAGGGCCCTGTCGGAGCCTGGAGTGCCCCGCCAACTCAATCTTAGTAGTGGACAAAGTGAAGTGGACGGGAGCCAGCCCATCAGTCTCCATTATGGGACAGCGTTGTTGCTTCGCTGTCGTGTTCCTGTGGTACTCCAAGGGAGATGCTGTCTCGTACATCATCGGGAAACAAAGGGCCTGGTTAAGGGGGAGGTGGGAGAGGAGGTGGGAGGAGGTGGGTCCTTCCTGCCCCTGAAACATGCACACACACACACACACACACACACACACACACACACACACTCCAACCCCCTCCTCAAGCTACACAAGCCCCAGATCCTGAATTCACCCCCCTCCATTCCCCACCTTTGCAGGAACCAGATCTTGCCTCAACTTGAAGTTAATTTCAAGACTTCAAGATGAGCTATCCATCCTTTGAAAAAGTTAACACCTGCTCTCAGCAAAAAAATAAAAATCAACACAATTATTAGTGCACTTTAAAGGATGGTCATTTGTTAGCAAAATGGGCTTCAGGTAACGTAAGTTAAGTGTTGGGAGTTTCTTGAATTTCCACCCATTTCCCCCAAAAAAACAAATAAATATACTTTGAACCACTTTTTACAGCCACTGTATATAGAAGGCATATATTTGTAGCTGTGTGATTTAGCAGGCAAAAGGCCCGATAGAGAGGGTCCCTGTAAGAGAATAGGGGGAGAGCCCCCGGCTACAGTATCTGACAAGCAGAACATTAGCATAGCAATGGGAAGCTCCACTGCGACTAGCTCAGCGACTACTGTAGCTCTCATCCTCCCTCCCCCATTTAGAGCTGAGGCTGTCAATCGCACCCAAAACCTCTGCGATCCCTGTGATGTCGGTTCATGTAACAGTTAACTTACTTGCAATCGGGTATTTTTTATATCGAGTAATTCATTATAGAAACTAAATTTGAAAATGTCACTTAGGCTACTGATGGCCGTTAATTGAGCAAATAACAAAATATGTATGACGTTATTGTCATTAAGTAAAAACAGAATAGGATTAAATGTCGGTAAATTTTAGTGTATTATAATTGAAAATTGGTCTGGCCCACCTATCATCTGCAAAAAAAAAAACAGTGGTCCGAGGCTTTTTATTACAGGGACCCGTATTTTCAGAACAAAAAACATTTTCAGGACTGAACTGAAATGTCTTGGTAATAAATTGATAAGCATACTTGGCCAGTGGGAAAAGAAAGACATGAGAAAAAAAGAAGTTCCTCTTGATTTTTCCAAAGAGTACAAGGGAGCACCATTACCGCCGTCAACTCCAGTGCCAGGCCAACTATTATGTTGTCATGAAATGCATTAATAAATATGTGTGCGTGTGTGTTTCTGTAACCATGTAAATGAATGGACAGAGAACACACTGAGGCCCATTGTAAACAGAAAGGGAGTGAGTCACAGAGTGTGGATAGATGGGTTATGTTAAAGCTCCAGTTCAATGTATGGAGACTTTCATTCAGAAATAAAATATTTAAGTAAAACTCACTAAACTCAAGTATTGGCTATCTAAGTCCCTTACTTACAAAATAGTAACTTTTGAGATTAAATTCAGTTTTTATATACTATATATATATATATATATAACCTTTTTATATATACAATTAAAATATGCTTTCATTTGTGATATTTAGCATTTACATCTATGTAAGGGATGCTATTCTATCTGACTAGATGAAGCAATAATTCACGTGGAGGTGTACATTTCCAAACCTTTGAAAAGGGCCATGAAATAATATTTTTCCCGCCACTTAGATGATACAAACATTTTTGCAGCTTCAATGTACCTGTAAAACCTATACCAATATTTCACGTTGGAGATGTTGCAGGGCATGGAATGGACCTTTAATCAGCACAGACAAATGGAAAGGTTGTGTAACTGAGTATGCTAATCAGTCCCACCAGGATCTCGCGGCGTTTTTTTCTGATTATTGCGGCCCAAAATGATTGAATTTGCAGCGGCTTTCATCAAAATTGCGATGCAATTTGCAATATTTTTCATGTTATCTTGTGGTAAAACTTCTACAGTTTTACCATTGGTTACTGGTTACCAAACCAGTCTACAGTTTGCCATTGTAGCACTTGTAAAAAGATATATTTTTTAATACCTGCCCTTCAATGTTTTGTTTAATAATATACTGTGGCATGTAGTTATTTGGTCAGTTCCAGGTTTATTGCACCTGCCAGTAGATGGCGGAGTGAGCGGTTTGTAGTTCATTTTACTGGAAGACATAGAAGAAGGCGAGTGGGAGTGGTTGGTCTGTGCTGATAGTGGGGGAGTGGTGTGTGTCCGGTGCTACTTTATAGCCAACTTGCATGCTTTACAAAATATTGCTGTGAAGTAATAAAATTAACGTTTTCTACACCACTAATGCAGTCGCTGTGTAAATGGTGTAACACCATCACATCATTAGTTGACACATCACGTTCCTAATCTGTCAGGTCTCTCAGTGCTGCCAGTTTGACACAGAGACAAGGAGAGAGAGGTCCGGAGCGGAGAACGCACATCTAACTAGTCACCGGCCTGTTAGCAGCAAATCAACCTGAACAGTTTATAAAATGATTAGGCTACAACACGGCGCGGCCCATCCAACCGGCCCAAAGACCCACCGGGATTCGTCCCTGTTGTCCCGATTGGCTATTGTCCTCGTGTGTAACCATATCAAAGGCTCAGGATAACAAGAAATCAAATGGTGCAAATTGCATATTTAAATAAAAAAACAACCCCCCGAACATGTAGGAGTGGTAATGTGGAAGCATTGTGCCAATTTGATCATTTTATGCGGGAATATTAAGTGGTTTTGGCAAAATTGCAAGCTCTTGCAAGTATTACGGCAGTTAGTTGAACTTGCGTTAATACTTGCGATCGCAACATCCTGGAGGGAGTGGCTAATTAAGTTAGGGAAATGGCTTAAAGGGGAATTCTGAAATTTTGAAACCAGAAACCTTTGTTTAACCTCTTCCAACTCACCTCATCTTTCAGATTTCAGAGCGAGACTTCTGTTTCTGGTTTAAAAAAGGTCTATCTCCTTTCTGTAATGTTGTCAGACACTTCTAATAACAATCGGAGCCTGTCAGTGGCAAAAACAAGCACTTTTAGTGGACGAACTTTGATCGGCGCACATGCCCCTGAAGATTACGTTGCAGCTATAGCAACCTGTTTTGCGACTCTCGGCTGAGGCGATCTACTGGAGCAATTCCAAAACTTTTTGTACCAATTGTGGGGTATAAATGACTAATATGTACAATTAGAGCCCAGGATTAAAAATACCGTAATTCCCCTTTAAGAGCGGGGCAATTCAATTACAAAAGGGGGCGCTGTCTCTCAAAGAAATCAGTTTCCAATCAATCACTGTAACTTTATCTCAGCATGATGGACTTCTTCGTCTCATCGCTGTCATCTTCTTCTCTGGTGTTCATACCAGTTAAGAACACGTGAGGAAGCGGCTGAATATGAGCATCAGTCCAGACTGCGGTTTGTCCTTGCTTCATTTTGTAGCTTTCCAAGTCTCCTTACACCCATAAACCCTTACGTTTCGGGGTCGTTTCTTGTAATTGGTTCAGATTATGTTCTTGCCCCTTACAATTAATAAATAAACCATGTCCACATGATGGAGCATGCCCTGTGTTTTAGGTGACCTCTTCTTCATCTTGGTTCCGTTGGCTTTCATTTGGAAGATCGGAGATGAGCGAAAACCTGTTTCACTTTCACTTCCCTAGCAAATGGGTGCTACTTGTAAAGCTGTATTACCTTCTGTTTCCAGCAATTTGGGGACAAACGTCTTAACGTTAAGTCTGTAGAATGTAAATATGCAAAGGTTGTCCCAGGTGGACAACCTTTGCCTCAGCAGGCATCCTCCCTGTTGAAGTGTCCTTGGGCAAAACACTGAATCCCTAACAGCTCCAGGGCTGCTGTTCTGTAGCTAACCCTGACCCCTGACCTCTCTATGGAGGGGGGCAAGGGGACAGAGAACAGAGTACAGAGTACAACACTAAAAACAAACAGTACACACCCCACCTAGGCCACTTTAGTATTTCAAAGAAAGGTGGTAGCTTCTATCAAAGCAATAATAGCAGTGATATATGGAGCAGTTCTGCCCCATTGCTTTATCGTTTACTGATTATTTTCTGAGGCCTGATTTATAAAAAAAAAAGTACTTGGATTTCATCCTCAGCGTGATCTGGACATCATTTTTCAAATACCACTGTTTCCCCAGAAATGTGTCTGAAACAGCACATGAGCCATACAACACTTAAACTAGCCATTCAAACCAATACAGCTAAAATGATCTATTCTATCTGTTATATGTATTTCAATGAGATACAGTTTTTGGTTTTAAAGTTTTTGTTTGTATGTTCTGTACATTCTGTGCTGCTGGTGACATTATGAATTCTCCTACTACACATTAATGATGTGCACTGCAAAAAATACTAAAGCACTTCAACTCGGCCAACTCTTGGAGGTTTGAGGTCTCATGAACTGACATAGATTTAGGTCAGGAAAAGAGATAGCAGAATAGCTTAAGATAGCATTAAAATTAATAAAATATTACAAAATATATACTAGATAATAATATAATACTAGAAGTTACTACTAACTAGAAGTCACTAGCAGCTAGGTGGGCACTAGCTACCTAGACAAACATTTCAAAAGCAGTTGTACACTTGCAATTATTTATGGCCTCCAAGTATTTGCAGGCCATAAACAATTTAGCAGCATCAAGAGCAGCTGTTACTCACTCCGTTAGCTAGCATTACAAGCCAACAAATTACCGGCTAGCCTATCAGAAACATTAGCATAAGCTATGTGAAAAATTAAAGATTCACCTGTTAAGAACAGCGAACACTCAAGAAAACAAGAAACTAAACTGCAATCATGAAAAAACATAATTATAGCTTGCTAGCAACATTAGCAAACAATTAAATGTAGTCTGGCCAAAGGCTGATTTAAAATGTTTTGTACTTTAAAGCTTTAATTCAAGCCTATGACGATCTGCACAATATAAAAATGTAGTTAAAAATTATGTTGCAAATACTGTTTTAAAGAACAAGTATATATTGCTGGAAATGCTGAAGAACAGTTACAGTATACTATTAAATCATTTTTAAAAGTATTGCAACTGCATTGATTTCCTCTTATCGGTGTAATTTGACAGGGGTGACAAAGGCCGATCAAGGCTACATGTTAGCTCTGCCCATAATCAATATGGTTGTTTGTAGATAAAAACATTTATTATTATTATTATTATTTATATTTGATATACAGGAATATCTGTTTTGTCTATGATGTGTGTTTATTTGTCTGTCCCTGCAAATGGAATCTCCTTGACCAGTGACCAATAAATATGTTTTAATGCATCATATTATATTGTGTATACTTACATTTCCAGAGTGTTGTCACATATGTGTGCTCATCGATCGAACGGCCTTCACAACTAGACTCAATGATGTGGAAATATTGGGCACGGATTTATAGAGGTCTCATTCATCTCTCTCTCTCTATCTCTCTCAATCTCCCTCTCTCTTTCTCTCTCTGAGCATCAGTCTATCTCCACTAAATGACGGATCATTCCACCACAAATGCCACAGCAGTGAAAGTGGCCCAATTCATCAGCCATGATCTGCTCACTTTATTTATGTGTGTGTGTGTGTGTGTGTGTGTGTGTGTGTGTGTGTGTGTGTGTGTGTGTGTGTGTGTGTGTGTGTGCACGCGCACGCCGCGCATGTGTGTTTTATACTCCTGGGTGGGTGAATAATCCTGGGTGGGTGAATAACAGTGTTTGATCTTTTTCTCCCGGAGGACTTTCTTTCCGATCGCTCCTGTTTCTCTCTCTCTGTTTCTCACTGTCTCACTCTCTCAAATTCAAATAAAGCTTTATTGATTGTGCTTAAAACACAATTGAAAACTTTGAAGAAGAGCTGGATCTTGCAATACGGCAGGCCTGTGCAATTCATTACGTGAACAAAAAATGTAAATAAAAAAAACAAAACAAGTTCGAGTGACTTGTTAACCATGTACGTTCCACCAACAAAACATTTCCTCCGACACTATTTTAGAAGGGCACAGTCATAATCCATGCCAGAATAAACCAGTTCTCTGCCAGACCTGTCTCCTAAAACAAAGTGTGGAGAAATGGATTGCCGAGTGAGACTATTAGCTTGCTAGCTAGCCTGGCTAACAAATTGTGTCATAGCCTTTGGTGAATGTAGCAGTATTTAGGAGATGGGATGTTTCCTCTGATTCTGTGGTGCTAAAATTGGCTTTTCTGTCACATATTGTTGAAATGCTGCCAATTTTTTGTTTTGTTTTTGTTTAGCTTATTATAGCAATGAATTTACCCCATACATCTTAAGTATTTTGAGGGTACTTAAATCTTTTTTTCAAAAATCAGACCAACCTTGTTTCTGTGACAATATAGATGAATTGTGTCTTTCTTATGAGAGGGTGTGTGACATCAAACTGAAGTACAGTATTTAGCCAGTGTTCATTATGTTTTATGTTTCCATTTCCTGTATTCTTATTTATATATTTTTTTTCTTTGCTGTATCCTGTTATTTGCTGCGGCAATGAACACAATTCCTCACAGGATTAATTCATGTTTTGTCTAATTGTAGGCACGGTGGTGCAGTGCTTGCACTGCTGCCTCACAGCAAGAAGGTCCTGGGTTTGATTCCCGCCTGGGGCGCTGTTGAGTCTGGGGTGCCCAAGGTGGGTTATCTCCTGGGCCTTTCTGTGTGGAGTTTGCATGTTCTCCCTGTGTTCACGTGGGTCTCCTCCTGTAAAGAACCCCATCTAAAAACATGCAACATCCAGTCGACTATCCCTGACGAAGATGGCGACATACATCTGGAATTGGTCCCCGGGCGCTGGTGTTGTCGGCTGCCCTCTGCTCCCTGGCTGTCCTGGAGGAAGATCGGCGGGGATGGGATAAGAAGCAGTAAAATCATTCAACTCGGACACTCTACCCTGCGTGTGTGTGTGGTGTTCAGCGGCCACTTCCCCCCCCCCCCTGCATGTGTTGTGTATGATGTTGCAACGTTCAAATCAGCCACTTCCATTATTTTGTCACATTGACTGATAGGATGATCTAATCAATACCTTTCTTTCTTTCTTTCTTTGTAGGAAGCACAGATCCCCTCCATCATCCCACTCTTGTCCAGTCTGGTCAGTCAGCCAGTCCACAGGGTATATGCAGGAAGAGCTACGCCTGTTTTATAATGACTACACACACATACACACATACACACTTCTGCACACACTGGACTCGCACATATGACAGTGAGCGAGCAAACACACCCACACACACTGTTATGGAAATTAACTGGAAAATGTTGCATGATGATCTGCTGTCAATGATGTCATTCATCACTGACTGTACATATCATAGACTGTCTATTAATTCACTTTGTATCCAACATGTTTTCTCTGTCTTCTTACACAATTTATCAGCTGGGACATTTCACAGCCATATTTCCTGTACTCTTGTTATTTCTGGCAAAGAATGCATCGCCATTTCCCCCCAGGCAATTTACATCATCTAAGAGTAATGTTGGATGGTTTTCAAGTATGGTAGTCAAACTTGGCAGGAATTAGTCGCTGCTGAACATCCCCAAAACTTCACGTGAACTCACATTAAAGTAATCTATCTGACACGCTTAACCAGAGTGGCTTAACTGCGAGTGACTTGAATTGATGGGCCGCTCCATTCTGACCAATTGTGGGCAGGTGCACACACATCTATGCCGTGGTGGAGCTACAAAGTTTAGAACAGGAAAATGATGTATTTTTTGCTGCTTTGGTATTGCCTTACAAAACGCCAGGTTGTCGTAACGTGTTAGCAAAGCTAACTAGAAAGCGCTAATTAGGTAGCCCGTACTCTCCTTGTGCAGAAGGTTCTATTGATGTTCCTACTGATCACCAGTAGAGGGCCATATGAGTCATAGATTACTTACTGCCCCTTTAAGCCATGTTAAATACTTACAACACCCATAACAACTGAAGACAGTATAAATTAACTGAAGTATAGTTAGTATAATATAAGTTTAGTTTTTCCAAAAAAGTAAATGAAGCATTTCTTTCTTTATTTAGATATATGGAGCTGATATTGTGCTTTTATTAATAACGGGATCCGGTGATATTGTGCTTTTATTAATAACGGGATCCGGTCCAGTCATTGGCATCCACCTCTAATATGATGGATATGATGCTGATTGATTGATTACATATTTAATGGAGAATTGATCAATACCTCACTGGTGGTCTATGGGTAGAGTTTAAACTGAATTGATTCCAATGAATTATTTTGATCAGATCTCATACAAGCATATGAGGAAAAGAATGAACACTTTTGGGGGAAATTTTTTGGCATCGAAATGGTCAACTTTAAAGATATTGGCCGAAAATATCAAACTTCCATCCAAAAACATTGGTATCTGTATCGCCTTTCTAAAGGCCACACCATTTCATTCCAAAATGCTGCATATTCAATTTGGGGGGAAAAATGTTCATCATAAATATCCACATATGTTTGTCTGGGTGGGTGGATGAAGGACAGATGGCTACACACATACAGTGCACATGTAAAAAAATAAAATAAATAATAATAATAATAATCTGTAAAGTGAAGATGTTTTCAAAAATAATGAAATGAAAAGTTTCTAAATATTTTAAAAAAAATAGTATGAAGAGCAGTACAAACAAACATCTAAGACCAAATTTATATAAAGAAATCTAGGGTGCCTAAGACTTTTGCACAGTACTGTGCATACAGACACACATGCACATACACATCCCACTTTTTCCCCCTCTGATCTGTCCATCCTTCCTGAAGCTTTGGCAGATGTTTGGAATACAAACAATACAAACTGGTCGTCAGCATCAATCGTCTTTTCTGGAGCTGCTTCAGATTTTACGATGCTGCTTGGGAGATTTTTGCGAGCAGTAGTGTTTTTAGATGATCATATTGTGATGAAATAAAATGTTGAAAACATGATATGAACCCTGGGACTTCCACTCTGGAGATTTTCTTTAAGAAGCCGTTTTAAGGATTCAGGGTAAGGGTTTGGTTAATGTTAGAGTTGGGGAATGAAGTCAATGGCATATCATTAGAAATTACAGTGTCCTATTCCAAAACACTATATTGATTTAGAGAAAAAAAGCTAATATCTCCGTAAAATCCGTTTTGTGCTATCTAGTAAAAAGCGACTCCTACTTTAGAGTAGAGCTTTTGGAATGAAAGAAGCAATGTGTGTGTAGGTGTGTGTGTGTGATACACAGTGGGAATTTAATGCTGCTTATGGCTATCTCATACTGTTCATATGAAAATTATGTAAACTAGACATAAATCGTCCTCTTCTCGCTTTCACAAGCCTTGTCCCAAAATTGTAGCCACAAACACGCACTAACACACACACACACACACACACACACACACACACTATGGCCTTGATGAGTAATCAAGAGTCCTCTCAGAAGTGCTCTTTGGCGGAGCAAGGGAGACGTTTAAACATCTAACCATTCCCATAAGAACTCTTCAGAGACAGAACCATATCATCTGTGTTTTCAGGTTCCAGTAAGCAGGGACAAGTATTTTCTGCTTCTGGTTCTGTTTACATTTTGTTTTAGTGATATTTCCATACAGATTCCAGTTTAGGAAATGAGTTTCAATGGGCTTTGAAGTGGCCTTGAGCTGGATGAGATGAGGGGACGACGTGCAACAGGAGTCAGATTTGAACCTACAAATATATTATGGTATGTGCTGGTACAAGTAAATCACACCTCAAACCAAACTACAGGCTACAATGAGACACAGAACTACTGTCCAGGGTCGCAATGTAAGCATTGCTAGCTTAAATCTGTGTAGGCTAAATCAATCTACTGCATTATAGCTACACATCTCACTTTCAAACCCGCTATTACAGAGCTTCTCTCGCCATATAAAGAGTCAATCCATTTAAACTGTTAAAAGTTAAACACGTTTGATGACTTTGTAGGTCACCATTTACCAATACTAGCAACAATTATTAGCATGGCCTGCCCTCTATTGGTAAAGGGTGAACAACACTTAATAACAGTGTAAGGCACACAGGACATTATGAAGACCGTATAGCTCCTGAGAAAAAAACTTGAAAACGCGAAAGTTGACTCCATGCTACCACTTTAGCATATACTATGTTGAGTGATAGTAGGTTTCATGCTAACACTTTAGCATGTACTATGTTGAGTGATAGTAGGCTCAGTGCTAACACTTTGGCATACCCTATGTTGAGTGATAGTAGGCTCCATGCTAACACTTTAGTATACACTATGTTGAGTTAAAGTAGGCTCTATGCTAACACTTTAGCATACACAATGTTGAGTGTTAGGCTCCATGCTAACACTTTAGCATATGCTATGTTGAGTGTTAGTAGGCTCCATGCTAACACTTTAGGCTATACTATGTTGAGTGTTAGTAGGTTCCATGCTAACACTTTAGCATCCATCCATCTTTAGCCAAATCTATGTATGATTTTCTACCCTATTAGTGACAGGGGGAATTGCGTTAGGTCTAACTAAACAGCTTTTACCTTTTAGCTAATATTAACTAGATAACTAAATATTAACCAATATTAACTCAGGCTACCGTTACTTGAAACACAAGAAATTGATTTTGAAGCGCATGTTATTGGCCACAGAAAAAAACGTCACTGAGACAATGTTTTGGTTAGTGGTCCCTTTACACTCGACTAGTCAAGCTAACTACTCTCACCGTTTAGTGGAAACCTCACCTAACTTACTGGTCTCTCTCTACTCTACTCCACTCTATTGTACTTCTTCCTTACATCACCACTCCTTTTCAAGCTCCTCTCTCCTCCCTCAAACTTCAACAGCATGATGATAAAGATGACAATGATCACAATGGGGATTTTAACAGGGCTGATGGTGTTTTGGCACAATGCTTTTCCAACTCACAGAGCAACACTACATGGCCACTGCGTGGCACATTCATCTCCTACATCTAGCTGAGGAGAAGTGCCCCCGCAGCGTGTCCCACAATGACCTTCTAACTCAAACAGAAGCATTCATTCATTCATTCATTCATTCATTCATTCTCTTCTCACGCAATCCTTTTAAGGGTGGCAGGGGTCTGGAGTCTATCCCACTATGTGTGGAAGGCAGGGACACCTTGCACAAGTCTCCAGTCCATCACAGATAGACAGACACACAGAAAGGACTGGGAATCTGGCTGTGAGGCCACAATGTTAAACTCTGAGACACCAGGGAAAAAAATATAGACTTTTGATTTGGGAGTAGGAGGAAGGGGCGGGGGTGGGGGGTGGGGGGTGGGTGGGGGAGTCAACGAGGTTGAAATTGTTGATTCCACTCATAATAATAATAATGATGAGTGTTAGAGAGAAGGTGAAAATGGATCATCAAAACGACAACAAGCACTTGATGTTGAAGAGAGGAAGTTCAAAAGACTTGGAAAACAGGAGGGCAGCAGGGCAGCTCACAAGATTCTTTATAACATGGTGCTAATGATAATGGCGATGATGATGATGATGATGATGATGATGATGAAGATAAGTGAGAATTTAATTAAAGGACTCAACCCAAGACCTGGGCTTATATGCATCAAGTCTTGGTCAAATGGTATTTCTCCAGTACATAATAATATATTTGTAGCTTTACCTGTTGCTATTGAATTCAATTTGATACGATTTGTTTTATTGTTTTTTACAAAGCGCTATAATAAAGTTTAAGGTTATTGGTGATGCCAGATCCTCCTCAGACATGTTAGCTGTGTGCTGGCGCCACCTATTGGTCGAACACATCCACTGTCATAGAGAATGGCTCAGGTTTCCCAAGGTATCTTGAACATAGACGATGCTTACAATGATATACATCATGATTTCATATACGTTATCATAGGCGCCGGTTTTTTGTTTTTTGTTTTTTTTACCTGGGGGTGCCTTACAAAATGTAATCCACACATTGACTACTAATAGAGCTACTAAACGATACTAAACGATTTTCACGTTTATTTCACGTACTTCATGTGTATCATCCAATCAAGTTAAACAACTATTGCGGTCAAGTGAGCCGCGCTTTAAGTTTTGTTGCGCGTCTACTACGGTAAAGACGCAGCGTTGTCCCAAAGACGGCTGAGCGACGTCTAAATGAAAAATAACGTACCGTACTAACGTACACTAATAGACGCGCAACAAACTTGGTCGCAGTAATCACCCGCATCAACTAACCGCAATAGGATTTTTTTTTAAACTTTTCATCAACGGGTAGGCTAATATTTTGGATGAACGCCTTGGTCTCCAAAATGTGCATTGCCATTTAACGTGACTTTACCTGGATAAATAAAGTTTTCAAAGAATGCCCAATTGGGACAAAAAAAACGTCGAACTTGACTTGAACTGGAAGGATACAAAGGGGGTTTTGAGTGGGCTTCCTGGGTCCGGGGGGTCACGAAACTTACCCGGCGCATAAAGAAGGATTTAGACTTTCAAGTGGAAAAGTGAAAAACGGCAAATGTGCAGTTATGAGGTTTTCGAGGCGGCAGTGGGGTTTGTCAGATGTGTCGCCTCAGCTCTGAACCCTGCAGTCCCTCTGAAGCCTTGCCAACCAGACGGCCATCAAACAGCAGCAGCAACAAACGCTCTGACAAGATGGTTTCAAGGCATTTCGGGGCAAAACTTCTCAATGCCATTCCTGTTTCTGCCCTCGCTCTCTTCTCTTTCCCCTCGTTATTTTCAGACCTTATTCTCGTCTTTAATCTTTTCTTCACTTCTTTTTTCTTTTTTCATCTCTTCTGTGCGTCTCCTTTCTTCTCTTGTTCTCTTCTCTTTTCCTCTCTTCTTCTTTTGTACCTGTACTGGTTGCTGTGGAGGTTTTCTTGCTGCTGCATATTATTGTGTAGGATTTATGGTGTTATTCTCTTTTGTGATGTAGTTGATCTCCAAGTCACTAAGTTAGACGCAACACATTTGGTTCAGGTTGTGAAGAGATCACAAAGATGAAATTCTAAAGATTTGGACACACGCACAAGCGATAGTCACACACATCCGCACTCGATAATAACACCTGCAATACCACACTTTGTCCACTAGATGTCAGACAAATCACTTAAATGACCAGGCTAATTCATATTCTGCATCTCTAAATTGAACAACAGTACTTAAATACTGTGCTGTCAGATAACACACAAATTCACTTGGCAAAATAATAGTCTGGTACTTTGTTTTGAGTCATTTGAAATGTACACGTCTTTATATTTCAGCAACGGGAAGTCAAATTTAAAGATCATTCTTGAATATCGGCACAAAATATCGTCTGCTGGAAGCTTCAATCCAAAAATATCCGTATTGGTATCAGCCGTCCTAAACCAGTATCAGCCAAATCCTGGCCACAAGGACACAGAGAGCAGATAAGTTGAGCATGTGAGGGTCCAAAAGAAGGGAACAAGGAAGCCATAGAAGCGAACAAGGAAACGAGGGAGGTGCCAACTTTACATGTTGGAACGAAGCAAGGTTTGTCCTGGTCATCACATGTGATGCGTAACCATACACTAATAGCTCTTTTATCAGCTGGAAGTCATTGTATTTTGGCCACTCTATGCATTCATGACTGTCTTTTCTTGTAGAAAGAAGAACCTGTTGCTTTCCTCACAGTGTTCAATTTGCCCTTTGAATTTCTAATGTAATTACTTATATGAAAATGAGGGATGAGGGCATGGCGGCGGAGAGATGATGTATGAGCACGAACACTTCATCTGTGTTTAATGGAGGGGGAGAGAGAGAGAGAGAGAGAGAAGCTGTGATAAGATGCTTTTTGAGGGAGGGAGATGGCGAGAGAGATTGCATTTTTAGGTATATACATTTTTTTGGGGGGTACATATTGCTGTCGAGGTTTAACACTGAAAAAGTACATTGTCACATTCTCTGACTCTCACACTTCAAAGCGATCTGTCATTTTCTTTACATCCATGTGTACATCCAACACAAATTGGTGTTACTTTCAACTCAGTATATGATGCAAGCTCTTGGCCCTGTGTAGTTTAATGGGCAGAGCAAGGCACTAACACTGACAGGGTTAAGGGTTCTATTCCCTAGAGCAAGGCACTAATTAGGCCAGGGTTAGGGGTTCTATTCCCTAGAGCAAGGCAGTAATACTGCCAGGATTAGGGGTTCTATTCCTTTGAGCAAGGCACTAACACGGCTAGAGTTAAAGGTTCTATTCCCTAGAGCAAGGCACTAATTAGGCCAGGGTTAGGGGTTCTATTCCCTAGTGCAAGGCACTAATACTGACAGGATTTGTGGTTCTATTGCCTAGAGCAAGGCACTAATACTGCCAGGATTAGGGGTTCTATTCCTTAGAGCAAGGCACTTACACCGCTAGAGTTAGGGGTTCTACTCTCTAGAGCAAGGCACTAATACTGCCAGGATTAGGGTTTCTACTCCCTAGAGCAAGGCACTAATACTGACAGGGTTAGGGGTTGTATTCCCTAGAGCAAGGCACTACCACTGCTAGAGTTAGGGGTTCTACTCCCTAGAGCAAGGCACTAATACTGACAGGGTTAGGGGTTCTATTCCCTAGAGCAAGGCACTACCACTACTAGAGTTAGGGGTTGTATTCCCTAGAGCAAGGCACTCTCTGCTCACTCAAGGAGCTTTGGATAATAGTATCAACTAATTGACTAAAATGTTATTTGTAACTGTACGTTGTGTTGAAAAGTAACACAAATGTCAAAAATGTCAAACTCAATCATGCTCTTGTTCTCTCTCTCTCTCTCTCTCTCTCTCTCTCTCTCTCCCCTTCTTACCTCTGGCTTGGCTTCAGCGAACCATTTCAAAAGGATTTTTTTCGCTCAGTAAAGTCTTTTACAGCTTTAGCCAGAATTCACCCGCAGAATTGTGAATCAACACATAATGTTGCCACTGAAAACACAGACATACAAATATAACCTTTTGGTGTTTCCTTATATCTGTGGACTCATCATTCTTCAAGTATTACGAAAAGGAAAGTAATGCCCCCCGGCAGTTCCTAGCGAGTGGTAAAATAGATTTGCACAAGGCATATTAGTTGTCATTGAGACGATGACATTTTACTAATTCATAAGCGTAATGCTTGCACAACTGGCATTTTAATATCATGCCCCTGGTAAGCTCATAAATATAACCTTGTTTCTGTGACAAGTGGAGATGGGAGAAGAAATTCTATTATTTTCAAAGCGTGGGAAATGAAATATGAATATCGTCTCGCAGGCGAACACATTGGTAATAATAATCCTGCAGAATCCGGAGGACAGGGAAAAACATTACTTGTCAGTCGTTGAGGTTTTCTACCTCCGCATTTTCAGGAAGGGACTTGAGGAGGGATAAATGGGGATAGCCTCCCTCATGTTAGCATGGCGTTTTCCGTGCAGCCACCTTGCTATCTATAGATTTCAGTGAATACATGTGTTCAAACATTATCGACCTGCTTACCATTCGCCCTATTAAACAAATAACTCACTGCACATTCAACATTAATAAGTGTTATCAATGTAAATGTAGTATCCTCCTGTGTCTCATACTACTCAGTCAAATGATTATTTTCCCTCAAGCTGTACAACCCCCCATTATGCTGTATTTGTATATCACTGTTGCGCTTTCTATTGTCCATCTGTTGTGATAAAGTTGCAACCAGTAGAATTTGATGACTTTGTCGACCCGTTGAGTCCCTTAGTGGTAGTGTTTTACATCAGTCAGCCAGTCAGTCAGTCAGACAGACAGACACCCAACAGCCCTCTCTCACTTCGTATTGAATGATGCTCGCTCAACCGATGTTACAGCCTCACTAATGTACGCTTTGCAACTGCAGTGGCTAATCTATGCATGAAAAACAATTGTCAGTGAATATTTTAGTTCCAACTGGATTGAGCTAGCAAAGCAGTTTCACATAATGGGTGTGGAGTTGGGCCAGTCAAAATAAAACATTTTAGCTAACAGGCTACAATGTTATGATACTGAAAGACAGCTAACCTATTGGAGCGTAGCAACATGGCAGATTCTATCTGTTCTTTTTGACAACACATTGGGTGTATGATGTAGTTATCGTGATTATTCCAGGACTGGAACTTAAACTTCATTCAACAGTTGATGCTGCACACCTAGCTAGGTGTTGTGGGACTGGACAGCATCTGGACTTGTCATTTGATTTGTTCATGAATGAACATGTACAGCAGTTCAGAGTGAGACAGTTCACTTCCTGTTTGGGTTGAGGCACTTCCTGTACAATCGGTGGGAAATTGTACCTGGGACCGACAACACATAATCACATAGAAAGCAACATAGGCTACAGAATAAACCAATTCTCTCGGTGGTGGACAACTTTTTCCACAGCCATTATATTAATTCATTTTAGGACGATATATTGAGGTAAATATTCTACTTGGAGGAGCTTTAATGTTATCTGTTGCACAGAAGTTATTTATCCGACTTTTCAAATTCTTCTGACCTTGCAGATGTAACAGATATGTACTTGAATATGATTATCCTAGCCCATACAGTACATATCCTATGGACCTTATTCCCTGAGCGCCCATTATGAACTCATGTCACACTTAGGAAACTATACCCAGAACAGTAAGTGCAGCCCAACTATGTCCTACTGTTGTGAGAACTGGAAAAACATTCATCATTTCACAGATTCCATACTTAAAAACATATTATAATTGAATGGAACTCAAGAATCCAGAGGAATATACACTCACATAGCTAGCTAGCAGAATCTAGGGGAGCGTATATATGTTCCCAGGGTCCTAAGTTCCCAAGGACTTACGTTACCAGGGTCCTATATGTCCTGCCCCTATGAAAGTCTGCATGCCACTGTTTTATTGTAACGATATCACTGCATTGGTATTTGGACATTTCAGCAGTGAGATGTCAGTCACAGCTAAAAATATTATTATGGTGTTCAAAATCATCTATAGATTAACTAGCATATGCTACTCGGAGGCAAAAACAAACTGGATTAAATGAGATACTTCAGTCAAGATGTCATGTTTTTTATATTAGTTAGAAGACAGATGTGAAGTGTGAGAGTTAGATTCAAAAACATGTATACTAGGCTAGTTTTTACCCAAGGAAGCATTAAGCTATGACCTTTGGTGATTCCATGACTCCAACCATTTGACTACACTTGACGTTCCCTCAAGTGTAGGCCGATTATATTGAGAGCAATATGGCAGTGCTGAGGAACAGAAAACCCCTTTGACGAGTTCCCAAAATAACCAATGTCATATTAAGCGAATACAGAGCTGGGGAACATCTTTTTCAGGTTCCCATTATGTGTTATATAGAGCTGGGGAACATAGGACCTTGGGAACATAGGAATGACCCCGAATCTAGCCTAGCTGCAGTCTCTAGCTAACTTCCCACGAGGGCTCAAGCTGATGAGTGTGTTAACATATTCTTGAATATCCTTGCTGGCATTGAACTTCAAGTAAGATATTTTGTATATTTTGATAAAGGAATCTGTGCCTTGGTTTGATTTTATTTGTAATATACCAGGTCCATTCACATTCAAGAGAATACTGTTTATGTCTCATTTGAGCTGTGTGGGTTGAGTCTGCATTGAGTGATATACCAAAACCCGAAGACGGTTTTGTTATGCCAGTGTCATAATACCATCATTAAAAGCTGGGACGTCTTAAACCTTTATATCTACTAATGAATTCTACTTGGATTCAACATTGAAGGCTGAAAACAGAAAATCTTTGCAATCCCCAGGAGGTTGTGATATAATTAATCAACCAATATGGGTGTTTGAAGGCCAATTATACTCATACAAATATTTTTGGGATTGAAGCTACTGATAGATAGTTTGTGCCAATATCATTGTCATGGCAACAACGTCCCATAAATTTGTTCTTGTCACACCAAAACTAACTAACTAGTGAGAATGCTAACATATCCCTAAAAATAAGTTGACAACAGGGAGTTGAGCCTGATTGACAGCAGGAGTGCAATGTTCAGCGGCAATGTGCACACACCACGTTCACATACACACACACATGCAGAGGAATTGACCTTTGACCCTTCTATGCGCAGCTGTGCAATGAGTGACAGTTGGACTGTGAGGGATAAGTTGAAAGTGTTGAACGTTGTAATCACTGAGGGTCCCAGAGATCATTAACAGCATAATAAGCCACACTGATAAATGGAGCCAGATGTGGACAGGAGATGCTCCTCACTGTGAGTATGTGTGTGTGTGTGTGTGTGTGTGTGTGTGTGTGTGTGTGTGTGTGTGTGTGTGTGTGTGTGTGTAGCAAAAGAGAGTGAGGTAGAGAGATAAAGTACATGACAGAGAGAGAATAGCATGTGTGCGTTTGCGGTTATATTACATTACATTACATTACCCAGACATACAGGGACTGCTGCATTCTCCTCCTCCCTGTGCGGCCATATTATCATATATTATCACAAGCCTTGCAACATTAACCCACTCTGGACACTGTAAGTGGTTCTAGTCTAGAATAAACACATTCAGGAAATGTAAAACTCCACGGACTCACCCCAGAGGTACTCCCTATACAGTAAAAGACTATTAAAGGCACTGTTGTGCTATCCTCCAGTAGAATTCATATATCATATATCAATAATGATGCTCTGAATACCATCCAAGTTTATATTCTATGGTTAAAATGGTCTTGGTTGAGATCCCTATGTTTAAAAGATTTGGGGCCCACAGTCATTTTCTTGGTAGAGCTCTATATGTGTGTGCGTATAATGATGCTCAGTTTATATTCCAAGTATACCCAGTATACTGGGATTGAGGAGCACTTTCAAAAAAACATCTGGGGCCTCCTTTAGGTCCAGGTTCAATAGGTTTCAGACTGGAATGTGATGCATGTACAGTTGGGTTTGACTGGATGAATGTGTGGCCTGGATCAGACCCATGAATCTCCCATTTCTCATTTTCACTTTTCAGTCCTCGCGGCTGCTTTCCTTAATCCATCGTCACCTTTGGGTCCTCCGCTGGGATCTTTCCTGACAAGTCACCAGGTCGACAAGGTGCTTCAGTAAGTAAGTAAAGTTTGGGCCACATGGTGGCTCAGTGGGCCCCTCACAGTCCTGCGTGCGGCCCCGGGTACTTTCTGTGCAGAGTTTCCTCACACTGTCCAAAGACATGCAAGTCAGGTGGATCGGAGACGCCAAATTGCCCATGGGGGTGAATGTGAGTGTGTTTGTCTGTCTATGTGTTCGCCCTGTGATGGACTGCCTGCCTTTCACCCAATGCATGCTGGGATGTGCTCCAGCCACCCCCACCACCCTGAATAGGAATAAGTGGGTAAAGAAAAGGAACAAATTAATTAAGTAATACTATAAAAATCGACTTATATAAAATTAATTAATAAGCAAATTTAAAATGTTGAAAAGTTACTTTAAAAAACATTGTTACATGTGGTATTTCCCATGCAACATAAAAAGAATAAGAGGGCAGTGTTCAGTGTGTGACATTGCACGTTTATAGTCTATAGTTATAAAAACCAGATTCTAAAATGTCATTATTTGATATGTGATTAAAAAACTGAAAATATTCATCACCATTAATAAAAAACATTATTTTCCATGTTTGCTACTAGCTATCCAACTAGCTAGTAAGGTTAGCAAGCTAGTTACAACTGGGAAAACGCAGACCAATGACACTGTAGCTGGATAGGTGTTAACTGGGCTAGTTTAGTTAGTTACCATTACTGCAATGCAAACATAATTTACTATTGTCCAACTACTGCAATGGACACCTGGTTATTGAGCAAAAGGAATAAATGAACACAACACTTGGCTGGATCCAGTGTGTTAAGGATGTGTTAAGATAGGTTGGAATAACACACTTTTGTGATACTTTTCAACACAATGTGTAACTTTTCTATTGTTAGCCCCGCCCTACTCCCCCTCATTTGTCAAGTTCCCGCCCCGACACTGAGGTAACCTGCATCCGTAAAGCCACCACAGGAGTTGAAGGAGCAGATGGCGAAAGCAGCCGATTGCAATAAAAAACAACAACAACAACAACAACGGTGATGTTCACCACCAGCTCACCGCTGGCCACGCCAGCAAACGTCTCAATTAACGAAAAGGCGATTTCAGACAAATGGGGGATATAGGCATGAATACACAGACTGATAATGAAGAATATATCCTATTTATTTATTGGTATTTGAATGGGAAAAATTTGCACACTGCAGCTTTAATAACAACATATGTCCTGTCAGTATGTGTTCTTGTGTGTTAACCCAAACTAGACACATGAATGTAATGGAAATGACAGTCCCGCAGGTTTCCATGAAATCTTAAAAAGTAGATTTTTGAACTTACATGCCCAGGAAGTACGCAACTTCCTTGGAGGTTAGTGGCTAACCACAGAACGTGCCGAACATCACACAGCGGATTGGACACAATATCTTAGTTTATGTTATAAAACAGTTTATTACTCATTTATAAAAAGTTACATAGCAACCTTGAATGTTGTCCTGACAACACAGTCAGAGCAAATACATTATACGGTACGTACAGTATCTCTTTTTTGTTTTCGCCTTGCAACGCTCCTGAAAAAAAACAAAAACGGATCGGACCCCCTGGAAATAGACACAGCAATAGCGAATAGATCTCACAATCTCAGAGTGTGAAATGTAGATTTGATTGTGTGTCTGTTTGTGTGAAGACAGTCTGAATTAGCTTCTTTCTGATTCCAATCCAACAACAGTCAGCATGGATTAAGTGCCTATTCGCGCCTTTGAAAACTACTTTTGTCTCTTAATGTGGAAATAAGGAGACGGGATTAGTTTGAATACGTTTTTTTGCACTAAATCTTATTGTGCAAATGAGGGATAGACATGACACATTCTTTAAATTCTGTCCGAACACACACGGCTTCCTTTTAGAAAAACATACAGGTCAGAAAAACCCATTTGTCTGATTTGCTGTAGTTGTCCTCTGTAGAAAACATTGACGTAATCGTAAGAAAAGACGTTCTCAGTTGCTAACGTGTGCTTCATTAAGTGCTCCTGACAAAGTTATGGCTAGAAACTAAAGCAGGGTATATACACCAAAGCTGCATCCACACTGTGGCAAAATCAGGCAAAAGTGGATGAAACCGCATATGATGAAGATGAACAAGCGCTTCCTGTCATTTTGGAGTCAGCGAGAAAAGGATGTCAAAAGTGGTTTGGGTTATTCCAATTCCCTGCTTGGCTTTCTATTCCTACACAGGTCTAGAAATTCTGGAAATGCATGGAAAAAGAAGAATATTCCGACATTCATCACTGTGAAGAAGAACCATCTACATCGTGATAGGGGATCCCTCTCTATGAGGTCCTGTAACAGTCTAAAAGTGTTTTCCTGATGAGGTTCCGTGGGAGTTTTTCACGGTCCTCACTGAGGGTCTAAGGTTGTCGTCGATTTCATTTTGTTTTCATTTTCCGTTTCATAATGTTGGGCTCTACAAATAAAGTTGAATTGACTTGAAAAAAGTTTGGAATTTTTAAAACTGAAACGGTGGAAACCTGCGTAAGGAACCCTGCAATTCACAGTGGGAATCATATTTAATGATTTTGTCAAAATAAAACCTGTTTTGAAACAAAATGAAATATTGACAATGGACAGTCACAATGCACATGGAATGGTCACACCTCTCTGGTAAGGCTGTTTTGAGGCCACAGTGTGAACACGGCACAAGGCTATAAACGTAGCGTTGATTTTTGAACGCTGCAAACAATCAGAATCATTCACTGAATGGATTATTAACCAACCAACACCTCCTGATGGGTCCAGCCGCAAAGTAGTCCTTGACATAATCCAATAGTACCTCCTCTTATCTTATGTATCTGAATACATACATTCACACTTGTACTGCATGTACATTATGCACACATTATGTACATACAGGGACTGGCATGAGCGCGCACACACACACACACACACACACACACACACACACACACACACACACACACACACACACACACACACACCACTCGTCCCTATTGAGGGCAGTGAAAGAGGTTACAGTAGCCTGTGAACAGAATATGAAATAAAAGTGTTGTAATATGAATTATAATGAAAACAATGATGGAAGTTTTTTCACAAGAGGCAGCTCTGTCCTACATTTTGCAGACACATTCAACGTTATTCTGTGTGTGTGTGTGTGTGTGTGAGAGAGGAGAGACTTTTCCAGGAAGGACCACTGAGCGTTTCTATTAGCATGTAACCATAGCTCACACTGCAGCAGACATAATAAGAGTAAGAGTCTGGTTCCATGAGGGCAATGCATTCACTACAGGGCTAGAGGTCTCACACAAGTCTTAGATACTCGCCGTGGCTGTAACTTACTTAAATATAAGCACCTAGTATGTGGACAGTGAAGTCCAATGCAACAGATAGCCAGTTCCCTCGCGTGAGCTCACGTGTTAGAGAGCAGCGAGCCACAAAATGACCGGTAACTTGAGTACAAGCTACTAGGTAAACATGGTGGACGGAAACAGGAAACAGCACGCTAGTTGAGTACCCATCCAAACCACAAGATATTCACCTCCATGAGACTGCACGGTTAAATACAGGATGTAAATGAAATGAAAGATTTCTAGATTGTTGGCATTTGATTGGCTGTCATGCTGTCAGCCATGTCAACTTTTACATAAGGACTGAATAACTCTGTAAGTGTGTACTCTGCTTGCATGCTGTTTCCTGTTTGTTTGTTTACATGTACTCGTACTGTATGTGTCCATCACTGGCCGTATCAATTACAGATGTAATAGACATTATAGCAGTCCCACTATTTACTGCACATCCTGCATAACACAATGATTTTCACAATTGCTCAAAAAAACTAAAAAAAACATCTTTTCATCCATCCGAAGGCACAAATAATGATAATCTGATCTTGATTCGGGAGTTTATGTGTCACAATATACCTATTATATTGTATTTTACAACACTGGAGAACAAAGCAGCTGGAGGACAGATGCAGGAGAGATGCATTATGGGAGACATCCCCGCACAGCCATCTTTGTAGGCAAAAAAAACCCCCAACCATTTGGCTACGTGAGGTCAGTCGGTAGCCACTAAGCAGTGGGTCGGAAATGCATGAATGTGAGAGTAAACAAAAAAAACAAAAACAAAAAAATACACACCTCAATTGGCCCACATTGAAAAAAACAAGATAACACAAGGTGCAAAATTGTAAACATACGTGTCAAAAAGACTAGTCTCGTCTCCAGACACAAGCAATCAAGTCAGTTTCCTAGATAATAGTGTATCTCTGTGCTTGACGGAGGAAGAGGGAAATGTTTCACTGGAATAAAATCTGCCATGTCTTGTCATTGGGAATGAGCAAGTCTGTAACTAAAGATGGGAAAAACCTGTGCGTGTATGTGTATGGCCTCCTTTACACCTGGCATCAACATGCTATGTTATTGCCAGGTTTAAAGGGGTCTAAGCCGACGAAGCCCACTGCAGGCCTTCATGCCCAAATCTGAGTTGCTGCTCTGATTGTTCACATCTATTTATCTACCCATACCAATAGGAACTGACAGTGATGAGCAGAGTAACAATCACAAAAGACGTCACATCCGTTCTTGTTTCCAACACATTTCGTACGTGCCTTACACTTTTGACTGAAATGAGGCATCTCCGCAAATACCAAGTCAAGTCGCTCTTTCTCTTTCTTTCTATTGTTGCGTCTTGTTGTACTCCGTGCTATCGCAACTGTCTCAGGTGAAAGATAAGCGTTCAAATACAAGTCGCATGTAGGGCGCATGCCTCGGGATCCAACTCTGCACCGCATATCCATGTGATCTATATGGGAATTGAAAAAATGCGACTGCATGCAGCTCTTTGCTGTTCACGCTGATTAGAAAACATCAGATTTGGGGAATTGTGGCACTGTAAGCTGCAGTGTGAAGGGAGCCTTTGGGTGCTGTACATTATGACAGCTTAGTGCTGGGGTGAACTGAGCTTAGCTGCGGCGGACTGAAGGCGGGCTGCGGGTTGAGTGACATGGGATACAGCCCATGGTGAAGCAGGTCCCCGTACGAAGCAGCAGCCACAGGGTGTCTGTACATGTGGGTGGGACTAGCGACCGCCTGAGCCAATAGCTGCCTCTGCATCATGAAGGAATGGATGGCAAACGGCGGAACCAAAGGGGAAAGGGCGGCTGCCGAATGGTTCTTCAAGTACTGGAACGGGTGGTGCAGGTGCGAGTGTGAGGAGGGGGGGTACCCTGTGGTTAGTGGGGTCCTCAGGGTGTCTCCGCACAAGTCCTGAACCTGAGAGAGGGTGAAAGCCCCTGCCGGGTAGAGGGCAGTGGGGTAAATGTGAGGAGTGGTGGGGGTGGGGAGGAGTGGCAGTGCGGCGGCTGCACCTCCTTCCACAAAGCTGCTGCCCATGTGCATGTAAGGAGCGTGCACGGTCTCAGCGACCACGTTCAGTGGCGATTTCAGGATGGCCGCCGCTCGTGCCGTGTTGCCGTCCAGCTCCTCGGGTGTCCGTCCTTTTCTGGGCGGAGACGAGGACATGGCGACGTCCTTCGGGGTGAGCGAAGACGACAACGACGGTGAGGACAAAGACAGTAAAGAGGAGGCATGGATGGGCGTGACGGCTCGTATTTTCCTCTCGGGGGCGCCGTTTTCCAGCTCCTCGAGCGGTCGCTTAAGGGGTCGCGCCGTGCAGATGTTCTGTGGTGTGACCTTTGACCCCAAGATGGGCCTGATGGCGTGGTCGTCCATTTTGTTGTAAAGTTCAGCAGCGGCCTCCATTCTTTTTCGCTCTTCTCTCTCTGCTCCCATTCCTCCCCTATGTGCCTCTGCCCTCCTTCCCTCCTCCACGTGGCCGTTTACTGTCCTCTCTGTGGCTCTGGGATGGGGGTCCGCTGCTGTGTCCTGCCTGGGAGCGTGTGTGTGCGCGGGAGTGTGTGTGTGCATAGCGGAGACGGTCATCGGCGGCACTCGGCACGCCCTTGGCTGATAAGCCAAGCTGAGGGCCCTGTGGCCGTTGTGGAAGAGCGGCGGCGATGTCGTATCGTCCTGATGCATCGTGACGGGACGTGAAAGGGGGTGGGAGGAGGAAGGGTGAGGAAGCGGTTTGAGAGGGGAGGATTTGGGGAGACTCAGGTCTGTCGGCTGATCATCAGCTGCTGCTGTTCTTGGATTATCGCTGCCGGTGTTGGTGGAGGATTTGTCCTGCTGACCAACGTGGGCGGAGTAGTTTGAGTCAGGGTGGGAGTGACGGAAACTTGAGTTCTCAGTGTCTCTAGGGAGGCGTAATCCGTGTTGTTTAGCTTCATCATGCGCTAAGTCACTGCTAAAGCTTAAGCCGTGCTGCTGCTGATGTCGCTGATGGTGCTGTCTCGATTCCACATCGACTAACTTGCCCGGAAAGCCCAAGCCTTTTTGTTGATGTTGTTGTTTCGACTCCATGTGAGCCACCTCACTTAAGCCCTGGATCTGTTGCAGCTCCAGCCCTTTTCCTGGCCCCTGCCCTTGCCCCTGGGTCAGGTGGCTCTCGGCTTTCCTGTACAGACTATGGAGGTGTGAAGAAGAGGAGTAGAGGTCACTGAGGAAGCCTGGAGGAGTCCTGCCCGGGCAGGGCATCTCTGGCGCGAGCAGGGGGGGTGAGGGGCGCTGGTGGTATGGCTCTTCTGGGTGGGAGTGGGGGACAGAGGCGTGAGGCGGGCGGAGTAAGTGATGTTCATGAGAATGCAATGGAGATGTTGCCTTTTCTCCTCTCTCCATCACTCTATCTCTCTGTCCTCCCTCACTCCTGTCCTCTGCCCCCCGGGACTTGAAGCTCTGCGCGTGCTGGATCACCGAAGGGCGACTGATCACTGCTGCCGATGAATCGGCCGCGATTGGTTGCCCCGCGGGCTCTTCCAGGATGCCATTGGTTAGACCAGAGTTGATGAGTGGAGGGGGCACGCCGAAGGAGGAAGGGAAGTGATTGTGATTGGGTAATCCGGTCCCACTGACCTGTGATAGGAGTTTTTTCTTCGCCAGCGGGGACATGATCCCCGGGTTGACCCTAGTGGGGTAGAGGAGCGATGTGAAACCCAGAAAGGGTTCCTCTCTCTTGGGGAGGTCGACTGGCTCGCGGGGGGGAGTTTGGAACTGTCAGAGACTGCAGAGTGGGTGAAATCATCCCAACATGGCACTGGTCCTTCACTGCTGCTTGCTCCTGCTGCCATAGGTCCACGGCTGGGTGGGTGTGGTTCAAAACCTTTGGAGTTGCCAATGGAAATACACTCTTGTCGTCCTTTGCCATTGGCAGAGCTGGCAAGTAGGAGGGGTCACACCCACTCCTCTCGTCCTCCTCCTTCAGCTGGATCTCCCTCCCTTTCTCGCCATCCTCCTCTCCTGGGCTTCTTCTCTCTCTGTTACTATGGGGAGGTCGCAGGGGATCCAGACGGGTAACTAGGATTTGGGGCTCAACTTTCAGCTGAAAAACTCTCTCCACCAACTCCTGCAAGGAGGAAGGGGAAAACAAATAAGGAAAGAAAGAAAAATATTGTTAAAATGTTGTTGAGAGAGATGAGACATGAGAAAACATTGAGTTTCAAATTGAGTTTGTTCACAGAGGTTCTGCACTGCAATCAGTACGCTTTGCCCATGTCAAATGACTGCAGGCAACTCCAGCTCATTCCCACAGCAGGGTAGAGAAGGGCTGGCCTGGGCGAGGGCCAACACCAGAGTTATATAACATCAGAAAGAAATTGGTTTATTTAATACTATAGAGTGACTGACAAATCATAACTAGAAACAAAATGCAAAAAAGCACAGATGTTGCTTTGGGGGAAGGTGCGGGTTGAAATGGTTAAAGGGTGCTATTTCAAATATTCCCCTAAGCCTGTTACTCTATATTATTATTATTATTATTATTATTACTCTATTATATTCTGGGTGTCCATGATTGGACCAGTGGTTTCTTTTCATCTCTACTACACCCAGAAAAAAAGAAGGTTCTTAAAGATGGTTTGGTTAGGGTAGGGTATATGGCAGTGGTTCTCAATCCAGTCCTCAAGGACCCCTGTCCTGGAGGTTTTAGCTCCAGCCTTAAGGGGCTTTCACATGATCCGTGCAAATCGTCGGTGTCAACGCCAGGCAACACCTTCACATGATCAGCATCAGCGCCAGAATTACATTACATTCATTACATTTACACTGTCGAGTTTTTAAAATGACAGCATTCAGGAAAGAATAGAGTGGAGTTCAATTTTGAACTACAGCCCGCATCAGCCGTAGCTAACCACACCGCCAATGATCATACTAGCACAGCCATAGAAGTGAATATAGAATAGCTGCATATATGATCCTGTACTAAGCTGTCAACCAACCTGGTAGTCCCGTCTGTAAACCGACATCATTCCATGCCACAGAATTTGTAGTCAGATCGTGGTATGATTTAAGCGTCATGTTAAAGTATCATGAAAACATGAAGCCTCTAATTGGTTCAGGTGTGTCTGAGTAAGACTGGAGCTAAAACCTCCAGGACAGGGGGTCCTTGAGGACTGGATTGAGAACCACTGCTATATGGAACTGTGAAAGACCCCTCTGAAAAAAAGGTAAGTCAGAATAAAGACCCCAATAGGGTTCTTACAATGAAATAATGCAATGGGTATAGCCTAGAGGAACTACTTAGCTCTGTGTTAGAGGACGGAAGGGAACCTGGGACATTCCAGGAAGTCCAAGGTGAAGCGTGGTAAAGTTTCTCCCGCAGTGAAGCAGTATATATTTGACGTTGAGTTCCCTTATCTACAGCTCGGAGAACTGGGAACAAAGACGTGTAAACTCTTGAAATATTAATATTCACCTTAGGTTTGACACGTCCCTATATCTTCTCCCCGTAAAAAGGGCACAGCGCAATGCGGTGTCTTGGAGGTTTGCGAGCTTATATGGATCCGGCTTTCAGTGTTTAAATCTGACGTTATGTGACGCAGTGGTACTGGAGAGCAACTTCCCCCAAGTCCATGCACAATAGTTCTATTTAACCCACTCCATCATCCACATTGTTTTTGACTAAGTTAGAAATTCCAATCTAAATAAAATCAGATCGATTTCAGTAATTTTAGTGAAAATGTGAAGCTTTGAAGCTGTTTGATAACTTGCGACACTTCCTTTCCAATTGGCATTATCGTGCATCTTGAATCCAGATTGTGTCCAGATATGATTTAGCTGGATTGCATTTGCACCAGACTTAAACTGTGTCTCTGGTACACACAGCCACGATAAATGTAAAAGGGGGTCTTTGATATCTTAAAGGTGCTACGTGCAGCATTGTTAACCACCAATATATCATCATCAAAAGAATAGTGCTACCTTGATATAACTAAACAAATGAGACCACGGTGGAGACGACAGGTAGCCTCTATCTCACACCAGTGGTATTGTTAGTGCTGGTGTTTTTCCACATCAAGACTACATTTCCCATAAACCCTGTTGCTTCCTTGCTCCCCCTCCCCCTCCCGGCCTCTTTGTCTTTACTGAAGAGGATCAACATGTTGGAAGTGATTTCTCCATCTTCCTTTCTCTCCGTTCACCATCTGCCATTGCCAGAAAACTCTTTAGCTTTAGCTCTGTTGTGTCGTAAAGCAATCCAGCAGATTTCCCTCCAAATCCGACCCGGTGGCGAACAATGTAAAATGCAGCGTAGAGGCTGATAGAGGCTGACAGTCTTCTAGTGATGGTCTTTTTTTGTTTTACGGTAATTATACTAATGTCTCAAACTTAAAGTGGTGATGATTTATTGATGCTAACACAAACTTTAAAATCAATATTGATACCAAAAATCAGTATGCTGGCAATGTGTTTTTACCCAACCCTACCTGGACACACAGGAAATGTTCAGACCCATTGAAACTCATGTCAGTCATCCTTTAAGGCCATATAATAATACACAGGAAACATTTGAATGTAATGTATAGCTTATTCGATTTCATCTGTTTTGCACACAAATAAATAAAACCTTGACTGTAAAGCGTTGAAATGAGATATGAGGTCATTGTGCTGGTGAGCCCTTGTATAACTCATGGCCTTTGAACCCCAATGACTGAGGAAACTTGAGACTAGAATTTAGAGGAGTTATGGGTCTATTCAAACCACACACACACACACGCACACACGCACACACGCACACACAGGAAATCCAGTTTCCACCATTATCCATGCGATAATGATCAATAGCATTAGCAATCAATAGCATTAAATACGCTTCAATTTGGAAAACAAACAAGCTTCTTTTCTCAACTGTAGGCACAAAAGTTTTCATTTCGCTTTTTGGTTTGTGCGATGCACGATTAATTACATATCTGGAGAGGGAAAAGGGGGGGTGCTTTCAAATTCCACTGCATACCAGACATATGAGATGCGGTGTGTGTGTGTGTGTGTGTGTGTCTGAGCAAAACCCACCACACAGCCCCTTTTATTACAATGTGTCTTTGTCTTGTTCCCTCCACCACGACCGCGGATCCTGCAGTCATTTCACGCATGCCGCGGAAAAATGAATCTACCTCTCATGTATCGCTCCCAAATGTAACCCAAGAAGAAAAACAACAATTGATACTTCACAGGGGGAAAATTGCGAAATGTCCCTTTTCATCCGCTCGTCTGTAATCATTTGGTTATTCATGTGAAAATAATAACATCATTCTGATTCCTCACACGGGGCTCCAGGGTCTCGTCTCTCTCTCTCTTTTTCCTTCCTATCGCTCTCCTTTTCTATCCCTATCTCCCCCCTCTCTCTCTTCATCTCTCTCTTTCTCTTCCACCTCTCCATTTTTTTTTTTAACGCTCAACCGGAGAGGCATTTGCAAATCATGGTGGATTTATTCGTTTCCAGGGCGGATGAAAATAAGCTGGCGGTGGTTTATTTAGGAGGAGCTGGGTATGGCATCAATTCATGTCTCCATTATACAGAAATATAGTTATGGCTGGCCGCGGGATGTCATGGCAAGTTATTTCCAGAGAAACCGCTGCCTGGTTAAGCCCTCTCTTTAGGGAATCAAATCTGACTACAGCAACAAATCTGTTCAAATATACAGCAAACACAAATATCTGGGGGGGTGTAAAGGGGGGAAAAAAGAGGAAACAAGATTCTCCTGGGGCTTTAAAGGACAATGAGAAGGAGTTGATTTCACATGAACTAACCAAATCTGATGATAAAAACCTCATGGTAACTCACGGTGGTAAATCAAGATTATGAGATGTAGACCACCAACATATCAATTTACGGGAGAACTTTGGTCCTGAATGCACCCTGGTGGGATTTTTCTTTTTTAAGATTTGGCTTCCAAACAGATTCATGACATTTTTGCTTCATCTTTTCTCTCCATTACAATGCTAAATGCTACAAGATCAAATTTGGACTTGTGTAGGTTAAGGAATGGAGACACACCTACTACACCCAGCCGACACCCATTCATGTGTTAAAGCTGCATTATGTGACTTTTTTATGTAAAAATATAAAGTGGAATTGGGTCTGCGCCAGAGAAGACTGGCCCCTCCCACTTCATTGAGCTGATTCGCTCCATTCACCCCGAAGAAGTTTCGGAGTCAGTAGGTACACAGGAACGGGTACGGGAAGGTTTTCTCCAAGCACAAGAAGTGGTAAATCAAAACAGCAGTGAGGGAGGTAGCGCCTCTGCTATCGCTACAGGAAGCTATGGGTAGTGAAGTGTTCAAACATACAGTTACCTCTCGCTGCCACTGGGGGCCGCCAATCACTAAATTACATAGTGCAGAGTTTCTGTGACTGTTTTCATTCCTGTCCTACATTTCATTTCAACTTCTAATTTACTTCCTGAATAATAATAATAACTTGTGATTTTTAATTGTCAAAATTATAATAGTATTTTTTGCTTGTACTTCAATTTATATGATCATCTTCAGTCAAAAAAACCATTGTCATTTATTCTTTTTTGCCCCTCTCCCACCCACACAGCTACAGCTTGGTTTGGGGGTGTTTCTACAGCCTCTGCTCCACCCCCTGCCCCAAATGTGGTGATTGGTCGACTCCAACAATGTCAGCTTTCTACATCACAACCTATTTCTACTTACAAAACAACAAATAAAACAACAATTTTCACGTTTTTACTGTGAACAAGAACATCCAAGAGTGTAAAACCCATGAAACATTAGATTATCCTTTTACAAAGATACTTCCCCTTTAAAATAAATAAAATAACAGCTAGAGATAACTGGCTGGATGACTGACCGGTGTGCTCTGATCCTGAACTTTGGCTGCTACGACATCGTCTGTCTCAGGGTGAGGCTTCTGGGCCTGCTGCTTCACCCCGTTGGTAAACTTGGTCTTGGGGACGTGGCTGTTGATGCCATTGGACGATTCTGTGCTTGAGCCCGCCTCCTGCTTCCTGGGTTTGACCTGGGGGAGGGGCTTGTCCTCCTCTCCATTGGTGAACCTTTCATAGGGCAGGATGAGCCTGGCAGAGAGACAGGTGAATGGACAAATCAGAGCATTAGGTTGAGACTGTATTGTTACAATGCATTCATTCATATGGGAATAACTGTCTGAATAACGTGATGGTTAAAATAATTTGGAAGACCATGATCACACATGAACTTAGTGATGATGCACTTGACTTGATGCTTTACAGCAAACCAAACATTGTGATATCAAATACAACCCAGAAATACATTTATTTGAAATAAAGATATCATTCCCTATGTGACTACAGGTAATTCAAGAAGCATCTATCTACCATATTTTCAGAGGGACATGAATGCAGCAACGCACAACGTTAAAAACACACACACATAGTTACATACATGTATGGTCGCAACAACCAATTAACCATTTTGCTAACAGAAGAAAATATCATTGAAGAGGGAATGGAGGAAGGGAGGGAAGAAAGGACAGGTTAGGCTGGGGCAAGAGAAGGGATAAAAAGGAGTGGAAAGAGATAGATAAGATTTTCCACCCTAACCTGGCCTGCTTCTCTAACCTCTAGGCTACAACTGCTGCGCTACCACCACTCTATTCTGTGTGTGTATGTAATATGCTATAAGCTATGTTTGCTAACGTTACTGTATTCTGTGTACGTAATAAGCTATAAGCTATGTTTGCTAATGTTACTGTATTCTGTATACGTAATATGCTATAAGCTATGTTTGCTAACATTACTGTATTCTATATATATACACATACTGTAAAAAGATTAAATCACAGTCAAATAAACTGATCATTAATTAATAAACTGATCATTATTTAATAAAATAAAATTAAATGCTATTCCCTTTCTATCCCTATCTCTCTCTCCTCTTCTAGCATTTCTGTACTAGCTCACCCCTGTGTTTTCTGTCCCTTCTCCTTGCTCTCTTCACTTGCACTCTCTCTCTCTCTCTCTCTATGTCTCTCGCTCACTGTGGTTTGGCAGTGATCCAGCTCCAGAATTGGACGGTAGCCCAGAGGGGACATTCATGTCCAAACCTCATTATTCACACAGCTGCTAAAACTGAACACTAAACACTCACTTTCTTCTCGCTCTCTCTCACTCTCATCCCCCTCTCTCTTTTTTTCCTCTCTCTCCCCAATCATCCCAGTCTCCCCCCTCCCATTCCTCTCTTTCACGCTCTCTCTCTTTTTTCATATACTTGATCTCTGCTGCTTCATTATTGGCCGTTTGTACAAGAGAAGAATTCAAATGCAGTCACTTGTTTGCAATCCTCAGCTACACAATGTGTGTGAAATAGGTAAAATAGGTAATATTACAACACACACACACACACACACACACACACACACACACACACACACACACACACACACTTTTCACCTGCAGGCTGCTTGTGTAATTTATAGACTGGTATAATTTTCCGATTGTAAATTATGATGTAGTCCTCAATTGCGTGATTGCTAAATGAAGAAAATGAACAAGAAAAATGAATTAAGAGGTGGTTAGACCTTCACTAGCAACGTGGAATCAGAAATATGGAAATTACGAAGACCCTCTCTCTCTCTCTCTTCTTTCTCTCAACATCTCCATGTATGGACAAAACAGCCAGCTGCCCTATTTCTTTCCATCAACTAAAGAGAGAAACAGAGAGCGAGACGGGACAGATGAGTGCATGAGACATGAGTGCAATAGAGTAACAATAAAATGGCATCTGGTCCACCTCGGATATGATGGATATGATGCAGTTTGATTGATTACATACTTATAGTGGACTTGATCAATACTACACTGGTCGGCTATGGGAAGCCCTGAACATGAATTGATTCTGAGACATTCTGATCAGATTCCACACAAGTATGTATGAATATGTTTATCATTAGTATTACTATTATCATCCTGGGTGTCAGTGGAGAGTTTTAGTGTCCCATGGTCTAAATGCTGATTTTTTTGGGGCATTAAAATAGTAAAAAATGAGATTTATTCAAATTAAATTGTACTTGTTTATTCTAATGTATTGTTTTATACATAAACCTTTTAATTTACACTTTGGTTTTCCCTGTCTGATGTTTACTAATCGTGTTTGTCGAGCACTTTGAGCTGCATCATTGAGTGAAATGTGCTCTAGAAATAAGTCTGACTATTTAACGGGACACTTCATCCTACAGTATGACCCTGAATATCACTCCACACACAAATACACACACACACAAACACACTGTGCACAGATCCACCATCACCCAAAAAAGTAAGGAAACAACATTGAATTTGAAGGTTTTGGTTAGGCAAGTAGCTGGGTGGTTAACAATCAGGGAACAAATGCAAGTTTATTGAATGTAGTGTGTGTAGTGTGTATGTGTTTTTTGTGCCATGTTTTGTTTACTTTTGACCCTGAAAACCCAGTGACAAATATTTTCACTGTTTACTTGAGCACAGCATAAGCTGATAACCTTGTGCTTGCAGAGTAACATTTACTTCAGTGAGTAAATCGCTCTTTATCCAAACCTGCAAACAAAATGCTGATTCTGTCCCCTGCTGTACAGTGAATAAAAAATGAGGCTGCCTTAATCAGACCTTGATGAAACTGGATTTTCAATGGGAAATTAAACTGATATAGTGCACATGTTAAAGTGGGTGGCTTTTTTTGTTTAGTCTCCATCTTTGGTGCTCATGTTGGTCGAGTTGAGTTCCTGTAGGTGGGGCTAGTTTCTTTGTCTGGCTACCGCTGCTATCACACTAACTACCCAGTTCTTTTTAGGCTGTTATAAATCTTTATGACAGCAATCCATTGTAAGTAGTATCAAATTGATTCAAATTATATGAAGATATCTGGAGGTCATAGTTTACACACACACACACACACACACACACACACACACACATACGTAACATACACATACACAAAAACGTACACGCACAAGAATAGTGAACCATATATACCTCATTCCCTCTGCTGAGTGAAACCCCCATTAAATTGAATGATCAGAAATGGTCGAAACAAAAATAATCTGTTTGAGAGAGCATTTTGTCCTGGCACTCACAATGGCGCTTGGAAATACTTCTCTTCTTTCTGCAAATGTTTTTTTTTTTTTTAATTTTTTAATAGGAAGGATGTATTTTCTCGTTTATAATTGGCTGTAAATGAAGGCTGAATTCCTCTGTAATGGTTTTAAGGACGATGAATTAAGGGGCTGCGATTTGTCCGAGCAGAGTGCCTTGGAACGATTATTCAATTTTCAACCCACACTCTCCTTTCTCTTTTTGATTTCGCTCTCCCTCTGCCCTCTCTACCCCCTCTCTCCATCGACTCCTCGTCAGTTCTCTCTCTTTCTTGGCGCCCCGATGCCTTTTCCTCCCCTCGCCACCACCGGGAACAACACGTTTAGAACAAGCCCTTTGTGAAAGAGCGTGCGTATAATAGGCGTTTCGCTGGCTAAAACAGTCCTGCTATTCAGCTCCATGAAACAAGCTGCTAATCTGCGAACGAGAACCAAACCGACCCAGAAGTAAAAACAACTTAAAGGTGCGCTTGATTTACACACACTGAGCAGAGGACCTGTTGAAACCCTATGTCGTTGCTCTACCTGAAAAATGACCACTTCTAAAACTTGAGTAGTGGGATTCTGTTGTATGAAGTATGTAAACTTTCACTTATTTCACCTTAGCAGTCCACCAAAATCTGTTTCTGAACAAATTTGAGGCAAGAAATAAGCTATCCAGTTGCTGAATCTTCACTCATATTAGATGTACAAGGCCTTTCTTGGCCGTGCTTCAAGCTAGTGGGGGACACCGAAGCGAAGCAGCAAAGGCCCAAACGACTACACATGTAAGTAACGTAGTCTAATACTACTTTTATGTCATCAAATATTACATTAACGCTGATAAAGTTTTCATATTTGTATTCAGAATAAACGCTTTGTAAATAAATGCATTTACGGATCCTGACTGCTAGCCTATTAGCTTACTACTATAATTTCCCATAGAGGTTAGCAAGCTAGTTAACATAAGCTTGCGATTTACAATGGGGTTATGGTGCATTCCCTTGTACTCGGAACTCGGGTATTTTCCGACACCGACAGTAGAACAGTCACAATTCCCTTTTGTATCAATTTTTACTTCATATGTAGTTTTTGTTATGAAAACATCTTGAAACAACTTTGTAGTTGAGCACAAATCAACATTTGTAACATAATTCGGTTGATTTGTGCTCAATGTTACGAGATAAAAGTCTTTACTAGCGTGTGGTACTAGCCTACTACGTAACATAACTAGTTCACTGATATGCGCCATTTCTCTTCACTAATGGCGCTGTAGTAGTTGTAGGAAATGTAGGTCTCTAGATGCTGGGAAGGGTGGGGAAGGGAGAGGAGAGGAGAGGACAAGGGTCTAGTCTAAAATAACCAGATACCATGGTTGTAGAGTTTGTTTGTATCCTGCTAATGAATTCCTGTGCAATGTGTTGTGGTCAAAAGAATGTGTGTTATTTAGTTAAAGTGGTTTTAAACCTCTTTGGCCATTGAGCCACATCTTTAAAATATTTTTGCTGTTGTATTTTAACCAGCCTATCTTACCAATATAACAGAGGGACTTTAAACTGTTTTTGTCTTGTAGACCATGGCAAGAGCACACTCCTGGGAGCTGAGTGGGTAAAAATCAACCTCCACCAGCTGAAAGGAAATGTAAAAGAACCTCTCATGTTGGGATTGACACATCAAAAGGAAGTCGAGGAAAAACGTCTTCAGGCACACAATGAAGACCACGAGGAATTGATGGAGAATTTTTCGTTTGTGTTCGATTTTCAAGATGAGTACATTTGGTTCATGTCGGAAGTCAGAGACACTCTTGAAATTCCTGTGTGCGCAACTTTCAAGAAACCTCGAGAAATAGTGGGAAATAATTACCCTATCTACTGTGTTGTGAATGTTTTCTCTTTTTCAAGGTGTGCTTGGACCCCTTCAATCACCGCCTGCAGCTACACTGGAATTTGTCATTTTTTAAAATCTTTTACATAACTGGAGTGACAATTATCAATTTAATATTTGTAATATATATTGCAGTATATAGTCTTCAAGAAAATACAATACTAATATTGATGTAGTTTAATATTTGTAATATATATCGCAGTATATATATAGACTTCATATATTTATAGACTTCTGAAAGAAAATACAATACAGTATATATAGTGAGGGTCCTGAGCCCGGAGGTGGGAAGAGCTCTGAGGGTCCTGAGCCCGGAGGTGGGCGGAGCTCTGAGAGGTCTGCAGTTGGACCCTTTTGCAAATTTTGGCATAGAGTTTGATCTGACAGTCCCTCCTAAATACAGAGGTACATCACAAGTCTCCCAGCAGCCACATCTGGCTCCATCATGGAGGTCCATTGCAGAATTGGCTGTTAGTTAATAATGTCTAAATATATAACAACCAGGCTGGAAAAGATAGATAAGTTGAAAAAGATTGTTGTTGTGCTGTATATGAATATTCAGTAATATTCTCAGTAAAAGTGAATAGTGTGATGAGGTAGATTTGTTTTCAAATGTAGGTTACTGTGACTCAGTAAACTGTCTGTCTTGTCTAGTCTCTACTCCAAAAAACTGAGTTGGAGCTGGAGAAGAGTCAGCTCAGTTAACCTGAACAAGCTAGCTAACTAGCAAGCAGGCTAATTTAGTTCATGTTAACATGTGACTACTAGCCACTGCTAATGCTAGCTTCTACTAGATACGTTAGCTAGTGTGCTAATCAGATGTGTTAACAAGACAGTGATGGTTAGCTGGCCTGGTTAGCTAGCTAACAAGCCGACATTATCTAAACACAAAATCAATCAGATGTATCAGTGATGAAATGATCAGTTTTTCCAGTCAAAAACGGCACAGAAATTAACCAAGTCTATTAAATTCTGCCGCGACGGACAATTTGTACATTCAGAAATAAGTAACTATGCTGCTCACAGCCTTCCAATATGGCTGCCAGAGGGGGGTGTTATGTCACCTACCTCGAGAGACAGGATGCATTGGGGCTTGACACAGGCAACAGTTTGTCAGTAAGCAAAGCTGCTGAAAATAATATTCTCTGTCCACATTGGCTCAAATAACAGGGACAAAACCAACCCCGGATGACATAGTGGGCAATAAAGAAGAAAAGCCTGTTGACATGTTGGTCACAGTTGTTGACAAACTGACAGTCCACACTGCCTTCACACTGCGGCTCATCATTTGCCTTAATAACCAAGCAAACTGATATATTGGTCTAACCCTGGCTGTCAACAATGGTATTTTACATAACTTAGTACGGTAAAGCATGTGTGTACCTTCAATGGAAAATTAGTGAATATCCACAATATCTGGCCCATTGTATATGAGCTACCTTTTTTAATTGGGGGGTCCCTAACTCACTGAGCCACTTTACAGGTCCACAGAGCAGAATGGCAGCGGCTGCCACTCATAGCACACATGCCCACGCACAGCGGAAAATTGCGGAATCTCGCCACGCAGACCTCGTTTGGCCTACGCCAAGTTGAGCTCCATCGTCAACTGACAGTCTTGTGCAAAGTTTCTTAACTTTTTGTGCATTTAATTTAGCAAGGGGACACAGGCTGCTAAAAGTACAAGATAAATACTTTTCATCACCGCGCAACATGGCAGCGGCGGCGCACTTTCTGACATACATTTTCAGATTAGAGTCCGCCGCTAGGCACAGGAAAGGTTGATGATAATATTTTGTATTTTTAGGAAACTCTAAAAATATGTAAAAATATATGCATTTTTTATCTTCTTCAGGGAATCGCTTGGTTACAACAGCATTGTATGCTTTGCATTATGGGACAAGCAGTTGTCCTTGAAGAAGGCAGCCTGCCTGTCTCCTTTACCTAACGGTGATAAAGAGAGACAGGCAGATCAAGGCAAGTCCTGACCTTGGTAAATATTTAACCAGGTCAGGTCTTCCTGCAGGGCTACAGAAGATGACTCACTGAAAACATCGCGCAAGCCTTTGAATGCTGTTTTAGCTGAATGTCCCCTGACGTTTCCACTTAATGGGCTATACAACTGTAACGGCTCTCTGTATCCTATCCTTCTACACTGGCTGTACACGTGAATATGTTCAATATTAGTATTATTTTATTATCACCCCTGGGTTTCAATGGAGAGTTTTAGTTCTCCCGTGGTCTACATGCTCTTTCAGAGGCTTCCCCACCCTGACGGGAATAAAATCCAATGAATACATGTGATTTTTAAAAAATTCTTTAGCATGAAAATGGTCAAATGGTATGAAATTAATGACAAATGTACATATACATAGTATTTTTGAGTTGAATCCATATACATATTTGTTACGGCCCCTGTTACAAAAGCCGCAAGTCTCTAATTTGCCTCTTATTCATCTCTTGTGAAAGGTATTTGACATTTTATAGCTGCCAAGAGCAAAACTCACTGCATGGAGGGAGTGAAACATTTGTTGGTGGGTGTTCTGAGGTAGACTGCAAAGGGTCATTTCCACGCTTCCATGCTTAGCATGAAAAAAATTTAATTGTGTAAATTAACATTGTGTTTTAGTGAAGCGCTCTACATGTAGAGTGTGTGTGTGTGTGTGTGTGTGTGTGTGTGTGTGTGTGGGGGGGGGGGGTAGGATTGCTGATATTTTCATGTAAAATTTCAACATATTATACATTTTTCTCATGGACTTTCTATAAGGCGTAACTGCGTATAAGCCGTAATCGTCTTTCAAATGCATCACGTTTTTCCTCTATTGTGTATTTATTGAAATCCAATCATTTTCGTAATTATACTTTTCATACTCAGCTAAGTCTCATTTAAGTGACAGATAACAATTGTATTTGACACACAATTCACACGAGTGAGATGTGTAGTATGTCAAAAAAAGACGTTTAATTACACGTCATAAGGCAGATTGGTTGTCATGTCACTGTGTAATGATTTAATAGAATAGATTTCATTTTTGTGTGTGGCCTGTCTACACTCTCCCTAGGAGCTTCTAGAAATATATATGAGTGGTTTCATTCATCATGAGTGGCTCCACCTATGCATTTTCTGAGGCATTTTGTTTGTGTCCCAGCGTCACATCCATACAGCTGGAATTGACCGAAGATCATTTTCATCAAACCTAAAACAAAAAAACGCGACAGTAATGTTTTGCTATGTGTAGCGTAGCGCGGTGTTTGACGGCACCTCCTCTAACCTCCTCCGTGGCTTATGTCACTTTTTATCTCTCTCTCTCTCCTTGTTTTTCTCAATCGCTGTATAATGCGAATGCAAATCCTCTGCGATAAACCAATTAGATCAATCAAAAACCCAATTAGTTTTCTGTGCGATCATCACACGCCTACGCTCTCACCTGAATAACAACAACCAACACTAACATGCATGCAAGCGCACACACACACACACACACACACACACACTCTACAGACACAAATAACCACCAATGTCACAGTAAAAACAGTGGCTGACTGATAATCAGCTTGTTTTATCAGCTAATAAACACTAAACAAAGCGCAGGATATAACCCCCCCCCCCCCCCCCCTTCTCTTTTTATAAGCTCATATAATACAAGAAAAATCCTGTACATTTATTGTACTTGGTGATTAAAGTGATTCTCGCTCTAAAATGTCCTCCAGTTTATTGCTGTGTGGGGAGATGCTTTGTATTAGGGTTTGGGCTTTCGATGGGTGATACTGATCTGATCAGCTGCCAAAAGATTATGTCTTGTGCCAATATTTAATATGTTTAAATGTAACCAAAATATTGCCTAATATAACCTAAGCACTTATTGTTTCCTCATCGTTTTATTCTTGGAAGGAAAAGCATCTTAAACATTAACATACTACTACTACTACTTACTTGTTTTTTTAATTTAGTTATTTGTCAATGACAATACAAGTAAGCATTGTACAAGTAAGGAAAACAAGCATAGTGCAAGTTAAAAACAAAAACAAATCATTTGCAACCCCAGACCCTGGCTAAGTCAAGTCAAGTTTATTTATATAGCACATTTCACACACACAACGGAAATTCAAAGTGCTTTACATAGATTAGAACAAAAAGATAAAAATATAAAATATATATATGTTTAAAGGGAAAGGATTATTAGCTAAAAAGATATAGAATTCAAAAGGCAGTGCATCACATGAGAAATGAACCAAAGACGCAACAGGAGTTTTAATCTGGATTTAAAGCTGGCTAACGTTGGGGCGTATTTAAGATTTACTGGAAGCTTTCACGAAATACTGCACCAATATACAGTATACAGTTTTTCTGAATATTTTTTATATTGTTATTTGTTCTTTTCATATAATTTGTTGTTGTTTTTATAGATGTCATCCACCACAACATGACACCATTACATCATCATCATCAGGACAACATGGGCACATCTTGATGACATCACCAATAAGAAAGTTGATTACATTCATTGACCTATAGATCGTAGAAAAAAAGAGAATGTATATGTCATGTTTTTATACTGAACCCTTATGGGTGGTATTACACTTACAAATGGATTGTTATGTACCTCAATCTTTGTCATCATCTTCATCTCTAAGTGTGCTATTCCACAGAGACCTTCACTGGTAAAATCTTCAGAGGGTATTTACTCCCAGTGTTAATGAATGAATGTTGCAATATGAACTTTGGTGTGCCACAAGGCTCTGCCCTAGGACCACTGCTATTCTCTATCTATATGCTACCACTTGGTGGCATCATTCGCAAATTTGGCATTAACTTCCATTGCTACACCGATGACACCCAAATTTACATACCAGTCAAACCAACCGATAACACCCAATTTCAAAAAACTAGAGGCCTGCCTATCAGAGGTCAAATATCGGATGTCCCTAAACTTTGATAGTTGTGTAATCTCCCAGAGCCAATACGTTAAAAACCTTGGGGTAAAATTTGACCCTATCCTCTCATTCGAGTTGCACATTAAAGGTCCCATATTATGGAAAACGGTTTATTCCTGGCGCTTATACATGTTCCACAGGAAATTACTTCCCTAAGCATCTGAGAAAATTTCAAATCTGGAAGTCAACACGTTTTTCTGTATTTTCCTTTTTCCCAAAACGGTGCCAAAGATAGGAGAAAAACAGCCCGTTTCAGAAAATGGTTCTTTTGGACGTCATAAGGTGCAAGTCCAGCCCCTCTCAGAGCATGCTCCACCCAGGTGAACAACCAATCCCATTTACGTCGTTGCAAAATGCAGCTCACGGCAGTGCCGCAAGCCGTTGCTTATGGTGCATTCCATTGTACTCGGAAATTGGTAATTCCCAGTCGGTATTCCTAACTTCCAATTTAAATGTGTTCCAGTGCATCTGCTCGGGAAAACATAATCGCCCGCAGCAAACTCATGTTTGTATGGTAAGTCTCAGAATGTTACAAGCATCTAAACTCATCAACTACTACAGCGCCATTAGTGAAGAGAATCGGCGCATATCACATTCGAAGCCGTTTTTTCCGAGTACACTGGAATGCACCATTACTTTCCGACGAGTGAAGCTAAAACAACATATCAGGAGATATATCAATGCTCCAGTTATTATTTTGTACGATGCAGGCAGCAACATAGATCCCTGTACAGTCTCCCAACACGTGAAAATGCCAGGACAGAGTGGATTAATTTTATTTTTAACAGCAACGGCTACAATGTTTTCTGTGTGTGATGATCAGTCCTCAGACTGCTTGAGCAACGGCAGGATTAGCATCCAAATTGAAGCATAAAGATGTATAATTCATAAGGTACATGACCCATCTGCACAATTGGAATCTGTAAGTGTCACCATGTTTTGATTTAATTTACCAAATTAGTCTGGTTAGTATATTCACTGCTGGTTAGCTAACGAGCTAGCGGGGCTAGCCACGGGCTTGTTGGGCGTGGAAGAAGTGAGAAAACTAAAGCTGGAGTCATTAAAAGTAAAGTATAAGTAAAGTTATTGGTTGGAGTCAGGACTCATCTTAAAGTTATTTGTTGGGACCAGTGTCTGTTTTATAAGTCTGTCGAACATGTCAGGCTTGGTAAACTTTAGCCACCATTAGTACAATCGTGTTTGGTTGTTTGGATGCGCTGTTTGGATAGATTGCATCCAATAATATATTGGTTAACTAGCTCAACAAAATTGTCAATCTTAGCTTGTCTGCAAGTTGTATTCAATAAGCTTATGGACATGAGCCATAAACAGACCGGCTACAGCAGAGAGTGTTGCTCACACATCCACATTGTGTAGGTTGTATGTAATGAGCACTGCTCTGATTGGCCGCCTCACGCCGCGAGTGAGGCGTGAGGCGGCCAATCAGAGCAGTACTCATTACATACAACCTCCATGCCCTCAAAACAGCCTGTTCTTTACAATGGAGAAAATGAGAGGCTGAAACACACACCAGAGAAGCTGGTTTTAGGATTTTTTTTCATATAGACTTCACAAACATCTTATAAAGACCCCCAGGAACAGTTTAAATGAGTACAATACCCCCCCTTTAAGGAGACCACTAAAACAGCGTTTTATCATCTTTGCAATATTGTCAAAATTCAACCCATGCTAACAGAGGCAGACGCAGAAATTTTAGTACATGCCTTTGTATCATCCAGAATCGATTATTGCAATGTCCTTTTTTCGGGCTTATCTACTGGGCGTACTAAAAAACTACAACTGGTCCAGAATGCTGCTGCCAAAATCCTGACCAAAACTAGGAAATTTGACCATATAACTCCCATTCTATCCTCATTACACTGGCTAGTGTAATCGAAGGAGAGGCTCCAACTTGAAATGTTATCGTAGGGCAGTGAAAGGAACTGCTCCGTCTTACCTCCAGGCTATGGTCAAGCCCTACACCCCCGCCCGACCACTTCGTTCTGCTGCCTCGAGGCGACTGGTTGCCCCGTCGCTCTACACAGTCACGGCTTTTCTCTGTCCTGGCCCCGCAGTGGTGGAATGAACTCCCCACTGATGTTAGGACAGCAGAGTCGCTGCCCATCTTTCGCCACAGGCTGAAAACCCACCTCTTCAGGAGACACTACCCTGACCCTTCCTCCTAGCCATGACTACTTGTCGTCACTTATGTGCCTGAGCTCTTGTTTACTGGCTCTTGGATACACTTATCCGTCTTAGCTCTTGTTTACTGGCTCTTGGATACACTTATTTGTCTTAGCTCTTGTTTATTGGGTTCACTTATTTGTCTTAGCTCTTGTTTATTGGGTTCACTTATTTGTCTTAGCTCTTGTTTTATTCGATTCTCTATTTGTCTCATTTGTTAAGATAAGTAGGTTGCTAACTTATTGCACTCTTACATTAACACTAGTTATGCTCTTAGTTGCTTGTTTAGGAAGGAAATGCACTTATGATTTCTGGTGACTAGTAGTTTTCTTACCTACCTTTGCTGAATGCACTTATTGTAAGTCGCTTTGGATAAAAGCATCTGCTAAATGACTGTAATGTAATGTAATGTAATGTATACCAGCTGCCACTGCCAGTAAAAAAAATCGAAGACAACTATGGTTAAACGCGATAAAACGAAAGGATTGGACTGAGGCAATCATCAAACATGCTTGTGTTTGCAGCGCACACTTCATAGGTTAAATAAAGTATTGTCTGTTTTAGGTATGGATATGTGTCTAAAGATTTGTCATGCCCACCTAATCACAAATTGGGGAACTAGGAGGAATAACGTGAGGTGATTTCTCTCGTAACTCTCTTAGCGCATTAGCTAACTTTTTGTTGTAGCGTTGTGTGTGTCAGGTGTGTGTGTGTGTGTGTGTGTTCGGATATTTTAAGTCTTGTACATGACACTGTGGCAGATGGGAGGAGGGTGGGGTGAGGCTTAGCTTGGATCCAGGGGAGAGTTGAGTCGGTGGACTGACTGACGGAGTGGGAGAGCGGGCGTCCAAAGCCGGCGGCGACTGGCCAAGCTCCGGAGGTTGCAGTCGGGAGCAGCCTGCAAGGGCTGACCAGTCGGGGTTGGGGCGGGATGCCCCTGGAAGCCTGGCGGACTGGGGCAGCCTTGGTGCTCCGCGGCTGACCTGCCGGGAGGGAGGAGGTGTGCGCGCCGAGGAGGACGGCGCTCTTCACTGGCGTCAACGCCGGGCCGGGTTTATTATTGTGGACGTGTTAATAAAACAGCCGTGCTGGCCAGTTAACTCTCCTCCCGTGTATGTCTCTGTCTGTCACGGACCCCGGTAATGTGGCACCTTGCCACAATGACCAGTTTCTCTGGTCACGTGAATTTCCCCACGGCGGGATCAATAAAGTCTATCTTATCTTATCTTATCTTATCTCTTTACTATACACGCTTGGTTTCTCTATCAGGTAGGTGTAAATGTCTGACCTCACAGTAGGTAGTCCTGTCAGATCGTCGGGTCGGCCAATCTGATCCCGTTGGTAAAAAAAAAAAAAGTAGGTAGCTAACTTGTTGCACTCTTACCTTAACACTAGTTATGCTCTTAGTTGCTTGTTTAGGAAGGAAATGATTTTGGGTGAGTAGTAGTTTTCTTGCCTACCTATCAGATCTGGATGTCCCACCATAATAAACTTTTATACAATGTGTATACGCTGCTTGCCCAAACTCGGCATCTATTGCACGCCCAACCGTCCTGGTAGGGGGATCCCTCTCTGAGTAGCCCCTCCCAAGGTTTCTCCCAATTTTCCCTATAAGGTTTTGTGGGAGTTTTTCCTTGTCCTCTGTGAGGGTCTAAGGCTGGGGGATGTCGTGTACTAATCATTTATTATTCTCACATGTTGGGCACTGTGAAGCCCTTAGAGACTGTAACGGTGATTAAGGGCTATACAAATAAATGTGATTTTGTTTTATTTTATTTTGATGAATGGAAACAGCCTGCCACTGAAAGTGTGTGTGAAGGCGTGTATAAGGATCAGAGTTGTAGTTGTAGTAGTTGAGCAGGAATGAGATGCCTTCAGCTCTCAGCTCCTTCTTTATGGCTCTGATGGTGTCTGAAAGAGCTGCTATCTCTCTGCTCAGACCCTCGATCTTCTGCTTCATCGTCTTGACTCTTCTGCTCCTCTTCCTCCCTCAGTGCAGTGATCCTGGCCTCCTCTTCCTCTTGTAGAAACTGGTGAAGCTTCTTAAACTCATCCCTAGCCTCTCTGTGTGTCGGGCCTGGACCTTAATGTGTTCTGCTGTTTGATCACAGCTTCCTTTAACTCGATTGAGTTAAGCTTCTCTGTGAGTGAAGCTAAAAACCATATAGACCGCTCCAACAGGAAGTTGTGGTGCCAGTCCCTCCTCTAGAAAGTTCCCTGAGAGTTGCTTTGACTTTGAGTCGTAGTTTTTCTAAACTCTCATTCAGTGTGTGGAGTCAGCAGCAGGTTGAAGTGGCAGTATACCAGTACTCCAGTGGTCCAGTGTTCTAGTATTCCAGTGTTCCCAGTATTCCCAGTATTCCCAGTATTCCCATCATCTGTGTCATCTCAGTCAGAAGAGTAAGAATGACAAGCTCTGTTTCCTGGTTTGTCTCAGGTGAGTCAGGTAAGGGGCGGAGCTTTGTCAGGCCAGGGGTGTGTCTAAGGTCTTAAGGTCTTATACACACACGCACACACACACACACCATAAATTCCGTCTAGACACACATGTTCTTGAGTAACATTTCACAGTTACACTACTTGAAAGTTTTATTTTTGGAGAGGAAATATTGGAAATATTTTGTTCATCGTGTGTCTTTGATACTTTGATACTTATGCTGCAAAATTATACAGAATGATGAAGAGATGAGGTTGTCGTAAAAAAGAAAAAACAGAAGAGGAAGAGATGCTAATTTCTCCACCAACATTAGCCTCAATAGCCCACAATGCAGTGCAGTGACAACACTGGCAGCAACAGCTAGCGCTACCGCTATAACACTCTCTCCACCAACTCGTAAAACCCACAGCTGATGCAGCAGCAACAAGTTCGCACCCATTCTCTGAGGGTTGTAAAAAAGGCATTCTGGGAAATGTAGGAAATCACTGCACTATCATTGAGAAGTTGACAAGGGAAAGTGGGTAAAATAAAAAGGTAAATTACCAAACTAAACAAAATAACTCCTGGAATGCATCACATATTGATGATATACTGTAAGTGGAAGCAGAGAGTTTTAACATTTGTTTCTTCGGCTAATTTTTGTGTTGCTAGTAAGGAGGAACATAGTAAAAGGGAAGCCTTCCTCAACTCAGTTCACCCACCTTTTTATTTGCAGAGTTGAGCTTGCTACCTGGTAGAAATTATACCACCAAGTATAATAAAGTAAAATAATAAATAAATAAATAAGAAAATTAGCTTGCTATTTAGAATGGAATAGTCAGATTGCCTTTTACAGCCAGCTTCAGTCAGGTATTTTTCCCATTGTTCATAGCCATTGGAAATAACCCCTTATTAAGTCCTCAAGAGGAATGAAGAGCTGACGCAAGTCTCAGAAGACAGCTGCGCACACACACATACACACACACACACACACACACACAGATAATTAAAATATCTCACAGCCAATAAAAACCTGTCAGAGCTTCCTCGGGTGGAAGGACGGGTTTTGTGAAGCGTGGCCCAACGTAGCGTGCACACGTGTGTATTTTAGTTGCTTAGCGCTAACAGTAACACCGAGGAGAGAGCGAGACGGAGGAAAATCAATAGCACGAGTGAAGAATTAAAATCTGTTTTTCCTTTCCTCGCTCTCAGTCTTTCCTCGTTTGCCCGCCGGTTTCCGCCTCACTGGTTCTGCTCATTTGTCACCAGAAACGCTGGTGAAGAATCACGCGTTTGTTTTAAGAACCGCAGCATTTTGCCCCAATGCGCGTGGGTGTTGTTTGCCATGCCCCGCTTCCACCATTCATACGGACATTTTACATTTATGTTTCAGGCAGGGAGCTGACACAGCGTGATGTACAAGGAGTGCAGCAGCAGAGCGTCGCCTCCGCTCATTATAACTGTAATGTCGTATTGTTATAACTGGTTTCCTGTAATGTTGGCGATTTGGGAACGTTAAGCCTTTTCTCCTGCTGCACTGCCGCCCAAATGTTGTATAAATAATATAAAATATATAAAATACTGTATATCTGCAGGGATTGATCGGGTTGTTGATCAATACCAATGGCTCAGCGACTCTGCTCACTCACAGATGATGGAGGACAACACCAGAGGAATTTCAGCTACGAAGGGTTAAAAACTCTGTAGTGGAAATGTGACTGTTATTGTTTATGTCAGTAACAGGCCACCGTAAACTCAAGGGGACAAGAGGGGTGGGGGTGGGGTGCGGCCAGAGACCTGACGATGTTGTCGCAATTCCTACTCGTGGCCTGTAGAGGTCATCGATTACTTGATATGCCTAAATGTCATCGAAATGTCTGCTGAGTCCCTCCGATAACATAACAGTCATAGCAATGCAACATCTATGCACTTGTGGCACTGTAAGGGACTTTGGATACAAGCATCTACCAAATGGGACATGTTTGATGAGTCAGGTTTTAAGGGCTCAGTGGATGTGAAGGGATAGGACTAATCTTTACAAGACCTCTCAGGTTTTAAAGGGTTGGGATGCCCTTAAAGGGTTTGGTGTTTAGTGAGGAGAGGCAGGAGAACCAAGGGCCCCGTTTAGATCTTTTTCTTGGCAGGCTGTGGAAAGGCTTCTGAAGCAGCAGTTGCACCATATGGCACTGCGACTCTCCATTGACAACAATGCGTTTGCTCTCATTTTGAGCAATGAGTTTGCTCTATGCGTGGTGGTGGCTCCGCTAGCATTTTTGTGTTTTTCTGTGTGAGGATGGAAGCCAGGGAGCAGAACAGTACAAGAATACATCCAATCGACAATCTGTGAATAGGCAGAATGAATAGCTCCATTTGGCTGGAAAAGTCATTCGATTACACACACATGCACACACACTGATATAGGATTATTCTGCAGATTTTTTGCCATTCTGTCATTCCTTGCTTAGGGATTCTATTGTGTTTTATTAATGGAGGACAAAATGTTGTACACACACACCAACGCAATATTTTGCGAGTGTGTAATCTCTAAAAGGTCACATTGTATTGTTTACCAGACAATAAGAAGAGTATTTTTCTGCCCAAGGATCCTTGCATGTAACCAGTGATCCACAACCCACACACACACACACACACACACACACACACACACACACACACACACACACACACACACACACACCCACACCTTTCGTAGTGTCGGCGAGTACAGGTGGCTGCGCTGGTGCTGCCTGGGTTTCCTCCGAGCTCATCGTAGACATTTTTCCACTGTCTACGAGCTGTAATCTACATAGAGAGACAGAGAGGGAGAAAGAGAAAGACACAGACAAAGAGAGAGAGAGAGAGCGAGACATAGAGACAGACAGAGAGAGATCAAGAATCAGACAGTTTGCCATATAGTTTCTTTTGATCAATCAAACCCGTTGTCGCTTCTCTCGATAACATACACACATACACACACACACACACATATTGCACACCCCGTGTGTGTATGTGACAAATAAACTTCTTGAACTTCTATTCGGATTCAGCCTCAGTAAAGCTGAAGACGAGCATCGGCGTCAGAACGAGAGTCGAACCTCAAATCCAGCCCATCCAGGAAGTGCATTTCCGTTCAAATGCATGCAACATGAAGATGACGTTTCATGAAAAGCCTCACGGAGAGCTGTGGATCCTGTCCCTAGCCGCTGCATCGCAGCTCTGCGGCATAAATCAATGTAACGTGATTCGGCGCACAAATAGCCGCCTGAAAAGCCCCGCGGGTGGAAGCGCAGTAATCGGTTTAAGAGGAGAGAACATGCGGTGTTTTCAATTTGTTTAAATCAGACAGCCATTCAGCCAGCTTATTCAGCCAGGAACAGGCAATGTGACATAGGCCAAGTCTATTAAAAACACACTGGTACGCACTAAAACAGAAGCAGCTGTGCACATATACATGCATATTAGGGTTTGACTGAAGTCCAAGAGCAACCAAATTTGGTGGATAGGGTTTCAAAACTCAAACAAAATTACAGTGATCAGCCAGATGGTGGCGCTACAACGCACAATTTTAGGTTTTGGCCAATAACTCCTGGCGTGGAATGAATTTCCCTCGGTTGCCTTGGCTCACTCCATCACACATACTGCTAGTCGTTTCTGCCATGCTAGTTTTTTTTTTCTGCCATATTGAATTTCATGCAAGGCCAATTTTTTTTGTTGCTATTTCTCCCTCAAAGTGGACCCAACCTCAGTCTCACACAGAACACATGGAAGTCCTATCACTCACAAGTGTTGCAACTGAGCATCAGATGCATATTTGGGATGGCTCCCTGAAGTGTGACAGGCTGCAATTGGTCGAGCTCCATAGCGCCACCATCAGCATCTCCACCAAATTTCACACACACATCATCTTTGTGTCCCAGAATCAATCCCACAGTTAACATCCATCACATCAGAAGTGGACGACACTGACTGGCCCCGATCACATTTTTAATAAAAGGTCCATTATCAGCCACATAGAACAGTCTGAGTCATCAGCATACACATGCACACGTGTTGTGTAAAACTCACCAGTTCATATCCCCCCAGCTTCTGAGCAGCTTGGAACATGGTCCAGAGGTTTACTGTCACACAGAAAGAGAAGCACGCATCAGTATGACTCCATCTCCACATATTAGTACATTCACACAAGGACTCATGGAGTTTTCATGGAATTGTGCCTTTACTGTTTTTTAGTGTGTGCGATTCAAACGTCAATGTGAATATTTTCTTTCCGTTTTCGTTATTTTATTTTATGAATTTAATTGACGCTGTTATTCAGAGCAACGTAAAATAAATGCAACAGTAGAGTAAGTTTAAATTCCTGGATCTGACAACTTCCACAATTAATTGATTAATTAATTAATCAATTAATTATTATTATTAATTATTTCAGTTGTCCAGTTGTTTATTTGAATGACCTCGGTTGGACAACGCTTTGCCAATATAATCAGGCTGATAACAGTATTGGCCTTTCATTCAAAATCAGATCAGATGTCAGTGTTCTCCACCGCTGATGATGTATGACACACTTGATTACATATTTATTGTGTGATTGACTGGTCGTCTATGGGAAGCCCTTAACCTGAATTGAGTAATTTTTGATCAGATGTTTTTATTATCATCCTGGCTTTCAGTGGAGAGTTTTAGTGTCCCATGGTCTAAATGCTGTTTCAGAGGCTTTTCCACCGACAATGAAATTCTGGGGGAAACACTAAACACCTGTGATTTTTGAATATCATCACAAAATATTGGCAGCTTCAATAGAAAAATATTGCTATCAGCCTTCAAAGTCTCATAGCAGTGCAACCCAAGTCCCAGCTCCCACTATTTTGGAGTGACCAATTAGAGCAGGAAGGAGAGATGTATCCCCGGGGTCATGAGGAATCAAAACCAAAGCAATTCTAGAAGGGATGCATTGGTACCAATACTGGTGCTGAATATCAGGCTTCTCCCAGGCTGAACCTGGGAGCTGATATCAAAGAAATGTATTTGTCCGTTGCCAAAATGGGAAACCACGACCTATGTGACATGTCAGAAATCATGACCAGTAGGCATACATAAACTTTCCAACTGAATAAAATCATTGCAGATTTTTGATGTCCTTCTTTCGATGTCCCGCCCCAACAACCTGTTTCAACCAGACATATGGTGAGTTGGCTTTGACTTCCCAACGAACGGTTTAAATCTACACCGTTCAGTAAAGGTAAATCAGTATTGGAGGAAACTTCAAAGTAAATCGTCTGATCGGTACTATCGGACACTTGCTGCATGTTTAAATGCTACTGTGTTAGATAAGGTAACTCACTCTGTTAGATAAGATAACTCACTCTGTTTGAAGCCCAGGTATGGTATCCTCTCAATTGGCGTCTGCCTCTCCTTCATATACTTATAGAGAGACACCAGAAAGCTCTGCTCCTCTGCTCGGCACTCCTCTGCTCCTCCTCTCCTTTTCTCCGACGACGACAGCAGTGGCGTTCTCTTGCTACTGCTGCCGACATTACTGCTACCGTTAGTGATACCGCTACCGCTGCCGCCTTTGGATTTGGATATGGCTGCTTTGTCTGCTTTCACCTGCAGAGGGAAAAAAAAAAAAAGAAAGGTGGGGAACAGAGAAAAAAGAGCCATGAACATTGAACTCCGATTGGCTGATAGAGGTAGATTGGGGAGGTCAAAACAAATGAAATGAACAAAATTGCACCTTGGGACTGCTCTTCCCTTCTGTGGTTCCTGTCTCCTTGGCAGCAGGTGACGTCTGACCTTGACCTTTCAACTCTGACCCCTGACCTTGACCCTGCAAGTCTCGACGCTGAGAGAGGGACAGCTTTTTTTTCCTGGGACGGCCCTTCAGGTTTGGAGCTGTGGACAAAGAAAAATATATATTTTTAAAAATAGATACTTAATTCATCTAAAAATCCGACAGATGCGTGCATGCAAAAATGCAATAGAAACAATTTTACTATTATTGGTGTGCTGGCATATTCAAAGCTGATCTTTCATTCATATTTTGGTGCTCTTCCAGTGTACCAGTAAAGGATTAGCTGATCCCTGTAGGTCACATTTTGTACTGACTCATCCTAGCAACAGTTATCGACATCCCATCTAGAGCCTGATGGTCTCTGAGAATTAAAACCTTAATAAAGTTAATGAAGGTCCTGGTGGAGACGACTGGAACACATTCATTGCATAGCTTCACGCTCTCTCTCTCTTGCTCTTTGATCTCTCTGGTGCATCCGGAAAATACGCTCAAAGTACAGTCTTTGTCAGGATGCTGTTGATTCAACACCTCCAGACCTCACCTCCACAATTACCAATTTTAAAAATAAAAAACGCAACAAGATGACAGATGGTGATTTATCTGCTGTCTCACTTGTGTGGCAGCATGTCATTTCCACACAACACTCCATTTAAACGAGACTTTTGGATTATAAATACTACCCACAATATGCTCTGTTGACTGATTTCCTGACAGGTGAACAAGAAACATTCATGAATCTTCATTTTAGGCAATTAGCTGATGCTTTTTCCAGGAACGTATGGCCTATTGTGTAAATTGAACCTACAAAGAGACAGTGTGTAACCGCTGAAGTACCCTAACATCAGCATCTATGCCAGTTTATCTATGTCACATTGCAATTCAACTTCCTCTTATTGATTAGCCTTATATCCTAAGCAGGATCCTTCTGGATGTTCCTGTTTCTTTCTAGGAGAGAAGGGCATACACATTTGAGACAAACTGGCTACTATCACTAACCCTATGATAAAGCGTTAGCATGGAGCCTACTATCACTCAACATAGTATATGCTAAAGAGTTAGCATGGAGTCTACTATCACTCAACATAGTCTATGTTAAAGTGTTAGCATGGAGCCTAGTACCACTCAACATAGTGCATGCTTAAGTGTTAGCATGGAGCCCACTATCACTCACCATAGTCTATGCAAAAGTGTTAGCAAGGACCCTACTATCACTCACCGTAGTCTATGCAAAAGTGTTAGCAAGGAGCCTACTATCACTCACCATAGTCTATCCTTAAGTGTTAGCATGGAGCCTACTATCACTCAACACAGCCTATGCTAAAGTGTTAGCATGGAGCACCGGGCCCAATGATCTACCAGGGACACATGATTTTGGTGTCAATGTTCTCATCACTTAATTCCCTTAAATGGTCTGCCTATTGAGTTATGATCCCATTAGACAACAGCTGCAGAGTGAAACTCCCTGCCTGCCGACTGTTTTGGCTGTTATCTGTTTTGCACCTGTACTTTCACCAGATGTCTTGGATGTGACGTGGAAAGCTAGGCCAATTAGACGGACAACAATGGCACACACGCTTTATTGACTTCCGCTCTCTCTCCATCTCTATTGGTTCTAATTCAATTACTCCACTTGTTGTTCCCCCGAGCCAGTCAGCATAAAAAAAGAGAAACCCAACCCAAAGAGCAAAGAAATAAACAACTCCACAGCCACTGCTGTCAATAGTCTGAAGCTTTTCCCATTTTCCCTCTGTTCTCAATTTTTTTTCTTTCTCCCTGTATTGTCACCCTCTTAAATTCTTCATTTCTGTTCTCTGTTACTATTGTTTATTGCTGTTGTACTTTTATGGTTGCATGTTCTGCCCTGTGTAATGTGAGTCAATCATTTTTCTGTTTCTGAATATATTGAGTGAAACCTTCACTGAGGATTGCCCCAGTGCCAAAATGTCTATTCGGAACACACTATTCTGTTGCATTGAAAAAAATGCATTTAAAAATAGAAACAATTGGGCCATCCTGGTGGCTAAGCATGCTAAGGCAGATACTATGTGCTTAAAAATTCATAGCTTCAAATTCAGCTCTTTGTCATGTCTACCTCTCTCTCCAATCTTTCGATCTGTCTCTGCCCATTGCACACTATTTAATAATGGAGAAATGGCAGAAAAATACTTCAAAATATAAATTTCACTGTAAATACACCATAACTTCCATATTGTAAATTTCAGTATCATTAATTAATTAACCTGCAGTTACAGATCTACTTACTTGTCAATTACCGGTAATTTTACCTCAAATTCACTAAATTAACACTAATTTCACCTAAATAAGTCATTACTTACTATACTGTTTCCTCATAGACATATACCAATAATGACCTGAATCACCTATAATATTATGACACCAAATATTTTTCCTAAATTAAGGATTTATTAATTATTGAATAATTGTAACTCCCTTCTGGGATGAACGATCTTCTTGCCTCATTAGTTCTTTACAAGCAAACAAATCAATAACTAATAAAGTGATCTACTAATATCTATTTCCTTAGCATTATTTATTTATTTATATATATTTAATTTAGCGCTAAGTGTGAGGTTATTGAGCTGAAACAATGAATTAGTGATACAATACCAAATAATTGAAAGTAAAGTAAGCGCACTGTAGGTACTGCCTTTTCCTGAATGCAGACCTTACATTTACTGTAACTTACAACTCTCACAGGGGGGGTATCTGACTTCTGTGAAAAGCTAAACCTGGTAAAAAAAAAAAAAATGTTTTTAAAAGACAGCGAAGAGAGATACTTCAAACACGAGGAAGACCTGCACCAAAGAGAGCCAGCGGTGGTTTTATATATAATTTAGTGGGAAAACTTTGTAAGATTCTCTCATTCCTTCGCTTCTCTCCCCTCTCCTCTCTACCTGTCCTCGTCTTCTCTTCCCTCAACGTCCTCCCACCCTTCCTACCCTCTCATTATCCCTCCTTGCTTCTCCTTTCTGTTCATTTCTCTCCCATCCTCTCGTCCCTGCCTTGGCCCGGTGATACTTTATTCTGTTTGACTGGTGTGGGTGTTTGAGGGACGATATTATGCCAATTTATTTGGATTGAAGCAATATTTTGTGTCAATTTTCAGTATCTTTAACCATAGTAACCATTTTCATGCCCCAAAAAATTCAAAATATTCAGTGTTTCCAAAGAATTGTATTCTTGTCAGGGGTGAAAACAGCATTTCGACCACGGGACACTAAAACTCTTGATTGAAACAATAAACACAATAATGTGCATATATAATAATAATAATAATAATAATAATAATAATAATAATAATAATAATAATAATAATCAGATAATTGGCTTCATGGAAATGGAAATGAATCCTTGCTCCCTTAGAATAGACAGGGAAACAATCATGAGCATCACAGTTAACCCAGTGAGTCAAAATGTGATGTAGCTTTCTTTGCAAGCCATATCTAAATACTATTTACATCAGGGGAGTGTGCAGGGGCAATTTCCCCTCTGGGCTGATAGTTTGGTGACCTAGGTCCAACAATTTATCACCGTTTTGGTGGCAAATGATATTAGCAGCAGGGACTTTGCCATATAGTTCGGGTTTTAGTGAATGTGACGCCCCTGAGAAGAGTATTTTCTGTCTTATTTACCTCTCTATGATGCAGCACTGCCGTTATTGCAAAGATAAGGCCTGCTGCCAAACAGGGGGAACGGTTGCTTGAATCATTAATTGACTATGCTCTCTCTCTTTCTCTCTCCCTCTCTCTCCGTCTTGCCCTCTCCTGGTACAAAATGAGCTACTGCTGCCTATTAAACAGCAAAAACCATGACGTCATGCCTCCTTCAGGCAGGATGGATTTAGATCCAGCCTCTATACTGGAAACAGCTGAATGTTAATACAATACTGATACTGACAGAGCACTAACAGATGTTTTGGACTAAATTCAGATGGATAGATAGATAGATAGATAGATAGATAGATAGATAGATAGATAGATAGATAGATCACACTTAACTGCTACAAGAACACAAAAAACATTGTCCAGTCTTATTAAAAGAGTTGAAACTACGCAGCCCTACCAATATTCCCTAGAATGATCATGTATGATAGAGAAACACTAGGCAAAAAAATAAGGCACAATCTTCTATTTTCCTGAGGGAAAACAACTGTTGGGAGGTTAAAACACAGCTCCCCATATGAGTATTCTCTAAAAATAAATTCACTCCCTTCTTTGTTTTGTATGCTGAGAGCACAGAGTTCCCAGCCCCCTGCTCCACATCAATATTTCATCAAACTTGCTTTCCAATTCTGCAGCTCAAACAACTTCATTGGCTCCATTCACCAGCACTGGCTTTCTGTAAATGGCTCCCTTGGTTATTGCATAATGGCTGAATGAGAACAAAATGTGTTCACACGTAATATGAGTTAACAAGTGGAGACATTGCTACACAGACAAACATTAGCTGGGCTTTATTGAAGCACTCTGTTTGAGTTTACGCAGCTATGCAAAAAACAAACTAGACACAGCAGGAAACCCATTCATAACAAGAGAAACCCCCAACATAAAAAATATAAGAAATAATAAAAGCAGGTTGCAATCCAATACAGCAAAAAATACATCTTACATATAGTATAGAATACTTATATATTATATAAGTCCATAAGTCCTTATATAATCCATAAATATATACTCCTGGTATTGCAACCCTGTCCTGGAAAAATTATTTCACCAGGCCGCCAGGCCGGTGAAGCCAGGCTGGTCAGTAGTGCTTGCAGGTGAAGGACTGGTGGTCGGGTGACCCCCATAGCTTGGCCCGGCACAGCCTGAACAAGCAATGCAGGGCCATTACCTTGTGGGCTCACCACTCATAAGGAGAAAGGTGGGTGCAATGACCATTGGGCAAAGGGCAGAAACAGAGCAGATCTAGGTGTTGTGAACTTAGCAACAGAAATTGTCACTTGGGTAACCTCTCTGGGGAGTAAGAAGCTTAAGCTAGTGCGAGAGGCTATACCAACTAGATATAGTTGGGCTCAGCACCACACACAGTGTTGGCTCTGGAGCTGAGGCGTTAAGGGGGTTTCTTGCCTACTCAGGAGTTGTCCAGGGTGAGAGGTGCCAGGGGATACTCATGAGTCCCCTGGTAGTTGCCGCAAAGTTGGATGAGAGGGTCGCCTCAATGTGAGTTGATTCAGAGGAAAACTCTGACTGTTGTTCGTGTTGCACGTATGTGTCTAAAAGCAGTTTGAAGTATTTGACCTTCTAGAAGAAGGATGCAGAAGACCTACTTACTCGGTAGTCCTATTAGGAGACTTCATGCTCATGTTTGCAATGACTGGGAAACCAAATGTGTTGTTGTTGAACTTCTATGCTATTCATGCATTGTCCATAATGAACACCATGAACACAAGGTCTTGATTGCCTTTGTAGTCGTTTCATGAGAGCTGAGGCAATATGTTCTGGACAAGCGGGCGAAGAGAGGGGCTGAACTGTCAACTGATTTGGTGGTGAGTTGGCTGCTGGACAGGCCTGGTAGGCCCTACCGTGTAGTGAGGGTCTGCTGGGAATGGACCCTGTTCAAAACCTCTGTTGTGGAAACAGCTGCAAGAACCTGTGGCCAGAAGGTGGTCAGTGTTTGTCATGGTGGATACCCAAGAATTCGCTGGTGGACACTGGCAGTGAGGGAGGCTGTCAGACCTGAAAGGCTCCAGCTGGGGTAGTTGCCAAAGCGAAAGCCTGGGTATCGGAGGAGTTTGAAGAGGCTATGGAGGCTATTTTGCATGGCCTCAAAGAGGTTCTGGAAAACCATTCAGCAGCATTCAGGGATAGAAGGCAGGACACCGTTCAGGCTGTTCTCAGCAGGGGTGGGAAAATGCTGACCTTGACTGGGGATATTGTCGGAAGGCGGAAGGAAGGTGGACAGACAAGTTCCCTCTGTTCAGGAGGCAGAGCTGGAGGATTCAGGGGTGGGTCAGAGCCCAGCTCCTGGGCAGAGGTTGCTGAGGTAGTTAGAAAACTCCTCTGTGGCAAGGCGCCAGTGATGGATGAGATTCATCCAGAAATGCTGAAGGATCTAGATATTGTGGGGCTTTTGTGGTTGACACATCTCTTCAAGTCAGCCAAGTGTTGCATGGATTTCGGAAACAGTGCCTTTGGATTGGCATACAGGGGTGGTGGTCCCCATTTTCAAAAAGGGGGGCGGGAAGGTATGTTCCAACTATTGCTAACTACTGCTCAGCCTCCCTGGGATTGCCGATGCCAAGGTGCTGGAAAGGAGACTCTGGTTGATTGTTGAGCCTCAGATTCAGCAGGAGCTATGCAGATTCCATCCTGTTCACAAAGCAGTGAACCAGCTTTTTACCCTTTCATGAATGAACTTGAATCGTCACATACACATACATGCAGTGAAATTATTTTTCTGCATGAAATTCTGGGGATCGAACCAACGACCCCATCTGGTGATGGGTGGGCCTCTCTAACTGCTAGGCCAACCTGCCGCCCCTGTTCGCCAATAACTAAAGGGTCATGGGATTTGTTAATCCATCTACATGTGTTTTGTGGCTTTGGAAAGGGCTTACGACTGTTTTCCCAGAGGTACTGAAGGGGAGGTGCTTTGGGAATATGAGGTCCCGGGCCTGCTGCTGGGAGCCATTTGGTCCCTATACACTCAGAGCAAGAACTGTGTTTGCATTCTTTGTATTAAGCCAAGCACGTTCAAGGTGGGCATCAGACTCCGGCAAGGGTGCACCTTTTCCCATCTTCTGTTTATGATATTCATGGACAGGGTATCAAGGCACCGCTGAGCATCCACTTTGGTGACATAACGGTGGTATCTACATTGATGTTGTCCTTCTGACTTCATCAGATCATGATCTCTGATGTGCACGGAGTGTGATGTGGCCATGATGAGGATCAGCACCTCCAAGTCAAAGGCCATGGTTCTCTCTCTCCCATCAAGGTGAGGGATGAGTATTTGCCCCAAGTGGAGGAGTTCAGACATCTTATTTACGAGTTAGGGTAAGACAGATTGTGAGATTGACCACCGGTTAGGTGCCTGCAGTAATGTAGGCATTGTATCGAATTGTGTTAATGAAGAATGAGCTGAGCCACAAAGCAAAGCTCTCGATTTACCGGTCAATCTTAAACCTCACCTATGGCCACAAGCTCTGAGTAATGACTGAAAGAATGAGATCATGGCCTTACTTTTTGTGAGGCCAGCTCCTCATTGAGAGGAGCCAGCTGAAGTGGTTCGGGCAGCTGGTAAGGATGGCCCATGGGTGCATACTCCTCAACTGGGAGGAGACCCTGGACTAGACACAGGACACGCTGGGGACTACATCTCTCAGCTGGCCCAGGAGGAGCTGGAGGACGTTGCTGGGGAAAAGGACGTCACGGCTGCTACACTGTTTCCACTACAGCCCTGGCCTGTACAAGCGACTGCCAGTACTGTATTTCCAACATATATTTTGCATATCATGTATTCAGCTAGGCTGAATAAAATACCGTGAGGAGAGGGCATATTGTGCTAGATTCATGAGCACTGTAAAGTAAACTGTGAATTAATTTTTTCTCACAAGAAAATATGTTTTTAATATGGATGCACATTATTGCACATCCTGTATATATTCTGTACATTCATCACATTTGTCCATATACATTTTTTTCATACTCTGCTTTACTTCTTACTTTTTTTGTCTGTTTTAAACTGCAGATTTCTTCTTCTTCTTTTTAGTCTTTAAATGTTTTTCATTCATTTCCATACTGCATATATTTCATATTTTACATGTTTTCACATCTCAGTTAAGTTTAATATTATTTTATACACCCTGCATACATGCTGTTATTCAGATATTTCACACATGTTTCGCACTACTCATGTTGAATTCTACTCAACATGTGGAGTAATTGTTATTGTTAGACTTAACACCCCACATTTGTTGCATTCTTCTTTATATACTTTTTCATTTCTTTGCTGAATCCTATTACTATTTGCTGCTGCAACGACCCACTTTGCCCACAGGGATCATTTAAGTTTAATTCCATCTAATTTAATTAAATCTTATGTCATCCACTGTGAATTTCCTGTTTGCCATTCCTCATTACTGTGTTTGGCAGCATTGCCCTTCCTTCCCAAAAGTTTTCTGTGTATCATCACCTTAAGAAGCTCAGTAAATGCAGGCCTGGGGCAATCCACTCAGTGTTAAGCACATTACATAATGGAGAGGATGGTTTGTGTGCTGGGAAAATTGACAAACACACACACACATATACCTATAGATATAAACACACACACACACACACACACACACACACGCAGAGAAACACATGGTTGGCTGGGAAAATATGCAAACAGTGTAGCATTTACAATTCAGAAAAGGCAGTGAAACAACTGCACCAGACAAGCCCCTCATCCTCCCCCCCTCTCTCTCTCTTTCTCTCTCTCTCTCTCTCGCTCGCTCTCTCATTGTTTGATTCTCTCTCTCTCCCTCTCCAACTCTTATCTCTCTGCACACTCCACAGTTGCAAATTCTAAGTAGGACAAGTAGCATCAGGATAAACACGGTCACATCTTTGTGTAATTTCTTGATAAGAATTCTTGGAGAATGGAGATTGCCTCGGCAACGTGGCAGTGTTTCCTGATTCAGAATTATCCGGATATTTGTCTGCCAACAACAGACAAATAAACAAGTTTGCGCAAACATTCGGAGAGCTCGTTTCCTGTTTTTGGTGAGTAGTTGAGGGAACAGTGGAGTTTCAAAATATGCCAAAGTATGTAAGATAAGAGATTTGGAGAGACACTCCTATAAAGATATTAGGTTCGAGACATCTTTTTTCACCTTCTCCTTAACAACTGTTCTTCCTATCCACATATTTTTTGTCTTTTCTTTGTCTGTCTCTCGTCCACTCCATCATTTCCCTCTCTATCCTTCTCTAACAGGTGGAGTTTTTAATGTCAACGTAGTTTCACTCAGTCCAATCATGCAGACCCCCACCACCCCTCCACCCCAGCAGCTAGAAAGCACTAGCACACTTGTTTAGACATTAGTTGAGGAAAGCCAAGTCTCTAATGCACCATATCACCAGCTGTGGTTGTTAGGAGATTGATGACGCAACTGCAAAAGCCTCTATAAAATACAGTAACTTGCTGTGTTTTATTGTCAAACCTCTGCTAATCATTGAGGTGATGGTATAATTTTATAACACACACACACACACACACACACACACACACACACACACACACACACACACACACACACACACACACACACACACACACACGGGTAACATTTTTACAATATAACACCAAGGTACATTACTCACTGCGAATGCGGGTGTGTGTGTGTGTGTGTATGTATACCCCTCACCCTACATCTATATCGATCTTGCATTAGTACTGCAGCAAGCATGTCAAAATTAAGACTTCTACATCTCTATAGCTACACACACACACGCACACACATACAGAAAACTAGGCCAAGCAAGGCCAAACTCCTTGCAGCCAGAGCTCCAAGAGAAGTCTCATAATTAAATTGTGTAACAAAAATACTGCCATTTTTATTTCAGACTCAAATCCATGAAGTGGATTTTTTTTAATACCAGCTCACAACAAGAAAATTAAGAAAACAGGGCTGAGACGAAAAAAAACACAAGTGAGCCGAAGACTTGAAAGGAAAGGTTTAAATTTTTCGTCATGAATTATGCATGCACGGGCTTTGAGCAGCGACTGTGAACTCCACACTTTAAAGAACCCAATACTAATCCATGTGTACCACGGTGAAGTGCATTTGAAGAGTTTATTTCTACCGCGCATTAGCAACCAATTTAAAAAACAAAAAAAACTAGACACTTTAACAGGTGGATTGTGTATATTTTAGATATATTGGATGATGAACTTTAGCTGATTTCCCCCCCAACATGAATATAGCATTTTGGAATAGAATGAATCATATTTAAAGTGGTATGTAGCCCACTAGCATATCCAGGCACCGATGCCACAAATTGTCTTCATGATTAATGTGCGACATCACACGTGAATATCCTCTCAGGGTGAAGTTTGATATGGTAAATATGGACACAAATATATATATATATTTTTAAATGTATTTTCACTTTGATTTATTTTGTTATTGGCATATTCAAATGAGCTAATATTTCATTCAAATGTGTGGATTTGCACATCAGAATACTTTACTTCTCAGTGGACACAGTCAGAGTGCTCAGTTTTCATTCTGATGAAAAGGGATGTGTAAAAGTGTTTGTATATTTGATGAATACTATGTTAATGGCGAAGTCTCTGATCTTTTGCCTTTTTTTCATGTAAAATATCCCATAAAATATAAATGACAAAATATATATATATATATATATATATATATATATATTAAAAAGCCTGTATAAATTACCGACTATTTTTTGTCGTTGAAATTTCATATCTACAAGTTAAGTGTTTAGCAGACAGGGAATATGTCTTGAGAAAATACCCCTTCAAGTTTTGTTTTTAGCAGATTTTGTGCTTGGTATACTTGATGCAGCCGCTATAAAATGGATATATACATTTTAATTTTTTAATTATTGTTTTGGTGATTTTATGAAACTACATTAACATCATTTCATAATATCTCAAAAAAAGGCCATTCAGGTGTTGAAATGCAGCATATAGTTATTTGCACACTGTATCTCTTTCTTTACCCCCCCCCCCCCCCACACACACACACACACCTCCTGAGTATTTGCTGCCTTGCTGTATGACTTTCATTTAGTTAGCCTGGGAGAAGTCTAATTAGTCCAAATCACAGAGGAGAGCAGCTTTACTAAAAATACCATTAGCAGCAGCAGCAGCAGTAGAGCTGACTCAAATGTCACTCCTTGATCTCTCTCACACACACATACACAAACACACACACACTGAAAGGCAGCGGGGGAATTAGCAATTATACACAAATATTTCAAGGTATATTGACACGGTTGGTTAGGGGCGACTTCCCAGCAACACAAACACTTTTCCATCCAGAATATGGAGTAGAACAGTTGGAGCGTAGAGATGAAAGAGCGTCACGTGTAGAAATGTTGAATCTGAACCACCAACAGCCAGATGTTGCAGGAGGAATAATTACATTTGAGGTTCTTTTTCTTGCTACAGTAATCATTTATTTTCGCCTACTTGGCTTCATTATGATTTAAACGTCACCGCTTGACTTCCTCTGTAAAGAAATACATCCTACTCAAAGAAATACTGATGGTCACTGTGCTGTGGATACACAGCGACCTGGGTCCGCCATTAACGAGGTAGAGCAACACGCACGCGAGGACGCACACAGAGCTTATTGGTTTATTGCTATGTAGTAGTTAATCATTTTTGTGAATTGAATTGAAGTGAGAATTCTAATCCTAAACTTGCACCTTGCAGACTGACTGACTGGTTTACTGACTGAATGACCGACCAACCGACTCACTGTTTTTGCTGCAGTCAACTTTGAACTGATGAAGTGAGATATTTGGAAAATACGCAATGGATTTCTTTGTTCGCATTTGTTCTGTTGTATTGGGTTTCTGGAGCGCTGTATCACAAGGGTTCATGGTAGGAATGTTTTCCTTTCTGTGGTTTGACTAACTCCCTAAAATGAGTCTTATCACTGACTCATTTTGTCAGGCTGACTCCTGACTGGTGCCCCACCTTCGTCAAACCGCCATAATTTGATGCTTATAAGGATAGAAATACAAGAACGCGCGCACACACACACACACACACACACACACACACACACTAGGGTTGTCACAATATCACCATTTTACCCGACAGTACTGTAGCAGGCCGTGTACTATTATTCTAAAAAGACAAAAACACACCTGGGTGTATTTTCCTCTGACTCCTCAAGCCAGCAGCGGGTTTTAATTCGACACCACGCAGTACAAACTGTTACTCTCTCGCTCACATCGCACTCTCTCTCTCCTCCCTCCCTCTCTCCAGGAGGCTGTCAGACTAAATATAATATTCACTTCATAAATGAATATGGAACAGCTACTGCTGCTGCAATGCCGAAAATACCCAGGCCACCTTGGGCAGCGCAGGCCTCTGTTCACCATATTCAAAGTGACACCACGCTGCCTCCACTCCTGACAGGAAGCAGTGCGAAAAGTTAACGCATAGATGAACCCAAATCTGTATTTGAAACTGATTTTGGAAATAAAATACACAGGACTGCATGCACTGTTATACTGTGTCATGTCATATCACGGCTTCTTCTGCTATGCATGCGATGTGATGCCATGTCTTGACAGGTTAGGGTCACTTTGGGGCATGTTATAGTGTTATATATATATATATGTTATATTTTATACTATTGCTGCCGATATTTTGAAGAAGAAGAAGAAGAAGAAGAAGAAGAAGAAGAAGAAGAAGAAGAAGAAGAAGGTTATTTAGTAGTTTGCAGCTCATGGAATTGGTAAGAATCTCCCAGGACATGGCGGTAAGAAGGTTGGTGTGAGCCATTGAAAAAAACAACCTTGCATGACATCCAAAGACATCAAGGCTGGCCTGGAGAGGTCTGGGGTAATGGTTTCAGCCAGTCCCATATGTGGGAGACTCAACCAAGAAGAGCTTTAATGTTGGAGGTCATTGAAGACCCCAGTGCTGAAAGAGAAACACAAGAAACACTGGAAAAGCCTAAATTCTTCAGGGAAAATGTTCTGTGGATCGATGAAACCAAATTAGACCTCTTTGGCAATGCAGATCAGCAATTTTTTAAAAGACTATGAAATTAAGTGTTTAAAGAAAAAAACACCCTACCTACAGTAAAATACGGAGGAGGTCCCATAATGCTGTGGGGCTGCTTTGCTGCCTCAGGTACTGGATATCTTGAACATATTAAAGGCATCATGAAATCAGAAGATAATTTTGGAGCCAAATGTGCTACCAAGTGTCAGAAAACTGGGTGTCAATCTTTGATCTTGTGCTATTAAAAACAGATGAACAAGTGAAGACTGAAGGTTGTTTCAATTTTGTTTTGTTTCAAAGATATTGCACATTATCTGCATAAAATGCAAGGGTGCCTGTAATAAAAATCCATTTGGTTTGCCTACTTTTAGTCAGCGGAACACGTCTACCTCAAACAATGATGTACACTTCTGAAATGAAACTATACAGTTTGCTAATCATGAAACGCATTGGACTTGTTTTTATTGGGTGCTCAGTTCAATAAAAAAGGAGGGGCACTGAAGTATTTCCAGTAGTTTCTGTTATTTGCAGTAGAGCTATGCCTATTACCACAGGAACTGATTATTTTGACTCTTCCTTAATGGGAGGTAGTTCCATCTTTTCCTTGACTTTTGATTGTTACAATTCCAATAGCAAACAAATCTTTGCAAAATGTTTTAACCTTTTTAAACGCTGCCTACCTTCACTAATGGAGCAGGGCAGATGGAGAGGGAACAATTAAGTAAGTAAAAAACATATTATGTATTAGTTAAATTGCATTTGTGATCGGTGTCTACATTGCCATTAATACCTCCTATATGCTTATACAGTACGGTATGAATGAATCACGTATTGCACAATGTTGATGAAAATCAAAACAGTGGTTTGGTGGGAGGACCAAGAAAGAGAGAGAATGTGTAAAAAGGGAAAGAAAGAGCATGCAAACATGAGAAAGAGAGAGAAAAACGGCAGGGTAAAAAAGGAAGAGGGATGACAGCGAGCAAATGGAAGATGTAAAGAAGAAAAGGGGGGGGGAGACGATGACATGTAACCCCAGGGTTTCTAAAGAGCCTGTTGTGACAGGCAGCGATTAGCTGTTCAAATGAAATGTTATCTGGTTATTTAAAGCCTTTAGTGCTATAGGCAGGCTGGAGTTAATGGACTCCGTGTGTGTGTGTGTGTGTGTGTGTGTGTGTGTGTGTAGACATGACCTGGCTAGATCACAAATTACACACCCACGTCCCAGTTTACAGCGCTGGGACAGTCGGCTTGTCTGCTGGAAGGTTGCTGGTTCGAATCCGAATACCCGTCTGGGAAAATGTGGGTGGGGAAAGTGAAGGAGTAACACTAATGGCTGCTTTCGGCTATATTTACTATTTATTTATTGTTGTTGCGTTTTTGATTATTCGATTTTGACATGACATTAAAGATGCAGTCTGGTCAGAAGAGGAGAGGATGGAGGGATGGAAAGAGGAGGAGAGCGGAGGAGAGGAGGGTGAAGAGCAGGAGGAGAGGAGAGGAGTGGTAAAAAAAAAGATTGCAAATACAACGTTGTAGAGAACAGAGTTAAAGTACAAGAAGCTACGCGACGAGCTCGGCATCCTGGCTCTGCAGCGAGAGCGAGAGAGGCACAGTCACACTTTCCCTCCACATATCACGCGACTGACACCAACATGATTGTGAATGGCAGCGAATATTAAACACACACAGAAAAGTACTTATTTGGATATGAATAGACTGCAGCGGGAACCAAAATGGTGCACAATTTTTTCCCATATTTATCATGCAACTGCTGAGAGAGAGAACTGACACGTCTATGTAAGTTTTATGCTAAATGACTCCCAGCGGTGCCAAAATGGAATGCCAGCTCCCCTATTTTCCCATGTAACATCATGCAACTGTGAGCATAGCAGGGCTCTGTGCAGAGTTAGCTAATTACACGGTGGCCGCAGCATAAACCAGTCATTATATGACATTGAATTTTTTTACTGAGAGCTCCCATAATCCATTTTCTAAGTGTATAATAATTAAAAGAGATTATATATGCTTTGGAATGGCTATACAGCAATTACTACTATAACAGATTTGCTATGACTGCCACTATTGATTGCTATAATAAGCTCGGGAATAGAGACGAAGAGTTACAACTTTGCGTGAGATTTGTTTTTGCGTAAGAGTCATCAGTGCCATTTTCTCTAGCTCTAGCTGTTCTCTAACAGCACATTTCACTATTTTCCTGCCCTGTCGCGTGTGATGCATAACATAACCAGTCTCAGTGAAGTTTATTCTTTCATGACCCACCTCACCTATTCATAGGGAAACTCTGGGATACCTTAAAATTAATTAATTCACCCAAAAACATTCAACAATTAAAAGCGCTATATAAGTCCAATGTATTATTATTATTATTATTATTATAATTAAAGAAATGAATACAATGAGACATAAATATAATAAATAAATAATATAATATGAATATTCAATTAATATTCAATATTCAATAATAAAGACATATTTAATAATATTAAATACTATTTAGTAACAAATACTTATATAATCATCTTAAATCATATTTAATAATATTTAAATATTTAATAGTATTAAATAATATTTGATAAGAAAATAAAATTGCATTGCCACCAATGCATTGCTCCAACCCTAGTGGGTAACAGTGTTGCATTATAGTGTAATATTAGTGCATTAAGTGTAATATAGAACTATCCCGTGATGCCTAGAACCTTTTCAGGAACTTTTTGTTATATTCCAAGCTACTGTATATTGCAGCCTTTTTGTTAAAGCCTTTATTTAGCGCTGCCATGCTGCCAAAAAAAATGATTACAGCCAAAACAAACCTCACAGGAACCATATTGTTTTAGTGTGATCTTTTTGCAGGGAATTTAAAATATACAGATGTAAGTCAAGGGCTAATCAAAGGGCTGACGCACTGAGGTCATTTTCAGGAACTTCCAATCTGAAGACGGACCATCTGGACGGCATGAATTGCCTGTTAACTACATACACACACACACACACACACACACACACACACACACATACACACACAACACCAGTTTCCCATTATAATCACTAACCAGCACACAAGCACCGCAGCGAGGCAGCTCCCATGGAATGCAGTGTGTTGTAATAAATGTTCCTACTCTTAGCTGAGAACAGTTTTTTGGGGACTAAAATACTAACAGACCATCCTAAATAAACTAACCGCCGATGACTGAAGTATTATTGCAGAAACTGAAACAATTTCACAACCTCCCACTGCCGAACTGAAGCCAACAGCTATGGATAGCAGCAGGAATATCTATTCTTACTGTAGACAGTAAGGGAACTATGAATAGCGATTCAGATGTGAGATATCCAATACTTGAAGAAGACGCCACCTACTCTTGCCGGTATTAAATTCAGTTAAACTATTCTGTGTTATTAGGTCAGAAAGGAAACTTTTTTTTGTCATACCTTTTTTAATTATTTATACAAAAAAATCAGTGTTTTAAACCTGGGTTTCGTTTTCTTGATGTATGAGTTTTTTCACTTTGATTCCAGATGGGATGTATCTTCTTTAGTGTGTTCACAACAAAGGAAATAGAAAGAAGTGAGGGAAACGGCAACTGTGTTGTATTATAAGGTGAGGCTAGAGGTTCGCTGAAATAAAACGAAGGCCACTCGAACGGCAGTGTGCCCACGTCACACAGCTCTCTAAAGCCCCAAAGGAAACACCCCCAATCATTGTTTTGTTCATTATTTTCTCACAGGTCTAGTCCAAGGTTTTTCAAAAACATATTCCAGAAATTAGGCGTTCCCATTTCAGCAGAGAAAGCTCAATGGCTAATATTACTGACTTTTTAGGCATCGCTTTAGACAGCCTCTTTAGAGAATTCATGAGTATCATGCACATGATTCCATAGAGGTGCTCTATTATGACTAGACTTTTCAGCCTTTCTAAAATGGAGAGATTGCATGATCGAGTAGCTTTACATGTAGGACGCGGGTCTGATTTATGTTTCTGGCCTATGCCATGTGAGAGCTGGAATGGCATCTCATTTTTCTATGACGAAACATCAGCTGATTTTTACACGCCTGGCCCAACAAGTTCCAGAGATCCAGTCAACCATGCTTTTTGAGGTGTATCCTATTGTAGTGGCTTGCATTCCCTGGGGTAACTTGTGGCGTAGAAAGAATATAGTAATTTTCTGTGACAATGAGGCTACCTTTAATATTATTAATAAGGGGCGATTCTCGGTTCCATTCATTGATTGGCTAGTGAAACGTTTAACCTGGACCTGCGTCACCTAGGCCAAATTAGGCCTTCAATGATCCAAATTTCAGGAATTCAGAATCCTGCGTCCCAAAGCCGCTCCATCTAGCCTTCCTTGCCCAACATTCAGCTCCTGCTACTGTTTTTCAGAGGCCTGTCGGCGTGCAACTTAGTCGGGAATCAAACAGCCTAAAGAGAGAGAAACCAGAACGACACAACAAATGTCTTACTCCTGCTCTACCTGTCGTTCACACAGTGGTGTCACATTTATGGCCAGAGTGTTACGGTCTTGCATAACATGTAGTCGACATGTTATCGGTTAAATAACCGTGCTGCATGAAAAGGTGGTCGGCTGGGTCCCTATAGCTCTGACATAATGCTCAATAATGCTATTGGCATTGGTATAGTCTATGGATTCAGGCATGCACCTTTTTCTTGTCAGTTGGGAAAAAAATTGGACTGAAAGGTGAACACATGAACGTGGATGCTCCACAGACATCATTATGTGGCCTGCTAATAGTAAGCGCTAAGCTACAGGCATAACTATTAGACTTTCGGGTGTATGGTTCAGGTTCTGAGAGTGTTCAGGCAGGACACGGTCGTCACACTCATCACACCAGATGATGCCAGCTGACTTCCAGGGTCTGATGTAAAATTCCAAGACTTTTCCACAACTTTCAGTTCTAAGTCCATGACCTAAAAATGTCATTCCTTCCTGGTTCGGTAACATTGTTTTTTCAGCTGAGAAACGTTCCAAAGGGGTTAATTGTCTGGTTTACACTACAGTCGGGTTAGAAAACCACCAGATAATGCAATACATGTGTGAAAGAAGTTGTAAACCACATTTGGCATATTCCTTTACCGTGACCCATTTGTGAAATTCCCTGATATTCCCTGATTTTCCCAGACTTTCCCTTAATAATGTAATACACCTGTCAAAATTCCCTGATTCCATGACCAGTGGGAACCATGGCTCGCTGGTGTTGGTAAAGCTACCTCCCCAAGCTTCCGCTTGCTTGGTTCTGCTTATCTAACTAGGTCTATGCTCCCAACTACGTCATGTTGTTTATCATGTATGGCTCTGTTGCACCTCTATCGCGTGTATATACATTTTAGATTACATGAGTCATCAGATAGCCCCACAACCCTTAAGAGCTGAGTCAATCATGCCAAGCACAACTGCATTAACCTCCCACTGCTGCAGTAAAATGGTTATGTTACTTTGACATATCCTTGACTGGCGTTCGAGGCCAGCGCTGTTACGGGGCTGAGTTTTGAGGTGGGAAACAACTCAAAAGGGATGACAAGGGGCCGGGGACCGTCAGGCAGAATGCTTCCATTGCTGCTTGTTGTGCTTTTCCTCTATTTTCATGCCATGCTGAATCAAAACTAAGGAAAAAAATAAGATGTTCTATCCCTGAAGGCCGTACTGTACATACATTTTGGAAACAAATCATTACCTGAAGCCATATCTATTAAATGTAGAGGATGCGGTCTGTTATCATTTTGTCAGCCGAGGAATTGTATTATAAAATGCCTTAATTCTCTTGTAAGTATGAGCTTTTGGTTGCTAGTAGGCATCAGCTGGGGTCTTATGATAAAGACACATGAAATATGGAAAGATATGAATAATTTATGATTAAGACAGGAGTTATGTAACATTACTGGCTGAGCGGGCCATTTCATGCCAGAAGAATCAGCCAATAATTGTTGATATAATTAGGTTTATGAACTGTTGAATGGGGCTGTTCCAAGCCAGGAGTGTAAGCCGTCCCATTGCTTATTGTTATTGAAACCAATAGCGAGACATTATTGAGTAATTGAGGGAAAAGCTTCTGCATAGGTACAGATTTGTGGGTTGCTATGTCGTTCTTTTGACATATGAATCAGGCTTCTGCATGAATGCTCACCCCGGATTATGGCACAAAAGTTGCAAAATCAAATCCTGTGTAATGGTAACAGAAGGTTCTAAGAAACTGCATCGTTGCCTTGACCTTTTTTTTTTGATGCGCAGACCGTGATGCATCTCCAAAGGCAGAGCTCAAAGAGATTAAAACAGAACAGCCACAGGGAGGCTAATGTTAGAGAAATCTGTTAAATTACTCTTAGAAAACACACATTGCCTTTTTGGCAACTACTCTGCATCTTTGAAGTTCATTGTTAGGCGCTTGCTGTGGAGCTGTCAAGTGACCAACATGCCGCAGAATTCAGGCCATTTCAAACAATTCATCCTCAAAGAATAAAACTAGTGACCGTGTGGCCCCCTGGAAGACAGGCGGTCGCCGAGGCACCAGCTAATGACTTGATCTTAATCTTGATCTTAATGATCTTAATAAAGATTAAAGATTAAAAGAAAAAGTCAAGAATAAAAAACTTAAAATAATAAGACACAAATTAAAACACTAAATTTTAACTGTCATTTTGGAATTTTGGGCATTAATGGAGCCAACATCGCAAACTGTATTATAATTCTTTTCTTTTCTTTTCTTTCATTTAGTACTGTGTTTCCAAACTGTCACTGTGCCACCTCAACAGTGAACAACAGAAACAACATTTCTTTCAAGTCTCTTGAAAGTCTTCTTTCAAGAGCCACTGGCAGAAAGAAACTACTGTAAAATAGAGCAGAAATACCAAAAAAAGGAATCCTATTTCACTTCCTGGAATAGCGCTCAATGTAGACAGGAAGTGAGTCACCAATAAAAGGAAGTAGGCATTTTGTTATTAATGCTGTTACATCAAAGTGTGTAATTCACATTCAGCTCCTCTCTACCCCTGACAAACTGCCCTCTCCACAGTCTGCCTACCTCGGCGTGTACATGTGTATGTGTATGTACATGCTGGTCCTCATTGCCTCCTCAGTCTCCTATGTGACACGATGTCGACACAAAAATAAAAGCCCTCTGCCTCTCCACTGCAGGGTAAACTACAGTAAATCTGTTCCGTCCTGTAATCAAAAGGTCACAGGTTTGATCACTGCGACAGCCGATGTGTCCGTCAACATCTGATCATTGAACTGTCTAAGCCATATTGATGTTTTGCTAGTGTTCGATCGATACAGGTTTTTGGGGGCAGATAGCCAATATTTTGTGACTTTAAAATCTTAAAATCTTTAAAATTCATCACTTTCATTTAGATCATCATGGTCTAAAACTCTCCACTGAAACCCAAAGTAATGAAAATCTAAATTAAATTTTAGGTAGCAGCTCTTTAAGCACCCCCCCCCGCCCCCCCCCCCCCCCCCCCTTTCAGTGGTAGGGAAACTTTATTGAAGCATTAAATGACTAAATCTAACCCTAATATTTACCATATGGCAGACTGCTGAACGTGTTGTACGCTGGTCTTATAAGGCAGCCAATGGCAACTGTGTTTAAAAAGCTTAGAGGAATAATGTTATTACAGTGATCTCACGTTAATTGGGCATATTCCGAGGGAGGTGTTTGTCATATTGCACGTTCCAAGCTCAAAGTTGGCGAAAAAGCTTGATTGAATGGAAACCAGATGAGAAAGACTGATAACTTATCCGTAGCGTTTTTGGATTTTAAAGGTAGGACTTCCCTGTCCGGCTCGATGAGGACACTCCACTGGTTGTGGGGATCCGACCTGTGACCATCCTCATACAGGACGGCCACCGTAAATAGCCTGCATCCTCTTTCTCCTTCCTTGTAATTCTGTTTTTCCGCCCTGCCTTTTTCAGCGTCGTCGGCTGTGAAACGACTGTACTTAGGCCTCGCCAGAAAGGCCAAAAGAAGGAAAACCATTCTCTGGCTAAATGCAGCGGCGAGTCTAAAAAAACGCAGCAAGTAACTGTCATCCTAAGCATGAAAAGCAAGAATATTCCTTTCGTCATCCCTCCCACCCTCCAGTTCTTCTTCAGTCCCTCCCACCCTCTTAGATTTTCTCCTCTCACTCTGATGTGATTTGATATTTCAGAACATACCCCCCCCCCCCCCCCCAATTTTTTTTATTTATTTGTTCATAATGTAATAAATCCAGTGTGTAGCTCAGTCTTACATGAGCAATGACATCATGCTCTGGGCTCAGGGTTAACTCTCCATATAATAAATCCAACCCTTCTCTGGAACTTCAACAACCTTTACAGCCTTTTAGTGCACTCGGATTGTGTTTCCCTGGCTGCCAAACCACCAAGTGGTGTGTTTGTGCATATGTGTGTGTGTGTGTGTGTATGTGTGTGTGCACGCTCACATCAGTCTTGGTTACAGCTCATTCTCAAACAAGAACAGTGCAAACACATTTCCAAATACGCTGTGGCTACTCGAGATCATTTGGCACCATTCGAACTGTATTTCCACTCGCAAAAAAAAATTAAAAAAATGCTCAGCGGTCCTTCCCATATTTATCTCGGGCGAATAATCGGGACTGAAGCTGGAAGTCTGGAAGCGCGTGCAGGTCACTTGTCCAAAAACGTGCAGTTAGAAAAAGAGGTTTTCTGCAAAAGGCAACCCCTGTAACCACATTAAGAGAGTCGGGTAGAGTCGCAAGCATGGAAAATATAACCCATAAATTAGATTATGGTTCAAATTGCTAAAGCCATTCCCTAGACAACCTCTTTAAGGGTAATATTTAAACCAATTCAGCCAAAGTTTGGTTGGTGAGGTGAAAACTGACTTTCTATAGTTTATATTTTTTTATCTGTGTATTTTTCTCAACTGTGTATTTTGTATTTGTATTGTATTTTTTCAAATAATAAAAAAAATTTTTTAATGCATTCTTGCATTGATATACTGCTCTGGACTGCACTGTTGCACCGAAGAATTTCACTTTCTTTACTTGTGTAAATTGTTGTGACAATGAACTTGACTAAGCTATCGGTGCTACGCGGCTATTTATAATGACACACACACACACACACAACACACACACAACAGAGAACGAGACCAGATGTGATTAGTTGTGCCGTCCGGCGGATGTCGGGTCTAATATGAACTAATACGGCAGATGATAATCGCTCTTTCAGTGGACTATGCGTACAGCACACACATTGCACACACAGCCGCACTGCAAAACTATTCGACCATATGGGATTATTATTTGACTTAATAGTTACAGATGCCGCTTGTAAAAAAAAATTATTAAAAAAACACGGCAACCTCTGTTGCAGTGAGTGATCCGCTTCACGCTTTTATTTAGTCCAGTTAGGGAGCTTTGAGACAGAACAGCACACAGATACAGTATGCATCAATAGCTACTCACAGGAAGGGGTGGGGGTGAGGTTAGCATGATTCATTTAACAATATGTGTAGAGGAAATCCTACACGTGACAACTCTATCTCTTAAAGTTGGGGTTTGGAAAATCATTATCTCATTTCATTAAGTCTTGGTTTGGAATAGTGACTTTTTGAATGTCTGCCATAAGAACCATACAGATTTTGACTTCTGTTTGGCCCACGTCTATGGGGGCCCATATGTGCCACTCAATAATTGTCTCAATTTTTGTGTCTATTTATACTTTCATTTTATCTATTTCTGCATGTATTAATTTATTGATTATTGATTTATCAATTGATTTATCTATTGACCAATTGATTATTGAGTGGCACATATGGGCCCCCATACACCTCTGATATGATGGATGTGATGCCCTGGGGGGAACCCTGAATATTTGTCCTTTTTTGGTATATTTTTGGCATGAAAAAGGTCATATTTAAAGATACCGAATATCAGCACAAAATATCGGCTATCAGTTGTCTGGCACTCACCGAACTCTTCGCACACGCTCTCATTGTGCAGCAGGGTGGGGTGGTCGAACGTGTCCCGGCAGTACAGGACGCGCGCGTCGCCGGACAATGTCGCGATGCCGCCAAGTGCCAGAACGACCTGGTCGGTGAGGAGGGACGGCGGCCGCTCGCGTAGCCTGGCTAGGACCGACCGGTACCGGCAGTACTGGGGGTAGGAGAGGACCAACACTCGCTTCTGGGTCGAGTCTTCACCTAGAGGGATGAGGGATGGAGGGGCAGATAAAAACAGTTTATTCAGAATAGGTTAACAGATTAAGAACAGTTTATTATTTATTTTGTAATATCCTCTTACGAAAAGATTACCAGATAAAAACTTCACTTCAACTAAAATGTTGCCAAGGATACTTTATCACTCCGATCCCCTGCTTGTGTTTAGTATAACTTGGAAACTCTTAGGACATACAGAATAAAATTGACTGGGAAGGAAGCCAAAAGGATAGGAGAATGGGTTATACAGCAAACACACACACACACACACACACACACACACAGATTCCCTGTGACATGGCCAAGTGGTATCATCGCACTCCTGGCACAGAGCAGGAAGAATGACGGTGAAATGAGGCCAAAGCTCTGTGCCAAACAACCTGCTGTGTCCAAATGCTCTGGCCCAGTAACGCTCTCGATCACACGCACACATGCACACGCATATGTACACACACACGCACACACACACACAAAATAGGTTGCCAGAGTGTATGAGGTTGTTGCCAGGAACCCATAAAACATGATCCATTTGACATAGAGAGCTCCCATTTGTCACTGTGCTCTGTGTGTGTGTGTATATGAGTGAAAAAGTGAGAGGAAATGTGTGTCGTGTGTGTGTGTGTGTGTGTGTGTGTGTGTGTGTGTGTGTGTGTGTGTGTGTGTGTTTAATAGTGTTTGACAGGATAAATGCTATGACAAAGCTAACAGTCAACAATACAACAGCTATTATTATTAAGTGTGTAATGGCACACCGGTCGTTCGCGGATTCATTTGAAGAATGAACAACCCACACACAAGCCAAAAGTGTCAGCGGGTGTGAAAGGCACTGCCACTGCCAGGACAGCAAGGCACCACCACTGCCAGGGGTTGGGGGTTCCATGCCCACAATAAATACGTCTCCACTTATGGTGCTGCGAGGCACATTGGAAAGAAAAGCGTCCACCAAATGGCGTACCATATGTTACATTGCATTGTGATTTAACACTGCCAACCCCCCTCCCCACACACACACAGACACACACACTCCACACTCATGCACACACACACACACACACACACACACACACACTAATCATGCGCGCGTACACACAGTATCAAAGAGGCGGCAGGGTGGCCTAGTGGTTAGAGAGACTGTCCTCTATCCGGAGGGTCGCAAGTTTGATAATTAATGAATTAATAATAAATGCTGGAAAATGTAACAATGTAAATGTAAGAAAATGTCTCTCTAAATGAAAATGCATAACTGTCATTTCGAAATATCAGCTATCAACAGCATCAACAAAAATTAAGTAATTGATAATTAATAATAAAATAATAAAAATATTAATTATAAAACAAACTAAAAAAATAATTAAGGGACATCTCTCTCTCTGTCTGCGTGTCCGTCCGTCTACCTACATACCTACCTATCTACCTACCTACCTATATCTATTTATGTTACTGTCCCAAGTGGTGTTTGTATCATTGCTGGCAACACTTGTTTTTTATCATGATAATTTGGATTCAGGAAGGTTCACTCTAAGCTGATGATTTGGTATTTGGTGATCCTCGTATAATAATTGATCCCAGTGTCCTATAATATCTTGTTAGTCATCTGTCATTACTCCACTTTGTCGGCAGAAGTTTGGTGTCAAGGTTTTTAACATAGTGCGGGGGTTTCGTGACTTTACACCTGCCGGAGAGACCGATAGAAAGACAGAGATGGAGAAGAGAGAGAATAGAAAGAGAGAGAGAGGCTTTTGTCATCTTTCCAGTCTCTCTCCACTGATCACTAATTAAGCAGAAAAGGCCATAAAAAAAATCTCTAAGAAAAATAAGCTTTTCCTTTCCTGGATGCTGGAGAGACTCTCCCCCATGGGAGCAAAGAATGTTGAGTGTAATAAACCATCGGCAGGTAACATTAATCATATTCCCAGCGATTCTCCCTGACACCAGCCTGCGGTGCTTAACCAAAGAATGGGCAATTTTCAGCCCTGACAAAATGGGATCAAATAAAGGGAAACATGAGTCAGGAGGTGCAAGAGGGGGAGGGGGGGGTTGGGGGTTAAGCGATTACACTATACTCCCTCGTCTTGGGTGTAATTGATTTTGATGCGTTCAAAGTTGAAGTCGTCCAATATTCCTTTTGGCTGTGGGGGAAAATAATCCTTGCGAGGGGAAACCAAACACTGTTGAAGTGTTGAAGAGTGTGCATGGAAGTGAAATATTCTGCTGGTAATAGGTTTGACTGAAGTGGGTTTTTGAAGGCCGGTGCCGCCACCAATATTTTTGGATCAAAACCACCGATAACCAGTAGTTTGTGCTGGTAGTCCATGTCTTTAATTTGACTTTTCATTCCAAAAGCAAAAAATTACAAGTATTCAGCGTTTCCCCTGAAATGTCACTCCTGTCAGGGTTAGACTCTGATGTAAGTGCCTTACTAGAGTCAGTTCAGGTTTAGGGCTTCCCATAGCCAGCCAGTGTAGCATTGATCAATTCTACAATAAATATGGAATCAACCGACCTGCAAAACCAATATATTGGTCTAACGTTGGTAACCATTGTAAAAGTCCTCCATCTAACATTACTGCTGCAGCATATTCTGCAGACGCGGTTTTTCCCTTGAATGGTATAGAATAGAGAAGACATCAATAACGTCACGCAAAACCCGTCAAAACTGTCTGCCGTGCAATTCCGATTCTTGAAAAGGCAACATATTTTGGATTGCCCAAATATTTGCTCTCTGCAGCAGGCGTTCACACAGCAGGAAAAGTGGGACTTTTTATAGCAGTGTACAAAAAAACGTGATGGTGGCAGAACAAGAACAATAGACATAGCGTTGACAGCCTCGCTGAAAAGATTTACTCTCATAGCTTATTAGAAATATTTAAATATGAAAAAGGGATTTATGATGCCAACACTGAGTGACTGGTATATCTTTCATGGTCTCCATACATAATATTCATATTCCAGATGTAATATTCAGGCCGGGTAGAGGGGGTAGTGGCTGATACTACTGGGAAAATGAAGATAAATAGCCAACTCAGCAGCAGCAAGCAGGGAGCTCTGATTTATCAGTGGATATATTCTGCCTGCTTAGACAGCGGTTATTAGGCAGGGTGTGTGTGTGTGTGTGTGTGTGTATGTGTGTGTGTGTGTGTGTGTTTTCCGCTATGGTGCTATGATATATCAATTTCATAATCTGCCCGCTTCTTGGGTTGTTATTAGGCTGTGTGTGAGAGAGAGAGAAAGAGGGAGAAAGAAAGAAAGAAAGATGTTTCTATGAGGACAGTATTTCCACACAGATACAGTACATAGTGCACTATGCTGAGTAATAGTAAGCTCCATGCTAACACTTTAGCATGCACTATGTTGAGTGATAGTAGGCTCCATGCTAACTGAAAAGTGAGAAGATGAGAACTTGTAGCAGCTCTAAAGCTAAATGGTCATTTTAAATGACAACGTCTGGCAGCTTTGATTGGTAGAATTCATACAAAATATGATACAAAAACTGTTCTGTTCTGTTCCTGTTCTGAATTGGCGGGGACTTCTTTGCCTACTACCGCCATAGTATTTGTGTAGCATACTCTATCATCAAACCTTTATTTAACCAGAAATAAAAACCCATTGAGACCGAGGTCTCTTTTTCAAGGGTGATCTGGCCAAGAAGGCAAGCACGAATTACGTCAATACATACGTATACAATACATATAAATAACAAAACACAATACATATGTGTGTAATGTGTAACTAATGTAAGTGTGTGCGTATGAGTGTACTCAGAGTGTATGGGATCAGGGTATCCTAGCGTTAGAGACAGCCAATAGCTAATGTGTCCTGTCAAAGTGTCTTTAAGGAAGACATTGAATCCTGCTCGCTCAGTGCAAGTCAGTCTAGACAAGGGCAGCAGCTAAATAACTTGAATGTAAAATGTCACATACATGAAAGTGAGTGTGTGCACACATGCATGCTTGAATACGTGCCCATGTGTGTAAATAAAAACAGCCCCAGCCAACTGGAAGGTACTGGTAGCTTACATCAATAGTTATTGATCAGGAAGCGGAGCGTAGCACAGCAAAGTCTTTCCTTAATGTTTCACCAGTTACAGTTTCTTGCTCTGCTACTCAGCTACAGCATCAGTACAAAACACAAATCAATAAAACCTGGAGGCAGAGGAAGGGTTAGCCAGTGGCAGATGATGCTGATGTATTGAAAATTGATAAAGGAATGGTATAGAGGGATGAAGGAAAAGGTGGTTCCATTTTATTAGAGGTGGTGCTCATAAGGAATCATAATAAGTGCATGATAAACACATTGGGCATAATAATTATTATAACTGGAAAATGACAATGTGCAAAATAAGTAGGGGGTGTAATACTTCATGGAGCAACTTTATGGTTAAGAACATGATGTTAATTAATGATGATGATGTCATTTTCTGATGTTCGTCTGATGATAAGCAAAATTAGCACTAGGCTGTCCTGGAATCAGAAACCTGAGTGTACCTGGAATCTCAATCAATGAACCAATGAATCAATCAATCAATCAATCAAAAACTTATCATACCAGCCAACCCTGTAGATCATGCTGTATACAAGCCACATAGTTCTATTTCACAAGGTGTTTGTCCTGAAAGGAAGGTCACATTTAGCATTGTGATCAATTTAGACTGCTTCACAGAGGGTGGGCTGCATAGAGTGTGTGAGATTACACACACACACACACACACACACACACACACACACACACACACACACACACACACACACACACACACACACACACACACACACACACACACACACACACACACACACACACACACACACACACACAGAGTGAGAGACAGAAAAAAAGAGAGCGCGCAAGAGAGAGAATATAATATCCCATATCAAAAAGCTTATGTTCTGGTGGTCTGTCTTTCGGCAAACACATTTACAGTGACAGAATAGACACTGGAGCAATTCATATAGACGGAGTCCCAGGGTACGGCTGCTATGAATTTTTGATCAGATTTTCACAAAGCGAGGGACACTAACAGTATGGCTGCATCGTGAATTGTGAGAGACCTTATTACATTGAATGTAATCGCTCTTTTTTTGACATGAAAATCCAGAAAGAAGTATTGTAGTGGTCTGCAACCTCAGCTAAGCAAGAGAAATCTCAAGGCGTAGCAAATTATTGATTGGTTTAACGTATCAGGTCAAACAAATGTCTTGTATGATCATTAGACAATACAAGCAGCTTACCGAAAATGCATTAAACTGAAGGAAAGTCAGCTCATAGAATTGAAATCTAAGTGGTAATCCTTGAGGTATTTTTTGTCTCCATCTTTGCGCTCATTGCTGTGGCGTTTTTGTTTTTTTAAGTTTGTCTGCGTTTGGTGCTAAGCGCTTATTGCTGTGGGGCAGAAACACCACAGCAAGAGCTTTTGATACAAGGGCTTATGATATATGATAGAAACATGGCTTGTGACCAGAGGGAAGCCAGTTAGAGCCTGTAAATTGAAGAAACTGGGTGGGGAAAATACCTTGATCTCCTAACTGCTCCAGCGGACAAATAAAGTAAATAAAATTAATAAAGTAAAGGTGACAAAAAGCTCAATACATTGAAACCTCATTAGGTTAATATAATATTTGTATAAAACGTTTGAGCAAAATCTCATGGTACACCTGTGATCACTGCAGGCCACCTCATTATATAGCAACACTGATCTAGAAACAAAATCAAACCATCAACAGCTGAATCACGGTCGGCGTAGAGCAGTAAAAATATAACCAGAATCCTCTCAACAAATCAAAAAAGGAAATTGCAAGCTATTATGTGAAATGCAATTATGCAAATTAGGACACAGGCCAACAAATTAGGTTAGCTGTATACAGTATTACAAAGCCAGTGACGCTGAAATTCATCAAAACATTCGTGGCTTCAAGCCTCCCTCTTCCTCTCAGCAAAGAACGCAGTGTCCTTGTCCTCGTTCCACTGTTTCAATTGCACTCATAAAAGCTTTAATGTCTTTGTTCACTGTTCATTATGCACTTAAGATCCAAACACATGCATGCACATGCGAGCACACACACACATACAGGAAATAAATGGTTTATTTATTTATCCGGGCTAAATGGCTGAACTGTCCAGGAAAAATTGACCAATCAAAAATTGGCCAAAAAGAAAAAATCAGCTAAAACATTGCTTACTCCCAAACGTAATTGTTTCATCATTTTAATGAGCAATTTAAATATGTATTACATTTAAAAAAGCACGTGTCAAACAAACGCTGCAGAGATAAATCTCATGTCAGAGAGATTAACTTCTTTCTGCTTACAGAGAAAGGGAATCAAATTCTGACAAGCATCCTTGAAACACAATAGCCGCTCGCCTTTTTTTAGAAAAACGAGTGGGAGAAATGATTACATTCGCCGAAAAATGGAGGAGAGAATGAGAGAGAGGGGGAGAGGGCGTACGGGGAAGACAGCAATATGGAGAAGGGAAGGGCGAGAAAGAGAATTCTAAAACACCTTTATTATCACAAATTTAGCAATCAAGTCACGGTCAAGATAAAACTATCCATCACCCGATCATAATAAATCAATAAACCTTTCATTACATTACAATGCAGCTGCAGCCTCCTTCCCTCATCGACAGTACAGAGCACCTAATTGATCCTCAATTGCTGCAGCCACGACCAATGGAGGAAAATCCCCATCAGGCTGACCCCACTGCAACAGTCCCTGCATTGCCTCCAGAATGAGGCAGTGCACGGACTGCTGGATTGATGTTTTCCCTGGTGACAGTAAAAGTCCTCCTCCAAGCTTGTAAGACTGCTCAATAGAAAGACCTGTCAAGTCCACCTCTCCTGGATTCGGCAGAAACAACTGTCTGTCATACCCAAGCCGCCGATACTGGAAGCTACAGAACTGTTACTCTGATGCAGTGCTGTCCCGCACATAAAAAAGTCCACCTGCACCTTTTTTCGTTCTTTTACTAATGGCGACCACCACCGCCATTTGGACAGCTTGGCAACAACTTTATCAATTACTCCTGCCCAATTCCTAGCCTCCATCTCTGCTAAGGAACACCACTAGCACCTTCATACTGCCCCTCTTCCATTGCAATCCCCCTGGTAGCCTAGGTGGTCTTGACCCAGCCCCCTTCTACTAAGGAGCCCTTCATTCTTCTTTCAATTCAGCCTGGTTGAAGACGCAAAGTGGCCAAGGCCTCACCTAGCACCTGCACAACCTGCTGTGTCCTCATTATGACAGTTATATCATCAGCATAAGTGGACACTCCATATTGTCCCTGGAATACTTAGCCCTCAATACACATAGTAATGACTCAATGGTGCATGTGTACAATTGAAGAGAGAGAGAGATGACACAGGGAAACACAATCTTGCTTAAAATCTGCAGTATAATTTGCAATATAGAAATAGAAAACCCCTTCTCACCAATACTCCACCCCCACACAAACATCTACTCATAAATCCATTTCTCCACACATCCACAATCACACATCATAAAAATGCTAAATCCAACATTACATAGATCACAACACTTTAAAATATGAGCAGAAATTAAATTGCACACATCATATGGCCATAACACCCGTAATAGATACACATAAACCATCAGTGCCCCTTTTCCACCAAGACATGAAGTCCCATTGAGACGCCGCACATTCTAAAAACCTTCCATGTCATTAACTAGTGTAAATAAGCAAATTCTACCTAAAGGCGCGCAGAAACCTACCCGATATACATAAGCAGTGGGTCAGTAGGCCCAATCCCCTTAACTTGTTTCTTCTGGTAAGCCAGATGGCTAATTTAACCTGGCCAAACAGAAAATTGAGTGGCATACATTTTGTCCTTTTCCCACACAGTCAAACACAGATGAAACACAGTTACATTGAACAAACATATTTTGAACAGTCTCAGGTAAGCTACAAAAAAGATAACCTATACATGCACCTTCACCTTCAGGGTGTTTCTAGCCAGGGCCCCATGTAGAATACAAATCTTTTAGGCAATGGAGGTTTATAAATCACTCTCCATCTAAACCCTGCCATGGTATGTGCCCCCAGAAACTTCTGCCACTGATGCTCCCAATCATCACAAAGAGCCCTGGGATGTCTGGTCCTTACCACAGCTCTCTCCCAACTACATCGCTAAAGCTCCCCAGGAGTGTTGAAAGTCAATAGCCACCCATCCTCCTCTTACCAATCCCCTGTCAAGGGTGGCACCATCACAGAAGGGAGCTGGACAGGTTCCTCCCCCAGTGGCTAGTTGAGTGAAGATATTCAAGTCTGTTGTCCTAGCTCCTGGGTAGGAAGACCCCCGTCTTCCACTACCCACTGCCTGGCTGCTTCAGGGGACCCAGTATGGTAATGCCACTCCGTATGATGTGAAGACTCACTCAAACCTACCAGGCTCCCCTGGAGGGTTCAGAACAGCCAGCTGGTGCCAAAGCGACGAGGCTGCCAGGTTGTTTCTTATAAGCACATGCCCTCTGAAGAACACCTTCCATTTAGCGAGTCTGGAGTTGAGAAACTGTAGCAATCCCTTCCAGTTCTTCCTGATCCAACCCCCTGAGCCAAAATACACAGACTTTCAACCCTTCCCTACCCTAGTGCAGCCGATTAGGCAACTGTGGCACCGTTTCCCCCTCGATGATCCACAAAGCAAGGCCTCACTTTTACCGCACTTAACTTTTGCTGATTATGCCCCCTAATACACATGTAGGCTATTCTGTAAAGCCTGCATGTCCTGCCCATCTCTAATAAAAACAGTTATATCATCTGCATAGGCAGAAACTAACAAGAGTATTCATGCTCAGTGCTGCTTCGCCCCCCATCAAGTCCCAGCATACAACATCCTCACCACAGCGATGCAATTATCCCCACAACCAAAAGAAGACAAAGTTTTAAAAAGGTTACATTGAATGGTTCCCAGAACCTTTTATAAAATTCCACAGGCACGCCATCCACACCAGGAGCCCGGCCAGTGACCCACTGGGAAACTGCCTTGCTCATCATGAAAGTTAATGGGTGAGTCCATTTCAGTCCTTTGTAAATGTGTGAGTTTGGGTAGGTCACTACGTAAGGTATCAACACATTTAGGGTCACACAAAGCAGCAGCATATAAATTCTAAAAAGCCTCACCCTGCTCTGTGCTACCAGCTCCATCTCTATTTCTTTAATGTTGTTATCTTGCACCCCTAAAGCACTCCTACCCTCAGCTGTAGAGAAAGTAGTGTACTGCTAGTGTAATAGTGTAATCTCCCTTTTTCACCCTTCACATAGCCCAGACCTCTTCACAACTGGGACAAAAGGAAGCATCTTGTTCTAGTTTAACATTACATTTCCAGTACAGTGATCTCTAAGGGCCCGATGCAATGGAGAGGTGAGCCATTACTAAGTCTTGGTCAGTGAAACCAACTGGTGCTATGGTCACCACTGGTGTGGTGGTGTTTCAGGATATAAATGCAGTATGAACTGTACCGCACTTACCCTTTCTCCCAAAACTTTGATCTGGGTATAATGTTTAATGTCTGGGATTTTATTCTTCACATATCCACAGTCATTGTTAGTAACAATATCCTTCAAGATTCCAGTACCAGTCTGGGGTTCCTCTCTGTTTCTATCTATTGAAGGGTCAGTAGTTCAGTTACAGTCCCCTCCCACTACTAAAACATCATCTGGTCCTAATAGGGACAACTCCTGCCTCAATGCCCTAAACAGTACCCCTCTCTCCCTTCCAGTATTGGGTGCACAAATATATAAAAACAAAAACTCTGTCACCACTAATAGTCTTCCCTTATGTAACTCTTTGGAATCTATATTTACCTCAAGGCCAGGTGAAAATAAAATGGCTACCCCAGCACTAAAATGTATGCCAGGGCTCAACACCTGGGCACCCTTCCACTAGACCCCCCAGTCTGCCTCATTTTCAAGAATAGTGTGTTTCTTGTAAAAACAGGACATCAATATTTTTCTGTTTCACCAACTCAGCAAGCACACCCCATTTCCCCTGGCACCCTTTATATTTAGAGTACCTACCCTTAAGACCTCCATAATAATTAAGAGGGAAAGAAACAGAAAAGTTAAAGAACCCAGAAAACCCAAAAGCCATCTCACAATACTAAACCTACCCATCACAAGTCTAGTGAAGGCAAACTTTTACACACCACTGTAGCCCACTTACTCAGTGTATTTTCTCCTGGGTGCAACCACAATGGGCTTTTGCACTCCTGCTGCGTTCCAAACTAATCTCAGTCACATAAACATTTTTCTTCTTTTTTGCCTTAACAAAGAACCAGTCTACCTCTTCCTCTCCTTGCTGTCTAGCTGGTATCTTATTGGCACCCTGCATTTCATGCAGATAATGTACAATATCTTATGAAATCATTGGAAATTGAATTTCAAACATGTATCTATCGATTAACAACACTACATCATCAAACAAACATGGTTTCAAAATTGAAAGGTCATGATTATTGTCACCCTTTAGAACAATTCAAATCACCTGTGACAGGTTGTTAGTGCCTACATATAAATGAACCAATTATCCATTTTAAAGTGATAAAACAGTCTGTTCTGCTTCCCTGGTTGTCTGTGAAAATGGTGAAGAGAAAAGAGTTGGCATCTGACGATGTCAAAAAAGTTCACAAGGCTAGAAGGCCAGCTCTAGAGACCTTGGAATTCCTGTTTCCACAGTTTGCAATGTTACTGCTCATAGAATTGTTAAGATTCTCCTAGTACGTTGTGGTAGGAGGAACACAAAGGTTGTCGAAGGTTGGTGTGAGCCATTGAAAAAACACCTTGCATGATATCCAAAGACCTCAAGGCTGACCTGGAGAGGTCTGGGGTAATGGTTTCATCCCCTACCATACGCCGGACAATGAACCAAGAAGGGCTTTACAGACCACGGAAGGTCATGGGTTCCCCCAGCAGGACAATGACCCAAAGCACACATTCAAAAGCACCCAGAAATGGTTCAAGAGAAAACATTGGACTGTTCTGTAGTGGCCAGCGATGAGTCCTGACCTCAAACCCATTGAGAACCAATGGCGGGACCTGAAATATGCAGTTGGTCAAAGGAATGCTTCAAACATTGAAGAACTGGAGCAGGTTGCAATTGAACAGTGGGAGAAACTGCCAGCAGAAAGGAGCAGGAAGCTTATTGATGGTTACAAGAAACGTTTGGAAGCATCACCATTGCCAAAGGCTGTGCAACCAAGTATTAGAAAAGGGTGCCAACAATTACAGAAGAGTATATCTCCCTCCAGCTGGAGGCAGTGGATAGTTTTAGTGTCCTATGGTCTAAATGGTCTTCAGAGGCTTTTCCACCTTGACAAGAATATAATCTGGGGTAAGCACTGAATGGGGGGAGGGGTTGCCATTAAAATGTTGAAATGCCTTCTTGAAATGCCTTTGTCAAACCCTAGAAATGATTATCATCAGTCTGTCTGTGTCTCTATCTTGCCGTCTTTTTTATCCCCTCTTCCCCCTCTCTCTCGTCCACTCCCTTCTTTTCATTTAAATTACTACAAACAAGAAAAGAATCTCCCCCCTCTCAGTTTCTCTTTTCCTCTCCAGAACATCAGCATTCACTAGTTTTCTTCCACTCTCTTCCCTCAACCTCTCGTTTTTGTTATTTTATTTCAATTATTTTCCACAGAATAAATTATTCATGACTCATACAGTGGGTCCTGGCGGTGAGTGGTTAGTACATGCATATTAAAACCATCTCCGTCCATCTCGTAAGAAAACAGAGAACAATTTCCTTGGCTGGATTTCCTATGAGACCGGAGAAAAAAATAAACAGAAAAAGGAGAATCCTTTGGCTGAACAACGTCTTTCATCTGCAGCCGTGACGGGGGATCAAAGCTGAAATAAGAAGTATGAAACAGAATATCACACACAGAGAGCACTCTGAATTTAAACTAACTCGGTTTAATGCTGACAGATTGGAGTGTGATCATGGTGTATACGTGGAGAAACTTTGAGAAAATTTGCGCTTTAACCTTCCTGATATTTTGTTCAGTTTTACACTTCTCCCGTCAAATCAAACCTTGTATAGCCAAAAAGTCAACTTTTCAGGGATCGTGAAATAGGCTACCGCCTCATTTTTTTGGGTGAAAGAAAATGTATTTTTAAGACTTTAATGGGGAAATTGGGTTGCTGCGGCCACAAATCGTACAGGAAATAATTGCAGAATATTGCAAATTGGGGGGCATTCAGCATAACAGAGCCAACAATTAGTTGGAAGTATAAGAATAACATAAGTAAAAACAATAGGTCTGCATATAGGTCTAACTATACATATATTAATCTTAGGTTCACATTAACAGGACTAAAAAAGGTCATACATATGTACACAAAGTGTAAAAAAAATACGCAGTTTTCCATACTTAAAGAGAAAGTCCGTGAAGAATGCATATACATTATTCCCTGCAGGTGTCTCATTGACATGCACACCAAACACCCCCGATTTTGATCATGTTTTTTTCTCTCATAGCCTGGTGTACAGGCATGCATTTATTAATATGTCGCCCGCTCGCCGTTGTGAAAACAATACACGCAGTTTGAAAGAAATCTGACTAAGGCGTTTACATGCCCTAATAAATCCAAAGATTGGAATTGAAATGAGTTAGGGTTACTCTGATTATGACCTTACCCTGATTGAAATAATCATATAAATGCGCTATTTCAATAGTTGGAGTATTGCCGTAATTGGGTTAAGATCAAAGTATTAAAGTGCATGTAAACACACTCAATGACTCTGGGATATTATACCTGTGCCAGATGTTGTCGCCGATAGAGGTCAATAGAGGTCATAGATTACTTAATGCCCCTTTAATTCACTAGAAACGATCCCAATTAAAGAATGCTTAAGAATGACTGGTCTAATCGCAGGTCTCTCACCACTATTATGTGCAATGTAGAGTGCGGGCAGTTCTACAAGTCAATAATAAATCAACAATAACAAACATCTTCCCATGTGGGTCCCTTGGACTAAATTTGAGAAAGTCAGGGTCCGCCATCCAATTAGTCATGGCTGGGCCTCGAAATAGTAAGTGTGTCTGGGTCTCAGAACCACAGCTAGACCCTACCGGTTCTAATTAAGTGTCCCACGATGGCCGCTCAGAGGTGGAGGAAGGGTTAGTGTGTGTGTGTACGTGCGTGCGTGCATGTGTGCGTGTGCGTGTGCGTGTGTGTGAGAGAGAGGGAGAGAGAGAGAAAGGAAGTTGTGGGTGAAGGATGGAGATGGACGGGTGGTGATGGTGGTGATGGGGGGGTGACATACTTTTAAAAGGGGCAGCCTGCTGCGTTAACTTTTAAGTCGGCCTGTTTTGACGAAAGGCATCTGCCTGGAAAACGAGCAGGATCTAAATAAAGCAAATGGGATAAGGGTTTCGACAACCAGAAAAGAGTAAGAGACACTCCGCCGCAGAAGAAGAACTTATTCCTAAACATAAACAAAATAAAACATTTTTTAAAAAAGGAAAAAAAAGAAAAGTCGAGCTGAGCTGGGTCAAGTCATCTCTTTTTATTAGGATTTGAGAGAGGGTTTTTGTTTCCACGTTTGAGAGCAGGCGTCCCGTTAATAAAGTGGAGTATGTTGTTTCAACCTGAGTTTAACGGGCAGACAGACTATTCATTTCCTGTCTAGGGTCACACTTAGCAGACGCACTGCAGATGCACATTTAGCACACCATGTACGTATGATGTAAATCCACATATTTGTTTCTCATCATGTGCTCCTGTTTTTTTCTCATCTTGTGCTATATGGCATACACCTTGTTATTTTTCATATTTTTTCCACGTATATAAAATTTCTGTATTTTTAAATGCATGTATTTATTCATTTATCTGCATATTTATTTGTTTGCTTATTTATTTGTTTATTATTTATTGTAGTTTCCTATTTCCCACCCTGACAAGGATACAATTCCATTCATTCTTTGGTCTGAAAATTGAAAAATGTAACAATATTCAATATTGGCACAAAATATCAGCTAATGGCAGCTTCAGTACAGACATTCATTCTCAATGGAGGTTTGGGCTCAAATCCCACTCCTGACAAGCAGCTTTCATTGGTTTAGTTGGTGGTTACCCCGTGATTCCAGGCTTTTAATTTAGCAGAACTTTACCAGAAACCAGAAAAAAAAGAGATCAAAGAGGGAAATGGTAGAGAAACAGAACACAGCAGGAAAAACAGCAGAACAGAATGTAACAGAACTTTTGTACTGGTTTATTATAGCAGTTTATTATAATGTAGCTTTTAACTGCATGCTACCGTGTAGAATTTTTACACTTTGTATCCTGGCACCGCAACAGCAGCAATGAGGGGAAACTTGAAACATGAAGTGTCACAGCAGTAACGCTAACAGTGACGGCCATTACCATCCAAACAGCTAATCAGAACAACATGACTGTTAAACCAGATAGGCGTGACTACAAAACGAGACGGGGGGGGGGGGAACCCTATGGGCTGCAGGGGCTCCGTGAGAAAACGCAAATGACAGAGGGAGAGGTGGAAAGAGAGAGAAGAGAGAAGAAAAAAAGAAAGAATGGGGGGGCGCTAAAAAAGCTCAGCCTAAATAAAAGGCTGAGTCGTTTAATTACTGAGGAATGTTCCAGGGGTCCTGAATGAGGTCTAGAGGTCTTAAAGTGGTTTTTCTCTGTAATTGATTTGAGTGTGGTGAGAGAGCAAGCAAGCAGAACAGAATAGAATAGAATCACTACTACATATCTATTCTAGGAGAAAGTAAATCATTGACTGAAGTTCATCACCCAATATCTCAAAATTATTATTGGGTGATGAACAGATGGGTGGGGTTCGCCACATAATGGAGGACAATGAAACCAGACATTTGTAGATGATTTAAAGGAGGAATTGGTAGGCTTTTCCCGCGACTGACAACTTGATGCTGAAATTTCCCAAACTGGTAACGTTATTAAGTACACCTACGGGCGGGAGTCTCCAATCCACCCGACCTGCGTGTCGGAGGACACGCAAACTCCACACCAGATCAAAACATGGGGCTGTTTTTGAAGTCCGATACCAATGGATTGAATTTGCTGATAGCTGATATTTTGTACTCCTATTCAATACCTTTCAATTTGACCACTTTTGTGCCAAAAATATCCAAGTATTCAGTGTTTTCCCCAAGAATTGTATTGTTGTCAGGGTGGAAAAGCCTCTGAAACAGCATCCAGACCATGGGACACTAAAACTCTCCATTGAAACCCAGTAAAAATAAAATTATATAATACAAATAAATATTTGTGTGGAATCCAATCAAAATGTCTAATTAGAATCAATTCAGATTAAGGTCTTCTCATAGACAACCAGTATTGATCAATTTTACAATATAACACATAATCAATCAAACTGCATCATATCCATGATATCAGAGCTGGAGAACACTGACTGGACCAAACCCCATATTTTTAATAAAAGGAGAGTATCAGTACCATGCACTGGAAAATACACTGGTCTGACCCTGCAAAAGAATTATTGCAAACACTATTTCCCTGGCGTACACAGAGGAGTAGAACGTAGAAGACAAACACTTTATTAGATAACAGCTACATCATCCCTTTCCCAGCGAAACCTAAAACCACTTTAGTCATTATTTCATCCTTTTACAGGCTTTGTGCGATAGGAAGGTTTTTACAGCTGTCTTTGGGATGCAACGTTTGTTTTTCACACTCGGTCTAAAGGAACACTCTGTAAGCTAGACCCCCGTGACCCTCATGTGTTAGGTTACAATAAAAGAGCAGCAGTCTTTGAAGTCTTGGGAGGAAAATAGACGGTCGAAAGTTAAGTCACGGACAGAAACGATTGTCCGACTATAGTAAGAGTATCTGGTGCAGCTTTTCTCTCATCTGTGTAATGTAATGCGAATATACATGTAAGTTGTTGCCATGATAGTCATTATGTTTACGGCTGCTATCGTGACACAGGGTGATTCTGGATGTTGCACACTGGGTTTCCAAAAAGGACTTTGAAAACACAGACATCTTCACCCTCTGAACCCCAAAGACTTTCTGGGCAATGTCGGCTCCTTTCACCTTTTTAACTCAATGTGGGCTCATTTTTCACTGCAGTATATAAGTCTTGCATACCAATGGAATCAGCATTGCTTTGCTGTAGCATTGCTACAAGACATATGACACACACAAATGTCTGTTGTGCAGTATGAAACGGCCATAAATCATAAAAAAGAAGAAAAAACAGAAACTGAATTTCAACACAATCTCCATAAAAAATATGTTTGATGAAATCTCAACATATCTTAAGTGTGTAAAAAAAATCCCACCCCCGGGTTCATGGAATTCAGAGGGTGATCAGAATATTCACCCATCAACCATTAATCAACATCTGAGAAGAGCCAAAGCTAAAAAAAAACACAAATTATCAAATATCTATACAATCCATTATTTTAAAAAAAAAGAAAAAGAAAATGATTGATAGCAGAAAACTAAAACAAATGTTATGTTTTAAAGAATAGTTACTTAAATCCTTGGTTCGCAAGATAATAATTATTCTAACTGCAATCTTTATTAGAGACTTTGGCGTGTTCCATCATATCATTCAGAACTTAGTCAGACCTCGTGCTTCTATGAATAATGAGCAAGGATTAAAGGTTGCTCCCTCACCTCCAGGCTTGTTCGGATGGAAATAGATACTACTGAAGAAATGTCAAACGTCTACAGTAACTGCTGAATTAACAGGCAGGTATTAAATAGGCTCTACCCAGATGTACTGCATGGCCCGAAGAGACTGAAATCTATTATCTGATCGTCCAATGCAAGTACTGGTAGTATGCAACAGGAATTTCAGGACATCCACATGTAAAACCCACTTGTATTTTGAGTCATGATGAGTTGACTGCACTATAAACATCCATACATCATTGTCAAATAAACTGATACCTTGATACCGTAAATAAAAATGATTATGGCAGTCAAGGTGACTGGTAGCCTGCAAGTGTTTCTCCAAGTTTAGACCACATTTCCCATCAACCCTGTTGCGAAGAGAATGCCGCTAACAGAAAAGCTTTGGCTCTGCTTGTGCTGAGTCTTCCTGTTTCATGCCATAAAGTGATCTCCCTACGTAAAGTAATCCAGTGGATTTCGCCGCCCAAATGTCTCAAATTACTATGGCAACAAGTGATGTTAATTGCTTCAAAAACATACACATATACGGTATATATACACACTATATATATATACACACACACACACACACACACACATATACCATATACCTAAAATAAATAAGTATACCAGAAAATGGAGATATGGAGGATATGATTTGTGATCCAATGTTCACAGATCCAATTTTTCTTTTGCGACAGTCAGTACAAGTCAGTACAAAATCAGGTTCAAGTCTCTCTTCTTCATAGTAGTCTAACAAATGATTAAACAGGGATATGTTTCTAACTGCCTATACAGTACTATGACTACACCATTGATTCAGCAAAATCCAAGTTGCGTCATTGCCTGAGCAATACCTGATCTGTGCCCATGAACACCCCATTGTGCCGCCATGTCAAATAGCCACAGACACATATTCTGTCCAAGTGAACAAGCTGCCGATGAGATCTACTCTCCTATAATTGCCTCCCACGCACTTCACCCTGGTATGCTGCAAAGCGATCTCTTTCAATAGCGCCAATAAAACATCACATGGAAGGTGAGAACAAATTGCTGCGCTTGTTAAAACGTCAGTCTCGGAATCAGCTTTCACAGATAACCATGTAATATCAGATCTGCGGTTAAGTTCTTCCTGCGCAAGAAATAAATAAATAAATGTGTGGCATTGATTCCTGTCATGGGAGGATACTTAGATGACAGCAATAATGAGATATGTGATCGAAACAAGTGTCTCGACGGTTCGGTGTTCATTACTGTCATGAATTCATTATACTGGGGAGAGTTCTCGCTCCGCCTGTCTTGAATAATTTTCCTGACAGAGGTCACCATTCAAGGCTGATGTCTGTCTTACACGAAAATCATTGGACAGTCAGGTTTCCAAGTGTGCCACAACATCCACACTGACAAATAAATCAGTGCAGGGAAAAGATTCCTATTTTCTTTCACTTGAACAAAACTGTTTTTAGGAAGAGTTTTTGCTATTCCCACTATCCATTAAAATAAATGGCTAGAGCTGGGATTAGGGAAGCTTACCCTAACACGATGTTTGAACAAAGTGAGCTCCGTGAAAAGAAATCTGAAAGAAAAATATGCACATTTCACCCCTAATTTTCTAAAATTGTGCAGAAATTGTCTAATTGGGGGCTAAACTTGGCAAAAAAAAACAGTCCTTAACTCGAGTCTGGTAAAAAAAAAATCAATCACTCATATTTACATAAAACAAAGTGATTACAGTGAAAGGTCAGAAAGTGAGTTGCTCAGTGGGAGTAGGTACACACCATGTGCTACCTCCTGGGCTCAAATCAGGCTCACAACCTCCCAGTTATCCTTACCCTGTTATCCATCTTTCCTGTCCTTCTCCACCAAACACCGTTTTAAAAAGCAGAAATAACCTTAATTTATAAATGTTGCATGCTTCCAAAAAAAAAAAAAAAAAAAAGGATAAATATTTATTCTCTAAATGTTATTATGGGGCCTACGGAGCAACAGGCTGTTTTGGGGGTGTTTCCCCTGCCCCAAATATAAGAGAAAATGTTTCATGCTCAACTGGTCACATTTCAATGAGTATAAATCATTTTAAAGTACATATATGCTTGTTTACATGCAAACATTTTGTGTGTATGAATGCATTGCTCTGCCAAATACAACAGTACAATATCAATTTTCAATATCGTATTTTGTGTCCTGTGTATTAATGAATGCTCTCTGCCATTGATTTCAAGTGTTTCCTGTAATGCACTTAGGCAGTGCCAAATTCAATTCTAATTACATATTTGGTTTTTTTGGCTGTGATTTAAATGCCAACAATGGTTATAGAACTATTCACCACCCTTGACTTTTTGCACATTTCACACTTAAATAAATTCTGCAGCACAAGAACACGTGTAAAAAGTCAGGTGGGAGGTGGGAGGGCTATTTTCTTTAGCCACTGTATACACTGTGTATTAGGAGTTGAGTAGCAGTCGACCTCTTTGCGCAGTGACCCTCAGATAACACAAGGGAACCTACATAGTTTCTCTTCACATGTTCCCCTGAGACAGCTTGCTATGCCTCCCTCTCTCTCTGTGTCTGTCTATCTGTCTCTATCACCCTCCCCCTCCTTTCTTTCTCCTGTCTTTATCTACCCCACTCTGTGTTCTCACAAGCTCTTAAATGGCATTTTTACACCTAGTTGGTTTAGAGAAGCCGGTTTGAATCCTGTAGTGTTTTCCCCTGAGTGAGCGATGAGTGCTTAGCACCAAAGATGGGAGACAAAATTTTAAAAAAAAATGTTGAAATGTTGCGGATTACCGCTTTAATTTCTGCCTTTCATCTGTTATTGCTCTCTCTTCTACCTCCCCCTCTTCAAATGTCTTTCCCGTGTGTGTGTGTGTGTGTGTGTGTGTGTGTGTGTGTGTGTGTGTGTGTGTGTGTGTGTGTGTGTGTGTGTGTGTGTGTGTGTGTGTGTGTGTGTGTGTGTGTGTGTGTGTGTGTGTGTGTGTGCATACACACATATATACACACACACACACATATGTGTGTGTAGAAGGACGTCTTAAAACCCAATTATGTTTGCAGGACTCGGTCCTTGTAGGCATGTGATGGCCACACCAGCGGTCACACACATTGCCAGACAATGGCGGTAACTCTTAATTTCTGTTTACTTACTTTAGGTTTCTTTTAGCACAACACAACATACATTTACACACGTAAATAACTGGACACATGTATATTCATATATTCATTTATATTCATATAACATATGCAGTTTTATTAACTTTATCAATTTCGCTATTAGTTTCATTAGCTTAAGTTAATCTGTATAAAGTTAATTTGTTTTTCTTTGAGTTACCAGTTCCTGGGGGGTTTGCTGCTGGAGTTGTCTGGCTGGCCGACTAAAGGAGTTGCAGTTGCATCGGCCCAGCTTAAATGGTGTTTTTGGCTAATTGGACTGCACCATGTTCCTCCTGCATCAGGGAAAGGGGCAGTGGTTTTCTAGCTTGCTTTTGTAATTACTATTTGTTTGATAACTGTTTAGATATTGTCTGCATATTTGTTCATTAATTAATATTAGGCCGCCCTGTATGGACATGGGGTTTGGTTGGTGTAGTTTGTTTGGATGGTTGTCTTTGTCTATTCCCCCCTGTGTGTCTGAATGGTCTGATCGGCTACTATATGTGTTTCCCCGTGTTTCAGTTGGCAGGTCGGTTTTGTACTATTTAGTCCTCTTTTATGTTCCCAGAATTATTATTGGAACTATTTTGGTTGTGTTTAGCATTTTTTTTTTTGTAAAGAAAATAAAATAATTTTTTCAAAAAAACACGTCTTTCTGGCCTACCAGCTCGGTCCCTGACAAGGCAGAAGAGCATCGTACAAGCAGATTAAGAGGGCCTCCTTTGTCAGGCTTCTCTGTAACTGCAGAATGGCTGAAACAAAAGGCCCATCAGAGCCAAATGACTCCTAAAATCCCCAGTGACAGGACTTTTACTACAAGCAGTGCTAACCAGCATGATCTGACGCACGCGCGTGAGCGGTCATGCACACAAACACACCTACAAGTATTAGGCTTGCTTTTACTTGGTCACTTATCTGTATTGTTTTAAATTATTTCGATTAGTCTGTACATTATTATTGTTTATTTGTATTGTTATTATTGTTCATTGTCTGTCTTGGCACTTTGAAAGCTGGCTCTTTCCTCAAAGCAAAAAAAAAAAGCTAAAACCTTTTCCTTCGTTCATTAAAGCAACAATAATAATCCTTTCAGCTCGACATTCTCTTCTATGCTCCTGCCTCTCTTCCTACTTCAATTATGGAGAAAAACTACTTTCCTCAGCATTATCAGAGGCAAGAAATTACACTGATCTTTTTTAATTCAGAAATGAGGCAATTTCCATATCAAAATTAGATGCATGCTGTTCTTTCTATTGTTTGAAAAAGAACATGATAATTTAGAGGCAAATAAGGAGAATGAATTGTGTGTGTGTGTGTGTGTGTGTGTGTGTGTGTGTGTGTGTGAGAGAGAGAAGGCTGGCAGAGGAGTGAATCATACTGTTTAATCTGAATTGGAGGGCTTATCATTTCAAGAAAACATGTCAGCTCTGTTTAGTAATATGTGGGCCAAGCAGTCAAAATTTGAAGCATCTCTAAATTATAAATAGACCTTCGGTAAAAGAATAGAATAGAATAGGATGAGACAACCTCTAAATTCATGAGACTCTTTTAATTGAAGGAATACACCAGGTTTTTGGGAGACTGTCCCATTTCTCAACTTAGCCATTAAATAAATGACACCAAAATTACCCCTTTGTCCCGGCAGATAGTTGGCTCTGGTGCTACATGCTAACATTTTAGCATACACTATGTTGAGTGATAGTAGGCTCCATGCTAACATTTCAGCATACTCTATGTTGAGTGATAGTAGGCTCCATGCTAACATTTTAGCATACACTCTGTTGAGTGATAGTACAGGCTCCATGGTAACACTTAAAAGTATAAATAGTTACTAGTAACTGATAACTAGTAGAATTGATATTTAAAAACTTTACTTTTTTACTAGCAAAAACAAAAGTGACTGTCACAAATGAAATCAGTCACTTGTAACTAAAAACTAGTGTTTATTAAATTGTTACTAGTAAAAGCAGAAACGTGACAAGTAAAAAACGAATAAGTCACAAATAACTAGTAGTATCTATTATATAGCAACTAGTAAAATTGAAATAGTAGCTGGCAGAATAATGACAAAAAAATAAGTACACATTTTTAGTGAATTGTGCTTTTTAGGGAATAAAGAGAGAGAGAGACAGAGAGGGGGAGGGAGAGAAAGAGAGAGAGAGAGGTTTTTGCTTAGACAGGCAAAGACAGGCACTTTGACTAACAACATGTACAACCGTCACAGAGGCCAAACCAAGACAGTCATTATAAATACACTTCTTAACATCACAAGAACAAGATACGACCACATAATAAACACACACACGCGCACAAATATGGAGGGTTAAATGTGACAATATTAAATAAATAAATCATTAAATAAATCATTAAATAAAAGGGGAAATAGATAAATAATTAATTAATTAAAATGTGAAATATAATATATTTAATTGTTCATTTCCACATTTATTTAATTATCTCCACATTTATTTAATTATTTCCACATTTATTTAATTATTTACATATTTAATGATTTATTTAATGATTTATTTATTTCATGGTTGCTGGTCTGTGTGTGCATTGTGAAATGTAAATCTGTCAACATCGTCCATCAAAGCCTGTGGGTGGAATCTAACATCTGATTGGTTTGACCGCACAGTAAGTCAAGAGCAATCGATAGCAGGCTACTCGATGTATGGGTGTCAGCCATGTGCCTTCACATTCTCGTCCAGTTGGTGGCGGTAAGGTGCCAATGAGTTGGATTGCCAACGACCAAAAAGAACACCAAGAACTTCATCAGTTACTTGAGGAAATAGTTATGACCTTAAACTTAATGTTACAACTCATTTATCAGTCAAATGTCAAAAAGCTGTCCAGAACTTTGGCGGGAGGCAGCCAATTTAACCCTCTAGACCCTCTAGAAACACCTCCGGCCACACAGTCCACTCCAAGTCGTTGAGTAAGCATTAACATTCAACAGAAACCCTGTCCACTGAATCAGGGTTTGCAAAATTAGACTCTATGTTCTCTACTTATGCTAACATATCTCTAACTAAGTCACAAGAGACCTCTTGGGTAGGATCCGCCATTTTTTTGTAATAAAAACAAAGCAACAAGGAAGGATGCAGGCAAAAGCAATAGACTTAACTTGACCAACCAATCAGACGCAAGGCCCTCCCACAGGCTTTGATGGACGAGTTGACAAATTTACATTTCACAATGCACACAGACCAGCAACCATGAAATAAATAAATTAAATAAATCATTAAATGTGGAAAAAATTAAATAAATGTGGAAATAATTAAATAAATGTGGAAATGAACAATTAAACATATTATATTCCCCATTTTAATGAATTAATTAATTGTTCATATATTTCCCCTTTTATTTAATGATTTATTTAATGATTTATTTATTTAATATTGTCACATTTAACCCTCCATACACCCACACACTCTCAAACCTGCAGACAATCACAGCACGATACTGATGGTCCACTCCCTCACACACACACACACACACACACACACACACACACACACACACACTTACACACACAGACAAGAAATATTAACAAGCTCTGATCTACTCTGATCTATATAAGCAAATCACCATGAATTTTATCCCCTCAGTGTCCCACTGAGCCTATTGATTGTGTTTCACCGCGGCGGTCTGATGTAACAGCTTGCCGCCACAAAGCCTCCATTATCGATTGTCCCATCTCATCTCTGTGCTGGAATCTAATACATACATAGCGCTCCATTCCACATTTTGGTGTGGCCAACTGGGGAGGGGGGGGGGGGGAACAAAGCCTTATGCAAATCACCCCTCCTCCCAAAGCACCATGGGAGTCTGCGGCAGCATAATTATAGCACCCGCAGTGGAAATAATATGGGAATATACTGCACACTGCAAAGAAAACTCCATTGTGACAAGTCATTGAGTCTCATATTGAGTCTTAAAATCCAGTTTTGCTGGGAAAAAAAATGTCTGTCAATGAGGGTGATGAGATTTCAAGGAGGATTTTACACAGGAAATAAAATCACTCCACCTGTTCCGAGACACTGTCACTTTTTTTCCTTGAGGTTTCTCGAAAACAAGTTGAAGAAATTAGAAATGACCTCGCCGCACACATATTGCATGTTTCGGGGGGAAAAAACAGGACTTCAAGACTCCAAACAAGATTAAATTGCTCTATTAAGATGGAGGGTTGTTGTTTTTCTTGCAATGTATGAGCACTTACTATGCAGCAGGAACGGTATAATTATAGTCAGAGCTCATTATGTGATTTTTTTTTTCTCCCCTGTAATTGCATCTCATGCACTGCACTGTTTTAAGATGCATTATCATAAATTCAATAAACAACACACACAAATGGGCAGACGCAAACACAAATCACACCGCAAATACATGCAATTAACAAACAGATATAATTAGAATTTGTAAATGGACTCCTGATGATTTTCTGTAGTTAAAGCTGGAACTGGAGTAATGGCTGTAGAGCTAAGAGCCCAGGTTTGGTCGCAGCTAAAATTAGTGGCCGGTAAATGTGAGACAGCTGAAGCAATATGTGTGTCTTGTTACCAGGGATAGAAGTAGTCTGAGCCTTGTATCTTTTAGCAAGTGTAAAATGGTCTGGTTGATTTAGTGTTTAGACAATGTTAGCTTGTTTGCTAGCTAGCCATAGTATCTGGTCAGCTAACCATCACTGTCTTGTTGTCAACACACTAGCTAACGTATCTAGTAGAAGCTAGCGTTAGCAGTGGCTAGTAGTCACATGTTAGCATGAACTAAATGAACCTGCTGGCTAGTTAGCTAGCTAACAGTTTGTTCAGGTTAAAGGGTAATTCTGGGATTTTTCAACCTGGCCTCTAAATCCACAAAATCGCCTATCATACCGCTAAGTAGATCCCAAACGTTTTGGAGTTGCTCCGGTAGATCGGCTCAGCCGGCAGTCGCGAAACGGCTGCAATGTAATCCTGCGGGCATATAAACGCGGTCAAAGAAAGTCCACTAAAAGGTTGTTTACACCATCCTCTTCTTGCAACAAGTCAACCCTCTTGCTTTCATAGACCACCTTTGTCATATTTCCAACAACTCTCAACTCTCAACTCTGACAAAGGTGGTGACTAAAGACAGGACAGTTTACTGAGTCACAGTAACCTACATTTGGAAACAAATCTACCTTATCACACTATTCACTTTTACCGAGAATGTTACTGAATGGATCTACAGACACACCACATTATTATATATTTAGACATTAATAACTAACAGACAATTCTCCACGATAGACCTGGTGGATCGCACATTGGTGATGCAACTGCAAAGCCTGTAAAGCCAATTTGAATGGGATGTAACATGAAACCATTTTTGATTCTGGTGTGACCTTTGCGAAACAAGTACAGTGTTGTTCAGTCTTGCTTCTATCAGTTAAGAAATGTATCTAAGATCAGGTCGTCCCTGTCATTGTCTGACATGGAAAAAGTTATTCATGTTTTTATCTCATCCCGTATGGATTACTGTAACTCTTTGTATTCTGGCCTCAATAGGAAGACTCTCTATCACCCTCAGCCAGTCCAAAACGCAGCTACTAGGCTTCTGACTAGATCCAATAGGATCCAATAGAGAGCATATGACTTCTTAGTCAATCTACACTGGCTACCTTTTTAGGATTTTAGGATGTATTTTAAGATTTTATTGGTTACTTTTAGAGAAGTGAAAAACTTGGCCCTGTCCGATATCATGGCGCTTTTATACCCCATGTTCAAGAGCGCACTCTCAAGCTACTACTACTCCTCCTATTACTACTACTGCTACTACTACAACTACTACTACAGCTACTACAACTACTGCTACTACTACAACAACTACTATTACTACTACAACTACTACTACTACTACTATTACTACTACTACTACTACTACATCAACTACTCCTACTACTACTACTACTGCTACTACTACTACTACTACATTTCTTCCTGTGTTATTCTCAAAGTGTGTGTGTGTGTGTGTGTGTGTGTGTGTGTGTGTATCCTAAAGGTTACTGTACTTGAGGTTTAACCTCAGAAGTAACAGCAGACAAGTATTTCTGCTACCAATCGAGCACTGTATGATAAATACAAAGGAGAGAAGGTCAGGTATGTGTTGAATAATGAAATGTGTGTGTGCGTGTGTGTGCGTATGAGTGTGTTGACTGTGGTAGTGTGTGTGATCTGACATTAAGTGGCCTTGAGTCTTTTGATCTGAATCGTAAGTCTTCAAAGCAGCTTCCCAAGCATAAAGCAGATTAAAGTGAGTCAAGGACTGAACAATTACTTTCAATCGAGAGCATGACAAGAGACAGACAAAGTCGCTGCACGTGACAACACATCGCAGGGCTCTGCAAAGGTTTTGTCAGCCATTTGAAAAAAACACATCTCTTACAAAATGATTGAAACATAGAATTGAGAAGTAATTTTTGTTTTTGTTTTTTCAGGGCGGAGGGTAAGCTTGAGCCCTTTTAAGGACAGAATCCTTAATTTAGAGATATTGACTGATGCCTTTTGGGAATGAACTCTTCATTGTTTTGGTTCTGTCTAGTAGTTAAAGAAACACTGATACAGTGTAATGTATAAATTAATAATTTCAGACCAGGTTTCCCCAAAGTACCCTCGAGCTAAGTTTAACTTTGCTTCATCGCAGAACAGATAAAAATGCTTACAGTGCTAATATGCGTGTATATTTTGTACACTATTGTCCTTGTTTTAAGTCAGATACTTTCTGATTTAGGAGTGAGAGTTAATGCCCCTTAAGCCAAACCGCTTCTGATAATAAGTTTCCTACCTACTCGCTCTCTCTCTCTTTCTCTCTCTTTCTCTCTCTTTTACACACACACACACACATACACACAGCTGGTAGGAGCCAATTAAAGACAAAAAAAAAACGCAATCCCACATACAATTTCCAGATCACGGTGCTAAGCACAAAGCCTCAGCGAAAAATAGAGAAAAATGATGCTGTGATGTTTTCATGCTGACTTTCTAAATGTATATGTGAAGGCCTCACTGGGGCAGTACAGTATCCAGTCTAAATCTTTCCAGTGGCTTTGCACCTACGAGAGCGGGTCAACAACATCCTGGGTTCGAATCCGGCCCGGGACATATGTCGCATGTCTTCCCCCCTCTCTCACCCAATCTTTCCTGTCTCTCTCTACTGCTGACTATCAAAAAAAAAAATCTTTAAAAAAAAACGGGACGGCACGGGAGCCCAAGCATTTTTCAACCTGATCATTAAAGGGGCACAAGAATATTTGTCACATCCATAGTCGGGCTGCTGTGGCCGTGACCCGGAATCTAAATTAATGTTGGGCATCTAGGAACCGAGCCTTATTCTGCTGTTGCAGTCGTTATGGGTCACTCTGGATAGGTCAGCTAAATGTAAATGTAATTAAGAGCCAGATTTGAGGAAGTGGCAGGCCAACCTTGTCAGCACTGTGTATGAGTACACACTAGATACTAAGTGTTCTTTAGCATTATGGTCTTTAGTGTCTTGGCTAGAGTGGGAGGCTGGAGCAAAGGTTAAAGGTTTATATGAAATAACAGTAACAGGAGAAAATAGTGGCCGAACTCCACATCACCCTGGCCTTTTGATGGCTAAAAGTAAATCATACTGTAATACTGTACATAGGCGCCGACTACGTGGGTGCCAGGCCCCGGGCAAATTGAACAAATCATATTGCAGTTGTAGTTTGATGTGGGTGATTACTGCGTTCAAGTGAGCCGCGCTTTAAATTTTGTTGTGCGTCTACTGTGTATGGTACAGTATTTTCTGCGCAACAAAAGTTAAAGCGCGGTTTAACGTGATTGGATGATACACATGAAGTATGTGAAATAAATGTGAAAAAGCCTGTTGTAGTAGCTCTATTAGTAGTCAATGTTTGGATGAAATTTTACATATTTTTAAATTTTTATTATTATTATTATATCTTCCAGTTGGATAGCTGGTTTGAATGCTCAAAGTCTACTTTTGGTGGACCGTAGCCTTGGCTAGGAGGAGAAAAGTTCTGTTAATATTGTTGTAATTCCTGCTGGTTGCCAGTAGAGATCACTAGAGGTCATAGATTAGTTCATGTACTGTACCTTTAAATGCAATCTGATTCCTCAAAGGGAAGCAGATCTACCAGCAGCCAAGCTTGACGATAAACATTAGCCACAACAATTTTCCACAACTTCCTAAAGCGTTTGGATATCCATGATTTCCCCCAAGTCCTTCCAGACCTGGAAAGCACAGATTTCCAATTCCATAATGTTACCCACGACTGTGGGAATGCTGATAGATTACCAGACAACTCTGCACAGAAAGACGAGGCATCAGTTTTTACCGAGCTCTGCCTTCTCCCTTAAGACATCTTTGAAGTTGAGGCCACTGCTGAGGGTTGAGTCCCGGTAGCGGAGGAAGGCGGGGTCTCTCTGGTCAGTCCTGCCCCCATCTCGGTGCACCGCGCTGGGCTTCAGAGGTACGGCCTTCATCCCCCTGCTCCAGACCCGGGGGTCCCACACCGTCCATTTCACCAGGTCCTCTAATCGAACGATCACCTTCTCAGAAACCGCGATGACCTCGTCCTGCAGCAGAGAGAGAGATATGAAGTGAACAACAGTAATAGTGCATAGCATAGAGCATATCCATGCAGATTAAGGGTTTCCCATAGACAACCAGTGTAGTATTGATCAGGTCTAAATATGTAATCAATCAAACTGCATCATCGGCCCCATTTATCTCAAATGCCTAGAATAAGATGGAACAAAATTAGATTTTTCAAAATAATACCTTTGGCTGGTGGAGTAACATGATGGTTCAGCAGTAGTGCAGCACTAATTCTATTTGTAGATAGAATTATAATGTCTTTATTTTCAATAGGCCTGGGTGGAGTTTACTGCATCGGATAGATAATGATATAATAATATAGATGGCATCTGGTCTGGTTGCCGGTCTCAGAAGCGCACGTACACTAATATAACTCTCAAATAAATTCAAATCGTCCATCGTATTATTGTTGCTCGTACATAAAGTGTGATTATTTTCTAAGAACCTTTATTGGGAGTGTGGAATTTCCAGGGGCATCTCCATTAAAATGCACAGTGTATATGCAGCACACACACACACGCAGATGAGAAGAGGCAGTCGATCTTAATGCAAATCATTTCACATAAATCACAGCATGGAAATCAATACACACTGACACGAATAAACACACACACGCAGCAAATGAAAGATGCCTCCCCCCCCACACTCTCTCCTGTTTTGCTTCAAGGATGCTGACTGACCGAATTACCAAATCAGCTTTAATTTTTAATGGAACAATCTTGATATTGAGTGACCTCGTTACATTATGTATCCACGGGCTGCCTGCCTGGCCGAATGCATCGCCGCCATCGGGGGCCTTGATGGTGCCGAGCGCCTGGATTGCTTTGCCAAATAACTGCATGATTCATTAAAAGAACAAGGCGATGAGGCAGAGGCCGGAGCCTGGCGAAGATGACAGGATGGTAGTTATTTAGAGTGTGTGTGTGTGTGTGTGAGAGTACACACATACAGTAAACATAAGCACATTAGGCACTTTTCCACCACCTTTCACCCTTGATGTGACCCAAAAAAAGCCAAAGACACATCACACATCAAATATGCTCTTGCTACCAAGCTGAACACACACACACACACACACACACACACACACACACACACACACACACACACACACACACACACACACACACAGGGATGCACATTTGCACACGTGTGTTTAAATGAATGAATGGTCCGATCACGTAGCTTCCAGTGGATCACAGCATCGTGAATATCGGACAATATCTGAGAATGCGATATCGCACGTATCCACCTATTTCCATTATCTCACCCCGGGGGAAATGATTGAATATTTTGATCTTTTGCTTCTATTTCTCATGCACTGTTGCAATAAGTTGCTTTTATTTTACTTGATTTACTTCAGCTTAGGTTCACTTCCTGTGGCACGTTGAGCTGATGTTTCCAATTGAAGTAAATATTTTTCATGTTCTGGTGTCAAACGATGATTTAAAGGTGTTATAAGGCAACCAACCAGCAGGCTCATTAAAACCTGCCACTCAATATGGGTTAAAAATGCTGTGTTAAATATGTTCAATTAAACTGATAATTTCTTCTTTATAATAGCATCAGGCTTTAATCCTGCTCCGGTTGTTTCTGTCCCATTAGGCATCAAACCAAACGCATACATGTATAAAACACAGCATTCAATACATTTCAATAATCCTTATATATACCTAAATAACCTGCCTGATTAAATAAAATTGTATTAAGTCACATGGGTGAGTGTCAGATCATCAGTATTACAGTGGAAATGATCTTAGAGTGAATATCTCTGTCTCGGTGTCCGCTGGGATTAAGTAGACCCAGTTAGTTTAATATGGGAGTCCAAGAATATGGGAGGCCAAGATCGCCCCTGAGATCACTGGCTTTGTGAAATGTTCTTTCAACATGACAGAAATACATGAGATGTAGAAGTTTGTTACCATGTGGATACCATAGGGACAAAATGGATGTATCTTGATGTTAAATGGATGTACGGTGTGAGTCCACTACCACTTCATTTATCATCTTCATTAATCAAACATTAATACAATTGTTTTTAGTCAGTTGATGCTTCCTATGTGAGAATACATAATTTAGAACTGATACAAATTTTTACATCTTTGAGAAATTAATATTTGTGCTTTCTCTGCTTCTCTCATTTCCTTTCTTTCTTTCTTTCGTTCTTTCATTTCCTTTCTTTCTTTCTTTCTTTCTTTCATTCTTTCTTTCTTTGCACGCCCCGTATATATGCTGTAATCCTTCACGTGTCATCTTCTCTCATAGGTCCATATTCCCCTCATTGTTGTACATTGCATATAAATTATATATCATTTTAGTTCAACATGTCCAGATTGCACAAATCTCTCTGACTCAGTAACTTCTGCTGCTACTGATCCTACTGCTGCTATTTTACATCCTGTTATTGCTGGAATCCAAATCTTTTTCACATTTCTAATCACATATTTCTGCTCAATATGTCCGAATGTTGGATTTGGATTTGGATTTGTTGTTTCACCAAAGTTATATTTTGAAAAAAATGGCACCCCTGAAATGGGCTGGTCAGAACATGGTCGGGTTGTGATGTAGAAAACTGACCAGTCAACCATTCAACCAGTCACCACATTTGGGGAAGGGGGAGGAGCATGCAGTACTGCCAGCCAATCTCAGCACAGCACAGTTTCTGTCTTCAGAAACACCCCCAAACCAGCCTGGGAGAGGGGCACTAGAGAATAAACAACTAAATATATGATAAAAATATGATAAATATGATAAAACAGGTGTTTCTTTGACTCTAGGTGATCATATAAAATCTCAGGAACGAGAACCTTCACCCCTTTAACACACACATACATACACACACACACACACACACACACACACACACACACACACACACACACACACACACACACACACAAACAAACACAGCTACATGGAGTAAAGAGTACAGTGCAGCTCAGTGGCCCCTGGAGCAGTGGCATGCTGGGAGCGCTTGGCTGGCTTGGCTCAGGGGTCAGGGCAGGAATTCCTCAGGTCACAGAGGATTTGTCCACCTGCTTCTACGCCTATTGAGCGATTCAGCCGCTAACTGGAAAAAATATGGAGACGAAAAGTCCAAGGGGGAAGACGAAGATGTCTTTCTGAGGCTCATAGCAACTCGCCAAGTGATGTTACATTGACGTCAGCAAGCCAAAATGACATGGTTAATGAAGTTAAATGAATCTCTCCCTTTGCTCTGCTGTGTTGTTCTGTCCTGTTCTCCCGCTCTCGCTATGATAGCCTTTGTCTAAATGCCCAGAGGAACCCAAAGACTAGAAAAACCCTCTGATTTGTTCAATTAAAAATATAACATAAGATTGAACTTTAATAATCACCGTGGACATTTGGTTGCTACAGGAGTAAATAGCAGCAAAAAGACTAATAGAATATAAAATAAGCAATAAAAACAGTAACACGCAAACTAGACAATAAAGCAATAATATAGAATATAAACAATTGTGGGTTTCTATAAACACATGTCAATTTAAACACGTTATGTGGACTGTATTGTTTGGAAAAGAACCCATGTGGCTATTATGAAGTTCTTTTAATACTATTGGTTTGGAACATTTCACTTCTTAAAGGGTTTTTCGCAGCACCATAAAGGTTCTAGAACCATATGAGCATGGTGCATTAGAGAACCTTTCTAAAAGGGATATTTACAGCACTAAAAGGGTTCTGCTATGCTACAACCCTTTTCCAGCACTCTACAGAACCCGTTTTGTTAAGAGTGTACGATGCTCATTGCAGGCCCTTTATGGGACGGTGTGGTATTTACGCAGCGGAAAAACTGCTTGGCAACACTTGGAAAAGTTTGTGGCCCGAGGTAGATGGAGGTCCACTGAAGAATTAAGAATTATCTAAATATATCAGAACCAGGCTAGAAAAAGAGAGCTAGCTGAAACAGATTGTTGTGGTGTGTCTGTAAATCCATTCAGTAACGTTTTCAGTAAAAGTGAATATTCAAATAAGGTAGATTTGTCTCTAAATGTAAATTACTGTGACTGTAGCCCTAGTCTCTACTCCAAAACACTCTGAGTTGGAGCTTGAGAAGAGTTAGCTCCATTAACTTGAACAAACTGTGAGCTAGCTAACTAGCCAGCAGGCTAATTTAGCAAATGTTAACATGCGACTACTGCCACTGCTAACACTAGCTTCTACTAGCTACGTTAGCTAGTGTGTTAACAACAAGACAGTGATGGTTAGCTGACCAGATACTATGGGTAGCTAGCTAACAGGTTGACATTATCTAACACAAAATCAATCAGATGTATCAGTGATGAAATTATCAGTTCCTTGTCAGAAACAGACAGAAATTGACAAAGTCTGTTCAATGCCGACAGAGGTTATGTTACATCACCTGAAAACCCTCTACACAGCACACATACAGTATATAACATTAAACAACCTCAGCATAGTTTAAAAATACATGTTTCTGCTTATTTTTGACAAACATGGCTGCCATGTCTCTCTCTTTCTCTCTTATTTTCTTATTCATACAAAACTGACCAGTACTAACAAGACAATCAAAGTAAAAGTGGTAAAGAAAGCTGATGATCTAATTGGAAGTGTAAATACTTTTTATTCTGGTCTTCTCAAACACAAACATGGAGTGAGGCCAGCTATGTTAGAGGAGGCTGGCAGCACGCCATGAATTTCTCAGTCACAAGCCTTGCTATTGCTATTCACTTGCATAACAACCATACAGAACAACAGCTTTTTGGACTTTTATATAATTTTTGTACTAATATTCATGAACTGTCTATTAATAATTGTTCAGCAACTCATTTAACACAAGCATGGCCAATTGGCGAGGTCGCAATAACGGCCCCCAAAACAATTTCTAGGGACGGTTAATAGATAACCATTTAAAAAAGCATTACCACAAATTGTTATTATCTATTGCTGCTGGCACAGGAAGACCTTGTGACCCATTCAAACCCCAATGGGTAACTGCAAAAATGCATAGTGCTCCATCAGAAAATAACTCTGTTTTAAATCTTCAAAAAGTTGGCTTTTTGGAGAGAGGAGGACAGCAATCTATCTTTCCAGGATTTTTGCCAAAAACAATGGTCTTGCAATGATGATATACAGCTTTAATAAATATTAGAGCTACACAGTTTTTATGGGTCTGGGCAGATTGACAATATGCTAGTGATTCTAGTCAAAAGAAGATTTAGTATGCAAAACCCTATGCAACAGAAGTGCAGCGTGGTCGATGGTATGAGATAGCAGGGTCTATTTTTAAAGAAGGCACAAAGCAGTTTTAGCTCCTCTTGCTTTCTTCTTCTGACACATCAGCATGATTTCACGGGTGCTGGCAATGTAATTCATAGACACACACACTCGCAGAGAAAAATAAGCCTCACACTCTCACACGGCCTTAGCTGCTGAGTGTGTGAGCTAATATTCTGGTTAAGTAACTGAGATGAAAACTCAAGCTTGGCTTGAGTCAAGTGTTTCCGTCATCATCAAACTAAAAAAACAAAACACAAACTAGTGCAACAGTGCAGACTTGACTGGCCCCTGAATATAACGGGAACCCCACGTCTCCAGTTGGGTTTTATTTATACCATTAAACAGCTGACGTTATCCCCCCATACACACAGAAAACACGTCATGGCCCTGGGACCGAACCGAGTCGAGCCACTGATAATGCATTGCGACATGGCATGAACGTGTTGGTGTCAATGGGAAAGAAAATCCTGCTTGAGGGAAACCCGCCAGGACGGTAGAAGTCACACCAGCATGAGCAGCTCTAGGTTGGTGCGCGGTGCGTTCACGGGCCAGGAAGTAGCTTGGTTATTTTCTAAAGTCAGCCTAGTTTCACTCTACTCCAATAACTCTGAATCTGCGTTTCAGGTTTCATGCTCATTTCACGTGCCGCCACCTCTTCCTCCTCCAGAGCCACTTAGCAACCACTAGCTCACTTATTGAAATAGTATTACAGTGCAGAAAATATTCATGTTAAGTAGTCACCTGATCACGCAATCAGTCTTAAAATCGGATTTTTAGGCGGAAAAGAGAAATCTGCCAACGGGGCCCGATAACTGCGCTCATTTCCAATTACGTTTCAAAACTTTCCTTGAAACAATATCGGGAAATGATACGAGATCACTCGGCGTCTTTGAAAACGACGTCGCCGGTTTAAAAGATGCTCTCAAAACCAGTGGGGCCGCACTGGGATGAACCCTAAACTCTGTGATTTAACTATAAACCCTGTATCGTCAAACTGGAAACGTGGTGTGAAGTGTTGCTTCTGAGGAGGCGAGGCTGCGAATGCTATTGGACATCAGACTGTGGAGTAATAGCTTTAGCTTCAGTCCCATCTGAATTCCCTCTGACAGGCCTGGAGGAGCCATAAAGAAAACCATACAGCTCCGCTGAACAGAAATAAAGACTGGTGGGACTGTGTGTGTGTGTGTGTGTGTGTGTGTGTGTGTGTGTGTGTGTGTGTGTAAACTGTATGTGTTACATTCTACAAGCCAGCTTCTATTTTGAGCTGCCACTTGCCTGCCTGTCTATATCTATATATCTGTCTTCTTCCTTCTAACTCCCTTTCCTTTCCTTTCCTTTCCTTTCCTTTCCTTTCCTCTCCTCTCATGGGTATTGACACTAAGGAAGCCCTCTGGGAACATGGCGAGAGGTGGCTCATATCATATCTCATTATATCTCTCAGCAGCAGTCAAGCCTGTTTACATCACACACACATACATATACAGCTCATACATACAGTTCTGCTCGAGATTATTGGTACCTTTGCATTTTATTCAGATAATGTACAATATCTTCTGAAAATTGAAACAACTTAACACATTGACCTATCGATTTACTGCAGCACACGGTCAAACGATTAGACTTTAAACTAAACATGGTTATGGTTTCAAAACTGAAAACTGAACCATGATTATCGTCACACTTTACAACAACTCAAATCAATTTTGTGGGAGGAAATACATTCTCATTTGCTGTTTAAATCATCTCAGCTGTGAGAGGCTGCAGGTGCCCACATGGTATAAATGAACCAATTATCCATTTTATAGTGATAAAACAGTCTCTTCTGCTTCCCTTGGTCATCTGTGAAAATGGTGAAGAGAAAAGAGTCTGAGGATGTCAGAAAAAACTATTGGCACCAAACAAACGTTGCCAAGGCTGTAAGGCCATCTCTAGAGACCTCGGTGTTCCTGTTTCCACAGTCTGCAATGTTATTAAGTTTGCTGCTCATCAAATTGTTAAGAATCTCCCAGGACGTGGTGGTAAGAGGAAAATTGAGATGTAATCCAAGTTTGGTGTGAGCCATTAAAAAAAACCTTGCGCGACATCCAAGGACCTCAAGGCTGACCTGGAGAGGTCTAGGGTAATGGTTTCAGCCCGTACCATACGACACTGAACCAAGAAGGGCTTTACCGTCTGAGGCCACTGAAGACCCCACTGCTGATAGAGACACACAAGAAGACCCATCTGTACAAACCTAAATCCTGCATGATGAAACGAAATTAGAGCTCTTTGGCAAAGCAGATCAGCGTTTTGGTGACAAAATGAAGCTTTTTAAAGAAAAGAACACCCTATCTACAGTGAAATACAGAGGAGGTCCCATAATGCTGCAGGGCTGCATTCGGGTACTGGACATCTTGAATGTATTAAAGGCATGATGAAATCAGAAGATAACCAAGGCATTTTGGAGCCAAATGTGCTACCAAGTGTCAAAACTAGGTGTCAATCGAAGATCATGGGTTCCTCCAGCAGGACAATGACCCAAAACCAATCCAAAAGCACCCGAGAATGGTTCAAAACGTTGTACTGTTCTGAAATGACCAGTGATGATCTCAGTCACATTGAGAACCAATGGTGAGACCTGAAATGTGCAGTTGGTCAAAGGAATGCTTCAAACATTGAAGAACTGGAGCAGGATGCAATTGAAGAGTGGGAGAAACTGCCAGCAGAAAGGAGCAGGAAGTTAATTGATGGTTACAAGAAATGTTTGGAAGCATCACCATTGATCATTGAGCATTGATTGATCATGTGCTGTTAAATAAAACAGCTGAACGTGTGAAGACCGAAAGTTGTTTGAATTCCTAATTATTACAGACGATATTGAACATTATCTGCATAACATGCCAATAATCTTGGCAAGAACTGTACATACTTTAGCAAATCTATTCACACACAAACACGCATACTTGCATGCATGTAGGCACACATATCCGTATACACACACATGCAAACACACACACACACACACACACACACACACACACACACACACACACACACACACACACAAAGTGAGCATTACAAACCCCCAGGAAATTCTAAAGATTGCTGAACCCGTTGGTATGAAAAAAAGAACAAGGCCTGTTAGTGAGAAAGTCATTTCTAAAATGAGCTAATCGCTTCATGTCAGACACAAAGCACGCAAACAATCCCTTTGCAATCTTACTGGATCAAATTACACACATTGAGTAAAAGGTACAAAGTCACAGACTATGATATAAGCGAGTGACATAAGGGTTGTTTGAGTGTGTCAACATCTTAGTGGCTCGGCTGGTTTTACTGTATATATGCTGGATACTCGCCATGTATGTCAATACCTATGTCTCGCTCCTATTTGTCCTATCACTGCCTATTGCGTCCTCTCAAACTGAGAAGAAATCTCTAGTACTAATTAAATGTAAGGTATGATTTTCCGATATTTATATAGTCGTTTGGCTGCTTGTGAGATAACCTATGGCACGTGCCTTAAAACAACAATACAAACTGGACTGGATTGGAATGGACCCTGTTCAGAATACAGGTTTTGACCCTGGGACAAAACCAAGCCACTGATAATGCATTTGTGTCAATGGGAAAGAAAAATTTCAGCCCGATAATCAATGAAATATCATTCCTACGCTGCAGAAATTTTCCTCTTATCAAGCAATTTAATGTCATATTCAGTCTTCAAATCGTTGCTTGGTTATGTTAAGTGAAAAACAACTCGACGGGGGAAGAAAACTGCCCTTATTCCCAATGCAGTGCCCCTTTTTTCAAGACTTTCTTTGAAGCAAGCAATAAAATAGAACTCCTTTGAAAATACTGCTCGTTCGATACAGATTCAGCACACTAGTCCACACTGTAAACCAATAAGCAGTGGTAGCAGCGAGGTAAAGCAACACCGCTCCAAAATAAAAACCTCATTACGCTTCATTAACGGTCCGCACCAGCCCTGTGGATAACTCCTCACAGCTGACACAAATGCATAATCCAATTGGGTAATTTTGCTGAGTGCATCCCGGCCGGCACCGTGGTGACATCGGTGGGCTTCTCATCTTACTGCAGGTGGCTCAGGTTGACATCCAATCACATTGATATTCAGATGGGCCATATGGCTGCTCATTTTCCACCGGCCCAGCGCTTTAAAAGGCAAGAGTCGGGGATTACGACGTCACGCTCGTCTCGGAAATGCTCTCTCTCTCTTCAGACAGACAGGGCAGTTTGATATCAACTGGAATAGCTGGTCGGCCAGTGGTTCTCATGTCTCTGGCTCTCACTAAACACCTCCGGTTTCAAAAGGTGACGTTGAAATAAGCGCTCCTTGGTGGACACCCTGGACCCTGGCGTTTCGGGGAAAAAAGTCCTTTTTCGATGTGGAAACATTAAAGTGCCAAATGTGATGAATAGAAAGAGAAGGGTGTGAATCAGGGCTTGGGAATCCAGAGCCACTTTTCATCAGAGGTGTTCCAACATTCGGGCACGGGGCTTCCACAGATGTAGATCAATGTAAACGTGATGCCTAGCCGCCCAGAGTTGGTCTTCGGGGGGGAAATTTGTCCCTCTCAGAGTTCCAGGGAAAGATAAAACATTTCGATACCATTTGATCATATATGAGGAGATTTAGAGATGCTCACTGCACCCTGTCAAACATCACGATGACGCAAGATTGCATTCTTCGGTCTGCAGTCGGCTACAGCTAAGAAGAGAACTAGAGGGGAATGCATTGTGTTGTATTAATCTATGAGGCTATCCCTGAGCCTCACATCTGTCAATACTGTCCTAAATCTGATTGTGCTAGTTGGTTTCTGCTACTATGCACCTTGTAAAATGGAAATAAAATGATATATCATTTATTGCTCATTTTTTGTTCACGGGTCTCTTGAAGCAGGGCGAAACTACCTCATTCAACAATGAATGGAAATGAAAAAATACCTGTGCTAGCCACATTAGTCTTGTAGACTAGAGGCCTACGCTAGCTAATGGGAAAAACAAACAAGTCTGATTGTTTCTTAGGCAACGAGTAGGGAGTAATGGAGGGTAGGGGGAAGAGGGAGGGAGGGACGATGGGATAAAAGAAAAGAGTGCACTATTTTTTTGTATTTTTTTTTTCTTTAGCATTTAACAGATTGTCTTCTCCAGATGCTAAGAACTTGATGTAAGGTTATGACAGGCAACAGGGCTGTGGAAATATCAAGCGCGTCAACACAAAGGTTAAATAAAGTTTTCCACAGCTCCCCACTTCCCCTTACCCAGCTACAAGCAAGGCACCCGCCCCCCCTCCATCTCCCACAAGGTCAAACCAACAAGCTGTTTGTATACTTTTACTATTCATGAGGGGAATAATAATCTACATTATGGTGTTTCAGATTAAAGGTACTTTGCAAAGAACATTAAAAGTAATTTCCACCTCAAAACAGAATTCACATATAGTACACTACAGTGCAGTTTAAACTAGGGTTCAACCAATAGGATTACGGTTGAAGCAGACAATAGGTGATATATCTTTAAAGTAAACATTTCCATATAAATAAATGTCTCTATTGAATAAATAAAATAAATTAAAAATAAATTAAATGAATAAAACTCTATATTTGATTACAGTAGTGATCCAACCTCTAGCCAGTTGTTTTCCAGGGAAAAAAGAGATGCCTTCTACGTTTCTGGTGTGTTTGGAATAGAAGACAAATGAACAGACAAAGAAAAGAGCGCCACCAACAGAAACTCAAACTCCATCAAAAGAAAATCCAAGGAGAAAGACGTCATAGTACTGGACACACTGTTTGATTGACAGGTGATCTCTGGGAAGTGCAGTGCAGAAACACCACAGCAACGAGGCTGAGAGACAAAGATGGAGACTAAATAAACGTGAGGATTTTGTGTTCAGTGTTTGCCCCAGAATTTGATTCTCATCAGGGTGGAAAAGCCTGTGAAGCAGCATTTGGTACACTAAACCTCTCCACTGAAAGCCAGACTAATGAACTTCTATTAGGTGGGTCAGCAGCTCCTTAAGGCAGGGGTGAGGCAGGTTTCACTGCAGGTTTTTTACAGACCGTTGAGTAAAATCCTCCCACACCGCACTGGAATGACTTCTCTGACATCTGATATGAAAATAATAACAATGAAAACATATGGACTAGCTGTCGCCAGGGAGGGCCCTCCATCCTATCAGATGTGGGCCACGCTGACGGGACCAGGTGTGATTTTTAATAAAAGGGACAATATCGATCCCATATATATATATATATATATCAGTCAACAGGGGGGACATGGGCAACTCTCTCTTAAAGTGAATGAGCTTTTGAGAGTAACTTTCTGGTTCATAATGTACAAAAAGGCTACCTCCACGAAGCCACTCTCACATATACTGCCCCCGTGTTTTGTCTTGTGACGACATCTCACATTATCAGCTCTTCGGTTTCCAGCTGCAGGGAGGAGGGGTGTTGATTTTACGAAAATATTAATTGCACTGCCCACGGATCACAGTAATCACACATCCAAATTTGGTTTTAGGGTAGATCTTTTTTCTTTTCTTTTCCCCTTTTAAAAACCTGCTGCTTATTATGGGAGGGAAATGTGATCCTCGGCTGGCCCCCGAGGGAGAAAAGTACAATAAAACGTGGAACAGAGGGGAGTTGTTTTCTTTGCAATATGGGCTGACTCATATAATTACACTAACCAACAGCAGAACAAGATGAAACCGATTTGCTCATTACACAATATGGCCCATGAATAGGCTTAGATGTTTTCCAAGAAAATCCCACATTCTGGATTATTGCCTCATGATGATATAGTTCCACTATATGACTATTCTGGCCCAACAATTTGGTAATTTTTAAATATTGCCTTTATGATACCTCTATGACACAGCTACCAAGGCTAAGAATCCTTGTTCTCAAGCCAAAAGAGCAAATGACAAACCAGTATTATTATTCCAGTATTTTGCATGGTGATATATCACCTCTTCACTAGACTTTTCAGTTGGTTATCTGTTCTAGCTAACTAGCTTACTCCTCTCTGTTGTGAAAATGTGACTTTATTATTGATGTCAAACATAGGCCACCGTAAACTGTGAGACCTGCCCGTGTTGCTGCAGTTCCTCGGTCACCAGCAAAGGGTGATAAAAGTCACCGATTAGCGCCCCTTTAATACCATCTGTTGTGTCAATACAGTGTGTGCTGTTATGTGTTGAAAAGTCCTTTTTGAATTGAGTCTGGCTAGTCAAAACACTTTTCAGGTCACACTTGCAGTATCTGCAAAAAAAACGGAAGGAATCCATGGCTTTGAAGTCACTTCTCTCAGTTTCACTGCTTACAGTTGCTGCACCTTGCCTTTGTATGGCAGCACCGAAGGCCTATTACTATTATTAGAGCTACAGAACCATTACACTATCCACATTATACCGTGGCCTATGCATTAGACTATAATTTCCAGAAATAGAGTATTGAACAAGGCACTTCAGGGATTAAGTTTTCATGAGCTGAGCGCTACACGAGCTAATATTTGCCTTTCTCACAAATCATACTGATAGCAAAAGAGCCCCGCTCAGTCACTATGAAATGAATCTGGCCACTGCAACACTTTGACACAATAACCTTCAGAAATGCCAGTAGGTCCCTTTAAGGCACAGCCGGCTTGCCATTATTAATCAATTCATAATGACCGAGAGCATTGGAGCACCTCCACATTTCTATTTTACTACAGCCTAGCCCGCTACACCGCAATGAATATCCACATTAATAAGTCATTAAGGCCGGTATTGAATCTTAAAATCAGATTTGTTTTTAAAATAAGTGCCATCGGGGTGAAATGTCATCTTCTTGAAACGAAATGGAGTGATCTGACTTATTCTGCCTCGTTTTTCCTGATACCTGACACCAAAAAACTCCCAGAACAAAGAGAAACTGTATTGGAAACAAGTGGAATTATCTCAATCCCCATTGTTTTTGATTCACTTGTTCTAACACATTGGTACAGTTGGAGACAGTTGGAGAGAGTATGTGACTCGTTAGCTAATAAAGGGGAGAAAAAAACAACCAAAAAAAAAACAAACTGAAAGCATTGCAACACAAGTGCATTACAGTAACTGAATGAAACATTGCCAAAGTGAGGACTAAACATGACAGCTCATATTCTGTCTTAGCTGTGACCTGTTCATTTCCAGTTCCAGTGCATTTCAATTTGTCATTGTATGGGCTGTTGAACACCCCCCGCCCCTTCCCCTTCCACACACACACACACAGAGAAACACACCAACACACACCCCAAGCCATTCATCATGCATACCGTGCAGCACTGCCAAAAATAAAGAGGGCGTCTGATTTATTGTGTCATATGGGTGATTTCCGCACTCTTTGAAACAAAGCCACGCTCAACATGAACAGACAAGACCAATGTGACAGGAGATGAGGTTACATGCTGTATACTATGCATCTCAAACACTAAACGATATCAGCACCAGAATATCAATCCTAATATAAATCATGAGTGTGTATTTTTAACAGCTCGTGCGGGGGGGGGGCGTACAAGGAAGTACTGCTCACACCAGTGCAATTTATTACACGGCTCAGATGGTTTACATTAAAGGGGAAATATGCCGCTTATCTTATCAGCCCATTGTGTGTCACGGTGGCCAGAAAGCGGAACAGATTGCCACATGTGACATGGCTCATATAGCTAAATAAAATAAGAGTCCTGTGTGACGGCATAGTTAACACGGGACACGTCGCGCAGCTAAGAATAAAAACTTCCTCAATGTGCGGATAAACGGTGCCGTATAGCGCAGTGTGTGTTTATGTGTATAGCCTCGATGCCTTCTGTCACCCGCGGAGAAACACCGTGCCATAGTGCACTCACAAATCTGTCGATTTAACGTTGCCTCGCTTTTCGGCAAACGTACATACTAGGTTGCACGCGACTTCAGATCTCTTCCAAATCCGTAGCGTCTAATGGTACACTCGGCATATAAACCATCCACCAAGTAACACTATTTCAATAAAATATCAACTTTTAGAACTGGGTCGCACCGCTCGCTGTGTGTTTTTGCCGGAAGAAGATTATGGGACTAACAGGCAAACCAGTTGTAGAAGTTTCATTTTTTATTGGAATAAGTGCTGCTTGGCGCATCGTATATACGCCGAATTCACCTGTGAGTCCTATTGAATAAAAAGACCCAGTCTTGTTCTATAAGGTGTGTGTGTGTGTGCTGATAAGAGAGGCGATATTAAATTGCAAGATGTTTGACTGGAGTTTGGCATGAGGGAAGAGAGCGTATCAGGGCTGGGGAAAAGCGTCCACCATATGGCTAATGTCATTTAAAAAGCTGTCCGGGACAACAACAAGCCAACACAACAGATAATAAGAGAGGTTAAAAACAAGGGGGGGGGGGGGTGTTGTGATTGCAATTACCTCGCCGTGATTGACAGTCCGCCCCTGCGGCGTGTCCTCTGGTAGAAAATAAAGTTTGGAGCTGGACAGGAGCTGCTGGTTCGTCCTCTCCTCCCAGAGGAGCTGCAGCTCGGCGATGCAGAGCGGCTCCCCTGGCTGACACCGCACCAAGAAGAAGTCTCCCAGCGACAAAATCCTCCGTTTACCGTCAAGGTGAAAGCGGAAAGCCTTGTAGAAAACGTACGGTCCGTGCAAGCCGCAAGGTGAGCCTACCCACTGCGGGGGAAAAACACCAGAAATCATTATTTTAGAGATTGTCAAATACACGTTATAAGCAGTTATTAAAACCTAATGGGTCTGTTAGAATAAAGCCAGGTCAGAACAAAAAAATCTAAAATATATTGGTTATAATGGTTTATGCCCTGAAATATAGTTATCACAACCCCAAACTTTCACCTTATCAATATATGAACCATAAAACACTATTCAGAAAATACCGCAAAACAACACTGCATTGTGTCGCGCGGCAAATAAGCAGCCCCCTAAGGCGTTAGGTGAGCAGACATAATAATTATAATAGCAGTAATAATAATACTACCGTGGGTGAGTCGGGCTCCATACCGTCCTTGTGAATTGATTAAACTCTGAACATTTCTCTCCAAACTTGTTGGCTTGAATGGTTTGCAAAGCGGTCCTGGAAGATGGCAATACGAGCGCAGACGGGAGCGAGTCTGGCGTCAATATGGAGCGGGAACAGTTCAGAGACGCCGCGACAAAAATGTGCAAAAATGTCACCCAATATTTTCCCCGGGCGCTCCGTTCAGGCTGACTCATTTTGTTTCATAATTCGTGCCCATTATAATCATATTAAATTCGACAACAGCCGCGGTGTGCGCATCCACTGTCAGCTGGCTACATAATATGAATCCTTAAAAATATCTAACCGACGGAAAATTACGTCCCACCCTCGTGCATGTGATACAATAAGGTGTCGCATGAATAATTCAGCGTTTTATATTTTATTGGTTCGATATTGAGGATTTTACGCTGCAATATGCGTAATTACTTGTCTATGGTTTAACCAGGACCTGTAACAAGGACGTTGTGTGTATGTGTATGTGTGTGTGTGTGTGTGTGTGTGTATGTGCGCGCGCGCGCCTGTGTGTGTCCGTGTTTCTTTGTGTGTGTGTGTGTGTGTGCGCGCTCGCGCGCGTGCCTGTGCCTATGCGTGTGATTAAAACAAGCTGTCAAGCCACCACAAAGAACTAGAATAAGACAGGAAATAGATAACGTTGCCTTCAAAGTAAAAGCGTACAATATGTCGTTTAAAACAAGAATAAACACTACTACTAATAATAATAATACAGAATTATTATATTGTGTACAGTGTACGGGGTGATTCAACTAGCATACAACACTCTATATTATAAATATTCCAAATTATTCTAAAATATTTATTGCATTAAATATGGAATGAAACTATAAAATAGATGCTAAAAAAATTGCATGGTATTTCCTGATGAAAAAATGCCTTATGGACAGGTAAACCTAAGGCTAAATATTATATATTTGATGACGAAAAATAGAGGTATGTATCATATTTAAAAGAAATCCTTTTCAACCCCAAAATATTAGAATTTGGAAAAAAATAATTATAGTGTAGTAATCATGCATGGGGGGGGGGGGGGGGGGTATCAAAATACACAGTGGCATCATTACATTAAATATGGAGTGACGCTCTAGCTGTAAAACAGATATTAAAAAGATTGTATTATATATTTCCTGATGAAAGAGTGCAAACACACAAAAAACATCCTTTAAAAATATATATATTTTCACTTCAAAAAACCTGCTCAAAATCAATATAGGTTTTATTTTGAAAGTCATGACCAGAAGTCCTATTTTTCATCGTGGCTGGCTTGACATTGGTTAATAGAAAGACCATTTCCTGCAGAGCTGCAGAGATTCAGAGCTTCCTATTTCTGTCTGCATGCTGCACTCACTGTATCCACTTTAGGCTTGAAAACACCACTTGATGATACGAATGGAAGGTCGTAGAGACGGGAGTGGAATAACATTAAACCACTTAGCCTGCTGCTGTTTGCTTCAGCTACCTCAGTTTGGGTTAGCTTTATTAATTTAAAGAGGCACTGTTAAGATATTTTATCAGGCAACAGCTGATGTTTTTCAGGTACTGGCCTTGTTTAAACATGAATGTAGGCTAAAGGATGTAACTGGAGAGCTACGGTCCTAACAACATGTACTGACAAATATAGAAGGCACATTCATGAATGTTTTGCTGTTTTTAACTATATAAGTACAGGATATGGAGGAAATGAAAACAGCCACCTTCTCAGAATACAGTTGATATGGAATATATAGTGCTACACATTATTCATAAATATGTGTACTACTTATATTTTGAAAGGTAAGTCAGCATAGCCCAGGGTGACTGCAGGATGAGATAATAGGCAGATATCCACCCTGTAACCTGTTCAGCATCAGCTACTTCATTCAGCAGGACAAATGCATTATTAATTAAGGGAATGCAGAGGAAGCAATCATTTATTAGGCTATTTAGGAGAGTTACACAGCAGCAACTAGACGTCGCAGCAGACCTAATATCAACAGCAGTGACAAAGAGTTCCAATCACAGAGATTGAACAGAAATGGATCATGTCCATGTCCTTCCATAGAAAGCCAGCGGATGTTTCTGTCTCTTTGCATCTCGGGCCGTTTAGTGAAAGGGCCATGTTTCACTCATAGCCTCCTTAAATCCCATCTGGTTCCGTTTGCTTAGATGTCTCGACGCCAGCAGAGTGACAAAACGAAACTGAGTGAAACACCGAGAGCAGCGACATCAATAACATATTGCTTGTTAGGAAAGAAAAAAATACATAGACCCAGAATGGGAAAGAGGTAGGCCCCGATTGAGGCAGCGTCTATAAATTAAATTTACGGCAAATAGGTTTAAGTTTCACGACGCCGAATGGGATCACAGGACAACAGTAACCTTTTGTGTTTCAGTTGTCAGGTAATTTACTTACTGTGAACGGCGGAGACTGGCAGAGCGCTCGGTTATTTTAACGGCTGGCTGCCCGCCGGGGCTTCAAGTCAATAAGGGGTTTAAAAAGGGTTTCTTTCTTATGGGTGCCAGGAGGGGTTGCTCGAGGGCACTTTGACAGGAATCAAACCTGCTACCCAGTTGAAGGACGCTCCTCCTCACCACCATGTTATTCCTTTAAATTCCACTTTTAGCACCATCAGTTCCACGAATCATTAAAAAAGCCTTGATCCCCCAAATATCTCTCCGGATGCTCTCGCAGTCATTTTTATCACCATTTCCCGATTCATTCTCTTTGGAGCTGCTGTGGCTTTTTACAACTTGGTTACATCAGACGTTTAAGTCTCTGGTCTCTATCTTTGGCAGAGACTGTGCAAATGTTGATCCTCTTTCCCAGTGCTTCCTGGCCAGAATACCATTTCAAACTTTCACCCAAACTACTCATGAATGTGTAGAAAATGTTTTTATGTGAATCATTTTAACCCTCTATGGCATGGTGTTGCCCTCAGGCAACAAACTACCCTTTTGGACCTCACATCGTCCCTTTAATTTTTTTAAATAAAAAAAAAATATATAATATCACCTGACATGTCTGTGTCCAATGAAATGAGGGTCTGAAGTGGGTGTGACCTTTTGTCTGGGGGTGCAGCAGGCCTTTCAGGAAGCAAAGCCACATTGGGACTGGTGCCACCAATTAGTAAGATAAATATCACTTTTTAACATGTTTAAATTGAAATAACTTTATATAAAAAAATATATGCATGTGCATGAGTATGTAATGAAGCATGTTTGATTGTTTAAAGACTTATTTTGTTTTTATTTATATACTAAAACTGTGTTTTTTGCTTCGTTGCCTCAGGGCAACATTGTGCTACGAGGGTACTGAAACACCAAGGTTTTCTATAGTATATATGATAAGTGGAATAAGGAAAACAAGCAATATATGCATTAGAAAAAGTTTTATTTTGACAAATGTCAACCACAAATGGTTCCAACCAATCACAATAAGAAGCTTCATAGGGAGGGATGCTCACATTTCATATAAACAAATAAACCTGTGTGTGTGTGTGTGTGTAGGGGTTAGCCTGTGTGTGCGGGTATATGTGCAAGTGTGTGTGTTTCAGTTTGTCTGAATGTGTGTTTGTGTGGGTTATTGTTTGAATCAGTATTTCTCTTTTTGACAAAGCACACTCTGATCCTATTCTGTGTGGAACCTCAGGAAGCAGTTGCTGGTGGATTTGAAACAGAGGTGGACATCACATTTCCGGCACTTGGTTTTTGGTGTACCTGTGCACCCTGGTACCTTGCATCTCCCCTTCTTTTCAGCCATAGTCATCCAGTGGGCTGTGGCATCCAGGTGCACATCAGGGACTGGAATTGAAGCAGCGGGTTTCTCCTTTTCTCCTCTTCTCCTCATACTCACCAGCAATTGTGGAACTGGGACAACCTTTCTTGCGCTCCAGACTCTTTCCACTTTTGCATAGGCCTTCAATTCCAGTCCCTGATGTGCACCTGGATGCCACAGCCCACTGGATGACTATGGCTGAAAAGAAGGGGAGATGCAAGGTACCAGGGTGCACAGGTACACCAAAAGCCAAGTGCCGGAAATGTGATGTCCACCTCTGTTTAAAATCCACCAGCAACCAAAGAGAAACACTGATTCAAACTATAACCCATACAAACACTTATTGTGATTGGTTGGAACCATTTGTGGTTGACATTTGTCAAATTAAAACTTTTTCTAATGCATATATTGCTTGTTTTCCTTATTCCACTTATCATATATACTAGAGAAAACCTTGGTGTTTCAGTACCCTCGTAGCACATTGTTGCCATGAGGCAACAAACCAATATCTATTGGTTATCAATATCAATAGCAAATTTTATGATGGATATATTATCAGGGACCCCCAAGCTCCCCCAAAATGGGGTGAAATATTTTTTTCTCCCCAAAATGATAATTCATGCCATAGAGGGTTAACATTAACAGGACTGCAGAAAGGCCATGCATGTGTACAGATGTTGTAAAAAAAAAAAAAAAAGTCTATATATATATATATATATATATATATATTCAATTTATACATGTGGATAACTTATATTATTTTTTGTAACTTATCTTATTTCAGATTCTCAAATGTGCATCAGTAGCTGTTCACCAGATGGAGGAGCCACATGTGGAGGAAGGATTTCCAGGTGAAAGCAAAGTAGGGTAGAGGGCATTATGTCTGCAAAATCTGCCCATCTTTCAGAATAAAAGCCACTATGATGCATTTAGTGCAATGGCCACATCCTTTCGGTCGTACCATACTATATGCGTAATGTATTCTCCCCAAGTGCAACGATCTCACCAGTGGCGGTGACGGTAATATAATCACAGCTGTAATAACTGCAGCTGTATTCAAACTGTGATCTGGTGGTAATGAAGCCCATTGGCTCATGCGTGCTCGGCCCCGAGGACTGAATTATTAAAAAAAAAAAAAAAAAAGTTCAGATTGTTCTAGCACATGTTTTGGTTGTCATCGAGACTATTCGGCTGTAGAAAAAAAACCATTAATGTAATCATTTCTTACAAGTCGCTGGTAAGAGAAGCGAGAGAGAGACAGGGAGAGAGAGTCGTCTGTGTTCCATGTCTGAATTGTCCTCAATCTAATAAATGTGCAGTAATGAAAATGACTTGCTTTGTGAAAACAATGTACACACATCTTTCCAGTTTGGGATTTAAAGGGCAATAAATAAGGTTGTTACTGCAACGTACCACAAAATGACAATAATATATCTGAAGGGGGTTTGGGGCTTTCACGTCACTTTCTGGCCCCTACTCTGTTTTGGGACAAAACCGCCAAGACAGTCCCTGCTGTAAACAGACCGTTTCGTAAGCTAGGTTTATGAAATGCAAACACTGTGCACTGTGCAAACTCCGCAAACACTGTGCTGAAAAGTGTAGGAAATGTAGTAAATATGACTAAGCTAATTTTTCACAATAAAGTAAGCCCCAATATTTGTGGCAATGTTGAAGTTGCTGTATTTATGGTGCGTTGTTTTGGTGTGTTGTGATAGACTGCTTTGGTACTGTTGGAAGACAATGGCATAACTCATCATCATATTCCATTTAATCAAATCTCATTCATTCAATTTCAGGTGATTATTGTGACAAAAAATGTTTTTGTTGCAATTTGTTTTAGGTGTTTTTTTGTGATCAAGTGGCAAAGATCGCAGGTCGAGGAAAAAATGGTACTGAAGTGGCACTAAAAAGAGACCAAAACCTTTTTATAACTATCTCCCAGTATAAGAAAGCATACTGAGCATACTGCACAGAAACTACTGGAAATGCCTTAGTGCTCAAGATAAAGAAGGGTGTATGTGTGGAAGCTGTGGGACAGGTAGATAACAAGGGCACACAGGAGGACACAAGGGTGCAAGGAAGGGCACATTGGAGTGAATAAGGGCAGATTTGTGCAGGGAGTAATGTTTTGGACCCGGGATGCAATCCAAGTGGTTTTCATTTTTTCAGATGCTAACACAGCAAGCTTTCCTACCACACACACACACACACACACACACACACACACACACACACACACACACACACACACACACACACACACACACACACACACACACACACACACACACACACACACACACACCAACGCTAACACACTTTCGTACCCAGAAATTACTACGAGGGGAAACAAAATACTTATTATTTCCAAGCCCCGGCGAGTGTAAATGCCCAAACTTGCAACACAAACAGCCAACGCCCATCGAAGACACATTTCACAAGGCGCAGTGGAAGTTGTGTCACCGATGGTTTTCAGTGTCAGGAATGCTGACTCAGGGGCAAAAAAAAAAAATCTTGGAATTGGCTGCCTACCTAACAGTGCATACAGACAGAAACAGAAAATCGGGTTTTCGAAGCCTATTCGACACCCATCTGCTCCGCTAATTAGGGAAGAATCACATTCACCCTGAACGGCTCAGACGGCCATTCAGAGGTCAGAAAACAGCGTGGAAACCTGGCCTTGCTTCACTCGTGTGCGTCATCTGGTATTTTGAGCCGCCTGTCAATGATTGGTTGCGTCATTTTTGAGGAAGTGCTTTGCTCATGACATATATAGTTCCCTCCCTGTCTGGGGGGAGGTTTAGGTAGAGAAGAGGCATGAAATCACCAAAACACAGTACTCTGGTGTTAGCTACCATATATATAGCGCATTATAATTGTAATGGCACCCATGAGGAATTAAACGCACCCATAAGACTCATGTTTATGTGTGCTATCAGAGGTTGTTCCATCCTTTATGTCGTATCGATGTTTTGTGAGTGCTAATATAATGCACCAGTAAGCGTTATGTGTGGTCGTAGGCTTTTATAACTCCTCATGAGTGCCCTTATAATGCACTATAGCTGTGGAAGTCATAGAAAGTGTTTTTTTTAGTACTATATGCCTTTACCCTCCCTACCTATTGTCATTAGATCCCATTTAACAGCAAATCTGCATCGTTCTGTTTAAATGACTCCGCACGCCGGAATAAGTCATTCATTAATTCACCGGTACATTTAAGAATAGCCAGACAATGGCAAGTCTCAGTCTCTGTCCTTGAAATCCGCTCTGACCTAGAAAGATAACAGCGAATCGCAGAGCAGATAGAGACCCGGGAGGGAGAATAATAGAAACGGACAAAACGGCATTTAAAGGCATTGATTTCACATTATAACCCTTGGATACACACACACACACACACGACCACAACCACAACCGCAACCGCGCACAAAAGGGTGCCCGCCCCAAATTCGTACACACAGACACACACACACACAAACCCCTACATTTAATCTCCCATGCTTCCTTGCAGCTGCCTTATTATGTCTATTATGCTCAGTGTACAGAGCCTGCATTCTTTCTGATGTTTGCGACAGCAAGCTGGTACGTCAATAAAGTTTGACCTTTGCAACATTTTTTCCCCCTTCCAGTTTTTACACGACTGTGTTTTTCACTCGCTTAAGAACCCCCCCCCTCCGATACTACCTGCATATCTCCACAGCACAGATAAGATTAGTCCTAAAACATTCACGCCATTGCATTTACTCCAACAACAACAAAAAGAAAGGGAGAGAAAAAAAGGCAAAAGATAAGAGGAGGTGAAGTGAGCTAATTTACTGATTTACTGCAGGGAGAGAGAGAGAGAGAGAGAGAGAGAGAGAGAGAGAGAGAGAGAGAGAGAGAGAGAGAGCGACATGAATGATTAATACAGAGAGCCCTACAGTCTCTCTGAATGTCATTATGTAAGCAACATTAATGACGCCTGAGAGGACGTGGAATGAATCTAAACTAAGACGGGGGGTAATGAAGTGTGTGTGTGTGCGCGTGTGTGTGTGCGCGTGGATGGGAGGGGAGGGGGGGTTACTAATGAATTTGTTGGGACAAGGAAGAAACATATTGTCAGAGTTTAAACGGAGCATGGCTTTCCTCTCGCGTTAATGTGCCAAAATTGGGAAATGGGAGAAAAATGCAGAACTCCCTCCTGGGAAGAACGATCGCTGAATGTCATTGGTATGGGGGGTGGGGGTGTCCAGGTAAAAAAGCAACATCCAATTTACACATTTTTGTTTTTGTATGCTTCAATTTACCCCCCCCCCCCGCATCCAATTGAGTCAGAGGCGCTTCCTAAAACGGCCCCTGTGTGCAAAGGAACTCTATTCCTGGGGGCCACTCTTGGCTTTTATTTGAACGGCGAGGTCATTATTTGTGGTGTTTTCAGTAACGCGACTGGAATAGAGAACTGGTGAAGGGAAGTGGCGGCAGCGGCGGCGGCAGCAGCAGTGACGGTGATGATGATTCTGCAGTGAAAACAGGGTTTTAGATTACATGGCGATTTAGGAATGTGCTGGGAGCCAAGAGAGGCAGGCAGGCATGCAGTTACCCCAACAAGCCCCCCCCCCCACCACCACCACCACTCCCCCCTCTTAACCACCACAGGCTTGAAAGGAGCCCGACAACATCTGGACACATTACACTGGGACCGAGGAGGGGTGTGTGTGTGTGTGTTCAGTCAAAATATGCACCCATGGGGACAAATTATAGGTTCTCGTATTGTTATTACAGTAGGGCCACTATATTAATTTCTAACTGTTGTCAGTGGCCCCATCAAATTAAACATGAGCTGAGGGGGATTGCTTGATTGCAAGGAATAATATAATCGTAATATAATATATATCCTAATATAGGAATAATATATAGGAATAATATAGCCATAGCCGCTACTGATACACATCAGTAGCATATTAAACTGTTATTTCACCATATTTTATTATTTAAAAAACACACAAGATGCCTTACAGTGCAAATACGTACTGGGAAAGAATGAATGCAGGAAAGAATGACTGAATGAGACTGGAAACAGGAAGTAGTTTGACGTTTAAATCAATCAGAAATCAGCAGTAGTAGTGCATCATTGAAATGCCATCAGATTAACCATGCTCTTGAGAAAATGTGTTAGTCGGGTTTGTCGAGATTTTTGCTCAACGCTGAGAAAATCAATTTCAAACCAAAATAAAATTCACGGTGCTGCAGACACACGCACAGGCAAGAATACAATCGATATCACATTAAAGGTATATGCAAAAGGCCAAAATGCACTACATAAGCACTAGTCCAACAGCAGACCGCCCTGTATGGATCTTGGCAAAACATAACTTAGATATCTACTTATTGAGCCTGCCTTCCATAATCAGTTTACATTCACAACCTATCATAGCATTAGTGTCAGTGTCAGAGTGTAACTGCAGCATTATTTTTCATAGGATTGTCTCTATTATGGTTCCTCATTAATAAATCATTTTAATAAACCTTCTTATTTCTTTCCTTCAAAATATTTCTTATTTTGGCACCGAGGCTGAAACAGTTTTGAGGGAAAAAAATGATAATTTATTCTTTGCTTAACTTTTATTTAACTGGGTATCCCCTTAGAGATGGTGAGACCTGGTCAGCATAAACCTTGCAGAATAATAAATCCCCCCAAAAATCAACCAGAAACTCAAAAGTGACATAAAGTATTACCACCTAACATAAAGTCATCATATTCTATTTTATTTGTTTAACTGTTTCGCCAACAAGCTCGACTCAGCTCTTTGTAGAAAGTCGAGTTGGCTGACGTGAATGTTTACTGACCCTCCTCCCCGACCCTGATTTTCAGCACCGGTGAACGCGCACAAAAGCACGTGAAAGCTAATCCCACGGAAGCCGGTGCGTCTTCAGAAGTCCAGAAACAGGAGGCTGAAAACATCAGTAATACCAGCCGGGGTCATCAAACCACACGCTGAAGGGGGTTTGGGGGGGTTGGGCAACACAGAAAGTTGGTATTAATTATTATTGATTATAGAGCAGATCAACTTTTTAAAAATAGGCTTATAAAGCCTTACTTTACTAATATATTCAGAATAGCGGTTGCCACCTTTTCTGCTGCTATAAACTTTTATTAATAGTAAAAATATGATATCAAAATTAAGTTATATGATGATGATAAGGTCTTTTAATGAATTAATATTGACTATTACGTAGGTGGTTGTTTTGCTCTGTAATCACTGACTTGTGGTCGTAGTTTACCCTCATTTTCACTCACCACACCTGTTCTGCCAAATTAGACACGCGCGCGCTCAACTTCCACCGGCCAATTTAATCTTCCAAACTGCAAAAGTAGTTTATATAACAGAAAAGAATGGCTGCGGTGAGCGGAACTGACAAGACTCACCAGCCACAGATTAGAATATTTACCGGCCATGTCTGTTCACCGGCGTTAATTCCCAACCCCGGTACCGCCGCACAGTTCAACGGGCTGAGCGGGCGAATCTGACGAGGCAAATCCAACCTCGAGTTTTCCTCCGGATAAAAAAAACCCCACACAGCCTCAGGAGAGCGATCTAACCCCGCTCTTGGCAGCGGTAAACTGAGAGGAACAGAGTCGGTTCAAACCAGAGATGGTTGTCGAAGACTTAATTGGACATCTGGCTCGCGGGCTTCGGCGGCCCACATTTTGCATTGATTAAAAGCAGTAAATCTGCGTTACATTGGAATCACGTTTCCACCACGACCGCTGAGTGATTTAGATGTAATTGTAGGAACAGAGGTCAATGACTCATTTCCATTGGATCTTAGGAATCAAGACAACTCTGTCATAGGCTAGCTACAGGCAGTCTTTCACTTGTTTATTAGGGGCTGGAACCCCCATTGTTTTTGTTAAGATTCTTTTTTTGTGTGTCTTAAATGATCTGTATCTCGGGGACCATAAGTCCTAAAGCAATCAAATGTGGTGGATAGGTTTCAAATCTCCCCCACTACCCAGGTCAAAACACTGATTGACCAGATGGTGGCGCTAGTAACTTTAGATTTTAGCCAATAACTCTAAGCCTAGAATACATGTTTCCCACAGATCCCTTACCTGAAGACAAATCCATTACATATATTGATCCAATCTCAACAGCTGTTTTGCATACACCATATATGGACTTCCCAGTTTTCGCAAATTAAGTTTGATGATGAAGACGAGCAAACAGGAAGTGAGGCATTCCCAAATGCTAGATGCTAGAACCACCAAATTTAAGATACATATTTGGGATGGACCCCAAGGTTTAACAGACCAGACACGCCCATTAGTGCCACCATCAGGTCGACCTTGCAACAGGACCATATGCGCAATAACGTGCAACTAACTCCTGAATCACAAGGCTAATATCACATTTTTTCCCCTCAGATTCTTTAGCTCAAGATAAATCCATTGCACATTTTAATTTCATTCATTTCATTCAAATTCTAAGTTTTCAGTTACCTCTCACTGCCATTTGTGGCTGCCAAACTGCAGCAAGTTAAAAAAATTAATTAATGTCAAAAGATTTCACATGAAACTTCTATTCCATGTTAATGTGCTTTGGGCCTCAGCCAGCAGCTCAGGCTGCTGGATCTCACAAAAATCACAAGATGGGACATTTCCAAGCAAATTAAAACAGACATGCCTTACTTCAAGCCATCAGTATTTTGGTGTGCCTCGGGATGTTGTGCTTTGCCAAAGTGTACATCAGCACTGAAGAGAAAAAAGAAGACTGAATGCAGATCCAAAATATAGACTCCTATTACACATAATACATTTGGATCGTGCAGTAGTGTTTTAATAACTGGGGTACTCAAATGGTGCACAAGAATACCATTAATTCTGGTATTATGAGGTTAGTTGATATGTTATGATAAGATTAGAGGAAACTTTAATGATCCCTGGGGGCGATGTTGGGTCGTAGCAAACAGTAATAGGACTCAGCAAGAAAGAAAAAGTTATAGGGGTATTAAACACAGCGCCAAGCCAACAATTACAACACGAGAACATATTAGAAAAGTATAAAATAACTCCATATGCAGGGTGTGGAAAATAATGGCAGTAGAGAATACCAAGACGACGAAATGAATGAAAAGTATGTATGAGAATATAAAAATACAGTATATGGAGTATAAAAAAGATTGATGAAGAAATATAATACATGAAAATATATAATAGATGGGATTTTTTAGTTTGAAAATCCAGGCTCTGGGGTCCAGTACAAGGAAATAAAGTATGTCTGCAATGTGCATTGTAGGCCAGAGGAGGGCAGGCTATTTAGTCTTAAAACTGTCTTGATCTCACATGCACGTACACACGTGCACACACACACACACTCCGGATGATAAAAGCAGGTCAACCTGCTGTGGCTCAGCAGTGAGTTCAGCAGCTAAGAGAACACTTCCTAACGACGCACTGCACAAATAGGATCAGCAGAAATCCAAGGTGAACACATACACACACACACACACGCACATATACATGCCTGCACACATACAAAAGCATGCACTCTTGCACATTTGCAGGAACAAGCACACACACGCAAAGACACATGTTCTCACACACATTCACACATAACATGTACTCAAACACAGGCATGCATATGCGCCCGCTCATACGCACACACACACACACACACACAAACTATTCCCAGGGTTAGACTTCCACAACCGAAGATCAAAAAGATGAAAAAAACCAAAACTATTTCCAGTAATATTTAAGAAAGAGATTTAAGAAAAAAGAGATTTAACCAGTTTTGATCCAGAAACAATATGAGACTAAATTGAATATAGAAGATTTGAATGTGAGCCGACATGTAAAGTATGGTATTTTTTTCTTTTTGTGTTTTGAAAAGGAAATGAGGCCTATTTCTGTTCCATTTGAAAGTCAAATAGAGCAGATGTGGAGCGCATTAAAATACGCCGTTCTCATATTCGGCGCTGCTGGCTGATACAGACATAGAGACTCCCAGTCAAACGCAGCAGCGAGAGAGCCTCTATGAGAGAAGGATGGGAAATTAACTTCAGTCACCAGGCAAATGCGAGTACATCTTGGTTGTGTTGGCTAGTCAGTTTCGTACTCTGCTAGCCACTTTGACAGGTAACCAGCCATCATGCAGATCTCTGAGGCAAAAATAATCTGGTTGAGTTAAACCTCAGGCTAGCTAACTTGCTTACTTAGATAGCTATAGGCTAGTATGGCTACTCTGAATTTAGGGTAAGCAGCTAAGCTAACTAGCTAACCTAGCTAATCTATGGCTACGTTGAATTTCTTTCAGTTAATAGCAAGACCGCTAGGCTTTATAATATTAGCTACCCCCTCTCTTACCCCTTGCCTTTTTCACTGGGTTAAACCAGAAAAACTGTGGTTCTTTGGCTCCACCCACTGAGGTTTAACTCAACCAATGGGGTTATTTCTGCCTCTAAAGCAGCTCTGCTTCTGAGAAATGTTTGCAGAACTACAACTCCAATCTGCAACCGTCGTTTGGAGTCCTATTCTAAACACTAAAATACTTAAAGTGACCCATGATTTTGGTGTGCACTAGCCTGTGCGCCTGCAGAATCAGGGCAAAAAGCAAGGTGGAATGTTTGCTGGTGCAGTTATGTCCAAATTAACTTTTATTTGTGGTGCCCATCTTTATGAAGCAGAAAATGTGACTTCATCCCTGTGAATCACCTCACCGTGTCCTATATTCTGTCAATGCAGCAACCCCAGGATTTCCTGATGTCATCGGGGGACAGATAGGTCAGTTCTAGTTTTTTTGGCCCATGTCTGTCCACGTTTATTCTTATTTGGATACTGTGCCATGAAAGAAGCGGTCTCTCTGAACACACAGCCTGTACTTGGTTGTGATTTCTGAGGGAATTTGTAGCAGACAGTTGACTGCAGAGTATCATAAAAGCAACGCCTATTAAAAATTCAGTTTTAGGGTGGATTCTCTCTTTAGTCTAATTACTTTGATTCACTACATCATCACACCCATGCAGCGTCAAGCTAGGAAACACTGTGAAATACTGGGCTGCACCAAAACCGAAAAATCAAGATGCACTGAATAAGCAGCATCATTTAAAAAAAAAAGAAAGAAAACAACCTAAGACATTACATTCAATTTTCTACCAATGTGGAAAATGCGCCTAGAGTCATTCAAATTGAGTATGTGGATGAAATAAATAATTCATAATTCAGTTATTAAACAAAATTGAATAATATTTATGCCATTTATGAATAAATTATTGAAGGCGTGACGTAGAGTCGCTATTTGGCGGTGCTGGTTTTCAGGCGTTCTAGCCTGGCGGTGTAGTTCTCCTCTTGAAGCCTCAGTTTCTCACTGAACTCAGCCTGGGAAACAACACACACACACACACACACACACACACACACACACACAGAGGCATGAATCAGAGAATGTCAGAAGACAATGTGGTGCAGAAAAGCTGGCTACCAAATTCTGAAAGCAATTCATCAGTGGGGGTGGAAGATCTGTGATTGTCGTTTATCGTCAGCTTTCTTTCTACAGCGATACAGTAGATGAAAACCTATTTCACTTTATGCTTTATCAGGGCTTCTCCGTAATTTGAATTGTTTTGCATATGAATGTTTGCTTTAATGTGCTCGCTTCATTCCCTTGCCTCAATTTTGTTTTTTCCCAAACCAGTTACAACAGCTGCCTGTTAAGACTTGTTCCCTTTTTGTACTTCCCCCGTCTTTGTGAAGGGGAATTATTTGGCTGGCAAACATTTCACTGTTTTCCTGAAGTCCTCGATTCCCCTTCCAGGTTTGATTTTGTTATTCCTTTTACTGCAGCTCTCCGTTTGGAGAATTGCTAATTACAACCATACTCTGACTTTAGGGGCCTTGCAGATATTCTAAATTGTGTACCGCTATGTTTATGGCTTCGCAGCACAGTTCGATTTATTTTCTCTGGGTCACTGTATACTTCTAAATTAAACGGTTCCAATCCACTTGTGGTATTCACCCTCAGCTCCACTGGCCAATTTTCTAAACGTCAACCTTATAAGGCCTGATGAGAGCCACATGCCCCCGTTAGACTCCTGGGAACCATAGAAACTCAAACATCCTCCCTCCTCTCAGAGAGACAGAAAGAGAGCTTTTTTTTTCTTTTCTATTTTAATTGTTTTCCCTGTAGCACTTTGAGATTTGCCTTTTAATGAAACGAGAGCTGCAAATAAAACATATAGTAATTATGATAATTATAGCGGGTGCAAGAGAGGGAAGGGGGGGGGGGGCAAGACACACCAAGCCAAGGCGGAGGTTATTAAATATCATTTACAAGGAAGATGCAATTTGGACCGTGGCTCAGGCAATCCGTGTCAGGCTAAAAACAGCCCGTCCACTAAAACATCCCACAGCATGGAAGATTTTAAAGTGCAGAGCACATGCAGTGGAATTCCTCGTTATTTGATCATGCAGTCCATAGCGAAAGCATTGGGACAGCAAGTGAAAGTCTGTGGGTTTGTTGAGTTTTTTTTGGTGTTGACTCATCTGCAGTTAAATATGGATTGAACATCAGACCATGTTAAAACCGCAACATCCAATAAAAAACATCCAACCCTAGCTCTCTATCCTTATCCTTGCACTATTGCCTGCATATCAAAAACAAACTACTGTGATATAAGTATATAAACTATGTAAAATCCCATGCGTTTCAATGCATTATGCATCTGCTATGACTGTGAGGTTGCTGAAGAAAATATTCAACCTCTTGAGTTTGTGTGTTTTAGAAAATGATCTCTCTCTCTCTCTCTCTACTAATGCTCATCTCCCCTTGCTTCCAGTGTCGTCATAAAGAAAAGGTTTTGGAAGTAAATGATGTCGGATTCATTGAGTCATGAGTTTTTAAGGCAGACCTGACTTCGAGCTATCAAGACTGTGAGACGATGATATATATGATATATGTACATGCAGAAGCCATCAGTCAGTGTTTTATCCCTGGAGTTCCTCGTGAAATACTACACTACCCACAAGCTTTAGCGAGTCCCCGCCAAACAGAGCCGTCGTTTGTTACCGTAGAAACCCGCTGGCTAGCAACCTGTATCAGTGACTGGCACCACTTGTAACGGTTACTGGATGGACAGATGGACAGTACCCCCCCCTCAATGGGAGCCTCCAGGCGACCCACCAGGCTTATCCGGGTGGGCCTGGTGGAACTCCCAAACGAGGGAGGGGTCCAGGATGAGCCGACGGGAAACCCAGGTGCTTTCCTCCGGGCCGTATCCCTCCCAGTCGACCAGGTATTGGTATCCACGGCCTCGGTGGCGCACGTCCAGTAGGCGCCGGACAGTGTAGGCTGGGTGGTCGTCGATGATCCGGGGGGGTGGAGGGGGAACGGCTGGAGGGCACAAAGGGCTGACAGACACAGGTTTTAACTGGGAGACGTGGAAGGTAGGATGGATTTTCATGGAACTGGGAAGTTTCAGTCTAACGGCAGAGGGGTTGATGATGCTATCGATCACGTAGGGACCAATAAAACGGGGTGACAGTTTTCTGGAGGTCACCCTGAGGGGAATATCTCTAGCCGATAACCAAACTTTCTGACCTGGACGGTACTCCGGCGGCGGTCGGCCAGGCAACGGTTGCGGTCAGCAGTGCGGAGAAGAGTGGAGCGTGTCTCCCTCCAAATCCGGCGGCAACGGCGTAGATGGGCCTGGCCGGATAGTACCGCGATCTCCTCCTCCTGGGCAGGGAACAGGGGAGGTTGATAGCCCAAGGAGGCCTCGAATGGTGACCTCCCCATGGCCGCGCTGGTGAGCGAGTTGTGGGCATATTCTACCCACGGTAGCTGGGAGCTCCAGGAGGAGGGGTTGCGAGCGGCGACACAGCGGAGCGCGGACTCCAGGTCTTGGTTAGCCCACTCCGTTTGGCCGTTGGTCTGGGGATGGAAACCCGGGCCTGGCAGAAAGACCTCCATACCTGGGAAATAAATTGTGGCCCCCGGTCTGACACAATGTCCAAGGGAATACCATGGAGGCGAAGGACATTGGAGGTAAGTAGTTTGGCCGTCTCATGGGCTGTGGGGAGTTTGGAGAGGGCAACAAAACGTGCAGTCTTTGAGAAACGGTCGACGATGGTGAGAATGGTGGTGTTACCTTGTGACGGGGGTAGTCCGGTGACAAAGTCGAGGGCAATATGGGACCAGGGTCGACTGGGAACAGGTAGGGGGCGGAGTAGGCCAGCCGGGGGCCGGTGAGAGGTCTTGCCACGCGCACACACTGTGCAAGCGCGGGTATCGGCCTCCATGGTCGGCCACCAAAAGTGTCGTCTAAGGAGCGACAGCGTGCGGCCCATACCAAGATGGCAGGCCAACCGGGACGTGTGACCCCACTGGAGGACCTGGGAGCGAACAGAGTCGGGAACAAACAAACGGTTAGAGGGACCGTTACCTGGGTCGGGTTGGGTCTGCTGGGCTTGCCTCACCGTCGCCTCGATCTCCCAGGTAACAGCAGCCACCACACAGGAGGATGGGAGGATGGTGTCGGAGGTGGCCGGGACCTCCTGGGAGACGTGCAGGCGGGAGAGAGCGTCCGGCTTGGTATTTCGGGATCCTGGACGATAGGTAAGGGTGAAAGCGAATCGCCCGAAGAACAAGGCCCAACGAGCCTGACGGGAGTTGAGGCGCTTGGCTGACTGGAGGTAGGCAATGTCTCCATTCCTCCAAGGCCAGCTTCACAGCCAGCAACTCCCGGTTGCCTACGTCATAGTTCCGTTCGGCGGGGGACAGACCTTGAGACAGGAAGGCGCAGGGATGGAGTTTCAGGTCCGAGCTGGATCGTTGGGAGAGGACCGCCCCGACCCCCATGTCAGAGGCATCCACCTCCACGATGAACTGGCGTGAGGGGTCGGGGTGGACCAGGATGGGTGCGGATGTGAATCGCTCCTTTAGCTCGGTGAAGGCCCGTCCCGCCTCGGGGGTCCAGGTGAAGGGGAGTGCCGGAGAGGTGAGCTTGGTCAGCGCGACGGCGATGCGACTGAAGTCCCTGATAAAACGACGATAAAAATTGGCGAAGCCAAGGAAGCGCTGTAGTTGCTTCCGGGACGTGGGTGTAGGCCACTCGACCACAGCTTGAATCTTGCCTGGGTCCGGTCGCACCTGCCCGCCCTCGATTATAAAGCCCAGGAAGCTCACCGAGCTGGTGTGGAATTCGCACTTCTCCGCTTTCACGAACAATCTGTTGTTCAGGCGCTGCAACACCTGGCGGATGTGCTGGATGTGTTCCTCAAGGCTGCGGGAGAAGATGAGAATGTCGTCCAAGTAAACAAACACGGAACGATTGAGGAAGTCCCGGAGAACATCGTTGACCAGGGCTTGGAAGACGGCCGGCGCATTGGTTAAGCCGAAGGGCATAACTACATACAGAAAATGTCCCACCGGAGTGTTAAAAGCAGTTTTCCATTCATCCCCCTCCCGAATCCTCACCAGGTGGTAGGCGTTTCGAAGATCCAACTTCGAAAACACTGTGGCGTCCTGAAGGGGCTCAAAAGCAGAGTTTATCAAGGGAAGGGGATATTTATTCTTTACCGTGATACTGTTCAGGCCCCGGAAATCAATGCAAGGGCAGAGAGAGAGGTCTTTTTTAGACACAGAAAAAAACCCTGCTCTTACCGGGGAAAAGGAGGGCCTGATGATACCTGCAGCCAGAGAGTCCCTGATATAACCCTCCATGGTCTCCCTTTCCGGACGTGACAGGTTGTAGAGACGGCTGGAAGGTAGAGTGGCTCCCGGGAGGAGATCAATGGCACAGTCATAGGGGCGATGAGGAGGCAGCGAAAGGGCTTGATCTTTGCTGAAGACCTCCTCCAGGTCGTGGTAAACAGATGGGATGGTAGTCAAGTCCGGGGACTATGCCCTCTGCTGGGGAAAGAGCAGACTGCATACAGGTAGACAGGCAGAATGGACTCCAGCTGCTTACCTTGCCGGTGGTCCAGTCGAGGTGAGGGTTGTGCAGCTGGAGCCAGGGGTAACCGAGGATGATGGGAGCGTGGGGTGAAGAAATAACATGGAACTGGATCTGCTCACGGTGGTTACCGGAGAGGACAAGGAGTAGTGGCCTGGTTTGGTGGGTGACCCGAGCCAGAAGTCTGCCATCCAAGGCGTTGGCATCCAGGGGAGCCGCTAAGGATTCTAAGGCGAAACCGGCTTGTGAGGCGAGGCTGGAGTCGATAAAATTATCATCGGCCCCAGAATCCACTAAGTCCACTAAACTGCATGTGGGGAATGGGCAAGGTGGAAGCTTGGCTCACCAGTCTCCTCGCAGCTACTGATGAGCCTTTTGGCCGGGACGGGCAGGTGGCCAAAAGGTGACCGGGTTCCCCGCAGTACAGACATGCCCCGACCGGAGTGTTAAAAGTCTGCCACGCTCCGGGTTCCCTGACGGAGGTTGGTCAAGCGTTTAGCGGCGTCTCCCCAGTGCACCGGGTGGTCGAAGACGACTTTAAAGGCAGATAAAAATTCATCAAAACGAATACCCTCCACTGGCTGGTGCGAATTGACCGCTTCGACCCATGCCAGCGCCCTTCCTCTCAACAGACCGATAATATAATGCACCTTGGACCGGTCGGAAGGGAAGGTTTGCGGCCGCTGGTGGAAAATCAGAGCGCATTGAAGCAAAAACCCACGGCACTTGTCCGCGTCCCCGGAGAAGTGTTCTGGGTCTGGGGCGTAGGAGTCCCTGGTCGGAGGAGGTGCCGGGGATGGATCCAAGACGGGCTGGCTGTGCAGGGCTGTGGAAATTGACGGGGTAAGGCGAGAGGTTAGTGCAGCTACTTGCTCGGTCAGCTGGGCAATCTGAGCGATTATGGCCTGGTTGTTGTCACCGAGGTTCCTGAGTGCCCGCTCGTGTTGGCCCAGAAACTCGCCCTGGCTGGCAACCGCTCTCCGGAGCGCGGCCGCCTCCGAGTCCGAGTCTGCTGGGTCCATGTTGTCCAGACCGTTCTGTAACGGTTACTGGACGGACCCAACCGCAAAACTCGGACTCAGAGACGGAATAAAACAAGGGTTTATTGGCAAAAACCGGAGCGTAGGGTAGACACGGAATGAGGCAGGGGACAGGCAGGGGATTCGGCAGGCAGGGCAGGCAGGTGGTGGATGTTCGGGTAGGCAGGTTAGCAGGCAGGGAGACAGGGAATGTGTAGATGGCTGGAGATGGTAGAGATCCACACTGGTTGGAACAACGATCTGGCGATGAATGACTGGAAAACCGGGGAAGATATACTGGAGGCTTGATGGGTAGATGGAGATCAGGTGTGTAGGCAGGAACTGGGAGGGTGATTGAAGTGCCACGCCCACCACTCATACACACACAGACAGACAGACAGGTAGAGACACATAGGGAACACATAGAGAACACATGGGGCACGGCTGAGACCGTGACACCACTCTGCCATGGTTTCACTGTCAGACACAATATCTTCTTTCAGGCTAGAGAAGAAGAGCACAGGGGGGCAAAATCATTGCAAATCGATCATCACTATTGTTATATGGGATGAGCAGTTCATCTTCCTTGTACCGTTGCCTTTTTATTCATTTTTCATACATATTATTTTTTTCTGAATCTATTGTTAAAATTGTGCGATTCGTCTTGTAGCTGGTTGGTTTAGTTCAAAGCTTAAATCGGTTAATATCCGGATTTTCTGGAATGTCTGTGAAGTGAATGGAAAATGTACTTCACTGTACTGAAGAAGGGGCCGGGCATGTTTCAGCTCTTTAAGCAATGCTTTGAGTTTCCATGCTTACTGTATTCTGATTGCAATGATTATAATTAACTCATCATGGGCTTATAATGTGCTTATGATGCCCTGTAATGCTTTATAAGCAGAGTTTCAAGCTATAGTACAGCTGTTCTTTTCCTCTCAGCATTCATATATAGTAGAGCTAAATTAATGGCAGTAATTGCCCCTGTCAGGAACAAGGAGCAGATAGAAATAGCTGTAGTATTCTTACTGGGGTGGTTAACAATCAGCACCAATGAGCGCGTGTGAGTGTGTGTGTGGGTGGGTGTGTGCATGTATGGTGGTTTCACATTACAGGAGAGTTAGTCACTTAATAAAAAATGGGCAACCCTCCCTCTGCAGCTGTCCAGGACTTTATCAAATAAGTCTCCATCTTTCTCTCGCACTCCATCTACACCGATTAGCCATAACATTAAAACCACCTGCCTAATATTGTGTAGGTCCCCCTCGTGCCACCAAAACAGCTCTGACCCGTCGAGGCATGGACTCCACAAGACCTCTGAAGGTGTCCTGTGGTATCTGACACCAAGACGTTAGCAGCAGATCTTTTAAGTCCTGTAAGTTGCGAGGTGGGGCCTCCATGGATTGGACTTGTTTTTCCAGCACATCCCACAGATGCTCAATCGGATTGAGATCTGGGGAATGCCAGGACCAGAGGTTTCCCAGCAGAACATTTCCCCGAGCAACACACTGCCTTCGCTGGCTTGCCTTCTTCCCATAGTGCATCCTGGTGCCATCTCTTTCCCAGGTAAACGATGCACACGCATCCGGCCATCCACATGATGTAAAAGAAAACATGATTCATCAGACCAGGCCACCTTCTTCCATTGCTCTATGGTCCAGTTCTGACGCTCACGTGCCCATTGTAGGTGCTTTTGGCGGTGGACAGGGGTCAGCATGGGCAGTCTGACCGGTCTGCAGCTACGCAGCCCCGTACGCAGCAAGCTGTGATGCACTGTGTGTTCTGACACCTTTCTATTAGAGCCAGCCTTAACTTTTTAAGCAATTTGTGCTACAGTAGCTCTTCTGTGGGATCAGACCAGACCGGCTAGTCTTCACTCCCCATGCGCATCAATGAGCCTTGGGCAGCCATGACCCTGTCGCCGGTGACCACTTTTGGTTGGTCGACAATACCTGTCGTTTTGGAGATGCCCTGACCGTCGTCTAGCCATCACAATTTGGCCCTTGTCAAAGTTGCTCAGATCCTTATGCTTGCCCATTTTTCCTGCTTCCAATCAACTTCAAGAACTGACTGTTCACTTGCTTCCCAATATATCCCACCCCTTGACAGGTGCCACTGTAACAAGATAATCAATGTTATTCACTTAACCTGTCAGTGGTTTTAATGTTGTGGCTAATTGGTGTGTATCACTATCTCTATCAATCTCTCTCTCTCCAGCTCTCCATCCGTGTCTTTATTAAAGCTCTCTTCTTCTGAATGCTTTCTTTCTCTCTCTAACGAATGCTTATTTTTGCTCTCACGGTTCTTCCCACCCTCCACCCCTCTGTATGCCTCCCTGTTATTAGATGCCTCTACGAGCTTATTAAAAGCAGGAGGGATACCACTCATGCTTTGAAAACAACATGATCCTCCTCTAAGCACCTTCGAGGAGCTCTGTGTGAGAGAGAGATATACAAAACATTGGTGACCTGTGAGAACTAACCATTGGATGTAGAGTAACATAATCAGAATTACACTGATTGTTTTGTATTGCTGCAGTGAGTACTGTTACCTGTGCAAAAGGGTTAGACCGATACACTGATTTGCTGATGTATGGGGGTGATATTGCCCTTTCATTAAACATCGGTCAGTGTGATTGTAAATTAGTTCCTTCAAAGGCAGTAATGTAGAGGTTCCCTGCCATTGAGCACTGTAGGTGGAGTGGGTCACCCTGCCTTAAGGAGCTGCTAAGCCTAAAAGAATTTCATTAGTCTGGGTCTCAGTGGAGTGTTTTAGTGTCCCATGATGGTTTAAATGCTGTTTCACTGGCTTTTCCACCCTGACAAGAGGCATTTTAGCTGACACTTATGCAGAGCGGTGCACACACTGGCTGTTTGAACCTGTGACCTTTCCACTACATGACAGTTTCTCTAACCACTAGGCCACTCTAAAAGAAGGCCTACCAAAATATATGACCACTTGAAGAAGAAGAAGAATATGGAGATATACTATACTATACTAATATTCTAAATATGTAATGCAGAGTTGCCCACCCTACCTTTTTGAAGGCAAGACAAACCCTGGGATATGTTAGGCCTTTAATGGTGCATTATTTCCTTTTGATTACATTCCAATAGTGTCCAAAGGAGTTGCATATTAGAACACCTGCATTCGTGGCTTTAATTTATTGTCTATAAAACACTTTGCACCACTGTTATAATGAATAGACCTTATAAATATAATTGTTATAGGGCTCAATGCTTTTTCCAGGTCTTTTCTCCTGTACATACTTCCCCTTGGCCACATAATGTGTAAGAACAATGTTTCATTTCACTATGCTGACGATACTCAGCTATATCTCCCATTAAAACCCAGACGTTTGAGGATTGTTGTTGAGAAAGTACTTGTAGTACAGTTCTTTGTTTTGAGGAAGATTTTAAAAACCAAGATTATTTTTATCCACTGACTTGGAGAAGGCCATTTATGCGTTTATATCATGTTGTTTAGACCAGTGGTTCTCAATTCAGTTCTCAGGGACCCCCTGTCCTGTGATTTTTGTTACAAGATAGAAGTCATTACTAGCGTGTAGTACTAGCCTACTAACGTTAACATTACTAGTTCACTGATATGATAGAAGTCTTTACTAGCGTGTGGTACTAGCCTACTAACGTTAATATTACTAGTTCACTGATATGCACTCTTTCTCTTCATTAATGGCGCTGTAATAGTTGATGTAGGTCCTCTTTAGATGCTTGTGAAATTCAGAGACTTGCCATACAAAGATGAGCTTGCTGCGGGCATCCATGTTTTCCCGGGCAGATGCACTGGAACACATTTAGATTGGAAGTCCAGAATACCGACTCGGAACTATCAAATTCCAACTTGCAATGGATTGCAGCATAAAACCTCCAGGACTGGATTGAGAACCACTGGTTTAGACTACTGAACACTACTGAAGACAACTTTACACCTGGCTCAATAACTTCTTCAGCTTGTACAAAACACAGCAGTCAGGATTTTAACTGGTGCTTAATGAAGAGACCAAATCACTCCCAATTGTAGCATCTTTACACTGGTTGCCAGTCAGTTTTAAAATTGATTTCAAGATTTTACTCATGGCTTTTAAAGCCCAGTGGGGTCTATAAACCTGAGTGCAGTCTGACATCCTCTGGCCCTTCTGACTTCAGTCTAGACTCAAGACTAAAGGTGTTTGATTCTGACACTAAGTGGTTCGGCACCACTGAAAGTTCAGCAATCTGCTGGTGTGGTAGCGCAGTACCTGTAGACTCCCCAGCATGTCTTTGGCCAGTTCTTCCACCACTTCCTTCACCTCTTGGACAGAATACTCTCCAACCTCCTCCATCGCTTCTTCCTTCTCCTCCACATTCATCTCATTCTGTTGGTCCAAATTTTGATGCATCTCTCCCGAATCTTGCTGCCTCACCTGTGGGCAGAGCTCAGTGAAAATTACATTGAAAATGGGTATATTTAATATAATAATATATAAATAATATAATATCTGAGGCGCATTTGACTTAATCTACCAGTTAATCAATCAGCCTGGAAAAGTAGAAGAGGATCAATGGTAAAGAAAAAGAAAAAGTCAAAGATATGATTGCAATAATTTGTGTGGGGAAATTAGGTCGATGCAGCCGCAAATAGTGATAGGACACAGTAAAGAAAAACAGAATAGATACAATTTCAACACTGACCAAATGAAGAGTGCATACTTTTTATTTATTAATTTTTACTCAGTATGTTCTAAATATTCATATATGATATTTGGTGGATATTTTAATCTGAAGTGCCTTACAGTACCACAAATGTATAGGATTTTATTATTAGTGACCCCTGAGGGAATGGAAGCCACTGAGCTCAGTTGTCACTGAGCAACATGGTAAATAGAAACTCTAGCTCCAGAGGTGGCAATTACTAAAATATCAACATCATATGACACCAGAACTTCTAAACCGGTTCATATGAACTAAATTTCTGACTTGTGACTGGCAATATAATACTATTTGGTCAGCTTGATGAATTATAGATGTAGGGACTGACAAGATATTATTATATGGTCATTGGGACAAATTATTAGAAGTACGTGAGACAAACTATCAGCTCAGAGGGAACGTTGGTCCTGAATGCAATCTGCAATCTCAATCTGTTTTCGATTTGGCTTCCAGATACATTTCCGGTGATTTCTGCTTCATCTTTATAATGATAAAAACTACAAGATTACGAGTGCTACACCTTTCCATACCCAGTTGACACTGATGGCTAACCCTGTTAGTGTCAGTGTCACTCTACCAAATGACCCACACAAGCCCAAGCATTAGTTTGTAAAAAAAAAAGAAAAGAAAACAGAATTGATTCATTATTCATTATTTTCCCCATGTCACTTAATCCAATACCTTGTGCTGTATGGATTGTACAGTACTAAATAAAACCTCAGGTCAGAGATGTACCGTCAATGTAGGGTTCCACAGGCAGACAGCGCCCCACTGTGGACAACTGGTGTAAAGCAAGTCAGAGCTCACACTGATCCATCCATCCATCCATCTGTTCAATCACACATCCATTCCTTACTTCATCCATCCACACATTGATTCACACTTCTTTTACCAACACATTAATTAATTTACGCATTCATCTATCAATACATAATTAGACATCCATCCATCATTTATTTATCCTTTCATCCATCCATCATTTATTTAACCATTTATTCATCCATCCATCAATCCATCCATTCAGCCATCACCTCGTCATGTTCCTGGATAGGGGGCGGGGCCAGATAGCTGAAGTAGAGGTCAACAGACATGCCTTCCTCCAATGGGGTGAAAGCATCCTCACCATTGATTACCTCAATAGTCCTCTGGAAAACAATAGTAACAGTACAGTTTTAACACACACACACACACACACACACACACACACACACACACACACACACACACACACACACACACACACAGGAAAAGAAAGTAAACAAAATATACTAATCAATACACAGTACTCTATTCTATTTAACAGTCTAGTATATATTATAGTATATAATACATATGTTTTACGGTATATGTGGGAAAATGGTAAATGTATTTATTTCCCAGTGAATTCACTGGGATTCACTATTGGACTAAAATATAAAATCAATCAGACATCAATATATTGACCAAACTAGAGCCACGTTGAATATATAGGCTGTCAACACAGAAGCGTCTTATCTGCCTACCAAACGTATTGAGACACACACAATGCGCACCAGTTTGGAGGGGAAAAAAAGCCTTGGATGCCTCCATCCTCACCCCATGATACAGGCCAACCAGGAAAGGATGCAAGAAAAAGAAATGCTTGTCAATATTCTGATGTCGTAGCATTACATCAATTAACCTCTTACACCTGAGATCTCAGTTTACTACAGTAGCCAGTCTGGAGAGGTGCTTTAGCCACGTGGTAAGTCGTACACACCACAACATGTAGGGACAGAACTGACAGCGCATCACATTACTGAGAGCTTTTTTTTTAACGAGGAAATGTACACATTTACCAGATTTGTGTACATTTACCATTTTCCCACAATTGTATTTACACATATATATATATGGACACACACACACCTCAATGCCCCCTTGGAATACTAAGTATACAATACTAATCACTGTGAATTAAATTATATTATATTATATACAATATCTAGTATACAACATGTACATACACACACACACTAGCTGCCTGACCTCCATGCCTATGAGCAGTTCTTCTCTGGCGGTGGAGAACAGAAGCTGATAGAGACTGTAGTTCTGAAACAGACTGCAGCCAGCAGGTCACATTGGGTCAGGTTACATTACTCATCTCAAACAATGAGTAAAACAGTCATTTGACAATTATTAAAACGGAGTAGAACCTACAAGCTCTATCTTAAATGTTGCAGAGAAATCACAAAATTAAGATTATTTCCTCCCCACACCCACTAGCCTAAAGTGAAGATCCTCATTACCTGCTTTTCATGTAATCTATGAGTGCTGTGGCTTGCTCCACGTCTAGAAGTGGAGTGGTGTTGCCCTCTGAGGCGGGGTGCTGGCAAGCGGCAGCTAAGGCCTTGGCAAACTCCATCAGGTTATCCACAAATCCCATCTGTTTCTCTGGAACATGACAATAATGTGCACATTCTGTACTTATGTTGTCAAGCTGTAAACTGTATATATTCAATAAAGTTCCTCATAGGGTTTGACTGATATGGATTTTTGATGGCTGATACTAATATGTTTAGTCACCGGTAGCTGATATTTTGTGGGAAAATTCAGTATCTTTAAATCTGCCCATTTTCATGCCAAACTTTGATTCTCCTCAGGATGTAAAAGCCTCTGAAACAGCATTTAGGCCATCATGGGACATTAAAAATTGAATGAAACCCAGACTGACATTCCTTAAATGAAGAATTAAAAAAATAAAATAAAATGTGAAGGTTTTGTGTAGCTGTGGTCAAAGAGGAACCTTCATCATATCAGACGTGGACGATGCTGACTGGGTGATGTCTTATATTTAATAAAAGGACAATATCTGTCCCATATAGATCATCTAACCTTATTTTTTACAACACACATCTGTACTTCTAGACACATTCTTTTTTCATATATTTTTTACTTAATATGCGTTTTAGGTTTCATCTAATCTGATCTGATTGTATCTAGTCTAGTCTAATGTAATATAGTCTAATCTAATCTAGTCTAGTCTAATCTAATATAGTATAGTCTAATTTAACCTAGTTGAATCTAGTCTAATCTAATCTAATCTAATCTGATGTGATCTAGTCTAGCCTAGTCTAGTACCTTGATTAACAATTAATTGGTTACTTGATGCACCTTGTGGTTTGTTGCATTCCTTAACAACTAAAAAAACATTCCCTCTCTCTCACTCTCTCTCTCTGTATGCCTGCCTGCCTGCCTGTCTCACACACCTCTCATGTTAACCAGCAGCGTGTGCAGTACACCCATGGTGAATGAGGTCTGTGTGGGGGTGAAGTCGGCCTCTTTTGCCCACGAGAAGCCACAGACATAGAATTGCAGCAGGGCAGTTTCCTTCATACAGGTCTGCTGGTTCCTAAAGCCCAGGATCTCCGCAAATGCCCTGGTAGGGGGAGCACACAACGGAAAACAGATCTGGATGGGACATAGAAACTTGCGTTCAAGGTATTTAGCTGATGGGTTTATCCAGTGAAAGAGACGGTGGTGGACCATATATATTTTAAACAAAGTGTTTCAAACAAGGGACATCAATTTAATTAACCCTAAGCTTTCTCCATCTAATATCGTTTACCATTAAAACTTCCACAACTGCTTATATCCGAATATATTTGTGCCATATCACATTGGTAGCCATGGCTAGAGGTTTTTAACAGGGTCTAATAACGCCTCCTGTTCTAAAATTACTATAAAGCACTATTGCTTAAAGCTGACTGTCTCAACCCAGAATTGAATTGGCATGGGGGGTCAATTGGCCAGCCTAAGTGTATGGAGAGAACATCACACGAAAGACCTTTAACGTCTTACGTATCTACTAGGTCTACATGTGCACTTTGAGGATCTCCATATAACAGAGGCCGGTATCGCGCCTACTTACAAGTGAACTTCCTCCACCGTCTTCTCCAACAACTCGGCTATCTGTTTGAGGGGCAACGCGTGCCACTGGGGGAAGCGTTTCTCCTCTTCGTTCTTGTGAGGGCGGACAAACGACACAACGTGCGGTTGTTAACCACGTTTTAAGGCGAACAATTACAAAACAAACATGTTTTAAAATGAGTTTGAGAATATTGTCTTTTACTTTTGGCAGCTGTTGCTTCTCACGGCTTTTCGCTCCTCCGGACATGTTGACGCTCCAATCGTTACCATGCCAACACCATATTGAACTTCCGGTCTCAACTTTCAAAATAAAATCTTTATAGACAAAATTAAGCAACTTTTTTAGTAATACAAAGTACTAACGTCAAAATATGTAATATATCGATGGCCGAAGAGCAAAACCTGCAAAAACAAAAACAAAAACAACAAAACAACAAAAACAACAAAAACAACAACAAAAAAAACTTTCTTGCAGAATGCTATTTGTTAAGGATACCCAATACATAATACACTGTTTTTTGACTATATTACTATATTATGTGTTAACAATACCGACTAGGTATTAGTGCCTCGCAAAGTGCACATAGGAGGTTTTCCCCCACTTTTTCCTGGATCATTTTGCACTTGGTGCAAGTTGGAAGAGGTTCTACAAAACGATGCTCTAAATTAAGTTAATAATTAAATTATGTTTGTTTTCAGGTAAAAAGATGGGCCAGTGTAATAAATGTAATAGTTACTACATTGTAGTATACTAGGGTCAGAATTCCTTAAGTGGGAAATTCCTTAAATTCAGTGTATTTGCTTCCTTGTCCACTGCAAATGAATGTGGCCGAGTTTCCCCATAATGTTCAGTGATTGCATAACTAAATAATGACAAAGAGTACTGGCTGTAAATAAACCCTGTAGAAGCAAAAACATAAATTTTCAACTACAAACAGTTGCATTCAAAAACCAAAATGGTGCTCTCCTCCTATAACCCCTAGGAACAGTTGGAGTTAAAACATTTTTTTTAGATAGTTACACATTCACACAACACATGACTGAGTATTTTTATATGATTTTTGTTGTTCTGTTGAAGGCAAACTTGCCATACTTCGGGTCTGGCTGGCTCAACAAATCATATTTTACATGGAGTGATGTAGTAAATAACCTGGGTAAACTATAACCCTTGTTATAGTGAGTGATCATATAAACAGAAATCAATTATTTCCATGGAAATTTCCATGAAAGCATTCATTCATACTTTCCCCCCGAAAATGCCTCATTTAACACCATTATAACCGTGATGAAGATTAGTATGCAGTTCAATCCCTACACCCGATAGTGTAATAATGGTACCACATGTATGTATGCATGGAGGAAAAAACTGTTGCAATGTCCATATCGACAGTGGATGAAAAACAGCTTGTGGGTCATGCTCATCCTGTTGGGCTCTCTTCACCTCCTTCCTGATTCCCCAGGTAACCGGTACTACGATACAGTGGTGTAGCAGCATGGGTAATCTTGTTCAGTCCCTGAAAATCAATGCAGGGGCAGAATGTCTTGTCCTTCTTGCCCAAGTCAGCTCCAGCAGGAGAGGTGGAGGGATGGATAAACCCGGCTACTAGAGCTCCTTGTATGTACTCGTCCATGGCCACAGGGCAGGTTCTAGGCAGCACGTCAATGGCACAGTCATAGGGGCGATGTGGAGAAAGGGTGGTAGCTCGCCTCTGGCTAAACACTTCCTCCAGGTCGGCTTACTTGGGAGGGACTCGGTGGAGACTCAGTAGGGATTCAGAAGGGCTAGCTGAGGGCTTACTCAGGAGGAACTCGAAACAGGAGGTGTGACAGGCATGTCCTCACTCCTTGAGGGTGTCAGTCTGCCAGTTGAATTGGCGGGTGTGCTTGGCAAGCCATGAGTAACCGAGGACAAGAGGGAATTCAGGGGGAATGCACTAGATGGATCTGAATGGTTTCATGATGGGTCCCATCAAGGGTGAGCTGGAGAGCTGTGAGGTGGTGAACAAGACTGGAACCCAGGGGTCAATCGTCCAGAGCCATGATCTCCAGAGACTCCTCCAACTGAGAGGTAGATATCCCTTGTTCTCTGGTGCAACTGCAGTCAAGGAAGTTGCCTGCTGCCCTGAAGGCCACGAAGGCCTCGTGACCATGATTCTTTCAGAAGAGGAAGGCTGGCAGCAAGACCCACGAGACTGGAGCTTTGGAGGTAGAGGTATGGCCTGTCAGAGGTATGGCTGAGAAGAATGGGCAGTAGGGCCGGAAGTGACCAGGGGAGATGCAGTAGAGGCAGCAACGATTCTTCATTCACCTCTCCCTTTCCTGTGGGTTTAGGCGAGCACGCCCCAACTGCATGGGCTCCTCAGAGTTGACGGTCAACTGGCTGGATGGTGTGGAAACCCAGTCAGTTTGTCAAATTTCTGCCCTGCTAGAGCTGCCCTGGTCAACTGTAAGTGCTGTTATTGTGAAGTGGAAACGCCAAGGAACAACAACAGCTCAGCCGTGAGGTGGTCAGCCACACAAGCTCACATGGGACCGGCACGTGCTGAAGCGCATAGCGTGTAAAAATCATCTCCATACAGAAAGTCATACAGAAATGGTTTGTCGAGATCGGTGTGGAAGAACTTGACTGGCCTGCACAGAGCCGGACCTCAACCCGTCCAACACTTTTGGGATGTATTGGGCCAGGCCTCATCGCCCTACATCAGTGCCCAACCTCACTAATGCTCTTGTGGCTGAATGGAAAGAAATCCCTGCAGTGATGTTCCAATCTAGTGGAAAGCCTTCCCAGAAGAGTGGAGCAGCAAAGGGGGAACCAACTTCATATTAATGCCCATGATTTTTGAAAGTCAGAGTGTCGTAGTCTGGGGCTGTTTTTCTTCCTCTGTTCATGTGAGACCCCAAACCTGACACTGAGTTGGTAAATTCTGTAGGGAGGAGTGGGAGAAAATCCCTCAAGGAAGATGCCATAGACTGATCAGTGGCTATTGAGACTTTTACTTCAAGTCATCACGGCTAAGGTCAGAGCCGCAACTTATTGAATGAAGGAGTTCACATATTTGCCATGCACTTGAAGAATCCCCCCTTCTGAGACTGAAAGCACAGCTAGGCCTAAGTAGCCAAACAGCTAAACATTTATTCTAATAAATTAACTGATGTACAGCAAGTGTTATCACTATGTCAAATGGTAGGCGTTCCAACCTAGTCTGCGTGGATCTAGAAATGATCATGGGAGTTTTCACTGTTGGAGTCGGCCTGAATGCCTGACTCTCTTGTTCCCCAAGTTGTGTTGAAGAGGAATACCTTAGTAAAGATGAGTCACAAAGGCTGTAAAAAGGAAACAACACAAGTAATGAGCGATATTCTGTTCTGAAGATTCAAACAATTATCATTTTACTCGGAGACAACTTTACAAAACTAATCAATGTTTTCAATGTGTGCTTGCCTTTATTTTGAGAAGATGAGAAGCAACATCAATGTAAATAGAAAACCTCTGAATTAGGCATTTTACCACCTTTCCCAAATCATCCGAATCGTCCGAGGTTTGTGAACACACCCTCACTGCATATAAACACGAGTAGACTGGGGTGCAATCCACTTATCCAAACTGACGGAGACACAAATAAATCAAAGGTGCAAACCAGAACCAAACAAGAGAATGTGCTCTCACGTTCCTTAGTTTTAACGGCTTATTAAATTCAAACAAACGAATGGGTGACTAAAGGGGTTTCACTATTCACGTGAACGCGGGGATTCAGACACCAGTATTTCAATATTGTTTGGATACGGTAAATAAGGCTAAGTATGTTGCATAAGCATAGAGAATACGATACCCCAAATTGACAATAACCACAGACACACTTCTTTGGTTTCTTTCATGCCGTGATGAATGCAGACAACCACACTGACACTAAAAATCTGTTCTGTAAATAATTCTCTGTGTAACAGTTTTTCTCAGTCGCTTTGGTACATTTCTCAGATCAGAATTGAAATTCTCAAAACCACTTGTTCAACCTCCACATCACCTAGTCACTTGTGCACATCAAAAAATTGGTTCTCTGTTGAGTAGTCTTACCACCCAAAACATCTAGGCATTAGGCATCTAGGCAATAGTTCATAAGTTATTATATGCAAAATGGTTGAATCAGTTGTCATAATCTGTCAAGCATATTTTCTATATTCTATTAGACTTTTTTTGTCAATGTGTCGTCCTGAATTGATAAATTGATCTCAGGTGACTTTCAATTCGGTTTTTCTCAGTTGCTTTGACTCAATTCTTGAATGACAGTTGAAGTCGTCAAACCAATGTGAAATTCTTCACAACATTTTGTTATTCGTGCACAACAGAAAGAGCTTTGTTACCATTTGCAAATGTTTTAGCACATTTAGGCAAATGAGTAAACACAATTGTCTACAATTATTGGTTGTATATGTCTATGTGATCAAAAGAGATAACTTCTTCTCCAAAATATGTTAGAATTCTTTCATTGTGTAAGTCATCACATGCAGAATAGTCCATCTAATTGTCTTTTTCTTTTCTGTATCGCAATGACATGGTCTGTCAACAAATTACAGTACAAACAGTAAAAGCATAAATGTGAATCCTGTCCAGTCTCTTGCAATCAATCTCCCACATAGTTATGTGTAACTTTGTACTGTTGAAATTGATGTTTGCCACACAGAAAAAGTACAGCCTTGTGTATTTTCAATCATCATCAAAACCTTTGTCATCGTTTCCATCAGAGTACACTGTTATATTGTCAACATGGCTAAGCATTTTGACTATCTTGTTTGTAAACAATGACACAAGAACATGTCATTCTGATGGCACTGACATGTTCATTGACAAAGATTTACTTTTGAGAGATGAACTAAGGATTTTGAGCAAGTTACAGGCTTTTGCAGGTATTGCATTCTGTGGTGCTGTTTGTACAAATTGTTTCGATGCACTTACTGTTTTGCAAATGTTAAGGATGACTCGAGAAAAGTACCAAAGCGACTGAGAAAAACTAATATGTGATCTTGTGAGCACGAGCAAGTGGACCGCCGGTTGTCTAGCAAGTTTTTATTTAGCAATAAAAATAAATAAAATAAAGTCACAAGAAGCCCACCTCTCTCTATTGCTGTTGAAGCTTGATCATCAGATGGGATGAAGAATGATTTTTTTTTTTTTTTTTACAGAAAAACATTAAACTACAACAATCATTAGCTATACTTTCTGAAAAGTAACCTAACATGGACTGTAAATTCCTCTTTCTTGGTGAAAATTTGTCCTCCATTTCCTTGCTTTTTTCCCCCCCTCTTCCAGCACTCCTGGAAATTTGATGTCTTTTTCCACCCTGTCTTGCTGCTATGTGGTTTTCAATTCCTGATGTGACACAGCTGACGTGGCTAAACCATTTTAGATCCAGATAAAAATGTATCTGGATTAGCAAGGACGAAAACTATTTCTAGATCATAGAAGCACAGGACGAGGTACAGAAGCAGGTCATCCAACTCAAGGTCTGTGAGGTGAAGAAGGAGGCTCTCCGCCAAGAAAGTGAGGAGCTATAAGGAATGCTCCACACAGAGAAGGCCTTGAACCTCCAGGAAAGTGGCCATGCACCTCAAGGCCTGTGATGTGGAGAAGGAGGCCCTCCACCAAGAACGAGAGAAGCTGTGTTCTGCCCATGTTTTATGTATTTCTCGAATTAGTTTAAAATTAATGTGTTTGTTCATTCACCCCCACTATGCAATCTTTGATGTGTTTTGATACCTGATAGTGGGGCCTTTATTCTGATGCTCACAGGGTTGGGGGAAGTATAGTAAGTAACACCACAGGAAGTCTTCTATGTAAACAAACTAAGCATGGTTGCTGATGTATGCCAGTCTATTTCTATTCGTTCCAATCTGCTGGGTTTTATCTTCCAGAAAGCATTGACTGTGAGTAGTTAATGATCTTAAGACGTTCATAAGTCCAATATGATATGTTTGGGTAACTTTGATGTTTTGAAATGTTAGATAATTCAGTACGATCGCAGCTAGAGCTACGCGATGTTACCTATCCAGACATGTTAGCATTAATGCTATATGAGTTTTACGAATGCATTTTTAAGTAAGCACTTTTCTATTTTCTCTCTTATTTTTTAGTTTCACCCAATTCAATGTTGCCAACTTGGCTGTTACAACTGAAGTCATTAAAAGGAGCAAGAACGCTCGTTTCCTGGCTCTTGAAAAGGAGTTTGGCTGGCTGTTTGGTTTATGTTAACGTTAGGAGCACAAAACACATAGACAGAGCAGTACAGTGAAAAGTCAAACCGCAGCAGTTATGGAAACCCACGCAGCGGAAAATGCACCGTCAGTGTCCGGATCTAGGCACAGCACGTCGTCTTCCAAGTTCTCAGTAGCCGGTGGAGCAACGAAAACTAGAGCTGTAGCCGAAGCCGCTCGTGCCAGAGCTGCATTCGCACAGCAGGAGCTCGAACTGAAGAAGCGGAAAGCTAGGTTGGATCTGGAACAGGCTAATCTTGAAGCGAACATGCAAGCCCTCGAACTCGAAAAGACGGCAGCTGCTGCCAATGCAGAGGCTGAAGTCTTAGAGGCGGCAGCAGAAATGGAGTGTGAGAACATGCTCGGTCCTAGGAGTGGAATCACACCTTTGGAGGTACGGGAGCGGACAGAGGCATACGTGGAACAACAGGCACGGGTCAGCTCCAGTCGCAATGCACCTGCTCCAGACAAGACAAGCCCTTTATCTCCCCATGATGCCCACTCCGTGTATTCAGGCACACAACAGAGTGAGTACTTACCTGCATCAGAGCATGAGCAACATTCATCTCGTCGCCACACCTCCTACTCTCACTCTCCATCCAGAGCCTATAAGCAGCAAGGCTGCTCCCCACGTAAGCGTGTGAGCTACCTAGACCATTCACGTAGGAATGACACACAGAACCCTTCTGTTCCTGACCCCCCTGACATGATAGACTTTGCTAAGTATCTGGCCCGCAGGGAGTTAGTAACTGTTGTGTATTGACTGCTTAAGTTTGTCCCTTATGAGCTACAGGACGCCCCCCCTGTGTTTACATGTTAAGTGACGTGTTAGGAACCTCTTCCTGAGTTGAGATGCAATACAAGCGCACCTGCAATTATCCTTGGTCTCCCGTTTCTTTATTATTAGTTGTAGTACAAAACAGTATAGTGCACAACAAAACTGGCGATGAGGTAATGCGGCCTCACGTTTGTTATTTTCGGTAGAAAGTCCGAGTTTAACGAGTTTTTCGCGAGTGTACAGCGCGACGTTGCGGTAAACGGAACGGTGGTACAGGCTAATCGCTGCAGCGTGGACGGGACCGCGCCGTTACGGAGGATAACTGACTAACAGGAGAAATTTGCATGAGGATAAGGCTAATTGCTGAGCTCAGAGGAAGATAAGGACTTGGTTGAAAATGGCTGCACTGGTCGGAAATATAGGACCATTTGAGGAAAACACAGAACAATGGAGTTCATACACCGAGAGGTTTGAATATTTTATCCTGGCTAACAAGATTAAAGACAATGTTCTTGTGCCAACGTTTTTAACTGTTATGGGAGGAAAAACATTCAACCTACTGCGCAGCCTAGTGCAACCTGAAAAGCCAGGAGACAAGTCCTACGGAGAAATAGTGACAATATTAAAAGATCACTATGCGCCTAAGCCACTGATTATTGCAGAGAGGTTCAGATTCCATAAAAGGAACCAAGAAGAGGGGGAATCTGTTTCACAGTTCGTAGCTGTACTTAAACGGTTATCTGAACATTGTGAATTTGGACTTTCACTCAGTGACACCATATGTGACCGGCTGGTGTGTGGTCTACGCAGCAAGGCTCTTCAGAAACGACTACTGACTGAGGCTAACCTGAGACTGGAAAAAGCCATAGAGATCAGTACATCAATGGAGATGGCTGCCAGAGAAGCACAGCAGCTAAGTGCATCAACCCAAGTGCACAAGTTGTTCATTGGGTCCAAGAACAAAGCAGCAGCTGGCCAACCTTGCTACCGTTGCGGGAAAACTGGGCACCAGGCACCAGGCACCAGAGTGTTGGTGTAAGGATTTAGACTGCAGAAACTGTGGTAAGAAAGGCCACATTGAGTGTGCCTGTAAAAACAAAAAGACCCAGACACACAAACAGCACGAGAGAAAGAAAAGTGGCTTCCACAGAAACAAAAAGAAACAGGTGAATAAGATGGAACGTGAACAAGATGAACAAAGTGACTGTGAGTCTGATGATGAAGATACAGTATATCTGTCAAGGATGATGATGATGATGATGATGGATACTGGGTCACACCTCTACTGGAAAACGAACCAGTGCGGATGCAGGTGGATACTGGTACACGTGTATCCATGGTATCAGAAGCTGTTTACAAGGAGAAGCTGCAACACCTTGCTCTTCGAGAGACTAAGCTGAAGTTAAGGACGTACACTGGTGAGCCTGTTCCAGTGTTAGGAGTTGTGGATGTGACAGTGGAACACAATGAACAGAAACAGACTCTTCCACTGTACATCATTCAAGGAAATCGTCCAGCTCTGCTAGGTCGCCGGTGGTTAAAAAAGATCAGACTGAACTGGTAAGAAGTGTTTGTGGTTATGGATGGAGAAACAAGCCCTCTGTAGGAGATCTTAAAAAAGCACCCCAAAGTTTTCAATGGAGAACTTGGCAGCATGAAAGACATTGTGGTTAAGCTGGTAGTCAAACCAGGAACCACACCAAAGTGCCTAAAAGCTAGACCTGTCCCATACGCCATCAAACCAAAAGTCGAGGCAGAACTAGTCAGACTAGTGAAGAGTGGAGTCTTGGAACCTGTGAGTACAAGTGAATGGGCTACACCCATTGTCCCAGTCATGAAAAAAGATGGGACTCCAAGAATTTGTGGTGATTTTAAAGTCACTGTGAACCCTGTCTTGACTGTAGAACAGTATCCATTACCCCTCATTGACGACCTCTTTTCAGGCTTGGCTGGAGGACAGAAGTTTAGTAAAATAGATTTATCTCAGGCATATCTTCAGATGCATGTGGATCCAGAGTCACAGGAGTTGCTGACCATAGTGACACACAAAGGCCTGTACAGGTACCGGAGGCTCCCTTTTGGGATCACATCTGCTCCGGCACTTTTCCAAAGAGCCATGGACCAGATCCTGAGTGGTCTTTCAGGAGTCCAGTGCTACCTGGATGACCTGCTCATCACAGGACCAGATGAGCAGTCGCACTTGAAGAATCTGGATGCAACACTACAAAGACTGGAGGAATATGGTCTGAGAGTCAGGAAAACCAAGTGTGAGTTTTTCCGACCATCTGTCGAGTACCTGGGACATGTGATCGACATCACAGGTCTCCACAAGGCACCATCAAAGGTGAAGGCTATCGTGGAGGCTCCATCCCCGAAAAATGTGAGTCAGTTAAGGTCATTCCTTGGTTTGCTGACATACTATGCAAAATTTGTGCCTAACCTTGCCAATAAACTGAAGCCGCTGCATGAGCTGCTTAACAAAACAAAGATATGGAAGTGGACAGACAAATGTGAGACGGTTTTCAAAGATGTGAAGATGGCCCTCTCCAAATCTGAGGCGCTTGCCCACTTTGACCCCACATTACCACTTCAGTTAGCATGTGATGCCTCACCTTATGGGGTGGGTGCAGTCGTGTCTCACATCATGCCATCAGGAGAAGAGAGACCAATCGCCTTTGCATCGAGGACGCTGAGCAAAGCGGAAAGCAATTATGCACAGATCGAGCGGGAGGCACTGTCTATAGTGTTTGGAGCCAAGAAATTCCATCAATATCTCTTCGGCAGAAAGTTCACACTACTGACAGACCATCGACCTCTAACCTCCATCTTTGGTCCTCACACTGGCATTCCGTCGCTGGCAGCCAGCCGTATGCAGCGATGGGCACTGTTGTTGTCCACCCACCAGTATGACATCAAGTATAGGCGGTCAGATCAGCACCAGAATGCTGACGGGCTCTCAAGGCTCCCATTGCCTGTCACACACCCTGAGCCCACACGAGCTGAGATTTTCTACTTCAAGGAGGTGACGGCTGCTCCAGTAACCTCAACACATGTGAAGAAACACACACGCACCGACCCGGTCCTGTCAGAGGTTATGGATATCGTCACTCATGGGAGAGGAGGAGAGATGACACCAAGCTTGAAGCCTTACCTGGTGAGACTAAATGAGCTTTCAGCCCAGTCTGGATGCTTATTGTGGGGCTATCGTGTCATCATTCCACCGCCCCTAAGAGAGAAAGCGCTTGCTGAGCTTCACACTGGACACTGTGGTGTGGTGCGGATGAAAGAAATTGCACGCAGCTATTTCTGGTGGCCGGGCCTGGATGCAGCTACAGAGGGAAAAGCAAAGTCCTGTTCTGCCTGCCAGAAACTGAGAAACCTCCCACAGCTGGCGCCATTACATCCGTGGGACTGGCCTGAAGAACCATGGCAAAGAATCCACATCGACTTTGCTGGACCACTGGAGAACCACATGTTCTTAGTGGTAGTCGATGCTCATAGCAAATGGCCAGAAGTTGTCATTATGAAGAGCACCTCCTCAGAGAGAACCATCGAGGAGCTAAGGTCTATCTTCAGCCGTTTTGGCCTACCACAACAGCTTGTTAGTGATAACGGCCCACAACTTGTGTCTGAAGAGTTCAAGACATTCATGGAAGAGAATGGTATTCAGCACATCAAGTCTGCACCATATCACCCAGCTACAAATGGGCTCGCTGAAAGATTTGTACAAACCATGAAGCAAGCTCTCAAGTCCTCTCAAGGCACACAGTCTCTCAACCGGTGTCTCAGTGCTTTTCTGTTGTCGTATCGAAACACACCACATGCAACAACCAAGGTGTCTCCTGCCTCGTCTATGCTCAAGAGACAGCTCCGCACTCGACTTGACCTCCTGAGACCCCAAAAGACAAAAGAGGTTGTGCACCTTCGACAGAGAGCTCAAATGGAAAGACGATCAAAAGCAAGGTTCCGGAGATTCACAGCTGGAGATAAGGTGCTCGCCCGGAACTATACCGGTGGTGTAAAGTGGATACCTGCAACCGTTGTTGCAAAGACAGGTCCTGTGTCATATACAGTAGAAACCAGCGATCATCTCATCTGGAGAAGACACGTCGATCAACTACTCCACACTTCTGGTTCCTGTAATGACTCGCCTCAGCCAACATCTTTTGTTCCGGAGCTGGAGGCCTACCAGGGGCAACACCCATCACCAGAAGAACCCCAGAAGCAACCTTCAGGAATGGACAGTGCTCCAGGCACACCTAAACCTGCTCAGGTGCCTACCCCAGGCATCACTCCCAGTCCAGGACTCCTGCAATCTTCACCAAGAGACAATGTGACTGACTTACCTACAGGTCGTACTTACCCCAGAAGAAACAGACGACCTCCTGATAGACTGTCATTGTAGTCTAGTGACTAACCCATTACACTGGGGCAGAATAATCCCCTTTTGGGTTCAGTCCGGATTGAGGTAGTCTACCCTCTCTCTGTAGTTCAGGCAAAAGTTCTACAGCCATTACATGTTTGTTAAAATTGTATTATATTTGAAACAAAGACTTTTAAGAGGGACTACAGAGGTAGTGAAATGTTTTACTTTCGTTACGGGAACATCAAAAGTAAAGGGGGTATATGTAAATATGTTGTGTATTGACTGCTTAAGTTTGTCCCTTATGAGCTACAGGACGCCCCCCTGTGTTTACGTGTTGTTAAGTGACGTGTTAGGAACCTCTTCCTGAGTTGAGATGCAATACAAGCGCACCTGCAATTATCCTTGGTCTCCCGTTTCTTTATTATTAGTTGTAGTACAAAACAGTATAGTACACAACAGTAACAACAGGGCTAACTAAATTTGATGACCGGCCAGAAAGTTTGAGAGCGTGGCAGTCCTCCTTTTTTAATGCTACACAGGGCCTGGACATAACAGCTAGTGAAGAGCTAGACCTGATCATTAAATGGCTAGGAAAGGAGTCTTCTGACCACATACGGAGAATCCGAGCAGTGTATGTCACTGATCCCCAAGCTGCACTGCATTTGTCTTGGACAAGACTTCAAGAGTGCTATGCGACCCCCGAGGTGATAGAGAGTGCTCTATTCAAGCGGCTTGACAGTTTCCTTCACCTCAGTTCAAAAGAGAACATTAAGCTGAGAGAACTCAGCGACCTGCTCATGGAGCTACTCTCAGCCAAAGCAGATGGGTACTTACCTGGCCTCAGTTATCTCGACACACCACGGGGCATCAATCCTATCGTCGAAAAGCTGCCTCAGAACCTACAAGATAAATGGCTTTCTGCAGGTTCAAGATATAAAGAACATCACAGAGTCTGCTTTCCCCCCATTCGCTTTCTTCGTTGACTTCGTCCGCTGTGAAGCAAAGATCAGAAATGACCCCAGCTTTATCCACGGCAGCCACGGTTATAATCGGAATGAGAGGCCTGCAAGGAGATATGAAGGTGTGAGGACAGCCATATCCATCAACAAAACTGATGTGGCAGCAACAGCGGACGTACACAGAGCAGAAAGAGACGTGAGTGATCCAACTAAATACTGTCCACTTCATAACAAGCCACATCCTCTAGAGAGGTGTAAAGGTTTTAAAATGAAGCCGCTCATAGAACGCAAAAAATGACTTAAAGAATACAGAAGATGTTTCAGGTGCTGCTCTGCTGTTCACATGGCGAAGGAGTGTCCTGTGAAGCTGAAATGCAACGAGTGTGAAAGTGTAGAACACTGCACAACCATGCATCCAGATACTATCCTGCCACCAGCAGCGTCTCCTGTGGTGGAGCGACACACAGAACAGCAATCCAGCTCTCCTTCAGAGGTGACTTCCAGGTGTACAGAGGTCTGCGGAGATGGTCTCCCGGCTCGATCCTGTGCGAAGATATGCCTGGTGCAAGTTTTCCCACAAGGCGAACGAGAACGCGCTGTGAAGATGTACGCCATCATCGATGACCAGAGCAACCGCTCGCTGGCCAGGTCTGAGTTTTTCCAGCTGTTTGGCATCCACGGTAGCCCAGCCCCTTACCTGATGAGGACCTGCGCCGGTACCACTGAAATGGCTGGAAGAAAAGCAGTTGGTTTCCAGATTGAAGCAGTCAACGGCCCAGTGTGTCTGGATTTGCCCCCACTCATCGAGTGCAATGAGATCATGATCAACAGGTCAGAAATCCCCTCACCAGAGGTCGCTCTTTCCCACACTCATCTGAGACCCGTAGCTCCTCATATCCCAGAGCTCGATGCTGAAGCACAGATTCTCATTTTATTAGGCAGAGACATTATCCGTGTGCATAAAGTGAGACAACAGATTAATGGCCCCAACAATGCACCTTTTGCCCAGCGCTTGGATTTGGGGTGGGTCATAGTCGGGCAAGTTTGCATTGACAGTGCCCACAAGCCCACAGTTGCTGTCTTCAAGACAAATGTCCTGCAGAACGGACATCCATCTTTCTTGACACCCTGTCAAAGCCACATCCACGTCAAAGACAAGGCAAGCTACGGCGGGGAGCAAAGACATGACCCCACCAGCCTTTCTCCAGTCAGCGTGCGTCCTGAGGACAAACTTGGACTTAACGTGTTCATGAGAACAGCAAATGATAACAAACCATTCACCCGCCGTGGAGTCCTATCTACAGTTAACAGTCTTTTCGACCCGCTGGGTTTTGCCGCACCAGTGACCATCCGGGGACGTGCACTGCTGCGAGAACTCTCCACGGAGGTCCACGACTGGGATGCTCAACTTCCTGCAGACAAGCTGAACAAGTGGGAAACATGGAAAAAATCACTACAAGATCTGAGCAGCCTCCATATTCCCCACTCATATATACACAGCAGTCTCTCTCCAACACCACATACACGGAACTGTGTCTTTTTTCAGATGCTTCTAACTGGGCCATCGGCGGAGTGGCTTACCTGAAAGTTGTCACAACAGATGGGCAGTGTAGAGTGGGCTTCGTATTGGGAAAAGGAAAGTTAGCTCCTCAACCAGAGCCAACCATCCCTCGCCTTGAGCTGTGCGGCGCTGTGCTGGCCGTGGAAATGGCTGAGCTGATCTTGGAGGAGCTCGACCACAAGCCAGATGCAGTGAAGTTTTACTGTGACAGCAAAGTGGTTTTAGGATATATACATAATGAGTCTAAGCGTTTTTTTGTATATGTGCACAACCGCGTTCACCGCATACGACAAACCACCTCTCCTCAGCAGTGGCACTACGTACCTACAGATCTCAACCCAGCTGATCTGGCCACGAGGTCTGTACCTGCTTCACAACTCACCAGCTCCATGTGGTTTACAGGACCGGAGTTTCTCTACAAGCCACACCAGCCTGAAACACACACGTCTTTCCAGTTAGTGAATCCTGAAACAGACACGGATTTGAGACCTCAGCTGACGACACTCGCCACACACCTAAGGGAAGGTAAACTCACCTCAGAGAGGTGGTCTAGCTCTTCCGACCCCTCATCACCAGTGCTGCTGTCTCCTGCCATGCTGTTAACTCAAAAGCCAGGGGTGTCTGCTCCAGCCGGCACCTTCACTGAGAAGGACCTGTTCAAGTGTCAGTGGAGACAAGTGCAGGCCCTGGCAAATGAGTTCTGGACACGATGGAGAACGGAATACCTCCATACTCTTCAGCCAAGGCGCAAATGGCGCACAGCAACACGCAATCTGCAGGCCGGGGATGTCGTGTTGCTTAAGGACAGCCAGTCCCCCCGGAACGAGTGGCCTATGGGTCTGGTCACTGCCACTTTTCCAAGCGGTGACGGGAAGGTCAGGAAGATAGAATTAAAGACTTCCTCACAAGACAAAGTAAAGACATTCTTCAGACCCATTACTGATGTTGTCCTGCTCCTGCCAAAAGAAGGTCAAAGGTCAAGCGAAGACTATTAGGTCTTAGGTGGCATTCTTATATGCCAGACGGGGAGTGTTCTGCCCATGTTTTATGTATTTCTCGAATTAGTTTAAAATTAATGTGTTTGTTCATTCACCCCCACTATGCAATCTTTGATGTGTTTTGATACCTGATAGTGGGGCCTTTATTCTGATGCTCACAGGGTTGGGGGAAGTATAGTAAGTAACACCACAGGAAGTCTTCTATGTAAACAAACTAAGCATGGTTGCTGATGTATGCCAGTCTATTTCTATTCGTTCCAATCTGCTGGGTTTTATCTTCCAGAAAGCATTGACTGTGAGTAGTTAATGATCTTAAGACATTCATAAGTCCAATATGATATGTTTGGGTAACTTTGATGTTTTGAAATGTTAGATAATTCAATACGATCGCAGCTAGAGCTACGCGATGTTACCTATCCAGACATGTTAGCATTAATGCTATGAGTTTTACGAATGCATTTTTAAGTAAGCACTTTTCTATTTTCTCTCCTATTTTTTAGTTTCACCCAATTCAATGTTGCCAACTTGGCTGTTACAACTGAAGTCATTAAAAAGGAGCAAGAACGCTCGTTTCCTGGCTCTTGAAAAGGAGTTTGGCTGGCTGTTTGGTTTATGTTAACGTTAGGAGCACAAAACACATAGACAGAGCAGTACAAGCTGAAAGGAATGCTTCACACGGTGCTAGAAGAACTGCTCCACACAGAAAATGCCTTGAGCACCCAAGTTGCTGTGAAACTGGGACCATCATCCTGGACCTGCAGCATCATGATGAGTCATCGGTGTCATGGCTCCAACATAGAGGAGGGAGAAGAAAGAGGAGGAGAAGAGAAAGAAGATCACCACATCCACTACCAGCAGGTAAAAGAAATCCTGAATTTCTTCAGGAGAAAAAAAAAAAAAAATCACTCACATTGTATTTATAGCATTAAAGACAGCTGGACAGAGACAGTGTTGGAGCCATAGTTTTCACATTTGTTTTTAAAGGTACATTGTAAAAGCTCACAGTGCAATTTAGCGAAATCAACACGTTTAATCATCATATCAAATCACATTTATTTGTATAGCCCTTAATCACCATTACAGTCTCAAAGGGCTTCACAGTGCCCAACGTGTGAAAACAATAAATGGTTAGTACACAACATCCCCCAGCTTTAGACCCTCACAAAGGACAAGGAAAAACTCCTGCAAAACCTTTTAAGAAAAAAAAAAAAAAAGGAGGAAGAAACCTTGGGAGGGGCTACTCAGAGAAGGATCCCCCTACGAGGACAGTAGGGCGTGCAATAGATGCAGAGTTTGGGCAAGCAGCGTATACACTGTGCATAAAAGTTAATTTGGGTGGGACATCCAGATCTGATGTGGGGCATCACAGCAAACAGCAGCTCAGTCAGCGTCATCATAGGACTAGGGGACCACGCAGGTGCCAACACTGCCCAGTTGCAGCCTGGAAACAGATAGGAGACCCACACACACTCTCACTCACACAGACAAACATGACCAGTGTCAGTAGACAGGAGCAGGTAGACCAGGAGAACAGGACATGTAGGCAGGATACTAGTATCCATCAGAATAGACTGAGCCACTCCCTCAAGGCTATGTGTGGTCAAATGATAAAGAGAACAAATGGGTTTTTAGTCTTGACTTAAAGACTTCGATAGAGCTCTCTGATTGAAGCAGGCAGACTGTTCCAGACACAGGGAGCCCGGTAAGAAGTATCTGGCTCGGGGAGGTGACTGACCTTTTAGGTATGGATTGCGATTTTGAGAGGTATTTTTCACTAACTAATTGGTCTATGATTTGGTTGATCCGTTTAGCTGTGTCCGGGTAAATGGGTTGGTCCAATTGTTGGTAGTAGGTTGTGTTCTGAAGTTGTCCTTGGGCCTCCTGGATATAATACTTCCTATCCATAATCACTGTCGCAGAGCCCTTATCTGCTGGTTTGATAATGATTGTGGTTTGACCTCTTAAGTCCTGTAAGGCCTTTGTTTCGGTTTTAGTTAAGTTAGGTTCCTCCGGGTGTTTAGTCATATGGGATATGTCGCTTTGGTCCTTTCTGATCAGGTTAAGGAGATCTTCAGGTAGGGCATCATCATGTGGTTCCCAGCTGGACTTGATAGAAGGGTGGGATGTCTGGTGTGTCTGGGTGTTGAAGTGGATTGCTAGTTTCAGTCTTCTATGGTATTGTTGCATATAGCCAGCTAGGGATTGGTGAATATCAGGAAGCATAGCCGAGGTGGGGATGAAGGAGGCCTTTTTTCAGTAGTTGGATGTGAGCAGCGGATAAAGTTGATGACTGATTTACCCTCCACCTGAGTCAATTTGGATGGAATTAGCGGAGGGCTCTCAAGCCTAAAAAAGCCCCCCAGTGATCCCACATGGCTAGGCCTGTGTCCAATGAATCCTGTCAACCCCCGTTTTGGAGAATTCCTTAAGTAACCGGAGGATGTGTTGGTTGGTGCTTGTGATAATGTTGTTCAATAGTTTTGTGTTGTGTCGGATTTTAGGAGGGAGAGATTTAGAGAAGTTGAGGAGGGGGATGTAGACCCGAGCATACGGGAAGGTAGCTTGTGCCGTTCTGAGGAGTCGTTTGATCTGTTGGTCTAGGAGGGTGGTGTTCCCCTTGGTACAGTCGTTTGTACCAACAGAAAGGATGACTGCTTGGACCTCTGGTGAGGTAGGGTTTTTTTTTGAGAAAGAATGTGGAGGGCACTGGATAGGTTGGCTCCGGGGTAAGTATCCACCTGAACTCTGGAGTCATGTATGAGCGGGAGTCTAGAGAGATGAGAGTCTCCCATAAGTAGGATGGGCCTTTGGGGGGTGAGAGACCAATTTTGTCTTTTGTTTCCCGCATGATCATGTCGAGTGTAAAGAACAGCAGTATCTCTGGCAAAATCTTGGTAATCAAGATCTTGAGCAAGCTTTAGAAGTTCCTCTTGTTCCTTATTGGCATCAGATGGTCCTGGGAGGTCATTTTGGTCATGTTTAGGCGGGGGGCCAGGTGGCTGGGGATGGTGGGTGATCGGATTCTGGGTGTCTGTTGGGGTTGAGGTGGGAGAGTATGTATGGAGGGAGTCTTCTGTCATGGATCTAGGTTTCACTGTGCAAAATTTCTTGGTGGGTACACAGCAAAATCGGTAGTGTTAAATTGTAAGATAGTAGTAACTACTATTATACTAAAGAAGGACCCACATAAGTTCTGTACTGAAGTGGAATTATGTTGACTTTGCTGGACAGACAAACTACAGATTCAGGGTAACTGACTTATTAAAAACACAACGTTGATGGAGCCAAGTCTTTAGGTAACAACTAGGGAGCTCTGGTCTTAACAGCTCGACAATAACTAAAAGAAACAGTAAGCAGCATCCTTTAGAAATAAAACACCATAAAATACACACTGGTAAAAACATACACAACACACATTAAACTTAAAACCGATAGAATAAAACTAGTAAAACTAAATAGTTCCCCTGACCAGAGTTCTCCTGTAAATCATGCATTATTTAAAACCTGCTGTCTGCACAGTTACCCGATACAAGCAAATATAAAAACACATCCAGATAAAAACCCATTAACAAACAGTGTTAAAACCAGGAGGGAACGCGAGCTGGGCAGCGATGGCAATGACGCCGTGCATAGAATCACAGCGCTACAGGAAATCTTATACAATGTATCTACACACAATCATGTGACTATACCAGATCGTCAGTTGTCCCTCTGCCTCGTTCCAACTCATGTTCACTGTACAGTTTCGTGTCCGACTGGCCGGCAAACAAAAAACATCTCTTGTCCCTGTATCTTTCCTCCTTTTAAAACCCCGGGGCCTGGAACCTGGAGGCTCCCCATTGGCCAGCTGACACCCACACTCAGGCTTGATGGGCATCAGCCTTGCCCGTGCAGCTCATGTGGAGAGGGGAATGACACACCCATGAGACACAGACACCAGTCATTTCCTTACAAAATTAACACCCACAGGGTTAATTTTAACACCGGCAGAGTGTGTATATGCATCCACACTGTAGAGTGTTAAAGTAACACTTTCAAAAGTGTTAAAACGTTAACACCCAATTTGAATTGATTCTGATTGAGTTTGATTGAGTTTTACACTACACTGGAATTGGTGTTAAAATACAATGTTAAAAAGTAACACTGCATTTTTAACACCAACACCAGTGTAGTGTGAATACAACAAAATGCAGTGTTGAAAATGACTAATATTAACATTATTGGGTGTAAATACCAATAACACTATTGGCTGTAAAATTCCCCCCTACCCCACCTAAATAAAAGACAAATTGCAGTAATGGTAGAAAAAATACTTTAGTTTATTCAATCCATATTTTAACTTTACCTCGACCTATTTACATTCAATATTTCGGACTTCATTCAACGCACATCTCAGACAAAACTGCAGTTCAAGTTCAAGTTCAAGAGTTTTATTAGTCACATACACGTACATGCAGTGAAATGCAAAGTGGCAATGCTCACGGGAATGTGCAAAGGGCATTATACAAATTATTAACAGTAAAAAAACAGCACAATATTTACAGTATGAAAGAAATATAAAAATTACAATAATTACAGTAGAGCTCTTATATAAAGCAACACAATATGTACAGTAAGAGCACTTAATAAAATATAAAATATAAAATAAGAGGTAGATGGGGGAAATGTGTGAATGTAATGAGCTATAAATTATGTGTATTCGTTAACCTAAGTGTGTGTGTGTGTATGTATAAGAGGGGCAGTGTGTGGGTCTTGGTGGGGGCCCTGGTGAGGTCAGAGTTCACAGTCCTGATGGCCTGAGGAATGAAACTCCGTCTCAGTCTCTCTGTTTTAGCAGCATGACTACGGAGGCGCTTGACTGACCGTAGCAGCCGGAACAGTCCGTTGTTGGGGTAGTGAGGATCCTTCATGATCCTGCAGGCTCTGGTTCTGCACCTCCTGGTGTGCAAGTCCTGCAGGGTGGGGAGTGTAGTTCCAATAGTGCGTTCAGCCGAACACACTACTCTCTGCAGAGCCTTCCTGTCCTGAGCGGAGCTGTTGCCGAACCAGGCAGTGATGCTCCCAGTCAGGATGCTCTCTACAGCCCCAGAGTAGAAGGACAGAAGGATCCTCCGGGAGACCTTGAATTTCCTCAGTTGCCTGAGGTGGTAAAGGCGCTGCCTCGCCTTCCTCACCAGAGTGTCCGTGTATGAAGTCCATGTGAGATCCTCGGAGATGTGGACTCCCAGGTATTTATACCTGCTCACCCTCTCCACAGAAGTCCCATTAATCCACAGTGGTGAGTACGTCCTCTGTTGTTGTGCCCTCCTAAAGTCCACAATCAGCTCCTTAGTTTTGGTGACATTCAGGAGGAGGCTGTTGTCCTGGCACCAGAGTGTCAGGTCGGCAACTTCCTCCAGGTAGGCCTTCTCATCGTTGTCGGAGATCAGGCCCACCACCACTGCGTCATCCGCAAACTTCACGATGGAGTTGGAGCTGAACCTGGCCACACGGTCATGTGTGTACAGGGAGTACAGTAGGGGGCTGAGGACGCAACCCTGGGGGGATCCTGTGTTCAGGGTGAGGGGGTTGGAGATGTGTCTACCCACCCTGACCACCTGGGGCCTGGCGGTCAGGAAGTCCAGGATCCAGACACACAGGGGGGTGTTCAGTCCCAGCTCAATCAACTTTCCAGCCAGTCTGGAGGGGACTATGGTGTTGAAAGCTGAACTATAATCAATGAACAGCAGTCTCACATAGCCCCCCCTCTGGCTGTCCAGATGAGAGAGTGTGGTGTGCAGTACCTGGGAGACAGCATCATCCGTGGATCTGTTTGGACGATAGGCAAACTGCAGCGGGTCCATGGAGGAGGGGAGGAAGGCGCAGATGTAGTCCTTAATCAGCCTCTCGAAGCATTTCATGACCACCGAGGTGAGGGCCACCGGCCGGTAGTCATTCAGACATGCTGGAGAAGCATTCTTGGGCACAGGGACAATAGTGGATCTCTTGAAGCAGGCGGGGACTACAGACTCAGCCAGGGAGATGTTGAAGATAGTGGTGAACACTGGAGCTAGCTGATTAGCACAGGTCTTCAGTACTCGCCCAGATATGCCATCTGGACCAGCAGCTTTCCTGGTGTTCACCTTCATCAGAGCCCTCCTCACACTGTGCTCGGTCACGGAGAGTGTGCCTTCATCCCCAGCGGTAGAACTCACTCCAGCTGTGCTAACGGTGGTGTTGTGAACATTTGGATTCGGCAAACATTTATCAATACTGTCCAAATTATCATCAACAGAACCTGAAGCTCCATGTACTTTCAATAAATGTTTGCTGAATCCACAATACGTGTTAAAAAACACATGAACATGTTCGCCACATTTCAAACGCAATGTACGCCCTAGGTACAAAGCATGACTGAACTTCAAATGTTGAAACAACGCTTTACAGCTTCTGTGCTGTACCTTGCAAATGTTACATGTGAACATTTTCAGACCTCAATGTTATGAAGCATCACTCTGATTTCCTTAACCCTTGGACTCTCCTTGGCAGTGCCAATGTCAATGCCATACACTGTTGTTTGGAGGAATGTGTAGAAGTTTTGCAAGGCCTGATCGTAGGACACAGCAATCACAAAGTGCGCCTTGAAGAGTTTGTCAAAGGCAGCCACAGCTGTCTGTGCCACGCAGGGAACGGCCTTCTGGTGAAGGATGACATAAAACTTCTCGATGCTGCTCTTATTTTCTCCAGTGCAGGGGAGGAAGGGCTGTGCTGATCCAACTCTGCCAAGGAACGTTGCCATGCTCGTCCCCACCTAAAGAGTGAGGGAGGGGAAATTAGGAACAGTGTTGTGTTTGTTCACACCCAAGAGACAGATAAAAGGTTCCACTTTCCTTTAGCTGGACAAGCATGTATATATCTCATTTAGAGATATATAGATGGCATGTTGAAGGCATAGTTTTATGGGATCTGGAGTGAAGTGGTGCAAATTATTTTAGCATGGACCAAGTCTATTCTACAGTTTAGAGGGCAAGGTCCATAAAAAAAACATTACCAATTTGAGTGATCCATCTCATGTGATCTTTGCCTCTTCTAGGATTACAATGCCACCATTGCAGTGAATAAAATATCACCAAATGATTTCATGAGCATTATTATGGAAACCATACATATGAACCATTTGGTCACCAGATTTCAACCCTAAAACATTATTTGAATATTGATGAAATAACACATTTCTTCCTATCCCTCATGAAGAGCTGTTTTAACAACTGCGAGGGGGAGAGATACACACAGCTGACCAAGAAAGCAAATCATAGGTCACAAATCATAGGTCAGTAAAGTGTTATTAGGGGTGAAGCAACATTCATTAATCATTTATGTCTAGAACATACCTTCATGAACTTGATCACCTGGTCAGCAGCTTCACCGGCACTGATTTTCCTAGTCTTCTTTCCTTTTGCGGTTGGAGGCAAGAGATGAACAAACAGGAGGATAGCTGCCAGGTCCCTGTCCCATCCTAGTGGATTAGAATGGCAACATCCACATCCCATGAGTCATAGCTCATAGGCGCACATGAAGAGCACTGGCAAACACAAACATCCACATACACTTACCATAATCATCCAATTCCTCCTGCACGGACAGAAGGTCATCCATATGAGTACCAGGGCGAAGGCCTTTGCAGGTAGCGATAAGCCTGGGTTTGTAGAATGTTGGCAATTTTGTGATGAACTTGCCCGAGACGTCTCCACCAAAGAGCATTGTGAAGTCTTGGTCAATCTAGCACATAAGAGAAACCATGTCAAAATATGATACACAACATCCAACAACTAGTACAACACATCCAATAACTAGTACATCAAGCTAGTCTCCATTTTTCTTACCTGGTGTATCCAAGAATTGGGGGAAGTCATCTAGGATGAGTGAAGACTTGAAGTCTGGTTCGTGCAGCATATCCTGTCAGTGCTTGAACGTTGCCCTCATTTTCTCCTTGACAACTGCTTGGTCCGCTGAATGCTTCATCACGGACATTGCTTCTCTGCATTCATCGCCTGACAACTGCTCAGATGTAGATGTTGCACACCAAGTCTTAGGGCCATCTTGATAAGCAGACTTGGAGCTCCTCTTGGAGTCACTTACCATTTTCAATCTGTAGGAGAGGTAACCATGGCCACTCTGAGGATCATAGTACTGTTCCTGTCAGACAAGAAAACAGACAAGACGCACTGTCAATATCCATTAAAGAAAAAACGTGACAATACAGCCAAGGTCAGCAGAACTCACCTCAGTGTAGTTCATTGTCAAGCTATGGGTCTGTATTAGGACCTCTAAATAAGGCTTCTCTCTATATGACCAAATTTGACTAAATGAGGGGTCTCTGCTGCATATTACTCACATAACCAGTTGGTGAAAACTTCAAGTTGGGGGAAAGGGTGACTATTCCAAGAGCATAGGTAACGCGGATATTGACTGGTGGGATCCTCCTACACCATAGCAAGACACAGGTTAAAGATAGGTCAGTTTGAAACTGAAATGTATTTCAGTTTATGAAATAGCAGGGCTGTACAGCGCGACATATTATGTCGCACGTGCTATGAAAAAAATCGGTCTGTGCGATGAATGAATTTACTGCAGTAGCACCCGTGTGTGAGAAAAAAATAAACTATTTTTTCTTTTGCGTGTGAAGTGAGGGTTTGTGTGAAGTGAATCGATGCGCCTCGCTATTCTACTTGGTAGTTGTAGTCTATATCGTGCGATTAAAAACCATGTCCCCGTCTACGTAGAGTCTACACATCCAACACCAAATCCCACAATTCCTAGCGAACAATACCCTTTTCCTCAGCGAGTCGAACAAGCTATCTATCTGGGACACCGGGATGACAACAAAATGAAGAGGTATTTTAAGTGCGCTCAGAGATTGTTGACTGGGGGGGGGGGCGGGGGGGGGGGGGGTCGCATTACAAAACGAAAGCAAACACACAATGTCTCGTAACGTAATGGCTGCATCCAAGAATATCCAGGGATTTAGACCTAGCTAGCTCATTTAAACATCAGGGTTGCCAACTTTGGCCAAATGTAGCGTGAGGTTATACACTGATCCGAAATCAGCAATTAGATGGAACTTTTGCCTAGAGTTTATTCTAATGCATTCTTATTATAGGCTAACAGGGGAGAGCAGGGTAAGATGAACACCTTTTACAATTTTAATTATGGGCAGAAAAATACAAATTTTGAATTAAAAGGAAGGAAGTGTTCATCTTACCCCATTCTCCCCTGCAGTATAACTAATAAAAAATGCATTGGAATAAACTCTAGGAAAAAGTTGCATCTAAATGCTGATCTAGAATCAGTGTCATTACCCCAAATGTAATACTGACCAATATAAGAGAACATTCAAGTAATTATTAAAAAAAACCTTAGCTAATATTATGTGCTTGGAAGCTAGCAAAATAGCCAGCTGCCTTGTTAAATTAGGTGGTCTATCGTTTGCTATTGGATTCAACATGTTGAATGGCTAGTTAATGTACATACTAGCAGAAAAAATGTCCTTAATACTCAGTTTTGCCCCGTTTTCTTTTGCTTTTGGATGAGAGCTAGCTCATGCATGCATTACAGGATGTAAACATAACGTGTATTTATCATCTGTTGCATTATGGGCAAATAAAGAAAAATGTTTGTCTGAAAACATTTCTTGTTAAGGTTTGGATTTTGTGTGCCCTGTATGAAACATTCATGACCTTTGCCAGTCACATACCTGTTTAAGTGATGAACCGCACTACTTGTGGTTGTTTTTAGAGATTTTACACTTGTGCTACAAGTTTTTGGCCTGTGCTACAAAACTATCAACCTCTGTAGCACCATTGCTATGTGCAAAAAAAGTTAACGTACAGCCCTGAATAGACTTTTTTATTGGTCACTTACCCATGACTCTCAATCATATTCGCCACCAAGATGTTGACGAGTTTCTTTCTTGTTTGATCAGAAAGGCCTTTGGTTTTGTTGTACTCTTTGAATATGTCTTCACACCCTGGATTTTGTTGCAGAGCTACGTAGACCATCTGCAATATAGATGTCACATGTAAACCTGCTATGCATTTTCAAAATCATGGTCATTCTACCAACATCCTAAGAACAACTCACATCTTTTGCCTCATTACTGTCAGGTGGTCCTTCTACCAGTCGCCTTCTCTGCGCTTTGGTGTTCTCTGTAATCACAGTGGAGCCACTTGACATGGAGCCACTTGAGCCAGGAGTCCAGGAGATCGCAAACCCATTTGATGACAATGATGACCCCTCATTCTCAGCTAAGGGCACAATGGAAGGGAGAGAGAGAGCGCTTCAGTTGCATAATATTTAACTCCAGTTGCATAATATATTTTGCATATGGCACCATCACTGCAGTGGCCCGATCCTGCAGATTGGCTCAACAGCCGCAGTTGTTATAGTGATATATTGTTGTTTTTCTTCCTTTCTTCTTACTGACAAATGTACTTATTGTAAGCTTTGGATAAAAGCATCAGCTAGGGCTACCCCTTGAAAGTCTGTCGGAGACCTGTCAGTTGACTGAGAATCTTCAAATCGAGTAGTCTTTTTTTGTCAGTCAGTGTCCATTAAAATAACTGTTAGGCCAGGATTCAATCAAGCTGCGATTTCATCGCAGTCTGCTGGGATACCAAGATACTGGGATGCGAAACCAACTCCTGTGAAACCGTTTTGCAGTCACGCCCTGCCACCCGCCTCCCAGTTTCAAAGGGTGCAAGCAGGGCCGCCCCTCCCTAAACGCAGAACACGCACTGTGCTTAGGGCCTCACATTCCATGGGGGGCCACATTTTGCGAGATGGGCCACATTTTGCGCAATATGCACAATGGATGTGCATTTGCGCTACCGTGAGGCGCACGTTGGGCACCGAGTCAGCTCGAGGCATGAGAGAAAGAGGCCTGTAATCTGACACCGTACGCGCTGCTGCAATGATTGACACCAATCGACATCTGACCAATCAGTGGTCAGATGCGCCGACAGGCACTTGCAGAGCTGCAGGTGAAGAGATGGCCTCCAAAAGACATCATGAGTCAGGAGCAAGCAAGAGGAAAAAAAAATCAAAACAAGAAGAAGCTCGTGCTTCACTTGAAGGTGGATATGTTGTTGAAATGAAAATGTAAAACTTTGTGGCATAAACACCTCAACTACTACTCATGAGACAGGAGAGAGGCTAAGTGTCTGTCTAGACGTGGACTGGAGATAAAATTATTTTCCAGCGGCCCTGATTACCATTTATTGAATGTCTTGTTTACGCCTTTGTCTGCATATGCATTCACCTCTGTTGAAAAGGAGTGGTAAATTGACCAGTTGGTGGTCGTATATATTGCCTATCAATCTATGCTATCAATATCATTTTTCAGCTATTTTTATGGCGGTATAATGTCGCCATCTGTTGGTGAATTTAATTCATAACAGTCATAGCTTTTGAGGAGACATAACAGAGAACTAGTGATACATTTGTGATACAATTCTGTTAATTTTTGGTTTTGGGGGGAGGGCCTCCAAATAAAATTCCGCTTAGTGCCCCAATTTGGCCAGGGGCGGCCCTGGGTGGAACATTTTTATATTCTAGCAGCTGGCTAGCTGGCGCATGAAAACATGTGCTGGTGGTTAACTGAAGCTGAAACCTGAAGTGGAGTGGTTGGTAAACATGGTGTAGACTGCCGCCTAGTGGACACTTTTGGTACAGAGCATGCAAGGGCAGTAAATAAGGAAATTTCACCAGTTGACAACAAGAACCTTTCAGTAAACATAAAGAAAAGTTATAGCAGCACCGTCACGCTTTTTAAGTTGATCTTATTTAGATTAAATGCTTAAATTACCGTCAGTGTAGCCGTTTCCTAGATATAGGAGATACGGCGGCAAAACTTCAAAGCGAAAAAAGACTACACTGCTACACTGTAAACGGCTACACTGACTGTGATTTTAAAAAGGCCTACACGCATAATTTAAGCATTAAATCCAAATAAGATCAACTTAAAATGTGTGACGGTGCCGCTTTAAGCCTTGTGATTTATTTGTGGAAATCACGTTGTTAGCTACCTGTCTAGTTCTGCATGGAAATGCTGCAAGGGGCAGTACACTATATTAAAAAAAAGGAACGAATCGCCAATTCATCATATTGAACAGCCAAATCCGATTTGACTGACAAAATCCTGAGTCGGGGACAGCCCTAGTGTCAGCTAAATGCCCTAAATGTAAATACAATGAGAGGGGTGTTTCTGTTTCTTCCCAGAGTCCTCAGTGAACACCTTGAAAGATACTGTAGCAGATCTCACTAATTCACCAAACATGTCAGCAGCCACATCAACTCCTTCAGGTCCACATTGGTTCCATTTGGCAAGTTGAATTTCGCTGAAACTGAGAGCCAAAACACTTATTCAATATACATGCAATGCACCATGTGTGAGCATTGGTCATCTTTTAGCTCTCCTATTAGTTAACTTACCTTTTTGAATGAATTGGTAGTAATCGTAGCAGTCATCATCCTTCATGGGTATTTGTACCCATTTCAGGACTCCCTTGCACTCCACATGAACCAGCATTGTCTTTGGAATAAAGCACAAAACCAATCGGCTAGCATACACGTTTTCACCACCTCAGATTGAAGCAACCACATGTGGCGTTAGCAGCTTGCTTAGTTAACATTAGCTACCCCCGCCAAAAACATCGTTCCAACTTAACACTAGGACCGCCAGGATTATAGCACTACCTTCAAGCCCGTGTAACGGCATTGATGGAGTCACAGGCAGTGCTACTGGTAGTGCTATTTCATTACTGTGTGGTGTTGGGAATAGTATATTTGGCCAAGGCAAGATTGTCTTGTCTCGGCAAGACACTAAAATACAATACACTAAGGCCGTCTGGAGGCCTCTTCTACAATACAATACAGGCCTGTTGGTTGCCTTTGATCAATTGGAAATTAGCACAGGAGAGATGGTGTTCACAGGTCTAGAGGAAGGTGAGACAGAACTACTTCCACTCTACTCAATTAACATAGGGACGACAGACAGAGGCTGAGGGGGATGAAAGGGTCTATGTAAAATATCACATGGATGTCTGTATAAAGGAACTGTATCTGCTTGGTGTTCTTTAGATTATCCTCGTGGGCAGAGATGCTGCTGGATATTTCTCCCTTTCAACGCTGAACTGTATTAAATACTCATTGAATCCTGAGACGTAGTTTGTTGCTGCTTTCTTCTTATGTTCATCACCACGGCTAAGAAATATTCCTAACAGTGGTGTTATAACAACACCAACACTCTTTATTCAACACCGACCCTGCAATTTCAACACTCATATATTTGCTGTGTAGAGATTGAGAGTGGTGGCGAGATCTCTTTCGTTTTTTTGGAACTTGTCCAAGTCCAGTTGGTGATTTAGGTTTACTGGGATGGGTTTGTGTTTTTGGGGCAGGAGTGGGGTCTCCTATTTTCAAATTAAAACCTTTGGACATGCTATGCATGATGGTGGATTTTAAAGAGTTGGAATATGGCACAAACTAGTTTGAAAATTGTCCTGTGGTGGCTTTTCCTTAGGTTCCATCTTAACCGATCTCGGAGAAATGAAAGGAGAGGGTGGTGTAAGGGTGTTGGTGGTGACGATGGAAGTTTCAGGGATGTCATCCTAGTGCAGGGTTCCCCAATTAGTTTCCCCCAAGGGCCAAATTATGTCAAGCATGCCAAGCCAAGGGCCAAAACGTCCGGGGTTTAACACTCACACACACACCAACACTGAAAAATAAACATCCTGGCACGCACACACCTTTTTATATCTGACTCAAACCAAAAACATTTTTATTTACTGCGCCTCTAATAGCAAAAAACAATGACTAACAACAACACTACAGCACGTGGCACACAGCGGGAAAGGACTGAGTATCCTGAGGCAAAGATAACTGTCAACTTTTCTACAAAGGCTTGACATATGTCTGCATACCAACAACAACAATGCTGACTGTTAAACAGTGTACCCATCTGTGAAATGTCCAAACAGCTTTCCACATAGACAGCTATCAATAGCATCTCTACAACCACAGTCACCTTGCACACACTTAATTTATTTTTATATTATTTAATTAACAAAACTATTTAATTTTACCAACTATAGTTTGCTGTGTTTGAGTAGTACAGCATTTTCCACCATTTCTGTTCTCTCATTTCATCTATTTGTTCTCTTTAATTGCTTTGGCACATTTTTCCATTCAGTTTACTTTTTCAAAACAGCTCACACACAACCCTTAACAGAAGACGAAATGACCAAAGCACCTATGATGTTTGCAGAATGACACCACCTTCTCAAAACTTGTCACACACCCATCAAAACCAAACATTTCCATCAAATCCTACAATTTGTGCTCAATTGAAAATGTATGTTTTCAATTTAACAATGATTTATTTAACAATGGATAACAAAATTGAGACTACAGCTATCAATATCAACCTCTGCAACCATCACTTCAACTTTTGTGCAGCACCCTCACAGTATTGACTGTTTTACCACTGACAACCATACTACAATTTGGGTTTTGTACTGAGCACTCTTACTTAGGGAATATACTGTCAGAAAGTATTTGAAATCTCTATAAAAAATTGTCTACAGTAAAATATTGTAGTTCTGTTTTTGTATTGCTGAATTACAGCCACGTCTCCTAACTTTGGAGATATTGAATCCCACCTCATCCACATAGATGAACACATGATGTGTTGCGTCTGCTACCAGATCCATTACTCTCTACATTCAAAAAGAAATTCAGAGTAAATTGCAACTGCTACGTCCCCGGTAACTGCAGGGGATGAGGGGAGTAACAGTGGATGTTTGGGATGAAGGAAGAACGGGAAAACTGATAGATTGTCAAAATTAAAAGGGTTTTTTTATTTACCGAACACAAAACCACCAAAAGGATTTCAATAAACTCCAACATAAAGCGAGCTCCTTCGCACTGAGGAGGCTGCTACTAAGTGTCTGCAATGTGTTGACATGGTTATTCAATTAGCTTCCATGTCTCTCTCTGAGAAGTGTGTTAACTGTTTTGAAAAGTGTGTTAAAACTCAAAGAAAATTGTGTGAAAGCAATGAGAAATAGTTAACCCATTCGCCAGAGAAGACTGTGCAAAGGTGTGAGCATTAGATTAAGTTGACCCATGATTCGCTAAATGTGTGTAAGCAATGAAGAAAAACTGTAAGCTCTGTAGCATTTTAAGTATGAAAAGTGCTATAAAAAATGAAATTATTAGTATTATTGTTGTAATTTTTATTATACCACAATAAGATTGATAGATGGACAAAAAAATGGATGTTCGTCAGCTGAAACAGAGAACGGCTGTCTCAGGAAGAGCAGGATGTCACCTGAGAGCTTAGGGGAGGAAATATTTTTTGCCAGGCTCGTCATGAAATCCTTCATCACTGGATCTCATTTCGTTCTTCTCATAATGCTCCCGCAGACGTGGAAAGTGTAACTTTCTCCCGTGAATGTCTCTCTCCAAAAGGCTCAGCTTTGACCAGAAAGCTTCAACCACCTCGTATATGTCCGCAACAGTGTGGTTCTTGCCTTGTAATTGCAGATTAAGGTGATTTAGATGAGACATGATGTCACACAAAAAAACAACATATGCAATCTCCTTGTCACTTAAAAACCTCTGAAATTCTTGGGCTTTTTGCCTCTGCAGGCTGGAAACAAATGACACAAGCTCACCGCGCAGGTTGCACAACCTGTCCAACACACGGCTTTTGCTCAACCAACGAACATCATTATGCAGCAAAAGATCCATGTGTTCTGCTGACATTTCCTCCAGCAATGCTCTGAAAAGTTGCAGACTATAACTCGCCCGAACGAATTTACCAGTCTCGTCACAGTATCCATCACCTCTTTCATTTTCCCACACAGTTTAGCGCACAACACGGACTTGTGAATAATGCAATGAAATGCCAAGAGTGCTGGGTTAATGGCGGAAAGCCTGCTTACCAAGCCCTTGTGTTGCCCCACCATAGACGGAGCCCCATTGGTGACAACGGACACAATTTTGCTCACATCCAAGCCATTCTTCTCAAAGAACTGTGTCAACTCGTTAAAGATGATTTCCCCAGTTGTGCGCCCAGGCAGAGGAAGCAAACAAAGTAGCTCTTCCCAAAATGTCTTCCCATCAAAAAATCTTGCAAACACAGATAGTTGTTCCATATTGGTTCGGTCACAGGACGAGTATATGGCTAGCAATATGGCTTCTGCTTTCTTCAAATCAGTGAGTAGACTGGAAAAACACTCCTCCACTAAAACTTCTACTCTTCTTGTTGCCATGTTAGACGACAATGGCACCTGCTTTAATAGCTCCACAACAGTTTTATTGTTTTTCTCATCATGACTTAAAACTTTGCCTGTCACGGCTCCAGACCTGACCCCAGGTCACTTTAGTGGACTCCGGTGCTGATGCCAGCTTCATCGACTCCTCGCTGGTTTCACAGGCCGGGATCCCCACCGAACCTCTCCCTTCCGATGGTCAACGCGCTGGACGGCAAGCTCCTGGCCCGGATCACGCACCGCTCTGCACCCCTCACACTGGTCTTGTCAGGAAACCACCGGGAACGCATCCAGCTCCACGTCATCTCCTCTCCCCACGCTCTGGTGGTGTTGGGCCGACCCTTGCTGGCGCTCCACAACCCTCACGTCGACTGGTCCTCTGGTTTTTGTCACTCCCACTGTCTCCTGTCTGCCTTAGCCCCTAATAAGTCCACTACTGTTCCTGTCCCTGAGCCTCCCGACCTCTCCTCTGTTCCCCCAGTCTATCACAACCTCAGAGAGGTGTTTAATAAACAACGGGCCCTCTCCCTACCACCTCACTGTCCTTACGACTGCGCCATCGATCTGCTTTCCGGAGCTCCCCTAGCTGCCTCTACAACCTCTCTCGCCCAGAGAGGGAGGCCATGGAGAACTAGATCCACGACTCCCTGGCAGTGGGGCTGATCAGGCCTTCCTCGTCTCCCGTCAGCGCAGGGTTTTTCTTCGTGGAGAAAAAGGATCACACTCTGCGCCCCTGCATCAATTTCCGGGTCCTGAATAACATCATGGTTAAAAATGAATATCCCCTGCTGTTCATAGACCTGCCTTTGAGCCTCTCCAACAGGCAACAGTTTTCTCCAAGCTAGACCTCCGTAACGCCTACCACCTCATCCGGATTGGAGAAGGCGACGAGTGGAAGACTGCTTCTAACACCGTGCGGTGGGCATTGTTCCTGGGGAGGTTCAACTTCACCCTTACCTACCGCCCCGGCTCCCGCAACATCAAACCGGACACTTTCTCCCGCCAGTGGGCTCCCGAGAAATCCACTCCCGAGCCGGAGACCATTCTCCCTCCATCCTGCATGTCGAGAGCCTCGTCCGGGAGGCCCAGCGCAACCACCCAGAACCAGGTAATGGCCCCGCTAACCGCCTGTTTGTACACGATTTCGCCAGGTCCCAGGGTCACTCGTCTAGGCTCACCTGTCACCCCGGCTTTGCCCGCACCCTGGCTTTCATCAAGCAGAGCTTTTGGTGGCCCTCCATGTCCTAGGACACCCGAGTCTTCGTGTCCGCCTGCTCCGTCTGTGCCCGCAGCAAGTCCTCCCACCAACCTCCTGCTGGCCTGCTGCACCCACTGCCCACTCCCAGCCGTCCTTGGTCACACATCGCCGTCAACTTTGTCATTGGTCTCCCTCCATCAGCCAGTAATACCACCGTATTTACGATAGTCGACTGATTTTCCAAGGCGGTCCACTTCATCCCTCTCCCCAAGCTTCCCTCTGCCAGGGAGACTGCGGACTTCCTGGTGCACCATGTGTTCTGGCTCCACGGGATCCCCCAGGACAACTTCTCCGACCGGGGTCCGCAGTTCTCCTCCCAGGTGTAGAAGGCCTTCTGCCAGGCTTCTGCCACCGTCAGCCTCTCCTCCTACCATCCCCATTTCAATGGGCAGACGGAGCGGGCCAACCAGGACCTGGAAGAGGCCCTCTGCTGCATCACCGCTTGCCATCCCTCCTCCTGGAGCTCTCAACTACCGTGGGTTGAGTACGCCCACAACTCCCTCACCAGCACCGCCACAGGTGTGTCCCCCTTTCAAACGTCATTGGGCTACCAATCTCCCCTCTTTCCCGCTCAGGAGGAGGAAGTGGCGATACCATCGGTACAGGTACACCTCCAGCACTGCCGCTGGATTTGGAAGGCTGCTCGAGTGGCCCTCCTTTGCTCGGCGGCCAAAAACCAGCGCCTCGCAGACCGCCGCCAAATCCCTGCGCCCACCTACCAACCTGGGCAGAAGGTTTGGCTCTCCTCAAGGGACCTACCCCTGCAGGTCGAGTCCAGGAACTTGGCTCCCTGATACGTGGGGCCCTACGAGATCAACAAGGTCATCAACCCGGCCGCGGTAAGGCTCAAACTGCCCCCGTCTCTAAAAATACATCCCACGTTCCATGTTTCCCTGCTCAAGCCTGTCTCCTCCAGCCCATTGTGGCTGGCGGCAGCATGAATAATGTTGAAGTACCACTTTAGATTATCTGCTTTGCAGACAGCTATGGTCTGCATGCATATAAAGCATGTCGGTTTAGCATTGGCGTGGTCCGGTAAAATAAAACAAAACTGATCAGTCCAGTCATATTTGAACTGACTGTGTTCCTGGTCGACTTTGCGCTTTTTTGCGCAGGCCATGTCGTTGTTGGTTTAGGACAGTTATTGATTATCTGTGAGTGACTTACTGGTAATAATAGGCAGCTCTAGCTGGCTAGTTGAAGACTGTAGAAAGCGCGCGCATGTCTTCTGGGTCACCGTGGGGATCAATGTCCTAGTGTGTGAGCGCAGGTATCACAGGGGGAGACGAACAATACAAGTGGAAAAGGAGGAGGGAGAGAAAGAGAGGATCACAATGTATGCACAGGTATGGGAAGCGGGAGATGGGTCTGCATCGTCAACTGCAACCTTGCCGGTCTAGGCTACCCTGCATCACCCCCCCTCCTCCCCCTTCTTGGAGACGAACAGCATCGGTGGAAGCAAAGGAGGGGGACATATAGAAAGGAGGTGGGAGGGAGAGGGGGAGAATATATGCATGGGTGGGGAAGTGGAACGATGGGTCTGCATCCTCAACCACAATCCCACCGGCACATAGAGAGAGAGAGAGTATGAAAGTCTGTGTGTATGGCGGTATCTCTGTTTTCAAGGAACCCGGTTGTCCGAGGGCACTGGCAGGTTAGGTTTAGTAAGTTATCATTATGACTGTCCCCGTGAAGTCCGACGACTACACGGTTTGGAATGGAGAGCCAAAGGCAAGCAGCCTGGAAACAGATAAGAGACACACCCACACACACCCATACATGCACTCTCACTCACACAGATAAACATGACCAGCATCAGTGGACAGGAGCAGGTAGACCAGGAGAACAGGACATGTAGGCTGGATGCTAGTATTCATCGGCAGGAACCTGAGCTACTCTGAGAACAGACTGAGCCACTCCCTCAAGGCTATGTGTGGTCAAATGATAAAGAGAATAAATGGGTTTTTAGTCTTAACTTAAAGACTTCGATAGAGCCCGCCTCTCTGATTGAAGCAGGCAGACTGTTCCAGAGATAGGGAGCCCGGTAAGAAAAGGCTCTGTTACCTGCAGTTTTCTTTTGGCCTGCTGGGATAGACAGGTAGCCTGTGTCCTGAGATCTGAGGGTGTGTGGCGGTTTATATGGTTTGATCAGATCTGATAAGTAGGACGGTGCTATCCCACGTAATGATTTATATGTAAGTAGAAGCACCTTGAAGTCACACCTGGCCTGAATTGGGAGCCAGTGTAAGGATAGAATGGGCGTTATGTGGTCGAATATCCTAGTTTTGGTCAGGATTCTGACAGCAGCATTCTGAACCAGTTGGAGTTTTTTAGTGCAGGGGTTCCCAACCCCCCGGCCGCGGACCGGTAACGGGGTGTGAAGCGTCTGCTGCCAGTCCGTGGGACTTTCGCAGTTAATACATAGCCACCTGACATCACTGTCTGATGCATTTGAATGCCATTTCCCATCTTCAAAAGACCCGAGAAAAAGCAAAGAATGGATCCGCGATCCATTTCTGGATGTCGGCAGAGAGGACCTATCATCACGTCAAAAGGACCAGTTAATTGAGCTTACAAATGACGGAGGACTAAAAACACTGTTCAATTCAACAGCCTCACTGCCATCCTTCTGGATTAAAGCGAAGGAAGAATATCCAGAGATCAGCACACTAGCTTTGAAGACATTGCTACCATTCCCAATTGGTGTTGGGTGCTGGGTGCGTAACGTTAAAGGGGAAACGGTGATTTCGGATTACAGTAAAAGCGTGTCCGATCGACATATTTCCCATCAAATAATATTATTTTTCTAAAATTAGCCTTCTGTTGCCACCTGCTGGCGCATATAGCTATATATGCTAGTCAATCTAAATGTTGATATTGTCAATCATACATTAAAAATTCTCTCGATGATACAAAGGCATGTACTAAAATGTCTGAGTGTGCCTTTGTTAGCATGGGTCGAATCTTGGCAATATTGCAAAGATGATAAAATGCTGTTTTAGTAGTCCCCTTAATATGCAACTGGAATGAGAGAGTAGGGTTGAATTTAACCCCCAGGTTTTTAACGTATGGGCTCTGGGAGATTACACAACTACCAAAATTTAGGGTACTATTCTCAAACAGATGCCTATGTCTTGCTGGCCCTACAATCAGCATCTGGGCATCATTTACTCAATGTATATAAAGGAGTTTGTACATTTGAATTTATGATTGTTAGTTATTAGCTCCAGAATTTGCAATTATCAGTTCATGTCATGTGACTTAAAATTAGGCGTTGAAAGAACATCTGACCAAGTAATCATATTAAAGTTAAATAAGAAACAGTGTTAGCTTAGCATACTTCCCAGCATGCATTGCATTTGAGTTAGCTCCCAAGAAACCCTTTGTTCTTTTTGTTTGGATAAAGTTAAAGGATGGAGATTCACTATGTGTTTTAGTGTTCCAGTTCAATCACTACACCTGATACAGATTTTTAGAATTCTGGTGAGTAGAATTAGTGCAGAGTGACCTGCCCATTTCTTGAGACATGGTGAAATAATCGCCATTTTAACAATTTGCAATAAAAAAAACTCACTACTGAAAGAATAACACTGGAATGCAATTCAGCAATTAGCAAATTCAACTAATAATTGCTAGTCAACATGACCAGAGATTTGCTGGTCGATCTTATTTTCTTAAGTTCCCTAAGTAAATTTTACTACATTAGAACAACTAGACCCAACTATTCTGTATTTTTTAAGGTAGCAAGGAAACAAGTTTGGGTGTTAAATGATATTAGACAGAGGGACTTAACAGCCATAACACTTCAGGGTTTAGTGAATAGAGTCACCATATTGGTCCAGTGGGTAACTAGAGGCGTGCCCAAACCCCTTTTATTTCCCTCCTTTCATTTTCCTTCCCAGACTTCATCAGACCTCATGCTTAACTCCTCTGTCCCCTGGCAGCTGGCATTTCCATGACCTCTCCGGTGTGCTTCCCAAATGAAAAGCCTTAGATCATGTTCTTCAAGTTTATTTGCGCGGTGGTGACCAGGTCTCTCTTTATCCTAATCTCTCTCATAGGGGTATGGAGAGTGGTGTTGGTGAAGAAAAATGGACTTTACTGGTTTCTCACCATCCTCTACTTGCCTCTGGTGGCTGAGATGATCTTGACCCTGAAGAGAAGGAGGGGAAAGGATTACAAATGGTATGATCCATTCAAATTGATTATTATAGGCTAGGAAATTTAGGATTAAGTCGTTATAACAGAAAGGTGGTTCCACAAAAGCGATTTATAGTTGATTCAAATCAGTTATTATGCAAATATCCTATGCTGCAATATAGTACAGACTGATTCAAATACATTCTTAATTACTTTCTGTAATTGGCTGTAACAGTAAGTGAGTGAGTTCGTGAACTTTATTCATAGAGTGCCTATCAAAACAAATGTTACAAGGCGCTCCTCAACAATAACACATGTATAAAATAGAAAAAGATACATATTATGAATTATTCATCAAATAGCTGATGTGATTTATGGAACTTTTCTGATGGATTTTGCTCGCTTTTCTTTGCTTCCCATCCAGGTTTTCTCCAGCTATCTTCCTATTCCTCATCAGCATCATCCCATCGCTATGGATCCTAGAGCTTCACCATCAGGAAAACAAATCCACCGATTCAAGGGTATCATCAATCTTTTCTATTCTATCCTATTCTATGAGCTCACATGGCATTTATTTCAAACTTAATATTATTTTTCTCTCTTTACTCTCTCTCATAGTGTGATAAACTCGACTCGACCGAAAACTTCAAGAGTCTTTTCAATCTATGGAGGAATTCAACCAATGGCACCGAGGCCTTCAAGGTAGGCTTTAAATAGGCTTTAAGTTGAATAACAATATCTTAGGTTATTAAAAATAATAGCAAATGTTCAATAATTTCAATGCTAATTATATGCTATTTATAGAACATTCTGTTATTTCTTGATGAGTTGGTTATTACAATCTACAATCAATTCCTGAATTGAAAGTTAATTGAATGGTGCTTTAGTTCCAATATATAAAGATACCAACAAAGGGGAACGCATGATTAAGGAAAGGAAAAATTAATTCAGGTTAAAGTTAAAAATTATTAAAATATGAAGCCATTCTCAAAGTGTTATCATTTTGTCAACCAGGGACCAAAATAGAATATAGTCAAGATTTGCATTCAGTATCTCTACATTTTAGAGATACTGAATGATGAACAGGTACATTTTTCTTTCCAGAATGAATACATACAGAGTTTAGTGTTTTGCTGAGGTTCAAGCTCATGGTCGGTTATTTTTTGCATTTCAGCTTTTCCATGCCCTCTCTTGTCTAGACAGTGGGGCTCTTTTCCTGTGATGTGTTTGGTCATGCTGGTTCGCCTCAAAAGGCCTGTTGTAAGGCTGTGGGTGTTTTTTTCCCCTTATAACTAAAGCATATTCACAGAGCTGGCTGCTTTTTAATGAAATGGTCCGCCCTCAATAAAAACAATTACGAGCTGAGAACACAAAGCCTATTTTTTTTTACAGGCCTACACTTCTTGGAAACAAATCTTAGATTGTGTGTAGAATGTGACATGACGGATATTACACAGTTTAATTGATTACATATTTACATATTTATTATAGAGTTGATCAAAACTACATTGGTTGTCAATGGGAAGCACCTTAACCTGATTGATGCTAATGTGGCATTTGATCACACAATCACATTGGTTATTTGCTGAATAATGCTGAATAATTAATATTCAATTTGAATCACTCACAATGTTTATTGTCCTTTTCATTCCTCTTTTACACTGATATTGGCCACTGAGGTTTATTGCAGGGTTATCCCTCACTTAGAAACAATTAGCCAATTACAGAAGGTAATAAAATTCTGCGGGACACACTGAATTCCTTTTTACTTGTTGGCATAAAAATGGTCAAATGGTCAAAAATACCGTTAAACAGCAGCTTCAATCCAAAAATATCAGCATCTGCCTCCAGAAATGCTTAGTCTAAATCAGGCTTGAATCCGTTTTTATTTTTGACATTTGTTTTATAAAAGTACATCTCACCTTTTTCATATCATGATTGTCACATTTTGGAATTCCTTACTTGATCTGCATTGCTTTTATCACGCCTGACAATCCTCATTCTCGCAGAAGGCAACATTACCCATCTACATTTTCTTTTACCATGGTCATCGTCTTTCAAACAAGAGCAAAGTTTGGACAAGGTTTATTAACTCCTGCCACGCAATGTTCCTAGATTCAACTACACACTGTATTGCACGGTGTATTAAACCACTGTAACACTGACTCTTAATGGCCAGCTACTCCAGGACTAGGAGGTAATTATGCACAAACAATTTATTTTCAATTGCCCCGAAAAGCCACCATAAACAGAACTCAAACCTAATCAAAACTTAACAGTCTTCTGCCAGTCGCTCACACTCCACAGAGGCTTGTTGTGGGCATGCTCCCCGGTCCCAGTCTCACATGCAAGAGAGCGAGCACAAGTTAATTACCCTTTATATAATGCAGGCTGAGCCACACCTAGCTCTCTGGCTCCAGGCTTGTGCTCAGCACCCCCAACCCCACACACTGCCCAATTTAAGCTGCGGCTGACAACCAACGCCCCAACAATCCCCGAAGCGAGAGAGAAAGTCAGCCCCTGCCATCTATGCCCCTAGCCTATGGATCACGTTGTAGCTAAAAGGCTGTAAATCCAGATACCACCAGTTGACCTGGGTGTTGGCGTCCTCCATCCGGCTGAGCCACTGCAGCGGAGCATGGCAGCAGAGGGTGAACTGGAGTCTCAGGAGATATTAGTGAAGGGTGAGGACTGCCCAATTGGTGGACAGGCCCTCCTTCTCCACGGTGCTGTACTTGGCACTTTGTCAACTTTCAACTAATGGACAGCACCAGACGGTCGACCCTCTCCGTCCATCTCCACTGCTTCACCTCTCTTTTGGTCTTGGGCCAAGGGCGAGCTGCAATTGCTGCCGTCTTATCTACCTGAGGCGCTTTTGTCAGGCACAGGCATGTTTTTTTTTGTTTACCATTTTGGTGACTCACCGCAAACTTGACTGTACCTACAGTGGGAGAACAGACACAGTAGGGGGTGTGTCAATAAAGATCAAGCAGTGCAGTGTAAGGGTTAGGGTTAGGTTCAAATGAAGCAGCTGTGGGACTCTTGTGAACCTATGTGTGATTGATTTCTCATCTCAATTCAGGGCATAGTGAACCCACTGTCCTCAGTGTGTGCCAATGACTGGATCCTGGCTTTACACCAGATCCTGCTGATCTTACTGATCCTGGGTAAATGGCTGCTGCCAGCTGGTGGGGGACTAACCAGAGACCAGCTGTCCCAGTTGCTGCTCATCTTTGTGGGCACTGCCGCCGATATACTCGAGTTCACCTCTGAAACCCTGTCTGACGTCAAGTGAGTAGTGGAGTTCACCTCCAAAGCTCTGTCCATTGTCAAATGAGCAAAGGAGAAAGGATGGGACAGAGGAAGGGAAGATGGGAGGGAGGGAAGAAAATGTATGAATTACTGAATGAATAAATGAACATCATTGATGGACATCAACAAACCTTAAGGGTAATTTTCTCCCTGTGTGTGTGTGTGTGTGTGTGTGTGTGTGTGTGTGTGTGTGTGTGTGTGTGTGTGTGTGTGTGTGTGTGTGTGTGTGTGTGTGTGTGTGAGACAGGGATAGCAGTCCCAGCATGGTCTACATTATTCTGGGAGTGTGGACTTGGAGCATGCTGCAGTTTCCGCTGCATCTCTCAGGTACAAATACATAAATGAGCGTAACGAGTTCAGTCAGGAAACTCTTGCTGACAGCTGCCGTGGTCAGCCCCGGCCACGTATTCACCATACAACAATCACAGCCTCTTCCACTAAGAAAACTTGCCGGTCTGCTCTGCTCATTGCTAAGCTCTGTACTCTGCTGCTACCTGATAGGTTGCTGTTTGCTTGCTATGCATGCTTGGCTGCTGCTCAACTCACCTCCACTTGCTTGGATCTGCATCTATGTACTGTATGGGGGGGGGGGCAGTGTGGTATGGTGTAATGCACTCAGTTGTGTGCAGGGAGGATGTAAATTTTCCTGACTGAATTTTATTTACATTGTATGAAATGGAAATATTGTCCTCTGTATTACATTTGGCACTGATTAGCCACTGGGAGCTCACCAGTACAACCACAGCTTGATTCCATCAATTCTGTTGATCAGTTGATGGAGTTTGAGTTTATGTAGGTGGAGCTCTTTTCTTTGTGTGTTCAGCCATGGTGGCTATCGCTGCGCAAACAAGCCAGAAATGTATGCATAATTGCCTGTGTGGCAGAGGATTTGTCCTGAGAAAACCCTACCCGACACCAGGTGTTTAGAACAGCAAAAGCTTTCATGAACTGGCCGAACTGGCAGAGTAGCTAAACAACATTTATTTATATGAAAATATCCCAAATTGTTTTTTCCCAACAGTAATGGGCGCTTCCTCAGACGACCTCTCCGAGGCAGGTTCCTCACTCTTCTCTCACCTCAGGACTGATATCTGGAGCACCGTGGAGGCTTTGTTCATCCAGGATGGACCTTTCCTGGTGGTCCGCCTCACTGTCATGATCTATTTCAACGTGGTCCACCAGATGCTGATCTTCTTCGCCATTAAAAACTTCCTGGTTGTCATCCTCAACATCTACCGGCTCTTTGTTCTCATCTGTGACCACAAGTCCTCCTGAGATGGTAGCAGTTACAGTTTAGTACACTTTAGATTTAGTAATGATAATATTTGGCCAGAGTGGCTGAATTCTTTCTCTTTTTTTTTACAGGACCTCAAAATGTTTAATTCTCATTTATCTGTACAGGTTTTCTTTCTCTAACCTGGGTTACATGTAATGTTAAGTATGAGGCAGTAGGTAATACTACTCCAGTATGACAGCTTTTATTTATTTTAGTGTGACAGTTTTATTTATTTTTTTACAAGCACACCAATACCCTGATTACTGGGACTAATCAGCTTCAGACAGTATTTTTTAGGGGGCAATGTTTACATGGTTCAAAGTAACATGATTTCTGTAATTACCCAGTTTACATGGATTCTAATTGGTCTACTGCTATGCTAATGCTATAGCTTTAGCATTTGTTAAGTAATCATAGGCGATTACCATTATTAGCGTGAAGATAGAATTTTTAGTAATCCAAAGTTGGTATTTAATTTTCGATGGCCTGTAGATTCATAACTTCTGAGAAAAATTCTCAAGAACAAGAACTCAAGTGGAAAAACTTTAGCTCTCTGGCTAACTTTCGCTCACTTCCTGTCTCAACAAAACAAGTTACACTTGAAGTCTCGTGGGAAGAGAGATCTTCTGCCATTCTTTTTGTCAAATGTTATGTCTATTTCACCAATCTCTTGGCACATTTAGATGTGCATCATTCAAATTAGCTAACCATCCAGCCTTAGAGCTGCTACAAGTTTCTCACTTCTAGGATAATGCTAACTGCCTGCGGGTACTTAACATACTGTGTGCAAAAGATATTAATCAGTATCCATGGCTACATTGTAGCAGAAGTTAATCTGCAGCAAATGTCCTCTTAATTCCAAGAATTATTGGAAATATTTATGGAATTAATATTGTTAAATTGAATATTGAATATTAATATTGTTGGAATTGAAGATTGAGTTGAAGTTGGAAAGGTTATAGCCACAAAGTACATGAAAAACTCATGTCAACTGTCACATACTGTAATTCTTGAGTGAAAATAATATTGACAATCAAATAAATCTTGTAAAAAAAATGGTGGTCTTGTGGTTGTTTTGTGACGTGTTTTAAAAAGGGTGTGCCATCATTCAGAGATGGTCAGGGTTAGAGTATTTTATGTGACTTATTTCCTACTATATCATTTAATCCTAAACCCATTTCCTCACCCAAAACTAACCTTGACCCTTACCTTAACCTAAATATAACCCTAATTCTAATCTTAACACTGAACTCAAGTGCTAATCTTTTGAAGTCAAAACTTTAACTACTTCGCCCCCAAAGTTCACCCTTCTCTAAAATTGAAGTAAGTGGCAGCTGGTTGTTTAGAGTTCAAAAAATGGCATAAAATGTCCATGAATGGGGACAGACTTAGTTGATGAATGATTGAGTCTTACATCACAGGACCAAGATATCTTCAATGTTTATAATAGACTATATATATATAAACAGCTACTATGTCTGCAATTAATTATAATTTGATTTATAAATATCTACAAATATATGCAATATATACACGTCAAATGTTTGGGCACACCTTGCCTTAACTATACTACACATTTGCAGGACAATGGGGTTCAGTGTCTTGTTCAGTGTGAAGGACACTGAACGTATGTGGGATGGACAGGTACGTACGTATTGCTTGTTGCAGGCACCAAATCTGTGATGTTCTGGTTACGAGACAGTCCCTGTAACCACCAGACCACCCTCCTTTATACAAAACATAAGGAAGCTGGCATGAATTTCTTGATGTGGGATGGAATGCAACTTTAATAGGTGTCCAATTTGGTAATGGAAGGTTTGATGTTTGTTTTTGATTGTAAGTTAAATACAGTGTTGAATCACCCAGTCACCAGTTTATTGTTCATTGTTTCACCCACTTCCAAGGAAATTTGGTGAATTACGCTGGTTTTCATTTTAGAGAGAATCCAACGCTATGTTACAGGTCTGTATTTTCTCTCTTCTTTTTTGCATTTTGTATTTATGTATTCTAGTTATTTTAAGCAGAATCAGAACCATTTTAATCACCAAATAGAATAAATGTCTGGTATAAGGTGCATAGCATACTAGCATAGTAGTATAGTACATACTGATACATTTGGTACAGGACCTCTAAAAGACTATGGGTGCAATCCCACCCCCAGTTGGTTTGCTTTGGTGTGACCCAGAGTGGAAAAGTTGACTTTGTAGTATTTTTGTCACATGTCTTGCAAATCATTCCTTTATAAGACAGAGTTTTGGTAGCCTGTTATCCCACTAGATTAGATATTTTGGCAGTGGGGTCAAAACAAATCCGATTCCTGTATCCGTAGCTAAGCATGAAGAAATTGACAACCAGACATCACATTCAGTACAAATGGACAGCACATAACAATTCTGAATTTTAAACTTGAAAAAAATGTAGAAAAAATCACACAAATGAGAAAAATTAGACATGTGATTTGCTTTTATATTTTATTCTTCTAAGTATGCAATGAGGAGGATTGTCAGTACTGAATTACAAGCATTTGATTTGCTCTCTGATTTGTTTAGGTGGTTATCCATCTTTCTATCAGTCTCTGTTTTATCTCTGTTACTCTACTTTTTATTGTTTTCTTCTATCATAGCATTCACACAAGCACACACTATTAGTATGTAAATGCTTTTTAAAAAATTTTTTTTTTAACTTAAATGGAATACCAGATGGGGGTTTACTGCATCAAGATGAATTCAGATACTGTTTTTTAAGTTGGCAATGATAGAAATCTATACTGTATTGATTTTCAAATACTTTCCTTTTAAGTCTCTGGCACTGATTACATGGTCCTGTATGTTGCAATTCAAAAATTCAAACTGTGTGAACCTATATAGCACCTAAGTAGATTGCAAATACTATTTGGCCCCATTCTGCAAAACACATGAGGTGGTGGGCCTTTAACACTGTGGGGACTCAAAATCATCTCCCCCCTCCACCACCTTGTAAATATGTATATAGCCATAGCAATATATTATAGGCCTACAGTCTCTCCCATAATACACTTTTTGTTATTTAAACTGCATACAGTCTTTTAATATTTAATATTTAATTTGTTAATACTCCTTGTTTATCTTTTTCTTTTTCTTATGGCACTCTATTGTTTGCACACTTGGTTTTTTTTTGCACTATATTGTCTATTCTATTCTGTTTTCTATTGTTGTGAGCTGCCATAACACGTGAATTTCCCCACGGCGGGATCAATAAAGTCTATCTTATCTTATCTTATCTTATCTTATCTTAATAACCATGTGAACTAGTCATGGCGTGGCTGTAATTGCATGCTTTGTCCACAAGGAAGAGTCATTGAACACCAAAGAGGAATAAAGTTAATGATCACTTTCTGACTCTGCACTAAATTGGCTAGATTGGTTTAGTTGCATGGAATAACATCAACAACAATAATCATTTTCAGTTCAGTACAATTAAATTCACCTTTACTGTCCAAGTCACAATAAAAGCACAATGACAACACAGATGCAATACAGATACAAATAGATCAAGCCCAACACAATTTAAAATAATGTTGTACACATACAGGGTGGGCCAGATTATCTATAATTGACCTTACAATTCACTTGGTGACCTAGTGAGCAAAAATGGCATTGAAGTACATCATGTTTAAGTTAGGTCAACTTGTAAAAGTATTTTACTCAATTGCATCCCTTATAAATAAATATTTCCTTCGGCTTTCAGTCGATGTCAAAGGAGCAGCTCCACAAAATGTCCTCTAAGGACATCACAGGTCCGTTTCGCCCCCTGACTTTGGAAGTAAGTTGTTCCAGCCAACAAATATTTGTTGAAATCCCCAAGATCACAGAATACTGTAGTATACACCTATTGAATTACATATGAGAATTGTATATTCTTACACTGGAATACACCATTGAGCCTTCTTGAGGTGTCGTGGGCCCAACTAAAGATCCTGCAACTTGTAACACCTAGAGGAGGTGGGTTTTAAATTCATCCATGCCTGTACTGACATCCTTATAGGTATTTCTGTATATATTCAGTCTAATATTTTCAATGGAAGTTAGCTTCCAAAATGTGTGAGCTTCTTTTGTTGGCTGACTAATATGATTTGTTAGAATAGAAGAGGAGCTCTGAAGGATTGCTGGTTACCTGCCAATATGGCTGGTTGAATAGACCAGCATCTGGCCACTGACAAAAGTTGTATTCTTGTATTCCACTATTACTGATAACCCACAATACCAGTGGTGTACATCTCTCATTTTAGTCCACCTAAAGATTTAGGCTGGATTAAATCAGGCAGACACAGGATTGTTCCATGTAAAACAGGTTTTCATGCATTATGTAATGTGTGTGAGGGGGAAACATCCTTACTTAATAGTAGCTAACTAACTAATAGTAGCTAAGTAACTAATAGTAGTAAATAGTAATAGTAGCTAATTCTCCAGTGGCCTCCATGATAGAGACAGACCATGAACTGCAAAGCAACTATTTCTATAACCTTCCTGTTATAAAATCACTGATTAAACAAGGCACCAGTGAACATGTTGTCCCCTCCAAATTATGTAGTAGTTTAATCTGATCAGTGGTCTGAGGTGACACATGGACAGCCGAAATAAAAAGTATTCTGTGAACCTATATGCTAAATGTTTTCAAAGCCCCACTCAGAGTTTAAAGTGCCGGTGACCTCAACATTGCCCTCCAGACGACAGATCTGTCATTGAGTATTAAAGTGTCGAAGCTTGACACACCATCAGACAATCTCTCTCTTGCTCTCTCTCTCTCTCTCTCTCTGTCTCGCTCTGTCTCTTTTATTTCTATCTTTCCTTGCTGCTGCCAGAAGAAAGCTATCTGGGTCTGACTCATGGAAATTCAAAATGGCTGTATGAATAGCCTTGTCATTTAGCAGGACAACAGTAACCGTATCTACCAATGTCCCCATTGCAATGGTTATAACCTCATCTCTGGTCTCTCTATGTCCTCTATTGTTTTTGTCTCCACTCCTTGTCTCCCATCAATCATTTTTCCTCCCTATTTTCTTTGTATAGCATTTCCGCTATCTCTTTTCTCTTTCATTCTCCCTCTCCATCCCTTCTCCGATTCTCAAATACTGAAAGGCAATTACTGTATACCATCTGTATTGGCTTTGTGTACCTGAGAATCGTTACTGCAGTCCTATGTAGTTCAATGGGTAGAGACTGCACACACTCTTGGTACTGTGAGGTGTGTTGGATGAAATTGTCCATCAAACGACGTTTGATACAGCCTTGTCAATGGGACGGTTGATGAGGGGGTGATGACTTACAATCACTTACAATTTCATTCGACTGCCTCAAAGTTTCAACCCACATACATTCATGTTCATTTACTTGTAACTGGAAGGTCACTGGTTCAAATTTCCAGACTGGCTGGGAAAGTGAACGCTCTCCCCTAGCTCCAAGTGGTCGACAGTGGTTGTACTAGGAAGCTCCCAGTGTGAATGTGAAGCAGGGTGTTGCTGGAAAGGAGCATGAGGTAAAGGTAAAACCAGTGCTTAATTTGTAAAATAAGAGTGTGGCAAGGTGCCACATAACCGGGGTCCGGAACAGACAGAGACACAGGCAGGAGAGAGTTAAATGGCCAGCAGGCCGTTTTATTTGCAACACCGCAACATAAACCCGGCCCGGGTTGACGGCAGTAGTCCGTCGGCGCCGTCTCCTCCGCTGGCGCCCACCCCGGTCCCGGTGGGCCAGCCGCGAAGCCCCAAGGCTGCCCCAGCCTGCCAGGCTTCCAGGGGCATCCCGCCCCAACCCCGGCTGGTCAGCCCTTGCAGGTGGCTCCCGGCTGCGTCCTCCGCGGACCTCCGCTGGACGCCGCGTCAGGAGACGGCCCGCTCCCGCTCCGTCTCGCCCGTTGCTGGCTCGATCTCCTCTCCAGCCGACCGGATCCTCCGTCCACGTCGGCTCCAAACACTCACGCCGCCAGCCTCTCACACTGGCGCGTCCCTCTCGCTCACACGTTCACACACACTTTAAAAAGGGCCCGGCTGCAATTAGGCTTAATTGGCCGCAGCCGGTCCCGGATCCAGGGTAGATTCCACTCTCCCCTGGATCCACGTTCAGCCTCACCCCACCCTCCTCCCAGCTGCCACAAAGAGATTCTTGGCATTAGCCCCGGCACAAATTAAGCACTGGGTAAAACATAGGAGTTTTGAGTGTGTGTGTAAACCACATTCATACAACTCTACTGGAAGAGTGCCTTGCTCAAGGGTACAGTAGTCACAGTGTTGAGAATGCTCCAGCGTGCATCCATCCCAGGAATAAAGTGCCCTGTCGGATCTGCTGCTGTCAGAGAGGAAGGTAAGTAATTAGATTATGGCCTCTGAGAGCAGGTCATTGGAACACAGCAGGAGACCAGTGGACTCATCTGATTAGATTAGACCTCAGTGGTTCAATGAATGAAGGAGTGAATGAAAGAAAACCCTGACCCTAACCCACTTAGGAATGGATTTGGTCCATCTATCCCGGCAAGCATTTGAAGGATGGCGACGTGCAGGAGGTGACCAAGTCCAACCACTTAGATTTATTTCCATTTTTATTATTTGATATTATGGCACAGTAAAAAAATATATTAAAACAGCTTTGGAAACTGTTTTTAAATATATCAAAACAAGCAATTCCTTTTTGGCAATATATTTGTTTTCATGGAAATTCATGAAAATTCCTGGCAACTCCGATTGTTTTGGAGCTACTAGTGGTTAAAGTTTAGAGTGCCTGAGAAGCCCATTCAAAAGCCAAAACCCATAGTCGTCCATCTTGAAATAGGACTTGATCCAACAGGCGCTTTTATGCTCCGAGTCCCCTCGGGTGGCTCCTAAACATGGTGGGGAGATAATCTGATTATTTTAATGTTAGACTGACTTCAACCAGTGGGTCATCATGTGCCACAGATTACTCCGGGGCTGTAAAAACACTGTAGGGGACGACAACAGGATACCAGACAGGCTTAGACAGGTAGGGATGTATCGCAGACCAGTAGAGGGATTTAGGGAGGAAAGGAAATAAACAGAATACGCTGGAGATGTGGAAGTGTCAGTGCTCAGCGGGCTAAAGCTTGCACATGCCATCATTTCCCCCTCGCTACCCTACTGTTCCTGGCCCTCTGTGCTCCGGACTATCTAGAAGAGCGAAACAATCGCAGAAAAAGCATTCCCCGCCCAGCAAACTGCAACGGGTCAGTGAAAAGATAATCTCTCTAGACTGTTCTTTAAGATAAAGCTTCATAGGTTATGTTAACCAATCCCATGTTCACAGCAGTGATGCCAGTTATGCTGTGCAAGTCAGTGATGTATTCGATGTAAATGCAAGGAATCAATGCACTCGAGAGGGACGTGATGGCATCTTCAGTGTCCTTTTGATCTGTATTTGCAGCTAATCCTATATCATTCGCCAGAGTAACTCCACTGTGTCAGTCATGTGACCCAGATTAGACCATGGTGAGCTGACAGGACTAAACAGCATGACGCAAATGCAAGCCTCTTCAGTTCCCTTTGCAGCACTTTATTGCACTAATCAAGAGTTCTTATGAAGAAAACCAACTACGACAGTCCCATTCTGGAGGCATACACAAAGTACATACAGACACACATGCACTTGATGTACAGGGATGTTGTTCCTGTACACAGTTATACATAGAGTATGTTAGTGTGGTGCTTTGCTTTCATAGAATTATAATACTTTCCTAGTGACCTGCTGGAATGTGTGTGGCAGGGGTTAAAAACGTTGCCAGATGGATGGATAGGGAGACTTTTGTGAATGTGCTTGCCGACACAGCAGCGTTACGTAATTGTGGTTATCTGGGCAGACTGTGTGTGTGTGTGTGTGCGTGTGCGTGTGCGTGTGCGTGTGTGGATTGTACCGTAGGCTTGGTCAGCCTTAGCCATCTGTCCACATCTTAGAGGAAAGTACACAGCAGTTTGGTTTCTTGGTTTTTTACACTTTCTAACATGATGTAATGGTGGCAGTCTGCTATGGTTGGTGCACAATCCCCAAAAATAATGGGGGAACACAGACCAAATCTATGCCGTTCAGACTAATACAATGAATCTAAAACGTCACAGTTGTAATTAAACAAGGTGTTTTCTGGTTTCCATATTTAAATGCAATAATAAAGCGAACACAGATTTGGGGAACAACGTAGATTTTGTCCTGGTAGCGGAAGAGTGAACCAGCTTTTTACCCTCTTACAGATAATTGAGGGGTCTTGGGAGTTTGCTAATCATGACTGTATGTGTTTTCTGGATTTGGAAAAGGCCTACAATCATGTTCCCCAAGGTATCCAGTAGTGGTACAAGATGCATTTGGCCTGATGTGAACACACAGCTAAGTGCACACTGCAACAATAATAATAATAAAACATATTCAAGCATTCTTGTGTGGAGTCTGATCAAAATGTCACGTTAGAATCAATTCAGTCTTCCCATAGACAACCAGTGAAGTATTGATTCATTCTACAAGATGGGTAATTAGAGTAATCTGTCTTGGAAGTGAGATCTCTGCAACACTGAACTGGATCTGTGTGATGGGAAGAGACAGCTAGGCTAGCTTACGATACCTGGCTAAGGGCTTGTACGTAAGTACAAGGTGATTGGGCTAAGTCATGATTAACCTGGACAACAGTGACGGCAGGAGGGGAGAGAGGCAGGGAAGGAGGGTGAAATATAGGTAAATTAGTAGTAATCTTTACCACATTCATTTAGAGACAATACTATAATTACTGTAAACAAACTACTCCATCGCTAAGAAGATTGGCATTGCCCTGCATTTTGCGTTGTGTATTGCTGGAGTGAGCAAACACCTTCAGCACCATGGACAGCGTCCTTTCCCAGTGCATGGACAGTGATTCCCAATCCAGCCCTCAAGTATCCCCTGCCCTGCTTTACTCAGGCACACCTGTACCAATTAGAGGCTTCATGTTTTCGTGATACCTTGTTGATACCAGTACTTAAACCCCGGATTTCCCCCCACTCATCGCCAGATCATTGATTCAGCCAGTGTGGTCAGTTTACGGTCCCGGCCTCTACAACGAGTGATTTCTAGCTCTGTGTATTCTGTGTACACCAGTCCCTCTGGCTTCTCCCCGCTTCCGCCTCCAGCTCCTTCCCCTGTCTCCGTTCCAGCCTACCCCCCGGTTTTCCCCTTCCCAATAAATCATTGTTCATCCAAACTCTGAGTTCGGTTCTGCATTCGGGTCCAACCTGTAATACTGTAACATAAATATGTTTACAGCTCCAAAAAAAATATTTACAGTTGAATATCTCTTTAATGTCATTGAAAATTACTGGTATCTGGTTTACCGCCTGCTCTCCCAAACTAAATGCAACATAACTCCACATGCTGTTCTTGTCCCTTGTGTTTCGCTCAGGTTTCCCGATTGAAGGACAGTGGAAACTGCCCGGTCAGCACTCAGCGTCCTGGTGAGCCTAACCTTGATCCTCTCTCTATGACATCTCACATTCCAGGAACACTTTACTTGCGGCGCATTGTGATGCAGTACAAGCACACTAGAATCTCATTAGAAGCAGATAGATAAACTTTTCTTACAACGTAAACATCAGACAAACGTTCAATTTAAGCCTCACGTCATGCTCATAAGGCATTATAAGGCACCCCAAGAACATTATGAGCATATTGTGAGTGCATGCGTGTAATTATTAGAATCAGAGCATGATATAATAAACACAATGTGAAAAGAAGTTAAGGGGGTTGAATACTTTATGGGGCAACTTCATCTATCTATCTGCTATCTATCTGCTTGCAGTGCATCACAGTGCACTTTGTGTCATTTTTTATTGCATGAGTGCACCATCTATTGATCTATTGTTTCAATTTTTTCCACAGTACAGTATGTTTTTTACATTATGTTTTGCTCAGTTTGTTTCAGCATAAGTGTGATGAAAGCATGCTGGTAAGCCACCCAAACATAATTGGTTCTGGGCTACATCCAAAGGGGTTCTTCCAGGATTACCTGCTATTTTTCCTGCATGCTGCTCTTTGACACAAACAGAATCACGCCTACTCATATTTCCAATAGAAACACCAGAGAATGGTGTACCATAACCACAGATTACATTACATTAGATGATACTTTAATGTTCCCTGTGGGGAAATGTAGTCGCTGCAGCAGAGAATAGGATATTGATAAGAACGAGACAAATAGCGAGTACTGAAGGTAAGACAAACACAGTGGAAATAATACAGCACATAAATAGGGATACAGATACAACATCTTTGTTCACAGCTTCACAGCTTGAAGCAGATGTGCAAGTTATTCACATTGAAGTGTAGGGAGGACAAATATACAGGATTGTGCAGGACCAGTACAGTTACAGAACATAAGTAATGCAAGGAAAAAAATCTCTACGATCCCGGGATCCAGTAGGGAAAAATGGATTCTGTGGTAACAACACATTAACTTGTGATTCTATGGTGTGCACATGATATACAGTACTGTGGAAGTCTTAGGCACCCTAGATTTCTGTATATAAATTTGGTCTTAGATGTTTTTATAATTTTTTTATTTTCTGCATTAGCGTTTTTAATTTATATTATATTATATATTGAAAGCATCTTCGCTTTACGGACTTCTTTTACCTGTGCCTAAGACTGTACTGTATACTGTGAAGAAGTTGCATAACAAGCAGGCAAATAGATATAAAATCATATTAAGTTAATATTTGGAGAGCTGTGTGATGAAGTGGTGAAAACTTGTACAATTTGACATAAAGACAATCACAACTGAAGGATTTAAGACAAAAAAGTGCTGATAAAAAACAAACAAAAAGACAAAAAAAAACAACAAATGGTAGTAGTGGCAAAATTAGTAAAATCCTCAAAATATCTAGAGCTTCTTCTAGGTGTAACCATTAAGAGTCAAAATATTCCCAGAGTTGGTTATGAATTTAAACCTTAAACCAAAAGAATGAAGGACAATATCTTTTCAAGATTTATATTGAAAATATATATTTTCAAGATTATTCATGTGAACAAGCCACTATAGAAGCTAGGGTTTGACGGATATTTTTGGAGATGCCAATAGCTGATATGTTTTTGCCAATATCCAAGGTAAGATGACAAGTATTCAGTTTTTCTCCCAGAAATTTAGTCTTCACTGTGTGGAAAAGTCTCTGAAACATTTAGAAGCACTTAGACCATGGGACACTAAGGTTCAGGACCTGAATAACTCATTGCAATTGTTTGGCTACAAATTGATGCATGAGATGTTTGGAGAAATTTGATGGACATTTTCTTGCTTTTGCAGAGCTGTAAAAGATCCCATTTGGAGTAGAAAAAGCCCCATTAACTTTGTTAAGATCAACAAGGGGAGCCCAAATGCAGAATTGTGAATGAATAAGAAGAGGTTTATTGTCAGGGATTCGAGGGAATGAGGATGGATGAGGGGAAAAGTCCGGCAGGCGAAGGCAGAGAGGAAAAGGGGAGCTGATGGCTGGTGAAGCATGGCGGAGCAGGAATGAGGGCTGGATGTGGCTGATGTGGCTAGCTAGGAAGCTAGTGACTGGCAGACTGGATTGCTAAATGGCAGGCAGGGGGACGAACAGGCAGGCAGGCAAGCAATGATCCTGTGGCACAGGGGAACATAGTTAGCAATACACACAAGAGATAATAACTTGAATACACAATTCAAATGGCCGGAGATGTGCACTAACAACTATGGTAGAAACAACGATCTGGCCATGAGTGATTGATGAACCGGGGTAGATATACTGCAGAGTGGACGAGTTGATGGATTGCAGGTGTGCAGCTTGGAGCAGGTGAGTAGGCTGGACAGCAATCAGGGAGCCGGGAGGGTGAACGGAGGGCCACGCCCACATCACAGACACACACAGAGAGAGAAACAAACAGGGACCCACAGGAGACACAAGGGGAAGGGAAAACACAAGAAAAAACTGGAAGCACGGCCGTGACCGTGACATAGTTTGAGAGAAGGCTGAGATGGACCTACGGGAGCTCATCGAGTCCGATCAAGTTCAGTGGAGTTTTGTCTGACGTGGGGCGACCAGAACATCACGGCTGAATTGTCATTTGGGGGGGGTGGGGGGTGAACTGTTCCTGTGAGCCAAGTTTCATTTAGTTTCAATTTAATTAAATGAGTAAAATCCTCCCACGCCACTCTGGAATGATTTCGCCGGTCTGACATCTGATTTAAAATAATACAAAATAAAAGCATATTGACTACCTGTGGCCAGGGAGGAACCTCCATCATATCCAAGGTTTTTTATTAAAAAAAACCCATTTTGACAAGCGTTTGAGAAGAGAATGAAAATTGCAAAATGTCAAGCTAAAATAACACTGAATTGAAATCATCCTGTAGCTTTGTCCAGGGAACATTCATATTAAGCCTTAATATTAAATACAGTGCAGAACATCAGCTGATGAGCGTTCACAGCAGGCAGATTGCTGCAGAGTCATTTAGCCTGAGATTTAAATCTGCTTTTGGATTGTTTTCTGATCTGATTGCATGTTCTTATGGTAGGCATCTATCATCAGGATAATCCTCTGTGTGATTGTGTGTGTGTGTGTGTGTGTGTGTGTGTGCGTGCGTGCGCGCGCATGTGTTTTAGTATCTGTGTGGGGGATATGTATGTATTTGTATCTGGGTATTTGCGGATGTATCTGTAAGTGTACGTGTGTGTATGTATGTGTGTGTGTGTGTGTGTGTGTGTGTGTGTGTGTGTGTGTGTGTGTGTGTACTGTGTCATAAATAAAACCCAGTCACACATCTTATCTTATGTATGATTCATTGGAGTTGCTGTCTGGGAATGAGCTGTATCTCAGAGTCTCAAAGCGTCATTGCATGTGTGCGTGCCTGCATGTGTATGTGTGTGTGTGATAAAGAAATACAGAGCAAGAGAGAGAGGAAGAGGCCCTTGAAGATCATCCCATGGGTTGTCTGCCATCTCAAGCTTCCTTTTATTCATAATTCCCTTCAATTGCATAAACTCTATTCTCTTTACACAGGGATTGCATGCACAAACACACACTAACAGATGTGTTTGTCCTACCTTCATTGACTACATTGACTACTGACTCCTAACCTTAACCTTAGTCATAACCCCATCTTTTACCATAAATTAACAGTTAAAGTTGAACTAGTCCAGATTTTAATGTAAAGCAATCTCATGAGCCTAAATTATGAAGTGGGGCTGCAGCAGAGAGGACCGTCCCATCCCCACTGATTGAGATGCCGTAGATTCACCCTGTTTTCCCAAATTAAATTCAGTGTTCAAATAATTCAAATTAAGCGTTGAAATGTTTGACAGCAGCAACATCTAGAAGTGAATTCTTCAATTGGCAATAGGGATAGGAAACAAATTGACTTTGTACGTGAGGGAGAAAAGGTTAGGATAAGGGAGCGCTTATGAAGGTATTTACTTTGAAGGTATTTCCCTGCCAAAACAATTTTCAGAAGTGTATCATGATTTGCAAGAGTGAAAAACAATTTGTATTTGCAAAGAACTATTTTCAGAAGTGTAAGTCATGATTTGCAAAAGCAAAAAACAATTTGAGCAAGAAAAATAAATTTGTATTTGCAAAGAACTATTTTCAGAAGTGTAACTCATGATTTGCAAAAGCAAAAAACAATTTGAGCAAGAACAATAAATTTGTATTCACAAAACTCTTTTTTCAGTTATGCTTTTACACTTACAAACATCAATTCTGCGCCCGCCGACTTTTGTCACTATTCCAGTGTGCAAAGCCTACCAAAACTATTTGCAAGCGTGTGGGCAAGGATTTGCAAGCAAGAGACAAGATTCGCAAGTGAGAGACAAGATTTGCAAGCAAGAGACAAGATTTGCAAGCAAAGGGAAGGCGGGACTAGATCAGAGAGCTACCTGATTGGTCCATGGAGGGATCACCATGCTCTCCACTGATTGGATACAGAATGTGCCACTACAGAACTTTGGCTGGCTCATCCTGTCAAGCATTGTAACTGAAGACGATGTCCAGCATGGTATGTGTGCCCCATTGTGTTACTGTCAATTTAGCTATAAATTACTGATATTAAGCTCTGTTGATGTTCATAGCCTGCATAATACAAACCTAGCAAACAGCTACATTTTCTCTGTAACTAGCAAATTAGCTCGTTCTACTCAAGACTATTGACATTGACTAGCTAAGACTAATGAGCGCAAAAGTCAGGCATACAGCTAGCCAACGTGGTCGATCCCCCCCCCGCCACACACACACACACTAGTTGGTTAAACTAGATCATGACGGCAATTTTAATATAACATATGCATGATCAAAAAAACATTACAATCTCAGTCCAAAATGCACTAGCCTGAAAATATGGGCTTTGCAGCTGTGAATCCTTTACATTTATTAGCTAAGTAGCCATTCATTTTATGTTCTGTAATGCTAGATCAGTTTAGGAAGTATAATTACTTTTGTTTTACCTACTTTTCAGGCACAGAATATGCCCTGCGAACCACACATCCCAGCTGTGTCAGCCTAGAGATAATTTCCAACAGTGTCAACGCGATGCATAGATACACGGATCCTTTCACCCTGGACACGATGACCCTGCGCCTGCAGCATCCCCTTCATCATCCTATAGCCAATGTAACAGAGTTAAAAATGCACTTCAATAATTCTTATTTTCAATTTTATATAGCATTTAATTATTTAATGGGTATTTGTGAATTTTATCTTTTGTGTTATTCTTATTTTCATTGTTTTCTGTGAAAATATTCCTGCACATCGTCCCTTCTGTACTTCCGGGGTTTCCGTAGCTCCCCCTGTCGGCCTCTCACAGTGCCGTTTGCATTGTTGAGGGTAAGTTGTGTGGAAACGCTGCTGCGCTATTTTATTGTTTTCTTCGGAAATTGAGCCATTTATGTTGTAAACCTTTGATGCATATTGTTTATTGTTGATACTGTTACGTTACCCAGCAGTTTTGTTTTGTCCGCTAATATAAGTTTTGCAGATGTCTTCATTTTACTATTTTTAGCGCCATTTGTATTACGGCGGGCTGCCCTGTCATGTGACTAATGTAGCGCTGCAGATTATGTTAGCATCCTTAACCTAGTTTAATCCTGTTATTTTGCATGTGTCAGAGCAGATGTGCAGAGAAAAAGAAAAGAAAGTCCAGAAGTCAATTAGTGGTTCATATTGTCTTCTGCAGGTATGTGTTTCCCTTCGTTGTCTCTGTTTAGTCACCCTACCCCACGCGCCATTTTACTTTGCCCACCTGGTGTCACTGTTTTCTGGTTAAATGTTTTCCTGTCAGTTTTGGTAGCTCTAGGTTATCAATGAACACTGAGCTGAATGCATTCTGCAGTGTCAAGTTGATGTGTCTGTATGTATTTGTATCTGCAGACAGTGCCGTTTGCATTGTTGAGTGCAGAGAAAAAGAAAAGAAAAAGTCCAGAAGTCAATTAATGGTTCATATTGTCTTCTGCAGAAATTAAATGCCGAGAAAGCAACTTCTTGAGTCGTCCTTTTTCAAGCCTATCCACATCCGTTACACCAGCGTGAGGATTTGTTGACTTTATTTGGGACACTAAAGTGTCCAACTCCGCATCGGACACACAGCTATATGTTGCCCTCACTGAAAGCTCTTGCAATACAAGGCACTGGCAGGGACATGCCAAGGAGCCTACGGATGTTGTCTTCAGGAATGTTAGTTCTTGGCCTTCCAACCTTTCCCCCTTCAAAGTTCAGAGCACAGTGTACTTGATTTCCACTGCTATTAAAATCAGTAAACAAATGATGTAACTCCCTGAGAGTACAGTCTGACTTGTGACTGCACTCAGAAACACAAGCTCCTGGGAACATGTGGACTCTAAATAATCGTAGTCCAGAGGTGAAAGAAATTATATCTGTGATTGCACTATTAATGTTTAAAAGTTTTATTTTCTTTAATTTTCTTGCTTCTGTTAACTGAAAAAAAAAATATACATTTGTTACCTTCAGTAATGTACATATGTTTAAAGTTTGTTGTCATTAAATTTCTCTGCATGAAAAGTCGTGGTCAAGAATACTGTCTCAGCACTGAACAATAAATCACAAATAAGAGTTTGCGCCATACAGAAATTAACTGAACAGTTATTATGCTGCATTACAATGCATTAAATAATGCCATCCTTTTGTCTTACATTAATTGGCATATTTTGGCAAATTTTAATACCCCATAAATTGTACTTTGCCTAGCCCCCAAAAATCTTTACATGGAAAAACTACTCTACTAAGAAGCTTACAGTGTAATATATGAGTCTGATTGGTATATCTGTTGAATATGGTAGCTAGCTACCCCATTACGCTAAGGCTTGGAGGTATTTTGGAAGGTCACTGTCCTGAGACCTGTTAACATGATGGCTCTTTGCCAGCTGTGCTTACAAGTATTAGCTACCCAGTTAGACTTGAGTAAAAGTAACTGGTTAATGTTAAATACTTTATTGAATAAAACTATACTGGTGGATAATATCAAGGAAATGGATCACTTTTACTCAAACATAGTATGAAATTGGAAAAAAATCCACCATATCTAAATTGACAATAACATGTTACATTACATTACATTACATTACATTACAATAACACATACATACTATGCTGGGTGTCCGTTAAGGTGCCAGTGAAGTGGCACATTCTGTATCCAATCAGTGGAGAGCATGGTGATCCCTCCATTGACCAATCAGGTAACTCTCTGATCTAGTCCCGCCTTCCCTTTGCTTGAAAATCTTGTCTCTTGCTTGCAAATCTTGTCTCTCGCTTGCAAATCTTGTCTCTCGCTTGCAAATCCTTGCCCACACGCTTGCAAATAGTTTTGGCAGGCTTTGCACGCTGGAAAAGTCGGCGCGCACAGAATTGATGTTTGTAAGTGTAAAAGCGTAACTGAAAAAAGAGTTTTGTGAATACAAATACATTTTTCTTGCTCAAATTGTTTTTCGCTCTTGCAAATCATGAGTTACACTTCTGAAAATAGTTCTTTGCAAATACAAATGTATTTTTCTTGCGCAAATTGTTTTTCGCTCTTGCAAATCATGAGTTACACTTCTGAAAATAGTTCTTTGCAAATACAAATTGTTTTTCACTCTTGCCAAACATGATACACTTCTGAAAATAGTTTTGGCAGGGAAATACCTTCATAAGCGCTCATACAGGCTTGGGCTTGAGACAGGGCCACTAGGAGTGGGCAAGACTGGAGAACGAAGGTAGATTCGTCAGAACAGTTAACGCTGCCGACGGAAAGAGTTAGCACTAGCTTAACAGTGAGGTTGGAAAGGCTCGGGTACGACCTGTGGAATTTTGCTAGCTAGACTGGGGACCGTACCCGCCCCCCAGTCCCTTACACTAAATAGGGTTTGTATTCAGAACAGACAAAGAGAAGAGCTCCACCTCCAGAAACTCAACCTGCATCAACACAAAACCCAAGATGTCACATGACTGGACACACTGTTTGATTGACAGGTGATCTCTGGGAAACAGTGAGAAACACCACAGCAACAAGGCTGAGAGACAAAGATGGAGACTAAATTTAAAAATCAAAAGCACGTGCAAAAGCACGGGGAACAAACATAGAAAATGACTGGATCACTTATAGATATTTGAGGAACAAATGCACAGTGCAAATTAGAAAAGCAAAGTATGAATTTTATTTAAATGAAACCACCATAAATCTTAATCTTATATAAATGTAAACTCTGAAGTAGTTACAAATAAGAGGGAAATGGTAAGCTGGTTTAAACAGCACTTTGTTTCATCTGAAAATTTGTTTAAACCTGTTTGTAATTAAGCTACATATAAAAATTTAGATAAAGTACGGACACAACCTATAAATGAAACAGCTTGTGTTGGTTCCATGGGAAATCCACGGTCTTCTGATTTTTCAGCTTTTACTAAAAGGGAGGTCCTTTCAGCTTTGAAAGGTATAAACATTAAAAAAAGCAGCAGGTCCAGATGACATTGATCCATGGTTCTTAAAGCTTTCTGCAGACATTATTGTTGAACTAGTGACCAATTAAAAGAATCTTTACACAACCGAAGTATCCTGAGTAGGTTCCAATCTGGTTCTAGAAAGAAGCATAGCACTATAACAGCCACAATGAAAGTTACAAACGACATAATAGAAACACTGGATTCCAAACAACAATGTGCAGCCTTGTTTATAGACTTGTCCAAGGCTGTTACTGTTAAATAGGTTATCTGAGATAGGATTGTCTACAAAGGCTGTTGATTGGTTTAAAAACTATCTTAGTTCTAGGACACAGTGTGTGCACATTGATGGAGAAATCTCTGATATGTTAAGTGTAAATACAGGAGTGCCACAAGGTTCAATTTTGGGGCCATTGCTTTTTACCATTTATGTAAATGAGTTATGTGAACATATTGATGATGCAAAAGCCCATTTATATGTGGATGACACCATAATCTATTGCTCTGCTCCCACCATATCTGAGGCTGTATTTAAATTACAAAAAGCATTCAATACCATTCAAAATAATCTAATTAAGCTTAAACTTGTTCTTAATGTAGATAAAACTAAGTTGATGTTTTTTTCTAAATCCAATATCCAGTGCTCTACTATGCCTCAAATCATTACATTACAAAACAGGGTCATAGAGGTGGTGTCATCTTACAAGTATCTGGGTTTCCATCTTGATGAACAATTGTCTTTTAAACTTCATATTGAACAACTAGCAAAAAACTTAAGCTTAAATTGGGTTATTATTTTAGAAACAAGGCTTGTTTCAGCTTTCAAGCAAAGAAGCGGCTTGTGGCTGTGACTTTTTTGCCTATATTGGATTATGGTGATATTTTATATATGAATGCCCCAAAATTACATCTTCGTGCTTTGGACACAATATATCATGCTGCTTTACAATTTGTGACAAACAGCACATCCCTCATACATCACTGTGTACTGTATGAATTGTCAGGACATAAAAAGACAGTCACATTGGTATTTGTTTATATACAAAGCCATCCTGGGACAGCTACCAACTTACTTAAGCACTTTACTTATTCAACCAAGAGGTGGACATTACAATCTGAGATCAAAAAATTATATGTTATATCAGGTCCCAACTGTGAGAACAGAATTTGGGAAACATGCCTGGTTGTCTTTGTTCTGCTGACATGCTGCCACTGCTGGGACCATGGCAGAGCTTTAAACTAACACTAGCTTGGCTGATGTGCCACTGTGCATACGTTATGATATATACAGAAGGTAAGTGTGGTGATACAATGAAATTATCATTATCATTATTATCATCATCATCATCATCATCATTATCATTTTTAACATTTTTGGCGGGGGGGGGGGTTTATGTAAATATACACATGTAGACACACAGTATACACATATCACATATACATAATGGCTGTGTGTGTATATGCAGTACACGTACACACTCATAGATAACCTCTCTCTCGCGCGCGCTCTCCGCATGTCTCGCTCCCCACCTTGTTTTTCCTGAATGAAATCGTACGCCGCGCTATAAATAGAACGGGGTCGCTGACGTCACAATGGCCGCCGCGTCGCATCCGACGTCGTTCACTCAGCTTGACTCGCCCCTCTCTCTCTCTCTCTTTCTCTCGCTCTCGCGTGCCTAGGTCTCTCTGCCGCTCTCTTACCCCCGCTCTCTGTTTGCGTATCTCTCTCTCTCTCTCTCTCTCTCTCTCTCTCTCTCTCTCTCCTCGATGGGGAAGGGCAGTCTCTCGTTGCGAACAGCCGAACTACACTCCGGGTTACAGCGTTTATTACAGAGGGAGAGGGGGAAAAACGGATTAACTTTTCACAAGCCGGACACTTGGTTTATAATACCCCGATTACGAAATGATCTTGCAGCTTTTGCCCAGCTAGCGCCACCCGATTCTGTTTTTATTGTATTTAAAAAATAATAATAATTTTACTGTACTGTAATTGTACTGTAACCGGCTACTGTATCTCGGCTGCCTTTACAATTATTTTCACTGTCGCTCTGAAGTGTTGGCTGCAGCTTTATTGTGAGTTAGGCGGACCTGCCCTGCTGAACGGTAGGCGCATTGTATTCCTCTGTTTATTCCTACTAGAGCACCTGAGAGAAACAAAGGGGCGAGGGTGGTTTCCAGTGCACATGGGGTGTCATCAAGGCTATGTAGTAGAATGCTGTTTTATTTGAGTTAGTCACTCAAGAGTTTGACGAGTGTGTTTGAAGAGAAGTATATTCAGAAAATCAGTATGTTTGACGTCGGTTTGGGAAAATAGAAACTATACAGTGTATTTGATTGATGTGCTGCTATCGGGATGTAGTGGAGGGTAAACTCACCGAAATTCAGAAATGCAGAATATTACAGAAAGTAGCATCAAACTAAGTTAAGTGAGGATGGGGTTTCTGGAATAAATGAATGCATTTTGGACTTGTAATTCATTTTGGGTTCATGTTGGTGGTTGATTGCCTTGCTTGACTGAAGGATTATTTTACATAACTTCATGGTGACGTTGGTAAAAGGTCACTCGGGGTCACGGCTTAACCAGCAGGAGAAATATTTAATAACACATGAAGGGACAACATTAAATCACTATTGCGTAACACAATGTTTTTATGACAAAATGTTATTATGACAGAAATGATTTTGGTGATGTTATGTCATAATGGGAAGCTGATTTCTTATTGTTCAGTCCCAGGATATCTCCGAGGCTACGTTCTGCCGCTGTTTTGGGATATAATGTTGACCCCTACCTTACTGTAGGTTGGTACTGTAGGTGGGTCAGTTGGATTCTTAAAGGTATACTGAGTTGTTTAGATCAGCTGACCAGACACACTAAAGATCCTGTATCTGCTGCAGTATTAAAAGTGATGAAAACATTGTTCTGTCATAGTGAGGATGTTAACTGTAGATGATGCATGCACAGATATCACCGAACTAAATGATGCTTTGGGTGAAGGAATACACCTGTCATCATCATAGCACACACTGCAAAAAGTGTCCACATTAACGAGCCATTTCATCTGCCTTAAAATCTGCAGAAGTCAGTCAAATCAACAAATCAACTTTTTAAAACAAGTGTCATTCTGATGTTTGTATTAATATTTGTATTTGTTTCAACTTATTCTCGTACAAAAAAAAAATCCAGCTGGAAACACAAGGTTGTTCAGCTTAATTTGAGCATCCCATATATTAATCTGGAACTAATTCAATTTAAAAAATAAAATTGTGTATATATATATAAGAAGTGAAAACATCTGTGAATGTGGTGAGAGCACAATACTTTTTCATGTCATTCTGGATAAGAGCATCCACCAAATGCCTTAATTATATAAGATATTGATATTCTTTTAAAATGATTCTCAAAACAAATGAAAGGGTGTTTTAAATAATTTTCTCACCCCAATTACAAATGTGTTCACTTTTTAAGGGTTAAATACAAATTAGACTAAAGACTAAAGGTTCAAGATTAAAGGAGCATTAAGTAAAGCTATCAACCCCTACTGGTCGCCAATAGGAACTGCAACAACATTGATAGAACGGATTTCATCCATACCCAGTCACATTATCACAATAGAGGTGAGTAAGTTAGCCAAGTAGAGCAGAATATTATATAACCCTTTATATATATAAAGGGCTATTATATAAATAATAAACCTATGAAACAGCTGTAGATACCAATCGTTTTGTGCTATGGGATAGTAAGCATCTATTTAAAATAGATTTATTGCCCCTTTAAATGGAAAAAACGTTAAAGATGTTGCATTGCTAAACGACTCATAGATTCATATATGGGATGCTCAAATTAAGCTGAGCAACCTTGTGTTTCCAGCTGGATTTTTTTTTGTACGAGAATAAGTTCAAACAAATACTAACATCAGAATGACACTTGTTGTAAAAAGTTGATTTGTTGATTTGACTGACTTCTGCAGATTTTAAGGCAGATGAAATGGCTTGTTAATGTGGACACTTTTTGCAGTGTGTGCTATGATGAGGAAGCTGGCCATGAAAGGAAGCTGACTTTCTAATGTGTATTTTATTTTTAATTATCAGCAACCCCCACAGATATATTATGGTAATTTTGTGCTATAGGGGGTTAGTTAGTGATCCTTAAGTTAGTTAAATGTGTCAGAGATCCTTTTGTTAGTTAAATACAGAGATCATTATGTTAGTGATGTTTGTCTTATGATTGCTCACGGTCTTGCAGAGGTTAGCAGGAAGCATCAGTGCTCCTTATTTTCCAACGGATTTGACACAGTGCTGGATATTAGCCTCGATAACGTGATATCTGTCCATGTAATCGGACACATGCATCAGAAAAGATAACAGGTTGCCATTAATAGCTTCCTTGGAAGAGGTCATTCAGAGGAGGCAGATAAATGAAAGGCGGAAAAAAAATGCTTGAAATTACGGTGATCGGTGAGGCGATGTTACGCCACTGCAGCTGTCAACGAGTTGGTTGGTAATTAAGAGAGAGTATGAGGAGAATACCAATTACAGAATATGAAGAATTATTTCAGATTTTTCTAACGATTACTGACTGCATTGCTTGCCTTGCTAGCTGTCCTAATGATACTTTCCCATTAGTACTCAAGTGGAGTAACAAAACAAAAAATTGGGCTGACAAAATTAAAACTTAAAAGTGTTTATAAAAATTGTTTTGCAAGTCAATTTATAATTTCAATATTTTATGGACTTATGACTTATGGCAACTTGAATTATTATTATTTTCATCTAAAGCTTCAATGGAGTTTTGGTATCACGTGGTTGAAATGCTGTTTCATCAAAATATCAGTATCAGTATTGGCTTTTAAAAACCGATATCAGTTGAAATTGATATTGCGTTACATCTGTAAATGATTCCCTGAGCTGCATTGGGGACATTTACAGTCCAATGGGAGGAAGAGTTTCATGGGACCCGGGCCTGGAGCATAATGTATTGAACTATTATTAGATGGCAGTGACAGACCATCGTTAACCTATTCAAGGAAACCTTTAATCTTGTCGTTGGTGATTGATGATGACGTCAATTGCCAACCAATCAATTGGCAGCATGTGTTTTCCTGTGGCTCGCTGAGTTTATTGCCACTAGACGTCATGAGCCTTTTAGATCTACAGAAGTATTAAACCACACTCAGTTGTTTTCTTCAATAAAAATGGCCATGAAATAGAAGAAAATGTGAGTTCTCGTCATAAGAATTGGACACTTTGAAGCTTTTCACCACCTTTCTTGACTTTTTGACTCCTTGAAATCAATATTGATGTTACAAATCAGAACCATAAAAATATGTATTGTATCAGTAAATAGCATATCTCCTTAGACCTCCTTCCTCTCTGATTTTATGAAGCAGTTTGCTGTTGTTGGGTGAAAACCTTGTATCTCCAAAATTTAAATTTAAACTTATTTAAACTACAAAAAACAGCCTTGTTTTCATTTTGACCACCGTGCAGTTTTGAGTTTATCCAAAGTGGGTTTTGAAAGGCTTTGATTCAATTTTGCATTTGATTTTTCTCAACCCATAGAGCACTACGTAATCCTTCATTTAGAGATAAAACACAAATTTCACCAATTTGGAGTTATGAGGTTTTCACATGACAACAGTAAGTTGTATATCAGGATAATTTTAGTTTGGGTTTCACATCCATCACAGGTTTTGGTGTATGTTAATGTCTTTTGTGCACCTTGCAATGCTAAAACTTCTCTGATACCATATCTCACTATCTCATGAAGTGGAGAGCTGCTTGGACACAGTGTGTAGCCGGCCAGCCTCCTTCATAAAACAGCAGACCAGGGGAGGTTGACCCACTGTCATGTCTCCAAAACCCACATGGCATGTTGAAATAGCTGCCAGATGTACTTTGATAGTGGAAAAGGCGTTCCCTTTGTCCAGCATCTCCTGCAAAGCTGAACAAACTACTGGCAGGGGGCATTGGACGGGCATGGTCTGTGGCCTTGCACACCATTCCTTCCACACCAATCGTCATGGATGGGCATTCTGGAGGGTGGTTATGACATTCTGGGGAAGACTCCCAACAATTAAATTGGTCCTCTCACAGGCCAAGCCCAGGTGGGGGGTAAAGGTGCTCTGGGCGAGGGTGCAATGAGAAGCTGACCACCCACACAGCAGCTGAATGATCAGAGCAGCCAGCATTAATGACAGTCCCTTCTCTCTCACTCTGGCCAGTGTGGGAGCTAAAAGGGGGTGGTTGGGGGGCTGCACTGTGTGTTCTCCCTCAAGGCTTGAAGGTCTATCTCAGTATCTCAGATTGAGACTCTCAATGAGCCACACAATCGGTATGTGAACGAACAATCGGTATGTGAGCCTACAGCAGCGTCGTCGGACCTGTCAAACACATGGTGACCTTTCACATATGGGAGGGAATGCTTCAATGCCAGCGACACCGCCACAAGCTCTAGGCTGTTAATGCGGGTAGACCACAGATGAGGGGCCCCACACCCCACTCACTCAACTCTCCCTTAGGGTTGCATTGCAGCGTTTTGCATTGCAGCGCCTCTATTGCATTACACCAGCCATGGCCATGGAATCATGGCTAGTGGATATAGAGGCTTCCGAGGACTACAGGGTGAGCAAATGCTTGAAAGAGATGCCGTTTTTTGCCGAATTGTTGGATGCACCAGATTGCAGCACGCGGCCGTTCTCCTCTTCAACACCTTCTCCACTCGCACACCTTTATAGTCATCTAGACCTAATAAAATTAAGGTTTTAAAGCATGCATTGTGTTCTTTATACAATAAATTATGCTGTGAAGTGTATGACTTAAGCATGCCCGCACTTCTGCATAAACATATCACTTGCACAATTCCAGCAGCTTTAACACTGGCTTTGTGCACGCTGGTGTGTTTTTCTGGTCTTTTTTTTGTAATTGGACTACTGCTTTTTTTTTTTTATCTCATCCAACGTGCACAACTCTGAATTTACGGAAGTGATCAGTGACCTCCTCCGCCAGGCTTCCTGCTGGCCGCAGCTGGTGCTGGATTCAGGGAATGTCAGTCCACTGATTCAACTCTCTCCTGGATCTCCAACCTACGCCTCACCCACACCCTCCCTCCAGTCCTTCCACATGGACATTGAGGGTATTCCTCATGCTGTGATTTATTATGAACAAGTGCGCGTGGTGTTTTGAAACATAATGTGTACATTTTTAGTAGGGATTCTATGCAAGCCATCTGGTCCTGGACTCAACTTTTTTATTATTATTATTATTATTATACTATAATTTAACATCTGTAACAGGGGTGGTGATGTTCTTGCCGTGGTGCCACACTACTACTAAAACACTGATTACAAAACATTAATTCTAAGCATTAGGATTCCAACTCTTAGAGGGAAAAGTTTTTCCTTCGGTAGTGCCACACCAAAACCCTTCCTTTTTGTTTTTTTTTAAATTCCACATTATCTGTAACTGTGGTGGTAATTCTGCTCTAGTCGCTGCTGAATGATTACAGTCAAAGCACTAATCTCTTGGGCTTTGGTTCGTCTCTGACAGGCAGCTGGACTGCAGCATGGACTACGAGCGGCCCAACGTGGAAACCATTAAGTGTGTGGTGGTGGGGGATAATGCAGTGGGGAAAACCAGGCTGATCTGTGCCAGAGCCTGCAACACCACCCTCACCCAGTACCAGCTACTGGCCACACATGTTCCCACTGTCTGGGCCATAGACCAGTACAGAGTCTGCCAGGAGGTAAGCATGGAAGATGTTGACAAACACATAGTAGAGAATAGAGTAGAGCAGTAGAATATATTAAAGTAGAGTGGAACAGTAGAGTATATTAAAGTAGAGTAGATTAGAGTACAACATTTAACACAATAAAATAGTAATACAGTAGATTAGATTATTAAAGTAGTGTAGGGTATGTAGATCACATTAAAGTAGAATGCTTGGATGGATATGGTTGCCACGTGCCACATAGGTAACAATCAGCTATAGATTAAACTGCAAGATGAAAGAGAGACAGAAGGAGATGGATGGATAGATGGATGATAGAGAGATGGATGGATGGGTGGGTACATGGATGAATGGATGGATAGATGGATGGTAGATGCATGGATGGATGATAGCTTCAGTTTGAAAAAGCTTCATGAATTGTCTGTTAAATTTCACAGAATATTTCAATCTGAACTAGAAGAGAAAACTCATTACTTTGTGTGTGTATGTGTGTGTGTGTGTGTGTGTGTGTGTGTGTGTGTGTGTGTGTGTGTGTGTGTATACACTCCAGGTGCTGGAGCGGTCCAGAGATGTTGTAGATGAAGTCAGTGTTTCTCTCCGGTTATGGGATACATTTGGAGACCACCATAAAGACAGACGCTTCGCCTACGGCAGGTAGGCCACCATGCACTGTGTGTGTGTGTGTGTGTGTGTGTGTGTGTGTACTATATGGATGTATTTCTGTCTGTGTGTGTGTTTGTCCTTCACTGGACTGTGATGATGCATTATGCAGCCAGATGTTCATTGTTTTCAATGGGAGAACAATGGAAAATTCCTGATAATTTCCAGAATTTATACATCTGCTCTCCTTGCCTCATCTATCAACCAAGATCAAGTAGTGAATAAGTGATAAGAGCTTTCTTCAAACTTCACATTCCATTCAACTGATCATTGTATGGAATTATGGAATCTCTTGGCAAAGAGGAAGCGATTTCTGTAGCAATCCTTTCAGTAATGTTGTCACAGTAATGTTGTTGACACTTGTCAGACACACAAATAACAATCTGAGCCTGTCAGTAGCAAAAACAAGCACTTTTAGTGGACGTACTTTGATCGCGTGCACTTGCCCCTACAGATTACGTTGTAGCCATTGAGCCCGTTTCGCAACTGCCGACTGAGCCGATCTACCGGAGTAATTTTTGGACTTATTTTGCAGTATAAATGATTTTGTAGATATAGAGCCCAGGTTTAAAAATACCAGAATTCTCCTTTAACTTCAGTAACATAAGCTGCCCGGTGCAATAATGCACAAGGGAATCTTGGGAATCTTGCTGATAACTTTTCCCGCACAGATCTTCCCAGCCAGTCCAGCCAGAGTTTGGAGACATCCCAATCACAAGTTTGCTTCTCTTACTTCTTGGCTTATAGACAAATTTAGATTTTTCTTTGTATTTAAAATGCCTTTTCAGTAGTTTGGCCATACAAGGATGCTTCAGGACACAGATCATTTTGACTGACTTTGAGTCTTAGCTGGAGCTGGGCTTCAGAGAGTATATAATGTACAGTCTTTGTGCCAACAAGCCTCTCAGATGTCTGTGTTTTCTCCCGGAGGTAATTAGGCAACATCTCCCGTGTGATTTTAGTGCTGCGGTCAGCGAATGCAGCACAGCCTGGTCCGTCTGTAAGGGGTGTGAGGCACCTTCCTACTGCCACACTGTAATAAATTTCAAGTTGGTTAAACTTTGAAACGAAAGTTCACCTGCTGCCTTAAAAATATGAGTAAACTCAACTTGAAGATAAGCAACTCAAAAAGTTAAGTTATACAAATTGTTTAACTAATGGTCATTTGTTGTTTAATTTATAACTTACAGACATGAGTTAAATGAACGTTGACAACCCGGACAAAACTCACAATTAGTCAAGTCAATGGATAACTTTAAGTTTAACATTTGAAAACTTATAGTTCAATATCCAAAACGTGTCATGACAAGTGGAATTAAAGAGAAGAAATAAGTTCACATAACTTAATGGGGCTATCATATTTTACAGTGCACATCATGTGACTCAAACTAGGTTTCTACCTATGTTGTCCAAACCAATCCTGGAGCTGTAACCTCCCCGTGACCTCACCCAACTTCAGGAAGTAATGGCAGCCGGACAAAGAAGCACCTTCTTCTGCACGACGTTCATTGTGTGTAGTGTCGAAAACCCAGGCAGTGAATGCCGCTTATGTCCGGTGTGGGCAATTTTAGAAAGAAAATAAGTTATTGGAGAATGTTTGGCTGGCAAATTGTCCCATTCTGTTGTATGAAATGCAATTTTGAGAGTTATTGCTGAACATGAAGGTTTTACACAGCACCTCATTCTATACAGCACTGACAATGGGTAGGGTGTCATATTTCTATGAAAAACTATTTTAGCTGGCAAAAACAAATTTTTGGTGGGTATGTTTGTTTCGATAGGTTCGCCAAACAATTAATTTTGGATACTGGGACTAAAGGTTTAAAAATGCCCTTAGAAATAATTTCATATGATCCTATCAGTTTCCCCGAATAGCCGTTTGATATAATTCTATTTATCCTCAAACTATATCAGGAACTATTTTATTTTTCAGTGATTTATCCTGGTTGCACCTTCAGATCCTTCCCTCTGCTTGGCTCACTGAGCGGTTTGCTATCACACACTCAAACGCAACCTTCTGTGATGTCTCTTATGTCTGTACAGTAGGGTTGTTTATGCTCAGGCCCTCAATCTTGCCTCCTCCCGTCTCTTGTTAAGTGACTAGTTGGCCCCGTGTTCCGCTGCTCTCCGGCCTTTGAACGTTCCCTTGGGGAATACCTGCTCCGCCCTGACCCTGTCAGACAGAGGGACATGCTGTACCTCGTATCAAATATGCCCCGACATGGGGCGAGGCTGAATTAGCCGTGGTCTTTGTCCTTTCACAATAAAAACAATGAAGTACGCCAGTAAATTAGGACTGAACCTGAACTGTCTGGTGGAAATCTATCAACATTTTTTTAAAGCAATTCTGTCCAAAAGTTCTCAGATGACGTTCTAAACCTAAATAATGGCCCTAAAGGGCAGTTATCGTTCCCTCCGGGCCCCGTGCTGTCACACTACAATGGCACTGTGGCAGAACATATCACTGTTGATGGGCACATTCTCCCTTGAGGAGAGCAAACATGCAACTTTTCAGTTACGTGACGTCTCTCTAACCTCAAGTCCACCCTGCTGCACCTTCAAAGCACATTCAGTTTTCTTGCACTTTTTTGTGCATTAGTGTGTGTGTGTAATTGTGTGTGTGTTGGCCCTCTTATGTATATGTGTTTGTGTGTCCTGTGCATACAAGTCTTGAATACAGCCCCTTTAAGGTGTCTTGATATGTGCACATATGTATTTGTGCATGCAATGATTACAGCTCATTTCATGTGTGTGTGTTTGCATGCAACTGTTTGAATAACGTGTGTTTGTGTGTACTTTTGCATGCAATTTTTGAATACATCTCTTTGGATACTCCTTCCTGATCTTAAGTCCAAGTTGTGGGATCAGTGGCAGCAGCTAATGCAATTGACTGCACTATATACAGTAGATTTGACGTGACTGTACTTGTCGTTTGACCGTGATCCAAACACACAATCCCTTTTCGGGACTGCAGTACGTCTTGCCTTCCAGTACTGGCATTACATAATGCATCCTCTTAAAGAGTCTAATGCATTTAGGCTAGCTCGGCCAAGCCTACTCAGCTTTTTTTCACTTCCCCAGAATGTTTGGATGGCCAGGGGTTAGGAAAGTTCATTTTAAAACTTAATGTGTTACAGATTACCGATTTCCTGGAAACAGTCAGGCTCAGGACTTTTGTTGCATCGCATGCCGTGTATGGGGCACTCTACTGCATGCTGTCTTAATAAAATCAATACATTTCTTAAAAGTCACTGCTTACTCTTGAAATCTTGGCAATCTAGGAATTTTAACGAATCATTGTTACGATCGTGTTCAGGACCCAAGTGCAAACCACAGAGGCGAAGGTAGAGACAAAACAGGTTTTACTGGGGAATGGTTCAGAGGATGGCAGGGTAGGGAAGGCGAGGGAAGGCGAGGGGAAGACGGGCTGGAGCAGGAGCGGGATGAACAGGGCTGGGAGTCAGGCAGACAAGACGACAGGCAGGGAACCGGGAGACAGACAGGCAGGCAGGGTAGACAGACGGTGGTAGGTCGGCAGGCGGGGGGTCAAGGAAGGAGACTGGATCTGGATAAAGACAACGAGGTTAGTAAGGCGACCGTGGAACTTTGAGAATATTCTGCAAAGCAGGCGAGAACGAGACTGACGGGGCAGTACAAACAACGATCTGGCGATGAGTGGATGGAAAGCCGGGGTTTTATACAGGTGGTGATGAGTTGATGGATGGCAGGTGTGCAGGGTAGAGCAGGTGATCGGGATGAGGTGATGATGCAGGGAGGAGCTGGAGACTGGAGCCACGCCCACCAACACATACACAAATTAGGTAGCATTAATGGAAAATAAACAGAAAAAACTTCAGCAGATGCAACTGTTCTCTGAGTGTCATTTTTGAGACTTTGTAGTCTTTCAAATCTAAGTTGCAGAGAACTGTGAAGCTTTGCACGGCTGTAAGGAACTTGTCCACTCTGCCATTCAGCCATGGCCGACAAGTAACAATGGAACTTGACCTTTTGAACATTAGATAATAACTCCCCCCCCCAGCCCAAAACCTTCCACACTTTCAGTGGAGATCATGCATGGAGGCATCCTCTATAGATGTCAGGGACTGGCTGCCCCTACGCTTCACCGACAACTTCTAAATATAACATCTACCGTGTGTTGTATCTTAAAATTTTCACTTGGCATATCCGTTTGGTACAGAAGCAGTAATGGTGTGTTCTTCAGTCTGTAAGTCATCTGGATCCTCTCTCTTCCAGGTCCGATGTGGTGGTGCTTTGTTTCTCCATCGCCAACCCCAACTCCCTGCACCACGTTAAGACCATGTGGTACCTGGAGATTAAGCACTTCTGCCCACGGACCCCTGTCATCCTGGTGGGCTGCCAGCTGGACTTGAGATACGCCGACCTGGAGGCCGTAAACAGGGCTAGGAGACCGCTGGCTAGGTAGGTTCTGTGGAATACTAATTGTGCCAATATGCCTTAATGAAATAAATATATACCGGAATATATATATATATAAATGGGTAAATAAATTGTTAAATCACTAAATAATTAAATAATATTCAACTCATTATGAAATATTTCATTATTGTCACTTTCACAATAAGACAAATATATTTAATACAATTGTTATTTCATAATGACAATTTTATTTACAAATGCCACTTTGTTTTATTTCATAATGATACTTTTCTGAATTGCACATTTCCCAATGACTCTTGTTTTCCCTATGTCACTTTTAGTCAGTCAGTCAAGTCGATCACTGCACATTGTTCCTCTCTCACTTCATCTCCGCCCCTGTGTGTTTCTATAGGCCAATAAAACCGGGAGACATCTTACCGCCAGAGAGCGGCAGAGAGGTGGCGAAGGAGCTGGGCATCCCTTACTACGAGACCAGTGTCTTCGACCAGTTCGGCATTAAAGACATCTTTGACAACGCAATTCGCGCCGCGCTCATCTCGCGGCGACACCTGCAGTTCTGGAAGTCGCATCTCCGCAAGGTAGCTAAAACACGCAGGTTAGACTGTTAGCCCAATGAAGGCAGCCAGGCTGCAACAGGTTGGTGCATTTTGAACCCTGTGAGATACACAGCCAAGGTAGCCAGGTAAATAAAAGTCTTTAAGATAATACACCTGTCTATATGAGTTGTTATCTATTTAATAAATTTGTACCACGTTTGATTCTCTTCCTGGTGCCTTTTCATTATCTGTCTGTCTGTTTATTTATAGATGTCTATTTGTGATTTCAGGTTCAGAAGCCCCTCCTTCAGGCGCCATTCCTTCCGCCTAAAGCCCCGCCCCCTCTCATTAAGATCCCCGAGGTTATCCCTGGCAACCGCTCTAAGGGAGCCCGTCTCCTATTGGACAGCCCGCTCTGCGCCGACGTCCTATTTGTCCTCCAAGACCACACCCACGTTTTCGCGCACAAGATCTACCTGTCTACATCATCTTCCAAGTTTTACGATCTCTTTCAGGTGAGCTTTGGTCTGCTAAGCGTGTGTATATGTCAGTGTATGTGTGTATCACCTACGTACAGGGGGTGGACAAACATAAGCAATGAATGAGAGAGCACCCTCTGTTCTCTTGTTTCAGATGGATTTCTCAGATGAGTCCCAGTGTCTGGTTGTGACGGAGCGACATGCCAGGGACCACCTGATGAGGACTCTGAGTTTAGACACCGAGGAAGAAGTCACTGTGCTGCCTAACCTGTCTCCATGTTCACTGAGGGCATCCAAGGTAACAAGTTGCCTTCTGGGTGGTAGAAGGCTCATTTTAACCAATCAGATTTGTGGATTAGAATAGGACATTCAAATCATGCTGTCTATCTCTCTCTCTCTTCTCATTCTCTGTCCTTCTGTCTCTCAGAGTGACGGTACCCTGCGGATGATGAGTTTCAGTGGGAAACACCGTCGGACCAAGCTGTCGTTGGCGTCGTGGAGTAAAGCCTTCTACAGCATCCACAAGGAGAGCATACCAAACCCTGTCACTGGAAGCCCGGCGCCCATGACAGTGGTCAAGATGGACTATTCCATCCAACTCGGGCCCTTCAGTGCTGTGCTCAGGTCTGTTGATTAATCAATTGATTACATTGCAGTCATTTAGCAGACACTTTTATCCAAAGCGACTTACAATAAGTGCATTCAACATAGGTAGGTAAGAGAGCTACTAGTCACCAATGGCATTAATTGATGACATTAAGGTTGACCGATATTGATTTTTGGGGTTTGAGGCTGCCGATTGTCGATATTCAAAATCTTTCTGATTACTTTTATGCACAAATGATTAGATAGAATTTTATTCTTGTTGGGCTGGAAAAGCCTCTGAAACGGCATTCAGACCATCATGAGACACTAAAACTCCAGTGGAAACTCATTACTGCCTATAAAAAAAAGAAACCGAACATTTAAGTAGATAAATGAAATGTGCAAAGCAAATAAAATTTTAGCAATTTTTACAGTTTGCCACCCCTGAAGGCAGGTTTTTCAGTCCTGCGCAACAGTTGTTGCTAAAAGTGAGTATAGAGGCTAAATTCTGCACAAAGGATGGGATCAAGCAGAAGTTTGCACAGCGGACGAAGCAATTAGGAGAATTCTAGTACCACAGTTGATATAGCATAATGCATGAACAGACCAACTGAGAGTCGATGCAACGACAATTGCAACATAGATTTGGCGAGAGACTTCTCATTCTATGGTTTTGTCTCAAGGTTATGTACAGAGTAGAAAAGAGCCAGTGAAGGAGACTGAAGTAGAGCTTTTCTTTTCCTTCTGTGCAGAGGAACATTGCATGAGCAGGGACACCTAATGAAGAGCAATTCACTTTTAAGTTGAAGTCTTAAATAATTCATAGGATCTCAAAAGCTTTTTAATTTCATCCATTCTTAATGTTACTTTTTCCTGACTGAATGTGAGTGGTCATGGATAGGGAGAATATATGGTGAACAGCTGCTACTGTATGCGTTTTCAGTTTGAACCACACTGGGGTAAATACCTGTCGTCCACCAGCCAAATAGCAGCTTCCTGGAGCAATTAGGGCTTAATTGCCTGGCTCAAAGGCAACTCAACACTGGAGTTGTTCAGGGAGGGGAAAAGCAATGCAGTTTTCCCCAGCTGATCCACAGCTGCCACTGTGAAGGCTCAAGGATTTGAAATCACTCCCATTGGTTTGGCTGGGGTAATACGCCTGTCAAACTGTTACCAAGGAGCCTTAACGTGAGCTTGGGGAGACAGAAGCCTACTGTGCAGTAGAACAGTCTTGAGTTTTTGTTTAAAGCAGGAGGTATCAAAAAAAAGTTACCACAGCGGCAAAGGACAAAAGAAAAAATGATCAATCAAATTTTGGGGGGGGGGGGGGGGGGCGGTGTCTTTACATTACATATCAAACCAATACTGGCTTTGATTGAACGGATGCTCCGGGACATCTTTTGATCCTTGTATTTTTATACCGTGGATGTGACCACAACATCTGAAGCACCCATTGTTGAGTGGGTGTGTAACCAGGGAGCTTTGGTACCTTAGATTGCCGACTACGCCACCTAGGGAATTGCACCCCAGGAAATAATGTTCAATGGAATACTCATAATACAATGCACACAGGAAAAAATTGTAAAAGGAACACCGACATGGTTTCAAGCTCACAAAAAGTATGTTTATTTATAAGGAGTTGCTGGTAAATGAAGGCTGGAAACTATGGGAAAGATAGGTTAACAATTTATTTTTTGTGCTACAATAAAAACATTTCATTTATTAAGATTGTTAAAATTGACAAATATCAAAAAAAGAATTTTTTTATATAAAAAAAAATATAAAACATACAGTACCAAGAGGGAATGTGGAATTGAGGCAGGCCGAAGACTAGGGAAAGGCTTGCTAACAGGACAAGGCCGACGACGAAGCACACCACACGTGTTTGGCTCTGAGTCACACACACACACAGCAAACGCACTGCAAAAGGTGAGCAAAGTCATTAGTGCACAGTTAACTCTTAATAGCATGCAAGTGATTTAGGGAAGGGGCCCTCTACGCTGCCAGTCCCCGTCACCACGGCCACACTCCTCCGAGTCCACAAAAAAGGGCAATTACCTACAGTTGGTTTATCAAACAGAGGAAATAAACTCAAAACAAAGTATACAACCAAGCTTGAAAAGGGATTGGTAAACCAGAGCAGATAGCCTATAGCTCCCTACAAGTGGCAATACCAAGCCACACCAGGAACTGAGGGCGAAATGGAAAAAAAAAATCAAACTATAAATCTAACTTAAATATAACAGCAGGGGATAGCCATTAGTCAAACATAAAACTATTAAAACCAAGAACAAGAAAACATTTACCACATTTACCTCGGTCCCCATTCAGTCAGCCTAATGGGGAGCCATCAAGGTCCAGGCTAAACAAACCTATAATGAGGTGAACCTAATATCTAGTAGCATGCTACACGAGAGCGCACAGCACCAGAACAAACAGACAGGAATGATGAACACTGATCATCCAGCCTTAAATACACTCCCTATGACGAGGGGGGGGGATAGAACTCAGGTGTGTACTCATTAGTTGCCAATTAGCTTCAATTGATGTCCCTAAGTATGCTGTGAAGGGGTGTGTCACACCAACAAGGCAGGGATCTACCTGTTACATGTGCACTGTAGCTGAAACCATCCTTGCTCAGACAGTGTGAAACCAGGAAACGCATCACAACTCACCCAAAGCGCCAATGAAAAACCTTTAAAATGTGGTACACTGAATGAAAACGGTACTGGCTGGCTAGCATTAGCATAGCTAACTAGATAGCTACATGGTGCGCAGCGTGGTGTCTACAGTGGTACCCTGATATGATATGTATGCTCCATACTTTCAGATCTAAACTCTTGAGAAGCTTCTGCATTCTGTATTTGATGTTCAGTGTTTTGTTTTTACTCTCTCTAGGTTTCTGTACACGGGAGAGCTGGACGAAAAGGAAAAGGACCTGATGAAGATCGCACAGATTGCTGAGATCCTGGAGGTGTTTGACCTGAGGATGATGGTGGAGAACATCATGAACAAAGAGGGCTTCATGAACCAGGAGATCACCAAGGCCTTCCATGTCCGCAAGGCCAACCGCATCAAGGAATGTCTGGCCAAAAACACATTCACAGGTAGTCTCTTACGTTGAGTAGTCACTCAACGATTACTTAGTCAGTTTTTTTGGCTTCCAAAAGTCAGAGCTTTATAGTGAAGATTAGAAATAAGGCGTCATGAACAGTCCTTTTTTTGCCTTTATTTACACAGGCAAAGTCAAGTAAGCTCCAGGCTCTTTTCCAGCAACTCCCTGCTTCACATTCATGCAGTTGCACACGTTCACACTGGGAGCTGCCCGGTACAACCACGCTCTTCTACTGTCGGCCACCAAGGAGCTATATTGGAGAGGTTGAGGGATTAAGCGTCTTGCTCAAAGTTTCCTTGGCAGTAGTTGCTGAGGGAGGCGAGAGCGTTACTCATTCACTTTTCCCGTCTACTTGTTCCTCCTGGGATTCAGACCTTCCAGGCCTCTAACCTTCTAGGCTAGCTAAACCCCCTACATTTTTCCTCGCCAAGTACAGAGGGTTAATAGCAGTAAACATTTTGGAAAGCTTCCTTCAGTTGTTTATTTTTAATCCCCCTCCAGATGTCACGTTTCGATTGGATGACGGCACTATCAATGCCCACAAGCCTTTGCTGATCTCCAGCTGTGATTGGATGGCTGCTCTATTTGGAGGATCCTTCATAGAGAGCGCCAACAACGAGGTGAGAAAATATGCTTTTATTTAGATTTTTTTGTCTTTCGTTTTTTAGATGCGAAATTTTTTTCATGGTTTTTCCTCTTTTCTCCTTTTTTTGTAAGTGTATGTAGGAAAATACTGTTTCATCCATCTTTTTTTCCTTTTCCTTTGTTCAATAGAGGTGAGAAAATGCCCTTCTTTTGTTTCTTTTTTCAGAAGAGCAGTGAAAAAAGACTTTTTTGTGTTCTTTTCAATAGATAAATATGCATTCTCCCTCTAGACAGTCTGTCCTTTCTTTTGAATATCTCTTAACATTTGTAACACAAGAAGAAAAGTAGAGGCATGTAGTCGAGTACAAAGCACAAGTGATGCTTTGTAAGGCAGGCCGATTTAGTAGGTGCAGGGTGAAAGTGGCCTCTTTTCAAGTGTGTGTGTGTGTGTGTGTGTGTGTGTGTGTGTGTGTGTGTGTGTGTGTGTCTGTGTGTGTGTGTGTGTGTGTGTGTGTGTGTGTGTGTTTTATCATCTCTCTGACTTATTAAATGTTGGAATGCTGCCACACCATGAGCCAGATGGCCCCAGGTTGACACACACACACCACCCCACCACCCATTCACTGTCTTTTTTCGTTGTCGTTCTGTCTACTGTTAAGTGATGTCATTGTCAGCCTCTGAAGCAGGAAATGAATGAATGAATGAATGAATGAGTGTGTGTGTGTGTGTGTGTGTGTGTGTGTGTGTGTGTGTGTGTGTGTGTGTGTGTGTGTGTGTGTGTGTGTGTGTGTGTGTGTGTGTGTGTGTGTGTGTGTGTGTGTGTGTGTGTGTGTGTGTGTGTTAGGGTCTATCGCTGTTTGATATGGAGCCCCAGGTAGCCGCGGTGCCAAGGCAACATGACAGCTCTATCACACTAATGAGACGGAATAGACGTCACACACTGTGTGTGTGTGTTTGTGTGTGTGTGTCAGAGAAAGAATAATCGTCATACTCACCTATAAATAGACCGGTGAATGGGGACAACACAGTGAAAACTCGGATTGCGCAATACTTTGCTAATTACTAAATAGAGTTTAAAGAGTAAATCTGTCCCAAAACAGATTCGGCATTATTAACATTGGGTGGTAATTTTGATACTTTTCCCATGTGTGCGATAGTTTGACTATTAATATTACAGTTACCAATCAAATACATTATTACCCTTCTAAAATGGAAATGGAAAAAAACATTTAAATGTTTAAATGTTGATCACTTTCTTCATGATATAATTTCCATTAGATGGGATCGATTTGAAATAATTCCCTCTGTTGAGGAAGCCTGGAACTTCTTTCACTCAGAAATATCTCAAGTTATTGACTTACATGCACCTTGGAGGACAAGTAAAGTTAAAGGCCGACACTTACCTTGGATCGGTCCAGATCTCATCTATCTTTTTAGAGAGCGAGACAAGGCCTGGGCAAAATATCGTGCCTCTAAGAATCCCACTGACTGGGAATCCTATAGATTCTTAAGGAATTTGTCTAAGACAAAAACAAGATTAGCGAAATCTAATTATTACAAGGACTGCCTCTCTCGTGATCGAACTAATCCTAGACAATTTTGGAAGCGAATTAATAGTGTCCTTAATAAATCTGAAAAAAGCTCCTCACACTCGATGAGAATAAATAACAAAATTGTCACAGATACTTCAGTTATCTCTGATACCTTTAATAACTATTTCTCCTCTATTAGTAGTTCTCTCTTCTCTGATTCCTCTGGCACCACCAATTCATATGTCAACTTATCTATTAATTCACACTGTAGTAGAGGCTCTTTCTCATTTAGAAGAATCTCAGCTTCCGAGGTTCTTCAGGTTATTGGTGATTTGAAGGAGAGTAGTAGCGCTGGTCCTGATGGACTGGAGGCTAAGTTCATTAAACTTGCCTCTCATATATTAATGTTTCCCCTTGCTGACCTATTTAATCTATCTCTTTCAACTTGCATCCTTCCCCTCATCTGGAAATATGCTAAAATAACCCCACTTCATAAAGGTGATGATCCTTTAGACCTCAACAACTATAGACCTATCTCAATCATTAGTTCGGTGGCTAAAATCTTTGAGAAGTAAATTTTCAATCAATTATCTCAGTATATTAATGACTTGAACATTTTATCCCAATCCCAATCTGGTTTTAGGCCAAATTTCTCTACTACCACTGCTCTCCTTAAATTCACAAATGATGTGTCATCATCCCTTGATAACAATCAGTTCACTGGATCAATCTTTATAGATCTCACCAAGGCTTTTGACCTGGTTGACCACTATCTACTCTTAGATAAACTTCACTCTATTGGCTTCTCTCAGCAAGCCCTATTATGGTTCAATGCATATCTTCATAACAGGCGTCATTGTACTGTATTTCATGGCAAACAGTCCAGTTATGCAGTTATGGAAAAGGGTGTGCCCCAGGGCTCTGTATTGGGTCCTCTCCTCTTCTCTATTTTCATCAATGATCTTCCACAAATCTGCTCTGATTGTCATGTCCATCTATACGCTGATGACACTGTTATTTACACATCTAACTCTGATATATCACAAATTCAATTGTCACTGCAATCTGATTTTAATGCTGTTCAAAACTGTTTTTTTAACAACAAACTTATTTTAAATAAGATGAAGTCTTCCTTGATGTTATTTGGGACTAGGTTCAGACTTCGCTCATGTAACAACTTAAGTATTCATTTTTCTGATGGGACACCACTTGAGAAAGTCGAGGTTTTCAAATACCTTGGTATTTGGCTTGACCCGGAACTTTCCTTCAAACCTCATATTGATTCTGTTATAAAAAAACTAAACTACAGTCTGAGCTCACTCTACCGTTCAATAAACTGCTTCACATTTCAGGTCAGAAAAATAATTATTACTCAGTTAGTACTTCCCATTCTCGATTATGCAGATATAGTTTATCAGAATACATCAGAATCAAATTTACGTCCGCTTAATGTAGTCTACAATAAACTGTGTAGGTTCATTCTGAGGTGTCCATATCGCACTCATCACTGTGTTATGTATGAATCACTTAATTGGCTCTCATTACGATCCAGAATGCACTACCATTGGCTGCAAGTTATCTTTAAATGTATCTTTTTCAATTATCCCACTTACCTAAAGCAACACTTAGTTCCTTGCAGATCCTCTTACTCACTCAGACATGCACAGTACCCTTCTTTCATTGTTCCTAAAGAAGTTGGACGCCGGGCCTTTAAATTTAAAGCCCCATCGGACTGGAACCACTTGCCCAACTCGCTTCGCTCCAGTTCTTCACTGCATATTTTTAGGACATTATTATTTGCTCATCTTAAGACAACTTGTTCTTGTTTTTGATTGTTTTACTATATTTCTCACTTATAATCTGTGGGATGTGGGTGAGCCATGGTCTGGGATTGTATGATGGTTGTTTTTTGTGTTTGTGTTTTGTATTTCTGTTGACATGTTGTATTTTTCTGTTGTACAGTTGATGCACCTATGTTCTAGGGACCCCCTCGAAAACGAGATGCAACATCTCAAGGGGTTTATCCCTTTAATAAAGTTCATATCATAAAAATCAGATTGAAGTTAAATTATCCAAAACTTATATGCAACCATGCAGCGTTTCCCTGCACAAATGTTATTCTTACCAGGGTGGAAAAGGCTTTAAAAGCCTCTGTCCCATGTCGATCACGGGACACTAAAAGTCTCCATACCAATGAAATAGTTTTAGGTGGGGTAGCAGCTCCTTAAGGTGTCCTTAACCACCCCACTTATTCAAAGATAGAAGATGTAGTAAGTGTGCTCTAGGTGCCGTTTCAGAGGCTTTTCCACCCTGACAAGAATAAAAATGTGTGCAGGGAAACGTCGAATCCTTGACAAAACACTTCCACATTGTGTTTTAGAGCTGCTGAATGATGGTGAGCAAAATGGAGATGCAGTCTCCTGGAATGAAGCTCAGTAAGAGAGTCTGAACTGAACCATCACATGTCGGCACATTTGGGACACAACTGGGTCAGATTTATTTTAACACCCCGGCAAGTCTGTCCTAGTTTTGGTCTGAATGGGAACACACATACACACACACACACACACACACACACACACACACACACACACTTTCTCACTTATGTGACCACAGTTTGGTGTTTTTTTCCCTTGAAGTCTATGTTTTGCAATGGCAGTGATCTGTAACTGGGGTGCAGTGTGTGTGTGTGTGTGCGTGCGTGCGTGCGTGCGTGCGTGCGTGCGTGCGTGCGTGCGTGGACTGAAATGTGCTTAGTAATTTAGAATTTAAGAAAGAATCAAAGAATCAAAGAAAGAATCATAGAAGGAATCAAAGAAAGAATCAAGGAATCAATCACCGGAATTGGCATTGATGTACATGCACATGTCAGAGCACAGTACAGTTTCAATTCAGTCAAACTTTCAATTCAGTCAACCTCTTAATAAATAATGTAGAATCAATAATCTGTCATTAGTGTAGTACTCTTTTTACTGATGCTTCAATTGGACTGAAAGTGATTTGACCCTAGCCCGGCTGAAACTAGGGTTTGATCAGTATTGATTTTTGGAGGCCGATAACAATACTCATATTTGCGGATTTAAACTGCCGATAGCCGACATCTTTGATCCTTTGAGCTACACAGTATTTATGCCGTGTGTTTGTGTAGGTGGCATTCCCCAACACCAGCAGGGTGTGTATGCAGGCTGTACTGGAATACCTGTACACCAACACGCTGTCGCCAACGCCGGAGCTGGACCCCATGGAGCTGACCGCCCTGGCCAACAGACTGTGCCTTTCCCGCCTCATAGCACTGACAGGTAGGAGGGAGGATGGTGGGAAAAGAAAGGGATGGAGGGATGGAGAAGAGTGTGGGGAGGCTTTGATTTATTCGTCTAACACTAGAAGACATCCATCCTTTACATCACTGACACCCTGATTGGCTGACTCACTGTCATCAGTGTATGACTGTATAACAGATTGAGGGCGGGTCCTGGAGCTGGGTGAAGTGTGTGTGTGTGTGTGTGTGTGTGTGTGTGTGTGTGTGTGTGTGTGTGTGTGTGTGTGTGTGTGTGTGTGTGTGTGTGTGTGTGTGCGTGTGCATGTGTGCCCTCTCAGATTATGAAACACTTGATGATTTATGTATGAGGGAAACCAACGTCATCTCTCTCTCCTGGTACCTCCTACTTTCCCCCATCCCCTCTCTCTCTCTCTCTCTCTCCCCCCTCTCTCTGTCCCCCCTCCCTGTCTCTGTATCTCCTACCTCTCTCTCTGTATCTCCTACCTCTCTTTCTCTCTCTCTCTCTCTCTCTCTCTCTCTCTCTGCCCCCCTCTCTCTGTCCCCCCTCCCTGTCTCTGTATCTCCAACGTCATCTCTCTCTCCTGGTACCTCCTACTTTCCCCCATCCCCTCTCTCTCTCTCTCTCTCTCTCTCCCCCCTCTCTCTGTCCCCCCTCCCTGTCTCTGTATCTCCTACCTCTCTCTCTGTATCTCCTACCTCTCTCTCTCTCTCTCTCTCTCTCTCTCTCTGTCTTCCTTTCTCCCTCTCTCTCTCTACTCAGTTCTCAATTCAGTGACTTTATTGTCATAACTGTTTATCATAAACAACATTGCCCAAGCAAGTTCAAAACATCAACAAATGATCAGTTTGTAAATTCAAACCATACTGAAATTATACATCCCCCCCCCACAGAGCAGTATGCAGTCAATGAGCTGATCAAAGCGTCTAAAGAGGGACAGGACATTGATGGAGACGTGCTCACCTACCTAGAGCTGGCTCAGGTGATACCCAGCATCTGATGTACTGGAACTGTTGCTTTGTAGGGGTTGGACTGGAAGTCCACCAATGCTGAACCTTTGGGCATGAATTCAAAGATGTTGAATATCAGCACAGCTATCAGCAGCTTCATTCCAAAAATATCAGTATCGGCACTCAAGAACCCCAATTGGTCCAGTGCTACGTTTCATTCATTCTCCATTACTTAACATGCCTCCCATGTAAATGAAATGTCTTGATTCAAAACCAATGTACGTGCATTTCTGACCTGTCACCAAGATGCATGTGTAATCCAATCTAAACATTACAGGTATAAAAATGAAATGCAATATGAAATGAGACAATTCAAAATAAGCATGCAATCAATCAGTATAGCACTTCATTTATACACAAGAGCTGGTGCTGCTATTTCCGATTGATGCTTGGTGATGTTCCACTTGTTTTCCACTTTCTCTCCCACGCTCTCTCTCCAGTTTCACAATGCCAGCCAGTTGGCGGCCTGGTGCTTGCATCACATCTGCACTCATTACAATAGCGTGTGCGCCAACTACCGCAAAGAGATCAAGTCCAAGTCGGCAGGTAAGCCACGCCCACCGATTTCGACTCTGGGAACTTATTTCATTTTTAAAGGTTAACATGGGCATACACTCGCCGGCCATTTTATTAGGTACTCCCTAATGGCCTGCTCCTCCCCAACAGCCAATCACGTGGCCGCAACTCAATATATAAAGCATGCAGACGTGGTGAAAGTGGTTCAGGGGAGAATGGGCCAGACTTTTTTGAGCTAACAGAAAGCTCAAACAACAGCTCTTTGCAACAGCGGTGTGCAGAAGGGGACCTTATTGAATCTATGCCGCCGAGGATTCGGGCTGTTCTGGACGGGTACTACATAGGTGTGCCTAAAAAGTGGCCGGGGAGTGTGTAACGAAAGGAACGACTCGCATTTTAATCCACTGTACTGCTCGTTACTGGGGAAAGCGGTCCGATCTAATGTGTTTTTATACAACAGAGAACCAGGAGTACTTCGAGAAGCACCGCTGGCCCCCCGTGTGGTACCTGAAGGAGGAGGACCACTACCAGCGCGCCAAGAAGGAGCGCGAGACGGAGGACATCATCATGAACAAGCACCAATCGCGACGCAGGTGGTGCTTCTGGAGCACCTCCCCTGCCGTGGCCTGATGGTTCGGGGGGGGATTCTGAAGGATCAAAGCTCAGCGGTTATGTTCGGAGGTTCATAATATAGGTGCTCACTGTGCCTGTAGCCCTATTTTTCTCTGTCTTTTCCTTCTCTTTCCCCCTCCGCCATCCCGGGTCTATTGATTATCAGGTGAAACTATCGTGTGTCCGAGGCAACAGCGGTCATGCCACGGGACACCGCTGAAACCCAGGGTAATAATCATAAAACATAATTCATGCATATTTTTTTGTATTGGAATCCAATCAAAATGTTGCATTAGAATCAATTCAGGTTCAGGCCTCTCAATGACAATCAGTGTAGTATTGATCGATCGTGCAGTAAATATGTAATCAAATAACCTACCCAGTCCGTAGCTTCTTCTCTTCTTCTTGTTTCTCCCCCCCCCCCCTTTTTGGAAGCAGCTTGACTGAATCCTAGCCTTCGATGCCACTGCAATAACTCCTTACCATGCTATAAAATACAGGAAATAACTAGCTCATTCATACCTAGGTGAGGTTTGAAATCCAATCGCATATTATAGTATTTGCAGCTGCTACCCAGATAGATTCATCAGTATTTGCACAGATTTCAACTACTGTTTTTATCCGGTGTATACTACAGGCCCAACAGGAGGATCCCTCCAGGGATTAAAAAAAAAACAGCTATTAAAACATACATTTGCCCCCACTGCTTTCACGGCTTAAAAAAATAAATTAAAAAAACTGCAGAAGATGACCTTATTTTTCTACGAATACATCCTCTTCTGTCTTCTCCCTCCTTGGGTTATAGTGCGCCGCCTTGGCCGACCCTCATGATGAGAAGGGCTTAGCGCCAATGAGGATTGGGCGTAGCCTAGACGAGCACCGTGCACGAATAACAGCAACATCTCATATCGCTGCACGGACCCAGGCGAGCGAAGATTGTAGATATATGTGAGATGTTGCCGCTATACAATAAGCTAAACCACGCGCTCCTCATGTGTAGTCAAATCACTGGCATGTATATTTGCTAACTACTGCATTTGACAGCTCTTGCAAATATTTAACAGGCTATTCGTAGATAATCACTGCATAGCGTGTTATAAAAAATATATGACTGTAATACCCATTGTCGCATACCGATGATTGTCACGGATGGAAATGTGACGGTAACGTGGAAGTGACGCAGTATTCTGGTGGGAATGGGTCGATCTTTTTGTGACAGATATTGCGCTGTGCTTTTTGGTGGGTATTTGCGCAGCTGTAAGGTGTAAGGCTGCACTAGGCAACTTCGAACGTTGGTGGGTCCAATAGACAGCGAGAGGTTTATTTTGTAGTGATGGGCCGATTTGTGTATCAATTGTCCATTTGAATGACACTCTGTATGTGGAACACAACATTAATAGACACGAGTTAAGACGTGTATACACATTAGTTCTTTAACTGTAGTTAAGTTGTTCCCAGTACAACGTCATGCTATGAGGAAAGTATAGTCTGTATAGTCTTTTTGATACGTCACTTCCTGTGTGGAGAAGATTGCCCATCAGTGACCACACCGACACCAGAATTTAAGTTGGGAAACTAGGGTGAATCTATGGCGTCTCAGGTAGTGGGGATGGGACGCTCTTCTCTGTTGCAGCCACACTTTGTGATGTAGACGGATAAGACAGCTGGAGTTTTCTATAAAAATCCTTGCCTAGTGCAGCTTTAATGTTCTTTCAAATGAGAAACGGCTGTATTACACAAGCTTAGTAAAGCTAAGCGAAGTTTTACTGTATCCTAATGAAGGGAAAATACAGCGTCAATTACACTCTTGAAAAGATATATCATTTTCTGCATGTCCATGTGTCTCATTTGGGACGAGACAAAAGTTTTGTCACTTTTCAAATGAAGGTAAAAGTAATACAAATGTGTGTTGCCCCAAACTAAGCACATGGATGTTTAAGAAAGCGACACATTTTTAAGTGTAAAATGCATATGCTTTATTATGATTTTAGCAAGTTGAACATCTCTCCCAAAGCCAGAGAGTGAATGCTTCTTAAAGTGTCCCTTAACGACAACCCAAATTAAGAGTTCTGGTTGTTTGCTTGCTAGCTTTCAGAAACTGATTTTCATACAAATATTGTTTGAACAGATTATTGGATTCTCACACAGGATGGTGATTCTCTTTTAGGATGGATATTTCCTTTAAGCTAGGCAACGTTGAGAGTCGAGCTGAGAGTATTTGTTTTTTACATGAGTCATGTCATGAGGTGGGAATGTATAAAAAATGCTGCTTTTTGGTTTGTTGCAGTTCAGGGATTCAGCTTTTTTTTTTTTGAATTAGGAAAACAGAATTTTTAGCATGAATGAATTACATTGTGGTATAAGACCTGGTTTCTTAAACAATGAGTTAAGTACCAGCCTCTGCATGACGAGAGCCAAATGTTGTGAAATTTTGGCTGTGGTTGGTTAGTTATTCTATTCAGCCACTTTGACAAGAAGCCAACCATCACTTGAAGGTCCTATTCTATTCTAAAAAAGGAAGTTGTCCTGTAAAGCTGGCTGATGAATTGTATTGTATTGCTGTATCTGACACTGGGACCAGTAGATGGTAAAAGCTGTCTTCTCTGGCACTCCGGGAATTATAGCCTTGGTCAGTTTGTTTAAAGCAAGCTGTATACTCATGTATATGACTGTACTGTATTGTATTGTACTGCAGTGTTTCTCTGCCTTTTTTGGTATTGCAGCACACTTTGCAAAACCACACATTTTTGGGTTTGAATGAATAATTTCATTATACCCAATTCTTTTGCGATCATACGAGAGGGAAGAAAGCACTCCATCAACATCATTTTCTTTAGCAGTTTCACAACAAAGTCTACATATTCTTTGCAGACAGTGAGAAACAACAAATAAATGAGATCAATAATAAAAACAATGCTAAACACTAAGTAAAAACAGGGTTATAGGATGATATAATCTGTGTAAAATAGTTGATAGAAAATCATATTAAACCCTACGGTTAGACGTGATTTTAGGAATTCTTTGGCTTGAACTTGAACGAAATCTCGAAATTGCCCCAGAGTTGCCTCTATGGCACACTAGCCACCAGACTGGTCAAGAACCACTGTTGTACTAGTCCGCACTGTACCACCAGAGGGGTGGTCAACAAGCCATGATGCTCACAAGCATAACCCGCCACGTGCTCCGGCAATAACTTGAGGCTTCTTTAATAGATCGCTCGGCAGGTTTTGCACAGAAAGAAACTAGTATTGTAGTTTTTGCTTCAAATGAATGTTGGTTCACTGGCTGAATTACATGATATTATTATGATTAAAACTGCATTACAGCATCATAGGGTCATGTACACGTAGTAGCATTAAAATCCTTCAGCTGTGGCTTACCGTGGTCTCGTATAGCATGTTATGTAGGGCTGAACATGGAAAACCAGTGGACCAGCATTTCTCTCCCCCTTTGAAAAGGGGAGAATTGATCGATGTGTTCCGTGATCAACTGTGCACAGTAGGGTGTTCTAGTTTTAACCAAAGCGATTAGTAGACAGATGTTATGTAAAACTTAGAAATCTGGTGATTGTTGCAGGATTAAGGGGTCACTTGACATTCGCTTCAAATGGATTCGCACTTTTACTTTGAAATTCAAACGTTGAATAGCCGTGAAGGTGTTCTTACATTCAATTCTATGAATAAAGTATCAGAATCTATCTGGTAAATTGATTGCAATTTAAACTGAAGTGATTTGGTTGAAAGTGTGTTTGATTGTTGTACTGTGTTAAAGCCAGTGATGTGATGCCAACTCCTGAAGACCAGGGGCACGTTCAATCTGAAAACGGTGTGCACCGTTTTGCTACGGTTTCCGGGTTGAACGACATGTTTCCTCGAAACAGTGTGAAACGGAAATGGTGTGCAACAATGTGCAACGGGCTTTGAGATACGTTTTCTCTCGTTTGGTGGGTGTGTCAGAGGTGTTACCCAATCAGCAGCGATGTGTATATAAACCCCGCCATATTACAAAGGAAGTGCGTACAATGGATCCAACTAAAGTCCTTTACGAATGCGTCCACTGCAGCTTGGTGTATGCAACAATTGAAGACATTAGAATTCATGTTTGTTGTAAGTATTTTGTAGTATTAAACATGTATTTAAACCGATTTCATAAGGCTGCGGAAATTCTTCGAAAAGAACAACACAACAGGGTGTTCAACGCACCAACGTTTCTGTTTAAATAAATGTTTTGCTATGTTTTGTCAGGGCTGAACGCACCTCAGGGGCACGTTCAATCTGAAAACGGTGTGCACCGTTTTGCTATGGTTTCCGGGTTGTTTCCTCCTGGAAACGGTGTGAAACGGTGTGAAACGGTGTGCAACGGGCTTTGAGATACGTTTTCTCGTTTGGTGGGTGTGTCAGAGGTGTTACCCAATCAGCAGCGACGTGTATATACACCCTGCCGTATTAAAAAGGCAGTGCACACAATGGATCCAACTAAAGTATTGTAGTATTAAACACATTTAAACCGATTTCATCAGGCTCCGAAAATTCTTCGAAAAGAACGCAAAGAATGGCTTTCTCAGCTGCCATAGTTGCAACGCTTGCGTAACACAACAGGGTGTTCAACGCACCACAGTTTCCGTTTAAATAAACGTTTTGCTACGTTTTGTCGGGGCTGAACGCACCCCAGGGTGGGACTCACCATGGACATTACCAGCTCCAGATGCATTCACACTACGTCACCAGAAGTCCTTTTATTTTCCTACAGATTGAAACTTGGCCGACGTGTGGGCAGTCAACAAGCTCGTTTGCCTCCGTAGGAAATGACTTCCGGTGACTCGATGACTGCGCTGCACGCTCGAGTGGAACGTGACCTATAATTACGTACTTCTTCTGGGGAATATAGCTCAACCATCAGCTTAGTTTCTAATCACCTACATACGGGTTTGATATTGCTGCTGTTGGGTAAAAATCACATAGAAGAATGTTTTCACACTGTAACCTATATAATTTAACTTTTTCTTTTTAATTTAACTTCTAACAGGTGTCAGAGGCATGAGACTTTAATGGATGGGTAACTGCTAAATTGCAGTTATGTAATTGCAATATAAATCACCACTATACTCAACCTCTATAATTGGACTGGCTGCCCACCTTGTCTCTGGTGAGTTGGTGTGAATATCACTGGGTTCGTCTCCAATAAGGGTCGATGTAAAACTTATAACTGCAAACCTGTCGTTAGCTGCTACTCTGACAACCAGGTGGCTGGTCTCCATTTGGTTCCTGCTGTTCAAAATGCCTTCGATCTTGCTGGTCATTATCCTTATAAATGTTCTTTATTTATGTATTTATTTACTTTTTTTTCTATTTAAAAAGGGGATACTACTGTTCAATAAATTATTGATTTTACTTAAACATGCCACTTGGGCGCTCGCACGTGTTTTTTTTAATTTCAAACACCAAATCAAGTTCTCGGGCCATATTTATATTTGTATAAAAACGTGAATAAAAGTAAATAAGGCAGAACCCATGTAAACACCATACTCTGATTATGCATTTGTTTACGTTCTCAATCTAAGTAAGCATAGTCATACTAATATACTGTATGCGCTCCTTAAGCCCCATTCGGATGGGATTAGTTGTACATATGGACATATGTAATGTCAACAGTGAATTCACACGGGATAAGAGATCTCTGTAATCACAGTCTCTTACAGATATTGGAGCGTCTAGTCCATTCACGCATTGTCATCGCACCAAAATATACCTCACGCCATTGCTCCCGTAATTGACGTCAACGTGCTCGAACAATTAATACAGCATGACGGCAAGTGGGAAGAAAGTCACACCTGGACCAGTGTTCACATGTCACTCCAGCTTCTGTTTTGCATGCGCTACAGCTCCTCTGTACAAATGACCTTTGTTAAAGACAGGTATGCCACAAATCTACAATGTAATGAAAGCAAAGACGGCTGACAGACAGGAAGGAATTCTTCCCTGGTAATCTGCAATATGCTCGCTTTACGGACACCTATTTGGACAAGTGCAATTCTGCATTACAGACCCTTATAGACTCTTTGGGAGAGACAACAACCAACACTTTGAACGATTCCCAAAGGGTCCTGGATCTGGATCCTGGATCCTGGGCCACCTGTCAACCAGTGAAGTATTGATCTATACTAAAACAAATATGTAATCAATCTGCATCGTATCCATCATATCAGAGCTGGACCATGTTGACTAGATGAGACCCCATTTTTAGGACAGGACAATATCAATCTAACCCTGTTCAGACCTACAGTATCAGAGTTCTCTGCTCCTCTGCTCTCATCGCCTGAATCTGTCAATCCTGGCTTGTGTGAGTGTGTGCATTTGGTTGTGTGTGTGAAATCCCATTGCATAACTTGTCTCGTGCAGCAGCTGCAGCACCACTGTGTGTGTTCATGTGTGCATGTGATGCTGTGTTTGTGTGTAAACTAAGAGTTTGATTATTGTGGCCTCCGTAACATCAAAGTGTAAATAAATAATAAATAAATAAATAAATACGTCTCCAATCTGAATACAACTGCAAAAACAGCAATACATGTTTGCAGATCCAACCAGGACGCATGCAACATAGCAAAGAAGTAAGCTTGGACTGCAACTTGAAGGAAAACCTGAAACACTTCAACACTGTTAAAAAAAACAGCTATCAGCGGGTGTGCTTGGTGGAATATTTCTCGTATTCCTGTGTATAACTGACCAAATATAGATGATGTGACATCACGTTGAGAAATTTCCAGCCCGTTTCTCCCAGAATTGTATTCATGTCAGAGTTGTTGTTAAAAAAAGGTCTATTTCTGGTTAAAAACGGTCTATTTCTGTAGCGATCCTTTCGGTAATGTTGTCAGACACTTGTCAGACACACGAATAACAATCTGAGACTGTCAGTGGCAAAGACAAGCACTTTTAGTGGACATACTTTGACCGGCCGAATTTGCCCTTACGGATTACGTTACCGCCATTGAGCCGCCGTTACGCGACTGCCGGTTGAGCCGATGGACAGGAGCAGCTCCCAAACTTTGGGGATCTATTATGCGGTAAGCTAGGCGATTTTGTGGACATAGAGACCGGGTTGAAAAATCCCGGAATTACCCTTTAACTGAAAGGATATTAGCCAAACATAATCACACCAAAAAGGGGTAGTCCAAAGACCAAGTTTTAGAGCACAACCAGCTTCATATTCATTCCAAATTTGGTGTCAATCAGAATTATGGTATGGGAGTTATGTCCTTATGAGTATATTTGAGTATAGCTCCACCACATGGCCGATTGGGGTCTACAAAACATTTCTTTGTAGGTTTTACAGTCTGTTTTTATGTAGCTGGGGTCAGGGAAGAACCTCTCTAGGCTATAAAGTGTCTCTGGGTTTTTGAGACCTTTTTGACCCCTGATGTGTTTGCATCCCTGATATTTCTGTCAGTTTGTTCACACACACAGAGACTGTTGCATCGACAGCAAGCACATAATAATACCTAATCTAGTCTTCATTTCATATTGTAAACAAGGGCAAAACATGCACTGCCTCTTTAAAACTGCTCCTCTTCCTGGTCTGAAGCAGAGCCTGATAACCTCTCCCACTTCTTCCTGCTCTCTCAGACAAAGCCAGTTCCATCCTGTCAGCATATTTCCTCATCCGCCTCTTTCACAGATTTGCCAGTTGAAGGATGGGTGGAAACAACAGTGTGAAGTAGCAAGAGCTGACAAGCCCATTCACAGTAGATCAGCAAATGAAGGTGAAGAAAAGGAAGAGAGTTTTGGATTGGATTGGAGTGCAACTTTTATCTGTTGATAAAAAGTGAAACTATCTGACATTCACCATCATTGAGAAGTGAAATGGCACAACAAGGAATTCAGCTGGACTGGGACAGTATATCTTGTTCGATCTGTCTGGATCTACTGAAGGATCCGGTGACTATTCCCTGTGGGCACCGCTACTGTATGAGCTGTATTAAAATCCACTGGGATGAAGAGGATCAGAAGAATATCCACAGCTGTCTCCAGTGCAGTCAGACCTTTACACCAAGGCCTGTTTTGGTGAAAAGTACCATGTTTGCAGCTTTAGTGGAAGAACTGAAGACTGGACTCCAAGCTGCTCCTCCTGATCACTGCTATGCCGGACCTGGAGATGTGGCCTGTGACTTCTGCACTGAGAGAAAGCTGAAAGCCCTCAAGTCCTGTCTGGCGTGTCTGGCCTCTTACTGTGAGCGCCACCTACAGGGTCACTACGATGCAGCTCCATTTAAGAAACACCAGCTGGTCAACCCCTGCAAGAAGCTTCAGGAAAACATCTGCTCTCCTCACAATGAGATTATGAAGATTTACTGCCGTAGCGATCAGCAGTGCATCTGCTACCTGTGTTCCATGGAGGAACATAAAGACCACGATATAGTCTCAACTGCAACAGAAAGGAAGGAGAGGCAGAAGGAGCTCGGGGTGAGTCAGCAGAACATCCAGCAGAGAATTCAGGACAGAGAGAACATGAAGCTGCTGGAACTGCTGGAAGTGGGGGGAACAGCAGGTGGAGGCTATCAATTGCTCTGCTGATAAAGCAGTGGAGGACAGTGAGAAGATCTTCACTGAGCTGGTCCGTTCCATTGAGAGAAGAAGCTCTGAAGTGAAGCAGCAGATCAGATCCCAGCAGAAAGCTCAAGTTCATCACGCTGAAGAACTTCAGAAGAAGATGGAGCAGGAGATTGTTGGACTGAGGAGGAAAGATGCTGAACTGGAGCAGCTCTCACACACAGAGGATAGCGTCCATTTCCTCCAGAATTACCCCTCCCTCTCATGTCTCAGTGAATCTACAGACTTACCCACCAATGTCCGTCCTCGGCGGTTCTTTGAGTATGTGGCTGTGGCGAGAGGTGAGAGATAAAGTAGAGGGCATTATGAATGAGGAAGGGCCAAAGATCTCATTGACAGTGACTGAAGATGTTTTACTACCACATCCAGAGCCCAAGACCAGAGCTGAGTTCTTACAATATTCACGTCAAATCACACTGGATCCAAACACAGCACACAGAAAGCTGTTATTATCTGAGGGAAAGAAGAGTGGGAACAGACCAGTTATATCCTAGACACCCAGACAGATTCATTGAATGGGAGCAGGTCCTGAGTAGAGAGGGTCTGACTGGACGTTGTTACTGGGAGGTAGAGTGGACAGGGGGAGTTTATATAGCAGTCTCATATAAGAATATTAGCAGAACAGGGACTGGTAATGAATGTGGATTTGGACTCAATGACAAATCTTGGTCATTAGATTGTAACAACAACAGTTATGGATTCAATATGATCAACAATATCTCAACTCCAGCATTAGGCCCTCTGTCCTCCAGAGTAGGAGTGTACCTGGATCACAGGGCAGGTATTCTGTCCTTCTACAGCGTCTCTGAAACCATGACTCTCCTCCACAGAGTCCAGACCACCTTCACCCAGCCCCTCCATCCTGGATTTTGGTTTTATTGGTCTGTTGGAGATACTGCTGAGTTGTGTGAGCTGAGGTAGATGGAGGTTATTAAATCAGTAATCTGAGAGATTCTGTTTTTGAATATTGTTTTATTTAGTCTCCATCTTTGTCTCCCAGCCTCGTTGCTGTGGTGTTTCTCACTGCTCTTCCCAGAGGTCACCTGTCAATCAAACAGTGTGTCCAGTACTGTGACGTCTTTCTCCTTGGATTTTCTGTTGATGGAGTTTGAGTTTCTGTAGGTGGCGCTCTTTTCTTTGTCTGTTCAGCCACAGTGGCTATCGCTGCTCATGCTAACTACCCAGTTCTTCTTCTATTGATTGCAAACAAATCGCTGTTGTTGCTATTGGAAACATCAAACGCATCACTTCCTGTCTGCCAGAGGATTTTTCCAACTGTAAAAGCTTTCATGAACTGGCTATAGATTGAATCACTATTGTATTATATCAGTTGGAGATGGAGAGCAGCAAGATGGACATTTACTGATATGTACATTTACAATCTCTATTATTCCTTAAACTGTTGTGTGGTATATATAGTTGTTATCTTCTGGTCATATTTGTATTGTTGCTGTAATATTGTCATTCCATAGTCTTGTGCTATTTCTGTTTCACTGCACAGGCCTTGATGGCTCCAGGACTGGAAGTCTTCCCTTTACTAGAACTGAATAGTTGTTCATATGTTGGTTTTGAACTTTGGTCAGAAAAGTCACTACAAATGGAATTCTTCTTCTTCTCATTCTAGTTGTAGGAGCCAGAAATATGATTTGATTATTCATCATTATTGTTTACGGCTACTTTATTGTTTACTATGTGTGGATGTTTTGTGTCGACGTGTGCACTAATTGGTTTTTGAGTTCTCGCCCCCCTCTGCAGGCTGAAGCACCTATTTATGCCATGGGTGGAGCCAGTTAGGGTGTGGCTGTACTGGGAGCACACAGTCTTTTGACCACACGCACACACATGGCACAGGCCACAAGAACAAAGAGAATTGTTTGTTTGAAATTATTTCTTTTGAAAGTACATTTTCTTTATTTGTTGTAACACTCTGGATTCTCAATTAAACCACCAATTCACTGTTTTCAACTTCTGGACATTGGAATCATTTTTTATTGCTATTTTTTGTGCGTCAGGACTTATCCCCCAGGCAGCCTCCACAGTGGCTATTGGAACAATGGGAATTGAATGCAACTTTTGAAATTTAGGTTACTAGCCACTACAACAAGTCAAAAGACTACGTGTTCAATCAAGTCAATGGACTTTGTTTGAGGATTGAACGACCAGAACAAGACAAAGACTGGCTTTGGATTGCTTTGGAAACTATTGGATTTCTGGACAGCATTGGGCAACTGACCAGCATTGGATTTTTGGACAACATTGGATGAGTGGAGGGACCAGCTTTGGAACAAGGAATCAGCCAAGCCATGGAAGTGGTATGTAAAAGTGCTTTGACAAAATGCAAATTCAATGAACCTGCATAAGGAAGCAAGTCTGCTATTGGAGTGGATTATGGACATTGTATAAGCATAGTGAATGGTACTGGTCAACCAATTGTCATTGCACTTTAAGAGCTGAACAATTTACTGCATCATGGATGGTGCCAGTGGAAATGTCGAAGAGGAAAATATGGATAAAGTAAATGTTCATGAGGAAAATGTGGACAAATTAAATGTTCATGAGGAAAATGTGGACAAAGGAAATGTTCATGTGGAAGATGTGGACAATGTGATAAAGGAAAATGTATTAAAATTGCAAAATTCCAGGAAGTATAAGCTTGGACAATTGACCAGGAAAATGAATGTGGTCAAAGCACTCATGTCTGATGTTTCTCTGAAGGAGGAAGTAGGAGAGCATGTGAATAAATATCATGCACTGTTTGATGAATTTAAAGAGTTCCACCATGCATATCAACTGCTTTTGTCTGAACATGATGCAAAAAGGGATGAAACAAGCTGGTTTGAAATTAAAATGATTCCTATTAATGCATTTTTGTGTTCAGTCACATCCTGGCTGGATGGTGATGATGGTCATGGTGATGAGAAGGATGATGGTTTACTGCATGATAAAGAGTTTGAAGATTCTATCCGTCCTAGTGATAGTGCATCTAACACTTCTAAAAGGAAATCGGGGAGCAGCAGAGCCAGCTCACGTTCAGGTTCTTCATCTGCTCGTCTGCGTGCAGAGGCTGAAAGAGCAAGTTTAATGGACAAATTTGCTGCATTGCATGAAAAACATGCTTTAGAGGAACAAGAGGAGGAATTGAGTAAACAGAAACTTGAGTTGAGAAGAAAAAAGGAAGCTCTGGAGCTTCACACTGAAATAGCGGCCACAACAGCCAAACTTGGAGTTCTAAAAGCTGCTGAAGAACAAGTGATAGAGAGGCTTGAAACCACTCCAGAGGAATTCATTCCAATAGTCCCATCAAGTGTTCGTCCAAAGGAAAGAGCTCATTTCATTCCTTTAATCCTTAATACTCCTCTAACCAAAATTACCTCTGAATCTAGTCCTCAGCTCCACCCAGGAGGTGCAGTCTCACCAAGCCTGCCTCTCCATTCAGGAGGAGCACAAGCAGGAGCACTAGGTCTGCAGCTCCAACCTCACTCAGCCCCAGGTGCAGGAGCGCCAAGTCTTCAGCTCCATTCAGGAGGACCACAAGCAGGAGCACTAGGTCTGCAGCTCCAACCTCACCTAGCCCCGGAAGCACCAGGGGCCTCATTTATAAAGGTTGCTGCGCACAAAAAAGTGGCGTTAAGGGGCGTGAAATGTGCGTACGCATATTTTACCGCAAACGTCCGGATTTATAGAAAAATTCTATGCGGTAAAATGTGCGCACATCTACGCATCCTTTCACCCATGCGTAGAGTTTACCGCAAAGTTTTTCAGACACGGGAATCAGCGACGCCCGATAGAAAGATCACAAAATAAAGCTCAGTCCTCTTAAAAACATAGTTTTATAAGTGTGCTTTCACAGGGTTTGTGGTCTGTTGTATCTGTTAAGTCACTACTTAAAACCTATTTTTATAAAAGGCATTCTCTTAACTCTTATTTTATTCATTATTTTACCGGGCGGCGCCAGGATGAAGTGAAATAAAACTTATTGATCTAACCATGCAATAGCCTCAGAAAGGCTAAATAACAACAACATAATGCTACTGTTCAAAATCAAAGAATACATTTATTAATCAGAGACTCACATAAGAACGGAGCACTGAGAGAATTTATGAACGATACCGATTCTGTCAAAATCAGCAGGCGGAGGAGTAGAAACAGCAGTTTGCGGCTTGCCCCTCTCTCTCTCTCTCTCTCTCTCTCTCTCTCTCTCTCTCTCTCTCTCTCTCTCTCTCTCTCTCTCCTCTCTCTCTCTCTCTCTCTCTCTCTCTCTCTCTCTCTCTCTCCAACGGGGGAAATGGAATTAGGGCTGTAAATTGTATTTACCACCATGAAAAGCAAGCAGGATGAGAAACCCAACTAAGCGACGTGTCTGTCTGTCTATCGATCTCCTCCGCTCCGTTTCAGTGGGCTACTATGTATCTATAGATACATAAATACATAAAGATACATAAAGCTTAAACAGAGGGGACAAAAATACAACTACGGGGCTAAGCATATTTTACTCTTTCATATGTAGCTCCTAATGCTCAATGTTGTGTAACTTTTAAACTGTTTTTAAATTGTTTTTATCATTTTGTTCATCATCAGTTTGTCTCCCATTTTTCTTTTTGTCCTCTAAAGCACTTTGTAACTTTGTTTTGAAAAGTGCTATATAACAAAAGTTTATTTCTATTATTATTAAGGTGTGCCGGATTATTAGAGCTTGTGCGGTTCTCCACAATGTGGCACAGATCCTCTACTGAGCCCTCAAACAGTAGCTACACCTTTACGGTGCTCAACCTCACTGATGAGCCTCGATCTTGCACTCCGCAAATTTCGGCTTTCTTGCAGCTGGCGTCTCTCAGTCTTTCCCTCATTGATAGTCAACAAAGGCTCCTTAACAACGTCGGCATATTCATGACCTATTTAGCATTGCCCATTTATGGTTGATTGTGGGACGACACTATGAGGAGTAGTGGGCGGACACTGGGAGGAGTACACGGCCGCACAATTCACCGCAGGTGGGTATTTATAAAGAGAAAACTGCGTACAGGTGTGTACCGCACGGTTTTATAAATCTGAATTTTTTCTTGCGTTAGTGGATTCTGAGGTTTGGGCGGACGCAATGTTCTACGCAATGTTCTACGCAATGTTCTACGCAAAGTTTTATAAATGAGGCCCCTGGTCTTCAGCTCCATTCAGGAGGGGCAGGGCTACCACTAGGTCTGCAGCTCCAACCTCACCTAGCCCCGGAAGCACCAGGTCTTCAGCTCCATTCAGGAGGGGCAGGGCTACCACTAGGTCTGCAGCTCCAACCTCGCTCAGCCCCAGGTGCAGGAGCGCCAAGTCTTCAGCTCCATTCAGGAGGGGCAGGGCTACCACTAGGTCTGCAGCTCCAACCTCGCTCAGCCCCAGGTGCAGGAACACCCAGTCTGCAGCTTAATGCAGGAGGAGCAGGGGCACCTAGTCTGCAGCTCCAACCCAACTCAGCTTCTGGAGCAGCATCAAACCAAACTGGGCACCATTCAACTCCCCACCAGATGGCGCCAACAGGGCCGTTTGGCTCTTCCCCTCAAAGTAATGTAGACAACCTCACCCAAATCCTACAGACAAATGAAATCACAACTTTGCTTGTAAAACAGACTCAGCTCTCAACTTTGCCTGCCCGAGACATAGCACCATTCGATGGAGATGTTTTACTGTACAGAACATTCATAAAATCTTTTGAACATGGTGTGGAGCGCAAAACTGATAGTGACTCTGATCGACTGCATTTCCTTGAGCAGTACACTAGGGGGCAGGCACAAGAACTGGTTAGAAGCTGTTTTCATATGTCTCCAGACAGAGGTTTCCAGAAGGCAAAAGCTTTGCTGTTCGAGCACTTTGGTGATGAATTCAAGCTTTGTTCTGCATATATGGAGAAGGCTTTCGCTTGGGCAGACATAAAGCCTGAAGATGTGAAATCTTTACACGCATATGCTTTATTTCTCAGAACTTGCCACAATGCTATGGATGACATGCAGTACATGGGTGAAATGAACTTGGCTTCTAACTTGAAAATTCTCACAATGAAACTTCCTTACAAGCTTAGAGAGAGGTGGAGGTCTTTTGTTTGTGATCTATTGGAAAAGAACAAACGCAGGCCCAAACTGATTGACCTTGTTGAATTTGTTGAGAAGCAAGTGAGAATAGCTTCAGATCCAGTGTTTGGTAGTTTACAGGACCACTCTGCCAAAAAAGACAAAGGTAAGCCTGCTGGCAAACCTTCCAAACCCAAATCCACCGGAAGTAGTTTCGCTACTACTGTCTCCTCAGTACCAACAGGAACTGCACAGCCAGAAGCAGGTTCACAAAATCACTGTCCTGTCTGCAGTAATGATGGCCACACAGCTGAACTGTGCAAACAACTTAAAAAGAAAGCTCACAGGAAGAAGGTAAACCTTTTAAAAGAAAAAGGAATCTGCTTTGGTTGTTTATGCAAAGGCCATATTAGCAAGAACTGCAAAAAACGCCTTATCTGTGCCGTTTGTAACCGAGCCCACCCCACCGTGCTCCACATTGAACAGAAGAAGGAGAACGGGGAAAAGGCCGTGAGACCACCACAAACCTCTGAGGTCCCAGCAGGAAGAACAGTAGACTCACCCAAACAACCGTGTTGTCATATTGGGGCCGGTAGTCATATTGGGGCCGGGAGTCAAGTGAGCACCCTCTCTATTGTGCCAGTTAAAGTTAAAGTGGACAAGGGCACCACAGAGATGTTTACTTATGCACTTCTGGATCCTGGGAGCACAGTCAGCTTCTGTACAGAAAACCTCATGAGAAAACTAAACATCAGTGGCAGAAGAACAAGCATCCTCCTATCTACAATGGGCCAGGAAAGACTTGTACCCACTCACATGGTTTCCGGTCTTGAAGTCTCAGCTATAGACAAAGACAACTTCCTACAGTTACCTGACGTCTTCACACAGAAAGAGATGCCTGTTGGTAAACAGAATATTCCCCAGAAAGAAGATCTAGTAAGATGGCCATATTTGCAGAAAGTTCAAATCCCTGACCTCAATGCCAGCGTGGAATTGTTGATTGGCACGAATGCCCCCAAATGCTTGGAACCCTGGGAGGTCCTGAACAGTGAAAAAGGAGGACCTTATGCTGTAAAGACCCAATTGGGATGGGTGGTGAATGGCCCTCTTGGTGGTGGCAACGATAATGACATGAGTAGCTGTCCTTCTGCCACCGTCAATCTCATCTCTGTCAGAAACTTGGAAGAGTTATTGATTAATCAATACAACCAAGACTTCAGTGAAAAATCAGTTGAAGAAAAGCCTGAAATGTCACTGCAAGACAAAAGATTCTTAGAATGTGCAAATGAGTCCATTATGCTACAAGATGGACACTACAGCTTGGACTTACCGTTCAAAAGAGACAATGTATGTATGCCTGACAATCGTCACATGGCAGCTCAATGTCTTCATAGCCTGAAGAGAAAGTTCCAAAGGAATGCATCATTTCAGAGTGAGTACACCACCTTCCTTAATGACATCATTGAAAAAGGCTATGTCCCTGAAGAAGACCTAACACAGCCGCCTGGAAAAACATGGTTCATTCCACATCATGGAGTGTACCACCCTCGAAAGAAAACACTTAGGGTGGTCTTTGACTGTGGGGCAGTCTATCAGAACTCATCACTCAACACTGAGCTTCTTCAAGGCCCTGATTTAACCAACTCACTCATCGGGGTCATCATGCAATTTCGTCAAGAGTCTATCGTAATCATGGCTGATATAAAAGCAATGTTTCACCAAGTCAGAGTATCAATGGCTGATGTGAACTACCTCCGTTTCTTATGGTGGCCTAAAGGTGACATTACCCAAAGCCCTGTTGAGCATCGCATGTTAGTGCATCTGTTTGGAGCGGTGTCTTCTCCCAGCATAGCCAACTTTGCATTGAGGAGAACTGCTGAGGACAATGAGAGCAACTTTCAACCACAGGTAGTTGAGACTATCAAGAGAAACTTTTATGTGGATGACTGCTTGAGATCAATACCCACAGAGCAGGAAGCAGTGTGCCTCGCCAAAGATCTCAAAGTGTTGTGTAGCAAAGGAGGATTTGAGCTCACCAAGTGGGTGAGTAACAGTCGCACTGTACTGTCTTCAATTCCAGAGGATGATCGAGCAAAAGAGGTGGTCAAATTGGATCTGGACAAAGACATGCTGCCCACTGACAGGGCACTGGGACTGCAGTGGTGTATTGAGTCTGATGACTTCAGATTGAACATCTCTATCAGCGAGAAGCCCCACACACGTAGAGGTATGCTCTCCATGATAAGTTCTGTGTTTGATCCACTTGGCTTTCTTGCTCCTTTCACACTCCCTGCCAAGGTTCTGCTTCAGGAGTTTTGCAGAAACCATTATGGATGGGATGAACAGCTACCACAACGCTCCACTGAACAGTGGCTGAGATGGAAGGCGGGTCTGGAGACATTAGTGGACTTCAAGGTACCCCGCTGTGTCAAACCTAAAACCTTCGGGACAGGGGCTTCTGCAAGCTTGCACCATTTTGCGGATGCCAGTGAGATCGGCTATGGCACAGTAAGCTATCTGAGAATAACAAACAACCAAGACCAGGTGCATCTGTCATTCATGATGGGAAAAGCGCGGGTTGCACCTTTAAAACAGCTCACAATTCCCCGGTTGGAGCTTGCTGCTGCTGGGCTGAGTATCAAGGTGGACAAGATGCTGAAAGCAGAGTTGGATCTCAAACTGAATGTTTCAACATTCTGGACTGACAGTCAGTCAGTGCTCAAATACCTTGCAAATGAGCACACAAGATTCCATACATATGTGGCAAACAGAATCTCCATGATCAGAGAGTGCACAGACATATCCCAGTGGAGACATGTAAGCAGCAAACTGAATCCGGCAGACGCTGCCTCAAGAGGGCTAAGTGCCTCAAAGTTTGTAGAATGCAAACAGTGGATTCATGGCCCAGAATTTCTCTGGAAGCCACAGAGCCAATGGCCAATGGAAAATATAGAATCAAAGACACTTTCACCCGATGACCCTGAGGTGAAGAAAAATGCTGCAGTGTGCACAGCCACTACCACAGCCACAGTAACTGGTAACAATCCCACCAACACACTGATCACCCATTTCTCCAGCTGGATGAAACTAAAGAAGTCTGTTGCGTGGTATTTGAAGCTGAGATATATCCTACAGGCACTGGCAAAGAAGAGACAACAGCTCAGGATGAACAAAATGAACACCCGTGCAGAGCACCATAAAATCAGTGCTCAGCTCCAGGCATTCAAAACCACTCTAAGTACACCTCCTCTGACCTTGGAAGACCTCAAGAGAGCAGAAAAGGCCATCATATGCCACGTGCAAAGACAAAGCTTTCCAAATGACCTTGCCAAACTGGAAATGGCAGCATCTAGTGTCTCAAAAGGAAGCTGCACCTACAAACTGGACCCAGTCCTTCAAGATGATGTGATGAGAGTGGGGGGATGACTGAGTAGGTCAACAATGTCTGAGGAAACAAAGCACCCCATTATCTTGCCCAAAGATCATCATGTCTCAACTCTTCTCCTGCACCACATACATGAACAGTCTGGTCACAGTGGACGAAACTACACACTTTCCCAACTACGTAAGAAGTACTGGATCATTAAAGGCAATGCGGCTGCAAGAAAAATCATCTCAAGATGTGTATTTTGCCGGCGTGTGAAAGGCAGAACAGCTGAGCAGAAAATGGCCGACTTGCCGCTTGAAAGACTCCAACCTGACCTTCCCCCTTTCACCTACGTGGGGATGGATTATTTTGGCCCAATCGAGGTTAAAAGAGGGCGAAGTCTTGTGAAAAGATGGGGAGTTCTCTTCACCTGCATGTCCAGCAGAGCCATACACCTGGAGGTGGCGTTTTCGCTGGACACAGATTCCTGCATACATGCACTGAGGCGGTTCATAGCCAGAAGGGGGCAAGTAAGACATATCAGGTCTGACAATGGAACAAATCTAGTTGGCGCTGAAAAAGAACTGAAGAAGGCTCTCTCTGAACTGAACCAAAACAAGATTGAAAACGCTTTGCTTCCAAAGGAGATCCAGTGGAGCTTTAACCCCCCGGCCGCTTCCCACCACGGCGGGGCCTGGGAAAGGCTGATAAGGATGGTGAGGCAGATACTACGTTCTGTTCTTCACCAACAAACACTCGATGATGAAGGTCTTCAGACGGTACTCTGTGAGGCAGAAGCACTCCTTAACAATCGTCCTATCACAACCACGTCTTCAGACCCGTTCGACCTGGAACCACTCACTCCAAACCACATTCTCCTGTTGAAGGCTGACCCCATCCTTCCCCCTGGAACATTTCAGAAGTCAGACATGTACATCAGACGGCGCTGGAGACAAGTCCAGTACCTGGCTGACCTATTTTGGAAGAGATGGTCTCAGGAGTACTTGCTTCTCCTTCAAGAGAGACAAAAATGGTCTAAAGTGAGAAGGAGTCTCAAGGCTGGGGACATCGTTACAGTGGTTGACCCTACAGCACCCCGTGGCTCATGGCTGTTGGCGAGAGTTCTGGAAACAAACCCTGACTCCAAAGGGATGGTTCGTTCTGTCAAGCTGAAGACAAAAACCAACATCATTGAGAGACCTATCACCAAGGTTTGCCTGCTGATAGAAGTGGACTGAAGAAAAGACAAGTATGTTTTTTTTTGCATTATACAACACAATTAGTATTCAGTCCAGCAATGATTGGCTCCTCTTATGAAATTGTTATAATTGTTCCCCCCTGTAGGTAAACAATTAGGGGCCGGATGTGTAGGAGCCAGAAATATGATTTGATTATTCATCATTATTGTTTACGGCTACTTTATTGTTTACTATGTGTGGATGTTTTGTGTCGACGTGTGCACTAATTGGTTTTTGAGTTCTCGCCCCCTCTGCAGGCTGAAGCACCTATTTATGCCATGGGTGGAGCCAGTTAGGGTGTGGCTGTACTGGGAGCACACAGTCTTTTGACCACGCACACACATGGCACAGGCCACAAGAACAAAGAGAATTGTTTGTTTGAAATTATTTCTTTTGAAAGTACATTTTCTTTATTTGTTGTAACACTCTGGATTCTCAATTAAACCACCAATTCACTGTTTTCAACTTCTGGACATTGGAATCATTTTTTATTGCTATTTTTTGTGCGTCAGGACTTATCCCCCAGGCAGCCTCCACAGTGGCTATTGGAACAATGGGAATTGAATGCAACTTTTGAAATTTAGGTTACTAGCCACTACACTAGTTCCTAGGGAGACATTCATTTGTTCTCCACAGTGTTGGCATGCTGCTTTCAATGATTGATTGTGTGGAGAAAGTGAATATTTAGATGGACAAACTGAACAAGAGGCCTTTACCAGGTTTTATTGATTGGATGTGTCAACAAACTGAATGTTTCCAAGAATCAATAAAATTCTGTAAAGTTCACATCCATTCTGATGTGACTCTCATTCAGAGTCTGATTCATTCAGTCTGACCTGCCTTGAACTGAATTACTTAAAGAGACTAGAATGAAAATAAAATGATCAATAATAATCAAACATCTCCTCTACATTCCACACTCCCTCACCTACAACACGTGTCTGTTTCACTGTGTGGTTTTTCTGGATGATGCTGCTGAATGGACAACTTGCATCACCAAAAAACCTTTGATGGATTTAGAAAAACATTTCCATTCCAATTCAAAAATCTAGCAGACATTTTTAGGTTTCATTGTCCCTGAGACCCTGAAACTTTCTGTGTCCACATGCAGATCATTTCATTTCTACTGGGATCATTTGTCCTGATATTGATCCACTGGTTGATCAGCTGTAGCCCCTTTGAACATCTATTAAATATGACAGAACACTGTGGATATTGGAGTCATCCAGAAACGATCCAGTGTTCTCCAACAGTTGAATTGCAACTTTAAAAACCAAATTAATGTTTTCAATGTCAATTCAAAATCCTGTAATAAATACAGAGAGAAAACAACAACTATAATAGGCTGTTATTAATATTAAAGCTTGATTTACTGGCATTCAGAGACCTGAAAGACTTGAGACTTGACTTGAGGTTTGTCACATTTTTTTTCCTGTTCAGAGAAAACGACCTGGAAAGTCTGCCTCCGTGTGTGTGTGTGTGTGTGTGTGTGTGTGTGTGTGTGTGTGTGTGTGTGTGTGTGTGTGTGTGTGTGTGTGTGTGTGTGTGTGTGTGTGTGTGCGTGTGTCCAGGCTGGTTGGTGTTTCCCCACCACAGTGTGTATTAACTGGATTGTACCAGCTAACAATCAACACTACTACATTCTGGTAAATGCTGCAAGCTGATGACACTAAAATAATGCTCCTCTACAAATAAATAACAGCACACCAACACACTTTACTTCATTCAGCCATTCTTTCTTCTATTGCATTCCCACCAACATGATAGATTTCCCCCCCCACAGATCCACCAATCCCAGCCAGAGAGCTCTGGTTCAGTAGATGTAGCTTTGGTATCATTAGTCAGTTTTGGTTTGTTATTGCAGCTCACCAGACGCTAACAACTACTGCTTGGTCTCAGTGAGCCTCTCTGGTCTTTGAACCACCACTCCTGTCACTACTGATAAAGGTGCAATAAGTGAGCTATTTACTGCACCTTGTGTAGGATGACATCGCTTCATCAACTCATCAACTCCTCCTTGTTTCCTAGCGCCCCTTTAAAAGAGATGTACTGTTGATTCAGAAGCATGCTTGTCCATTAGGATAGTATTTAGACGTTTTCGATGGATAATATACAATATATAAAATATACATAGATTCATATTAATATTAGAGTCCACTGTCTAGAATGGGTGCGTCCATTCTGTAAAATGGATTCTCCCACAGCAGAGTACATTATTATATTAGAATATATTAGATTAGATTACTGAGATAACAACAACAGATTTTGGAGGAGGCCATATGTGCAACAAAGGGCTGGTTACAATACTTGGACACCTCTTAATTCAAAGGGAACACACAACAATAACACAATCATTCCAAAAACATAGTGAGGAGAATCTCCACTGATCCAAAGAAAAGCAACTAGAAATTCAGCAGCAGGGATGTGATCAGAACACGCAATAATAGTCATGAACAGGAGTGCTGAACCTGACAGAAAGCCTGAAATCCTGAAGAATTACATCCCTGGAAATCACAACTAGACTATCTCATGTTTTCTTTCATCCATTCCCATTTTCTCTTCACTGACGCATTAAATGGTCATCTGAAAATTAAGCGCTGAAACTTTGTGAAGAGTCCTGTAGCTTTACATGAAGTGCTTGCAGCGCATCCAAAGGGTAAACCTATGTGTCGCCCAGAAGCCAGCTTTGTGCTGCATTAACGTTAACCGTGAATCTGTTTTGTCGGCTTGCTATTGTGGCAGGGAACACTGCCACTGATGTATTGACAGGAACAGGAAGCCCATGTATGGGTGTTGCCAATTGGCGCAGTCCAACCAGGAGGCCCATGTATGGGCATTGCCAATTGTGCGGTCCAATTAGTGAGGGTCACAGGTGCTACAAATAGGAGTTAGTATGTAGCCGCCTGTGCCTCCCACACTTGTCATGATCTCTCTTGGTGTTGGTGTCTGCTGCCTGGATGGTATGTAGGTGGCTTTGTATAGTGTGTTTTTTTTTATAGGTTTATATGGTCCTAATCTCAATGTGTTCCCCTTGTAGCTTCCCCCTGACCCCTCATGGTGCCCTGGTCTAGTTGACTGCTGCCCTTCAATTGTGCTAATGTCTCATTTGTTCAGTTGGAGTCATACTAATGTGGCTGGAGTTTCTATTGATGCTGTATGTCTATTTGTTAATTTTAACTGTTGTAGCTTGTTTAATTGTTTTTAACTGTTGTAGCTCGCCTAATGTGTCTGCTGGTGTGAGTGTGGTGCTGGTACTGAGCTGGGACTGGGTGATAGCCTCTTACTGTTAATTGGTAAGTAGGGTGCCTACGGCACCTGAGGTACATGTAACTGCACCACCCACCTGAAACCTTAATAATACCATTATGCTTTCTTACAGGCTTCATGCTGGCTGCTGTTTTGCCCACCTTTTTATATTGATAAACGTGTTACATATTGTGAGCCAACTGGCATTAGTTTGTTAGCATATTTTAGGAGCTTCCACATTATTTCTACTCTGCAGCAGGTTGAGTGCCACCTGGTGGGGGGTTAGTTATTTTCCTCACTGTTTGCCGTACACCACCTCTTGAATTGCTGTGGTTTTAAGTAAGTTTGCTGTGGCTTTCTGTGTCCACTAGTGTATTGCACCCCCCTGGGCTCAGCCCTCTTTGTTGCCCCCAACTCCAGTGTCCCTCTCCCTCGCAGACTTAGTTCTTATTAGAGCTCTATATTAGCCATTGTAGTTTTTAGTGTTTATTTTATTACTTGTATTAAATAAAACCATATTTTTGTATACTTGTCTTCACTAACAACTGAACTTGTGTGCTGTAATTAGTCCCGACCTCCCCTCGTGTAACAAAAAAGGTGGTGTTGTCGGTGTGTGTTCGCCGGGGACTGTGCCCGGCTAGCCCCAGCACAAATTAAGCACTGTTTACATGTAACCATTAATGAGACTAATACAAACACTACGCTACAACCATTCAAATTGTTTTCACAAGTTTACATTTTTATGTTATTTCAGGTTTGCAACATTTTATTTTCTTTCACCTCTATGACCTCACCACACATTCCATCACATCAAAGGTGCACTAAACAAAATGAGGGACATGAATATCGACCAAAAAGAAATGAACAGTACTAGCTGCTTCATTGTCAATCTGTATAGGCTGCCTCCCCAGTGACAACTAGCATGTCACCACTAGTGTCCCATGTTAGCTTCCCTGACAATGTTGATCTTCTGATGGATTTATGGTCTGATTTGTTGTCATCATCGTTACATTGAATTATTTCCCCCGTGAGATTTGTTAGCTTAAAATAGAAACAAATAACCATAACACAACTGTTAACTGTGACTTCAATTTCTGAAGTACTTGTGAATTGAACCCTGCAATGTGGCTTAACTGCACCATAGGCTGCATCACAGAGATCATGGCTATTAACACATTGGCCACTAGATGGCAGCATAGTGTGTACTTTGAAGAGGACAAAAGTATAGAATTGTGTTGACTGAAGTGTGTTTAATGCTGTGGAAGATGAGGTGCATTTGTTTTGAATTGAACATGTTATTACAAACCAAAATGCATGGTTTTGGATCATGAAGACTATTAGAGAAGCAGATTTCTTGGGATGACTTATGACTTAATGGTTCCATTAGCCAACTACTTTGTTTAGTTTAGTTTTTTCTCTGCTTCATTGCAGTGTACTAGATTCTTTGAATGTCTTGTATATTAAATGAATCTTGAATTTTTTTGAAGATGGCATGGGACAAGAAGAAAATTGTTTACTATATCAGATAAAATCAGATTTGATACCAAGAAAAAAGCAATGGACATTTTTTTTTAGCATTTTTTAGTTCCTTGGGGCAATAATAACGAGCAATGTTTTTTTTAAAAACCCACAGTTTTAATTTTATGAGCCTCTACCAAATGGTTGAGATACCTATTAATGGTAAAAAAAAAAAAGTAAGTAATTATAGAAAGTCAATCAAAATAAAGTACCAAAAAACAAAAACTCAAATAAAATGCAATATCTCTGTAGAATGAACTCATCTGTGTGGTGGTGCATCAGCACAACAGTTTTTTGGGCATTAGAGCATACAACATTGGTGATATACAACAAAGCATTGCTGGTTTCCATTCAAGCACAGGAAAACCAAACATTTCCCACACTTGCACCTGGACACGCTCTTCGGACAGAGGTTGCAATGGTGAAAAACTCTACTGCAGTGGTGCCCAACCCAGTCCTCAAGTGCCTCTTGTCCTGCAGGTCTTCCAGCTGTACTCAGGCACACCTGAACCAATGATCATCATATCATGAAAATGTGAAGCCTTTAATGGGTTCAGGTGTGACTGATTAGAGCTGGAGAACTGGAGCTAAGACCTGCAGGACAAGGGACACTTGAGGACTGGGTTGGGCACCACTGCTCTACTGGTATAATGTTTTAAGCAAATATATAATGCAATAACATTAGATTTATTGACAACAGTGCATAATAGGAAACCTTTTTATATATTTCATAGCAAAACTACTTTTTGCTATGAAATAGGTGTCTCAACCGTTTGGTTGAGCATGTTTTAAAAATAAATCTTACACTGTTATTAAACTTTTTGGGGGCTATAACGTTATGTCATTCTGTTCAGTAAGCCCTCATTAACACTATTATATTAAACATATGCTTACCTTTGAAAATCAGGAGTGTTTGTTTGCCACTAACTTTCTGAAAGGATGCGATCTGAAAAGGATTGTCCATAAAAACCCAGCACCTTCTAGTGTTTTTTTGTGCATTTTGTACATCAAACAAGTGGTAGAAATGGCTCAATCAGGTTGAGTTAAGTACAACAAATTCTTCAACAAGATATTGTGACTCAAAATTGTGCTCTACCAAATGGTTGAGCAGACCATTAAAGGGTTAAGTGGAATGTTTATGTAACTGTCTTCTGAGCTAGAGTAGACAACTGTTTTCTTCTTGGTTTTGATCTGTTGTGACCCTTTCATAGAGGTTGCTTCAGGAGTGTGGCAGGACAGATGGTGGCTCACCTTTAAACTGTTGAACCAATTACGTTTTAGAAAAGGTTAAAAGTGTATTTATATGGTCATATTTTTATTTATCCTTTATTGAACCATTGCAGTTTACATTGAGATTAACAAATTAAAGCTATAATCTTTTATAAAGATTTGAGTTTTTAGGGAGATTAAACTTTTTAGTTTAATCTCATTTTATAGCAGCACTAACACAGACACAAGGATCATGACTGTTGGTGGATAGTGAAATGCTTTTAGATGGTCCTGTTACTTTCTTAGTTCTTAGAGTACTGTCGAATAATTCCTCCTAGAAATAAAGACAGACGAGCGATGAGGGAGGCGCAACGTGAGAAAAGTAAACGACGTCACCTCGCGCAATAGAATAAGATCAGCAACACCACGTGAGGAGAGAGACACGGACAGAGAGAGAGACAGAATAAGACAGAGAGGCACGTCGCAAGTAGACCGGAGGAATAAACTTGAGAGAAGCGGTGGGTTATGACAGGGCCCGAGCGCTACTCCTCTTTTTTTTAAATTTAAACAGACTTCAGCCGTTAGACGGTGATGCCACAACATCTTACAAGCTATCGAGTAATCGTTATCATGCCAAAGGCTTAACAATGCAATGATACAGGTGTAGGCTGGTTATTATCACAGTTCGCGTTGGTCCTGGTCTAACTGTACTGATAAGGGTTTCTCTGTCTCTTCCTCTGACAGGAACCAGACATGGGGGAAATAAGGTAAAGACATTTTAAACTCTCTCTCTCTCTCTCTCTGTCTGTCTCCTCTTATCAAGTTCAATGTAAAAATGATAAAAAGCAGAAGTTCATAAAAAACTTGTTTCCATTATTCTCTTGATAAACTGAATGCATTATGCTGCTTCATTATTCTGTTTATATGCCACCTCCAGTGAAAGCAAGGATAGTGACAAAAAGAAGGGGAAGGAAAAGGGAAAAAAAGAGCCAAAGTTACCGATGGTTGGCCCCATTGCCCTGGTAAGCACTCTTATCACTGTCAGAACCAGGCTTGTAATATATGTTAGTACTTTGTTCTTCTGTGTATTACTGTATGTGGAGATCCTCTTTTTGTTGTTGACATAATGTAGCCTGCCTAGAGCGCCACTGTCTGAGTCACTTTTCAGAATGAGGTTTAAGGTGCTAAGGAATTAATACAGTACATTGTTATGTCAAGTGTGTGAAGTGAGAGGGGAAGTGGCGAGAAAGGATGTGAACCCATCCTCCCGATGTTTGGGTGGACTCCACCAAACCCCTGCTGTGAGAATATAATAGCTGCCTAGAGTTTGAAGTTTGTTCCCCTCTGGAGAAATTCATACTGACCACACATCAACTGGCTTCTCACAGTGGATTATTAGGTGCATCCATAACCTTTTGATGCCCCTTCACTCCTCTTTTCTGTCAGCATTTAAATGCTTTCTCTCTTTGTTGCGCCTCTCTCCTTTGGCCTGGCCAACCTATTTCTGTGTAGTTCAGGTTTGCAGATAGTTTGGACATTGTGCTAATCCTCCTGGGGACAGTGATGGCCATGGCCAACGGCGTAGTGCTTCCTCTCATGTGTATTGTGTTTGGTGACATGACAGACAGCTTTATTGGTGACTCCATACAGTCCCAGATGAACACCAGCATACCTAGTGAGTCTTCAGATACATGCCTGGTCACAGAATGTATCATACACACACAATTAAAAAGACAATTAATACATCTCCAGTGTTACCTCATCTTAACTTCTTCCCCATATCGTCTTCAGATACAACCTACCCAACCTCCACCCTAGAAGAAGACATGACTCGGTATGACTTAACGCAACAGAGCATACACAGATCAGATGAGATCAGTTATTGTTTTCTACCTTCATGATAGTTACCTGAATCCATTCACTTCCACCCTACTGGACCGTAGAGAACTTACAATATTCTCCAATTATCAGCTGATGTGTTTGAAGGTGGTTGTCTCATAATGGCTGTGTATCCTCTGTGTATCTTCTTTGTCATCTGTGTCCCAGCTTTGCCATCTACTACTCCATCTTGGGGGCAGTGGTGCTAGTGGCAGCCTATATGCAGGTGGCCTTTTGGACCCTGGCAGCGGGGCGGCAGGTCAAGCGCCTTCGCACGCTCTTTTTCCACTGCATCATGCAGCAGGACATTGGCTGGTTCGACGTCAATGAGACAGGAGAGCTTAACACTCGCCTCACAGAGTGGGTAACAGATTGCAGTGGTTGAGATACATCATGCACTCTTTCAATACACATACAATTCCAGTGAAACATTCAAGTGCAGTTGGTCTTGAACAGTGGTCCACCAAATGGATGACACATGTTAGTCACATTCAAGACACACAAACGTTGTTATGACTGAAGATCATTGGTGGATGCCGTGTTTGTATGTTCCTATGAACAGTGATATCTATAAGATCCAAGAGGGTATAGGGGACAAGGTGGGGATGCTCATCCAGTCATTCACCACCTTCATCACCTCCTTCGTCATCGGCTTCATCTACGGCTGGAAGCTCACTCTTGTCATCCTAGCTGTCAGCCCTGTGCTGGGAATCTCAGCTGGATTCTTTAGTAAGGTGGGCTTCTCTCTGTCATGTACTCTTTCTTGCTCTTGCTGCCTGTCTCGCTCAATGTCTATTTCTATATGTTTTCTAGATGTCTGTCTCTCCCAATCATTATGTGTCTCTCTCTCTGCCTATCTTTTGCTGTCGATCACATGTACAAGGCCTCTTGCAGGCGATCATAACCACATTGTGTCTCCCTGCTTGTCTGAGTAGGTGATGACATCCTTCACATCTAAAGAGCAGACTGCATATGCCAAGGCTGGAGCTGTGGCTGAAGAGGTGCTCTCTGCTGTCAGGACAGTGTTTGCTTTCAGTGGTCAGCAAAGAGAGATCAAGAGGTGTGTTTTGTGTGTGTGCACATGTCTGCATCTGTATATTCTGGTATTAATAATAAATATATATAGTATATAATATATATAATAATAATAATTCTAAGCATCATTTTGCCAATGTTGGAGAGACGTGAGACTGAGAGTCATGAACCATGATAGTAACACATTTCAATACATTTTAGCTAACAGTACACACATGTTTTGGCTCCTGGCTTCCCGACTAGGCTGCCAATGATAAAAATGTTCCTGTGTGTGTTAGGTATCATAAGAACTTGGAGGATGCTAAGAACATGGGTATAAAGAAGGCTCTCTCTGCTAACATTGCCTTGGGCTTCACCTTCCTGATGATCTACCTGTCCTATGCCTTGGCCTTCTGGTATGGCAGTACACTCATCCTGAGTAATGAGTACACCATCGGGTCTGTACTCACTGTGAGTAGTGACATCATGTGCATAACAGAAGCACCATAACACCCTTATTCACAGATAACTATCTATGAATATATCCATTACAATTCAGTTTCTAAATGATCGTTTCCCCTCAAACATCGGGAAAACCTTCATAAAGAAGTCTGTTATAGGTAATGTTGATGTGTGTCCTCAGGTGTTCTTCACTGTGCTGATTGGAGCATTTGCCATGGGACAGACCTCTCCCAATATCCAGTCCTTTGCCAGTGCCCGGGGAGCTGCATACAAAGTGTATAACATCATTGACAAAGTGAGTAATATATCATTTTCTTCCAAAAAGACACACGATAAAGGAAAATGACACTGAATTGCAGGATTTCTAATCTCTTTGCCCTTGTCCAGTTGTCAGTTTGCATTACTGAATATGCACCACTGTACCCTGGCACTTTGATGTAGCCGACAACTTCGACTCAGTAATGAGACGGCAGATTTTGTTCTAATTGGAGCGCCTGCTGTTTGAGTGAAGAAACTGCAGGTCATGAAGTTGCTATTGCACAGCTGTGGCTCTCCCCTTGCTGAGCAGATTTCAAATGATTTGCCAAGCGATAAGTCGAGCTTCAAGCAGAATGTAATTAGTGTTATTAGAGAGCTAGTTGAACAACTTAGTATAAAAGTAGCTGTAAGACTGTATAAGAGGTCAGGTTTGCTAAGTTAGCATCACTCTCACGCATATACCGAAGCTGCAATGTCATAGAAATAACATGATAAAACATTTGAGACATGAAAACATGTAACATAATCCTAGTCGTTTCACTGAAGCACCAGTAGAGTAAACTCACAGTGGCTATTCTGTGTTTATTTGACAATGTGCCTGTTAATCTTTCACCATAACACACGTCTCACATTGTTTCTACAAACTACTTGATGTGCAGCACATGTGTTACTACATTTACACAAGTTAGCATGAACACATGCATACACAAGCAACATTTACGCTATCTACTCTAATATATACTATTGAAGGGAGAGGCAATCCAGAGGGACATGAAAACCTCTGAAAACCTCACAGAGCTCAACCTTTGTCAAGCAGGACTAAAAAGTGAATAACCTGAACATTCACTCACGTGTGTGTGTGTGTGTGTGTGTGTGTGTGTGTGTGTGTGTGTGTGTGTGTGTGTGTGTGTGTGTGTGTGTGTGTGTGTGTGTGTGTGTGTGTGTGTGTGTGTGTGTGTGTGTGTGTGTGTGTGAGAGCTGTGTAAATAAATATGAGCCTTGCTAACGCTTTTCCTCCCATTGTCTGTTTGAGCGTAGGGGGTTGGGTTTTGGTGAGAAGCAGACTTGAGAGAGACCAAACCAAGGGAAGACATGGTTCTTTATCCCACACTGGCCTATGAACCAGCATATTACTGCTGACACTATGAATTGAGTTGAGGTTTGAATGGAAGTGAAACATTGTTGACTATTTCTCATCAGAAACCAAGCATCGACAGCTATTCAGAGGCCGGCTTCAAGCCTGATTTCATCAGAGGAAACATAGAGTTCAAGAAGATCCACTTCACCTACCCCTCAAGGCCTGACGTCAAAGTAGGTTTCCCACTGACACAGCTGCTCTCTTTGCTCAATTATATATCTCTTTATCAGCACAATGTAGAATCAAAGCTCCAGACATCACAACTGATCTATCTGTCACTCATCTGTCTCTGTTCATTTGTAGGTATTAAGTGACATGTCTCTGAGCCTGGATAATGGCCAGACCGTTGCCTTGGTGGGCAGCAGTGGTTGTGGTAAAAGCACCACAGTTCAGCTGCTGCAGAGGTTCTACGATCCTCAGGAAGGATCTGTAAGAGTTAATTTGCAAAACACTACTGTACAGTCATTGTGGAACAATAGCCTTTACTGAAGTGCTTTATTCAATAGCGTCAATCTGTCAAGTTCATCATCAGATCCAGTCATTTATTTTACATTTGTGCTGTTAGTCATGTTGTAACAGCAGGTGTCACGTTTGTTGTCAGAGCATGGATCACCCTTCCCCAGAGAAACACTATGAAAGTATACTTTGAGTGTACCCACTGGGAGAGTAGGAGACCTGCATATCAGGTATGTGTGTGATCATGTGTGTTTACCTGTTTGCCTCCCTATTTGTAGGTGTGTATAGATGGCCACGACATCCGCACTCTTAACGTGCGCTATCTGAGAGAGATGATTGGAGTGGTGAGTCAAGAGCCCATCCTCTTTGCTACTACCATCTCGGAAAACATCAGATATGGCCGACCTGATGTGACACAGCAGGAGATTGAGAAAGCCACCAAGGAAGCTAACGCTTACGACTTCATCATGAATCTCCCCGATGTATGACTTTATTTGAGTGAGTGAGTGTTAGACTTTCTGTCCTCTGTACTGATAGAGATACTGAGGTTGAGACTTTTGTTGTTGAGCAGAAGTTTGAGACGCTGGCAGGAGACAGAGGGACGCAGATGAGTGGAGGACAGAAGCAGAGGATAGCCATCGCCAGGGCTCTAGTCCGCAATCCCAAGATCCTTCTGCTGGATGAAGCCACCTCAGCCCTAGATGCTGAGAGTGAGACCATTGTGCAAGCTGCCCTCGACAAGGTAAGAACACACACACACACACACACACACACACACACACACACACCTTTTGCCTCTCTCTTACTTAGGTACCAGTGTCTAATGGATTAGAATACTGCGATACTGACAATTTTCGTGGTAACTAGTCCGGCATTAGTTGTTCAATTCTTATAATTTGTTATTGATTACATTTATAATTAAAAAGTCATTACTTTTATTCTTCTTTAATATTGTTCCATTTTTGTTAGAGGAAATTAATTTAAATAAATTGTAAAATGTGAAAATCCTGTGGAATCTTGTGAAAACAACATGCTGCTAATTGTATGCTTGATATAAATGAGATTGGCTTACTATTTTAAAAACAGTTTTGCATTGTGGGTAACACAAAAGTACTCTAACGAGAGTAACTTAGTAGCATAAATAGTTACTTTTTGTCCTGCCAGCATGGTACATGGTTTGTGGGACATTATGTCGTCTGTAGACACATTCTTAACTCATAACTCAATACATGACAGAAACTTTATTTCATATATTATGATGATTATGGTGGGACATCAGGCAGCTTAAGAGCCTGTTGTTGAAGGTATTAACAAAATAAAGTAACTAATTACTTTACACATGCGTAATCACACATGCATACATGCCTCAACATCATTACGGACCCAAAAACCACATCCAAATGGAAGCATACATTTTCAAGAACTTTATTTGTCACATACACACACAGGGTGTGCAGTGAAATGGAAAGTGGCAATGCTCAATGGGAATGTGCAAAGCGCAACAAGTTCACACTATTTACAATAAAAAAACAACCAACACAATATTTACAGTATAATAGTAAGAGCACCATAAAAATAAAAACAACACAATATTTACAGTAAGAGCACTATTGTCATGGCTCCAGCCCCGACCCCGGGTTTTCCTTGTGTCTCCTTGTGTTCCTGCCTCCCTTGTGTCTCCACTTCCCCTGTCTGTCTCTCGTTGTCTGTCTGTGTGTGTGGCGTGGGTGTGGCTCCCTCTCCTGGCCCTGCCTTTCCTCCACACCTGCCGCCTATCATCTCATCAGCCCAGCAGTACTTACCTCGGCTCTTCAACCGCTCTTTGCCAGATTGTTCTGCCAACTACCGTGGTAGTCGCGCTCTCGGCCGCCAATCAGAGTATATTCCCTTGTGTGCCTCCGGGCTGTTCTCATTGTCTTTTCTTGTCTCCCAAGATCCCTGTACGCCTCACTCCTCGTGTCTCCTCGGCAAAACCCATCAGCCCGCCTGCTTCCCTCGCTCCTGCCTCTGCACCCCCCACCTTCCCATCACCTGCTCCTCCATTAAATCCTCTTTTTCCTACTCCCTTGTCGTGGTCTGCATTTTGGGTCCAGATACAACCGTAACCCTGACAACTATACAGTAACAATATAGTAAAATATGAGGAGTTTGTGTATTTGTAATACAGATTATGTGTAGTCGCTATCTAAGTGTGTGTGTGTGTGTGTGCGCGCATAAGAGGGGCAGATGTGTGGGTCTAGGTGGGGGCCCTGGTGAGGTCAGAGTTCACAGTCCTGATAGCCTGATGAAAGAAACTCCGTCTCAGTCTCTCTGTTTTGGCAGCGTGACTGCGGAGCCGCTTGCCTGACCGCAGCAGCTGAAACAGTCCGTTGTTGGGGTGGTGAGGATCCTTCATGATCCTACAGGCTGTGTTCTGCACCTCCTGAAACTAGAATACATGTTTGTGTCCAGGTCAGACAGGGTCGCACCACCATCATTGTGGCCCACCGTCTCTCTACTGTCAGAAACGCAGATGTCATTGCCGGCTTCCAGAACGGAGAAATTGTGGAGCTGGGTACTCACAGCGAACTAATGGAAAAACAGGGAGTCTACCACACACTGGTCACCATGCAGGTAACACACACGTCATCCGTCCTCATTAACTGGAACACAAACTTAGTAGGTTCAGAAATATCAGTCTTTGATGTGTTCTGTTGTTTGTGTGTCTCCCCACCGCAGACCTTTAAGAAAGTTGAGGAGGGTGAGGGGGCAGAGCATGAGCAGGCTGTGGATGAGAAGAGCCCATCCGTCATGTCCTTCTCCGAGTCCTCTTTATACAGGAGGAAGAACACAAAGGGCTCCTCCTTCATTGGCTCAGAGGGAGAGGAAGAAGAGAGAGGAAAGGAGGAGGATGACAAGGACAAGACAGAGGAGGTGAGATGTAGTGCTATATGTCAGAGGTGAGACTCCTTCTGCCATCGTTTGTGTCCTGAACTAGCCTCAAATGGCTTTGAAGAAAGGCAGTTTTTAGTCTGTCTGTCTCTCATTCTCTTCCCATGTCTTTCTCTCTCTCTCTCCTTCTGTAGGATGAGAAGGTTCCTCCTGTGTCGTTCCTGAAGGTGCTGCGTCTCAACCTTCCTGAGTGGCCGTACATAGTGGTGGGCGTCATCTGTGCCACCATCAACGGAGCAATGCAGCCTCTCTTTGCAGTCATCTTCTCCAAGATCATTGCTGTAGGTTCCTTTGAGTGTCGGCTCGCCACCTTCACCATACAAAGGTCACCATAAACGACCAACACAGTGATTTGGTTTTGTTGGTGTGAATCATGACAGTTCAAATTGTCAAATGTTTAAAGGTGTGTTGCTCACTTCGCTGTGTGTTATGATCCCTCAGGTGTTTGCAGAGACAGATCAAAACATTGTCAGGGAGAGATCCACATTTTTTTCCCTCATGTTTGCCGTTATTGGAGGTGTATCCTTCATCACCATGTTTCTACAGGCATGTACACACACACACATTCATTCAATGTAACTTGTCTTTATTAAACAGTTAGTTGCTATCTAATAATCTCATCATCTGATCGCTGGCTGTTGTGTTGTATACTGTAGAATATTGGACCTGTCAATTTTCCAACTGTTTCCATCCACCTGCTACAAGTTATGAGACATCTGTATCTTATGTCTCTCTGCTCACTCTCTCTCACACACACACACACACACACACACACACACACACACACACACACACACACACACACACCATAATAATTAATGTGTCTCAGGTGTACTCATGTATTCTGTCTGTACATTTTGCTCCCAGGGTTTCTGCTTTGGGAAAGCTGGTGAGATTCTGACCATGAAACTGAGATTGGGGGCCTTTAAAGCCATGATGAGACAGGTGAGGGTGTTCATTTGTATATATATGAAATCAAACGTTAACTCAACTTATTATTAAATAAATTTTTTGTAATACTTTTAAAGCTAAATGTTTCAAATACTGTAGCAGTCAGAAACCTTATTTCTGACTGCTGCTGTATATTGAAAGCATCCCCTGTTCTCTCGTAGGACCTCGGCTGGTTTGATGAACCCCAAAACACTGTTGGAGCTCTTACTACCAGATTGGCCACAGACGCTTCACAAGTACAGGGAGTAAGTCACAAAGCCATGCACTCATACACACACACGTACACGCACACACACAACTCACTGTCACACCCTACCACAACAAGTAAACAAATCTGTCTTGTTCTTTGGTTTCTTCCCATTCTTTACCTCCCTTCAGGCGACAGGAGTACGTATGGCCACACTGGCCCAGAACATAGCTAACCTGGGCACCAGTATAATCATCTCTTTTGTGTATGGCTGGGAGTTGACCCTGCTCATCCTGGCTGTAGTGCCTGTCATGGCAGTGGCTGGGGCTGTGCAGATGAAGCTGCTCGGTGGACATGCTGTCAAAGACAAGAAGGAACTGGAAAAGGCTGGAAAGGTGTGTAGGATTTGTCCAAATAAAGACCTGTACAAACTGTGGCTACTGTCTTCAAACACAGACACAGAGACACCATGTATTATTTATATCACTCACTTATTTGATGTTTTGATATTGTGTCTCCCCAGATTGCTACAGAGGCAATAGAGAACATTCGTACTGTTGCATCTCTCACCAGAGAACTCAAGTTTGAAAGTTTATATCAGGAAAATCTTCAGGTGCCTTACAAGTATGTGCAATACTATGATCATTGATACTTCCTTCATCTCCAGTACACACAAGTGATGGAGGAGGATTAGTTGTGTCTCTCTCTCTCTCTCTCTCTCTCTCTCTCTCTCTCTCTCTCTCTCTCTCTCTCTCTCTCTCTCTCTCTCTCTCTCTCTCTCTCTCTCTCTAGGAACTCCCAGAAGAAGGCCCATGTGTATGGTATTACCTTCTCCTTCTCCCAGGCTATGATCTACTTTGCTTATGCTGGCTGTTTCCGCTTTGGAGCTTGGCTCATTAAGGCAGAAAGGATGGATTTTGAGGAAGTATTCCTGTGAGTAAACACATGCATGGCCATGACCTGAGTCTTCATATGTGATGTGATGTGTGTTTTGTCACTTAAATCAAATCAAATCACATTTATTTGTATAGCCCTTAATCACCGTTACAGTCCCTAAGGGCTTCACAATGCCCAGCATGTGAAAATAATAAATGATTAGTACACGACATCCCCCAGCCTTAGACCCTCACAGAGGACAAGGAAAAACTCCCACAAAAACCTTATTGGAAAAGTGGGAGAAACCTTGGGAGGGGCTACTCAGAGAGGGATCCCCCTACCAGGACGGTTGGGCGTGCAATAGATGCCGTTAATCAGGAGATAACATGCTCTTACCCACCCCTCCCCCTCCAAGTGTTCCAAAGGGTGCATACACACATGTCCAGTAGATTGCACCTGATTGCATTTCCAGGTGGAAGGGCAGTCTGTTTATATGGCTGAAGTGTTTAATCATTAGCCTGCCTGGTCGCTGTAAATGGAAGCGCTCCAAACCCCTAGCAACAAAGATGCACGCACAGCACGTGGTCACACAAGAAACCTTCGACATCTGGTGACCAGTGACGTGCGGTGAGGTCAATAACAGGGTAGGCACAGCTTTATGAAAGCCAGATTTTAATTGTGGTAAACTTTACGCACGCTGGTGTTGTCAGGACCAACTGTTTCTTCCAAGTTATGCTCATTCAAAAAGGCAAGAAGCTGTGTGGGCGATTTGCCCCTTACTGCTTGCCCCTTAATCCCACAAGATCGGTTTTCAACCTGACGAAATCAAAACACTTAGCAAGTTGGAGAAGCTGTATGTATGCTATCATCAAAGTGGCGTGACATCTCGTCAAACTTTTTGCTAGCTACCTGACGTAGTGACGTTCACATCCAACTACGCGCATTTCTGGTGGAATTTTGATTTCATACATAGCGAAGAGCATTTCTGGCATTGTACAACATATTTACGTAAAAAGGCTTTTTGACATTTGTACAGACGGTTTGACTAGAATCGCTTTTTACGTAAAGGTTTGGTTAGGAGTAACAGGAGAAATGGCTATCACACATGCCCTTTACACGGTTCATCACAATGAACATAAAAAGCCTGCTATTTCCCTGTTATGACAACTATGTACATTTCTCATACTCTATATGCTATAATCACAATTAAATAAGGGAAAGCCATGACAGGTAATTTCAAGGTAAAACAAGTCTGCATATAAATAAAAAATTATTGGTTGTTTGAAAGGTGGGTGAGTGTTAGGACTAGGTACCACAAGCCTACCTTTGTCACCTAGCCAAGTTAGTATCATGTAGTTGCAACTATAGCACTGTTTTCATGTCCTTCATTTCTGTGTTTATCAAAGATGATTTCGCTGTTCTTAAGTGCATCGACGTAGTGAGGGCCCAAAGATTCCGTAAATTAAAACATACAAGGCAAATGCCCCGAGTACCCCACCATTATGCTTGATGACAGAATGCGCGCCCATTCCACATCTGACAAGAGGAGAGTCACGTTCACTTTACAAGTCTCTTATCAGAAAAACACAAACAAATAAAATAGTTGGAATGCATCAAAATCGTTTAAATCGTCATCTCATTTTACAATGCTCCAGACAATTGATGGCTTACGCGTCTTACAGCGGACTTACCTTTCTACCCTTTCAAAAACATTTCCCTGTTTATGCTGGCCGATGAATTGAAGGTGAGCAAGGATGACTCTGGCCCTGGTAGGGGACAGGCTGGTGTAAAAGGGACACCGTAACTTGGAGAAGGTCTCACGATCCAAAAAGACATATGACAATACACATAACCCCAAATTGCAAACGTTGTATTCTCATCAGTCCATTACTTCTATAACACTGGTAAAGAATGGTTCCTCGCCCAATTACAGGGAGTAAATCATTGATCAGATTAAGATTAAAAATAGAACTTCATTTTGTCAGTAACACACAGGGTGTGCAGTGAGATGGATAGTGGCAATGCAAGGAATAGTAAAGTCAAAGTTCACACTATTACAAGAACAATCAACAATAAATATTAAGTTAACATAAAGCACTTCTAAAAAAAACACCACATATTTACTGTAATGAGTCCTACCAAGAAATGATATAAAATATGTGTTTTGTATGTATTATATAAATTGTGTGTAGGCACGCTACCCAAAGTGTGTGTGATGGCCAAGTTTTTGTGTCCTGTGTTATAAGATGGGCAGTGGAAGGTCCTCGTGGGGACCTCTGAGGGGAGTACAGTCCTGGTAGACTAACAAACTCCTACCACAGCCACACAACAACACAATATATTGAATACACCTCTTCAAGATGGAAGCCATTTCCTTACCTCTCATTAAACAGTCCGTTGTGGGCTGGCAGATCTCAGTGAACGTGGCTTGTTCTGCAGGTCTTGGTTTAAGTCCTTCGCCGGGAGTGCGTGTCAAGGGTGAATCACTGCTCAAGGCAGAGCTTCCTGGTCTGGAAGTTGAGCAGCTGGCTTTGAGCACTGTAATGCACACCATCCAACTTCTTTCGAAACTACGATCTACAAGACTGGTGAGAATGACACACAAAATTGTTTTATCTCTGATTACCCTGATTGTGATGATTACCATAACTTGTCATAGACAAATGCCACTCGCCCAAACCAACTGTTCCTTATCCTCTGTCAAGATTATGATTCACTTTTCTTTGTCACATACCATACTGGGTTAGTTTCATGGCAATTGGCAATGCTTTTAACGCAATCAGGCAATCCACCTTTCCGCTATTTACAGAAAAAGGATAAGCACAGATTGAACAGCTAAACATCATGAGGACTAAAAACCAGATGGCACTAATTTCAGGAGAGCACTTTAAGAACACAGTAAAATTGAGAAATTGCCTAGTGTAATATATTATTGGATGGTAATCCTAAGGTGTGTGAGGTGTTGACGTGTTTCGTTGTAAAACGGCAGTTGTGTGTCTTGGTGGAAGGTGAGTCAGTTAAGTCTTAGCCTGAGATAAAATCATAGTTCTTCCGTATTTGGGTATGACTTGAGGCCTTTGCCTACCACAGCTGAACAGTCGTTAGTAGGGTCTTGTTCTGCCATGATCTGTCAGCACCTCCTGGTGTATAAGTCCTGCAGGGTGGGGAGTGTAGTTCCAATAGTGGACACACTACTCTCTGCAGAGCCTTCCTGGTCAGGAAGTTGACATTGCTGCTATTAGCACTGTACTGACAGGATCACAAGGTCTCTTTTTCAAAACCCACTCTACTCTACACTGGTAATAATGATCACACTCAATGTGTTTTTTTTCTCTGAATCTCCCTGATTGTGACTAGATTACTATTCAACTTTTCCTGACAAATCCACTCTCCCAACTCCCACACCCATGTTCCTCACTCCTCCTGTAACCAGTTATGCCATCCTTTTTCTCCTTCCTTTACTGATTTTTTTCTCTCATCCTCTTTGCCCTTCTCCTTTTCTCCTCCACCTCTCACTTCCCCACCTTCTCCCCCCATATTCCTCTCAGATGCTGGATAAGACAGATGTGAAACAGCTGAACATCCATTGGCTGAGAGCCCAGATGGGCATCGTATCTCAGGAGCCTGTGCTGTTCGACTGCAGCTTGGCTGAGAACATTGCCTACGGAGACAACAGCCGCACTGTTACCATGGAGGAAATACAGGAAGCTGCTAAAGCAGCCAACATTCACAGTTTCATAGAAAACCTGCCACAGGTACTGTAATATTGGAATGATCTAATGTCTAAACTCAACGATGATAGTCTTTTATATGACCACTGAATGAGTTCAAAATACAATGATTCCCATATCCAAGAGTTGTTATCTTTACAACATCTTATTGCCCTCACTAAAACCTTGTGGCAAGTTAGAGCATAAACATATGGGCTTCTTTGTTGGTGCGCCAGTGATTACACAACAGCAACCTCAAGACGGCAGTTATTAAACAGGCAATCTAAACGTCTCCTCTTGCTTGTCCAGAGTTGAAAGAATTGTAATTGAATGAACTCCTCCTCTTAGTATTATAGAATGCTACTGACATCGTTTTTTTTTTCTAATATTGCATCACTATGTACCTCTGTATCTCTCCACCTATCTGTTTGTGTGGGTAGAAATATGACACTCAGGCAGGTGATAAGGGCACCCAGCTGTCAGGTGGTCAGAAGCAGCGTGTGGCCATAGCCAGAGCCATCCTCCGCAACCCCAAACTGTTGCTGCTGGACGAGGCCACTTCTGCACTCGACACTGAGAGTGAGAAGGTGAGTGTGTTTCCAGGCTTTCTTCTCTCACTGCCCACTGAGCAATTTTACCCTGATCAACCATTTAAAATATGTCTAAATTTTTTTTTAGCATCTAAACATTACTAAAACTAAAGCAGAATGTTGGTCTGAATGTTATATGTAAGTTTTGACAAATCATAGAAAAGCACTTAGAAGTAAAACGTGTGGCAACTAGCCATGTTTTTTTTCATCTAATCTCATCCCCCATCCCTTCTCTAGGTGGTCCAGGAGGCGCTGGACCAGGCCAGGCAGGGCAGGACGTGTATTGTTGTGGCCCACCGCCTGTCCACCATCCAAAACGCGGACCGCATCGTTGTCTTCCAGGGAGGGGTGGTGGTAGAACAGGGGACACATCAAAAGCTGCTGGCCATGAGGGGAGTCTACTACACACTGGTCACCACACAGTTGGGCCATGGGAAGGAATGAAACAATCTGGAGAGGATGTGTTTTAAACCTTCACTTCACTGAGTTGACTGAGCACTGCTTCACATTCATACAGTCACACTCACTGTCTTCTACTATTGGCTACTGAGCAGTTCTAGTGGAGCAGTTGGGGGTTGAATGCCCAGTTCCCGAACCTCCAGGCTACTGCCAATTAGTTGTTTCTTGCTGTATATCTGCCCTATTTTCATGTGTACCTTCGTTGAAAATATACATTGGTTTATGGTTATAGCTTGAAAATTGGGACTCTTATTGTCAGTAATCTTTCTTCCAGCGTGGAGCCGCTGGAAGAAAGCAGCCATACCTATAGCCCATAGCTGTTTTTTGACCTCTGGTGTCACCTTCCTCAAGTGTCCAATACGACCGATATACACATTTATACACACATGCACTCATGCACACTAAAAACCAAATATATAAACAATATACTGGGTTTAAGATGCCTGTGACAATGGTATCTTGCCATCATGGAATGAATGTGCTCTATATATTTGGGCCAATTTTCAGATAATTAGTGTGCTTGCTTCAACAAGCAACACTTATGTTCTCGTACTTACTTCTTCGTACTTACTTCTTTATTATTATTCTCTCTTCTTCCACCCAAAACTTCAGCGCTCAACTACTTTCACACCATTTAATCTATCAACGGCGTTCAAACTTTGAAAAATTCTGCATAGTCTGGAATCACAATCGGTCATTCAACTTTTTACTTTTTCTGCAATTTTATTGCATAGGAATGCATTATAAAAAGATAAGTTTCACTTTCTCTGTCAGGGTTATGGTTGTTACTGGGCCCAAAATGCACACCATGACAAAGGAGTAGGAAAAGAGGATTTAATGAAGGAGCGGGTGAAGAGATAGTGGAGGGTGAAGAGGCTGGGCTGGTTGGAGCTGGGGCAGGCAGGCAGGTAGGTTGCGGCGAGGAGACACAGAGAAAGAGACGTTCAGGGGATCCTGGGAGATGGGAGAATGCAGTTAGCAGAGCAGGGAAATACCTCAAGTACACCACTACTGCCACTGTAGTTGGCAGAACAATGTGGCGACGAGTGGTTGAAGAGCCGGGGACCGGGAGAGGGAGCCACACCCACATACGATGAGAGACAGACAGGGGAGGTGGAGACACAAGGGAGGCAGGGACACAAAGAAACAAAAGGAAAACCCAGGGTCGGGGCTGGAGCCATGACATTCGCTTTGACAATGGCTCTGTGTCTACAAGCCACTAGATGGAGTCAGAGACTGTCAAATGTGACTCTGGCTCTCTTTCACATTGTGAAGAGACTGTGGTTTACTGATGGATGAATGAATAGAAAACACTTTAAATGAAATGTGTCTACAAATATGATTTGATGGAGAAAGTTTCCATACAAATAATCATTACAACTATTTATACTTTTAATACTTTAAATATGTTTTATACTATGGTTTCTATTACATTTTTCAATACTATTACTACTACTACAGCTGTAAATGCTACTACTATTTCTGCTATTAATTCAACTACTACCCAACTACTACTGCTAGTACTACTACTGCTGTTACTACTCCTGCTACTACATCTACTACTCCCTCTTCCATTACTACTTCTGCTAATACTTCAACTACTACTACTTCTACTGTTACTATTACTACTACTATTACTAACAGCCAGGGTCACATTTGACATTCTCTGTCATACACTGTCGAGTCATAACAGGCTCCGTGCTAACACTTTAGCATACACTGCGTTGAGTGAAAGTAGTCTCTGTGTTAACACTTTAACATACACTGTGTCGAGTGATAGTAGGATCCATGCTAACACTTTAGCATGAGCTGCTCAGGAACACAAGAGCTGCTCAGGAACAACTGGAGTCCACAGAAAACTTCAATCATGGCATCTTCATACACGTCAACAATTAGGGAATGACAGTAAGTTTTACAGCATTCCTACATTACGGAATTTCAAAAAACTACTTGCAAGATTTATTTCACATTGTGTTTCTGTCAGAAGTGAACAAAATGGTTTCAACATCAGAGGTAAAACTAAACAAAGGGAAGTTAGGGTTAGTTATGATTTTAGGTCTTCCATGCTATCTGGTGACTGCCAAGACCTGTTTATTTTCTGTCATGCTAGTCTCTCCAGTGGCTGTTCAAAGTTCAGAGGTTTTTTATTTGTCACACAGTTATAGTCGTACCAAAATGCAGTGAAATGCGTGGCGGCATGCTCTGAATCACTATGCTAAGGTAGAAAAGGAAAAGGGAGCTAAACTAGGAGGTAGTACAAAAAACTACTACAAGAACTAAAAATTAAATTAAATAATGTAGACAATATGGCAGTGCAAAAAATAAACATTTGAAAGTCAGTATGTATGGACGTGCAATATGACTGCAATGTAAAAACCAGAGTGCAAAGAAATGTGCAAACGTGCAAGAGTCATTATTGGGTGGTTGAGTGTGTGTTTAATGTCCTAATGGCCTGAGTATAGAAGCTCCTCCTGAGTATCTCTGTCTTGGCCATGTGACTGCAGAGGTGCTTGCCTGACCTCAGCATCCCAACAGTCCATTATTGGGATGGGTAGTGTCCTTGATGACCCTGTTGGCCCTGGTCCTGCACCGCCTGGTGTAAATGTCCTGCAGGGTGGGGAGTGTTATCCCGGTGGCTGGTGTTAATTGTATTTCATTTTTTTTAAATTTGTTATTGAAATTCTATCAAATATAAAGAGGGAAATGTATAGTAGTATCCACGAAAAAAATACACCTTCAAAATTTTGAAAGTACTCCGCTCTCCAACCCCCGTTTCCAAATGGTTTTGTCTCATCTTCCGACATTCTGAATACAACTTGTCATGAAAAGAACCGCACCCCCAGAATGATATCACTCAGGTAGGCACTGTTTTAATTATGAAACCGCGATTAAACAACACTTACTTACTTTTTATATTATTGTGGCAAGTTGCCACCGTACCGGGGTTCGTGACAGACAGAGACACAAGGCATGAGGAGAATACTCAGATTCCGGGGCTCAACTCGCGTTGCCTCGCGCACCTACTCTTGTAAGGTTCACTGGACGTAATGTTGTTTAATACCAGTTTAATATACGTGTTGTTGTCGCACTTTACAGCCCGGAGCTCTGATTTGCCGGAGCGCAAAATCGGATTCTTGGCATTTGCCACTAGCCCCGGCACAAATTAAGCACTGATAATACTTAATACTTTTTCATTCATTGCTGTTCTTACTTGTGTTGCCCTGTGGCATGTACTTTCATATGGTTGTAAATGTTGTTCTTTGTCTGTTCGTATACAATATAAGCACTGTCTTTTAGAGAGAGAGAGAGAGAGAGAGAGAGAGAGAGAGAGAGAGAGAGAGAGAGAGAGAGAGAGAGAGAGAGAGAGAGAGAGAGAGAGAGAGAGAGAGAGAGAGAGAGAGAGAGAGAGAGAGAGAGAGAGAGAGAGAGAGAGAGAGAGAGAGAGAGACCCATTTATGCTAACGACAATATTAGCAAACAAGATAGGGGAGATCCAGTATGCTAAGGTTCTGAATGATGGGAATTTGATGGTTAAATGTGCAAATGAAGGGCAACTGGAGAAAGCACTTAAACTCAAAGAAATATGTAAAATAAAGGTAGTAAGCACAGGGAGGGTGGGAGCACGAAATGGTGGGTGTAAGGGTGTGATAACAGGGGTGCCAATAAGTGTCAGTATGGAGGAACTAAACTTAAGGGAGGGAGATTACCCTGTGAGGGTGTTTGTGCCAAAACCTCTAAGGTGCTTTAAGTGTCAAAGGTTTGTACACATAGCCAATAACTGCAAACATCAGAGGAGGTGTGCTAGATGTGGGGGGGGGGGGTCATGAGTATGGAAAATGTGGAGCAGGAGTGCAACCAAAGTGCTGCAACTGTGAAGGAGCCCATAGTGTGGCCTATGGGGGATGTGAGGCAATGAAACAAGAAAATAAAGTTCAAAAAGTGAGAGTGGAGAGGGGAAATCACCTATCGGAAGCAGTAAGAGCCCTCAAGAGACAGAAAAAAATGAAACAAAAGGGCAAGGGCAGGGGGAAGGCCAAAAATGCAACAGAGAACAGGGGTTAAAAAGGTGTAGAAAAGTAGCATTGGAAACCCTTTCCTTGCAGGAGTTTTTTTAAACCCAGAAACAGCCGAGTTAACCCAAAAAATGAAAAACCCCAAGGGAAAGTCAAAGCGGCAAAAATTAATTTGGGAACATGGGGCTGACATGGAAAATGTTGGGAAGAGTCTCACAAATCATCCGGCCAGGAAATACCATGGTGTAAGTTAGAAATGATTATTGGTCATCCTACTACAATGAATCCCAGGAGCCGGCTGGAAAATTGGTCAAGATTTTCAAGCATTTTGTTAAAGAAAAGCCTGTTAAGCCAATGTGTTTTTGTGTTCAAGAAACTTTTAAAAACCCATTTTTAAAGATTTTTGTCTTGCGGGATATATTTGCCCATAAGGAAGACGAAATCGGGGCGGGGGGGCGGGGGTTTTGAAAACCAATTGTGAGGAAAGGGAAAAATTCCCCCAAATAGAATTCGGAAAAAGGGAGAAGAACAGGAAACATAGTGGGGGGGGTCTGGGACAAACGGGAGGGGGTGACAAAAATTTAAACAAACTACAATCCAAAAAAGGGAAGCTGATCTTGGAAAAATTTTAAATTAACAATTAAAGGGACAAAACAGAAAAAAGTAGTTTGGTGGGGCAAAAATTTAAATCCCTCATAGCTCACTGGGGGGGGGCTCCATACAGAAAACAAATGGAGGGGTCTTTGAGGATCGGTTTAGGAGAGGGGAATTGGTTTTGGGTAACAAGGGTAGGGGGAAACATGGGTAACTAACAGCGGGGATAAATCAGCACAAAGATACACATTAAAATAACTCACTGGCGGGGGTTTTTTAACTGGGAAGTAGGGACTGGGTCAACCATAGCAGTAATTACCCAAAATTTCATGCAGGGGGGGGGGAAAAAGAGCAACGCGACAACCAATTTGGTGGAAAAAACAAAATGGTGTTTGGGAAAAGGGCAGACTGGTAAAAAAATTCAGTAAGATGTGTGAGAGATAATGGCGGGGACCACTCCGGGGGGGTTTTTTTTGATTAAACAAACAATCAGAAAAACGTCAGCAATCAAATGGCAGCAATGGGGGCCTTTTCCAAAAGGGGTAAAAATAGGGGCAAACCCGAAAACCCTAGACCGTGGGGGACAGGGAGGGGGGGCCCACCCGGCTGTAAAGAATAGAAACAAAGCTTTTAAAATTTATTTAAAAAAGAACCCATACAAATGAAAACAGTTATCCAGAAACCAAAAAGCACAAGCTTTTGGAAAGGGGAAAACCCGAAACGTCGAGCTAAAAGGGTTTATTTGGGGAGATTTTTTTGGGTAATCCCTTTGGGGAGAACCACCTGTGGGAGAAGAAAGGGGCCCATGATTAAACCAATGAGAGGAGATAGAAGGGAAGGGGGAATCCCCAGTGCTAATATCTGAGGGGAAACCAGCCCACAAAAAAAGGAAAAAAGGAGAGATCTTTCCCGGGGGAAACTTTGAAAAAATACACAGCCAAAAAATCTGCCCAGGGGAAAGGGGAAAGGAGAAGGGAACAAACAAAAAGGGTCAATCCCCAGGTCCAAAAACAAAAGGACACAACAGGTAAAGCTTTGGACAAAACCGCACTTTTGGCAAAAGATGGTCAGGCATAAAAAAAATCTGGGGCCAAAACTTCCCAGGGGGAAGGTTCGGATCTGCAATGCAATTTGGGAAAAACCTGGGAGAATTACATTTAAAATAAGTTTACGGGAAATTTTTAAAAACTTAGTATGGGGAGAAAGGCATTTTAAACCATATGTTGGGGAAAAAACAGTCATAATTCCATAAAAAAACCCGGGGAAAAAGACCCATCAAAACCCAAAAATTTCCCGACCGATATTTTAAAACCTAAAATCTGTGCAAAATAAGGGAAAGAATGGTAAAAAAAAGGGTTAACAAAAACGACCCCGGAGAAAAGAGGGGTTTTGGCAGGGTATCACAGTGGGTTCGGGAAAGGGGAGGAACACCATGGCCTGGGTCATAGGGTTAAGGATAATAAGGAAAGCACAATCAAACAAAGAATCAGTGATTGCAGTAATTTTTTTGGGCATAGGAAAGGGAAAAACGACAAAGAAATTTGGAAAAGGGAAAAGGGGGTGTTTTAAAAAAGCTTCACAGGAAGGGGGTCGGGGGAAAAACTTTTAAAAGGAAAAAAAAGAAATTTTTTGGAAAAAGAAAAATACAAGTTTAAAAAAACGGAAAAGAATTTTTCAAACGGGAAAAAGCAGTTTGAAAAAGAACCCCTCAAGCAGTGTCATCACCCACCCCTTTTTTCATAAATTTTGATCAATGGATTATTTAAACATACCTGGGGGTATAGGAAGGGCACTAATTTTCAGATGATGGGAAACCCCTGGGAAAAGGGGAAGGAACATGGAGCATGTTGGGTTAGGAGAGTGCAAGAGGCCCTTTACGGGGGGTGGGAAAGGGGGTTTCGACTGGGGGAAACAGGTTTTTGGGGAGAAAACCCAACAGTGTTTTTCACAAGGAAAAAGAAGGGTGGGGAAAAAGGGGGGGACCCAAAAAAGCGGGGGAAAATTTTAGGAAAAAAAAAAAAAAGGTTTTTTTAGCAAAAAATTTTAAATTTTTTGGGTGTTTTTTTTGATGGGAACGGTTGAAATTGGCAAACATCTAAGAAAAATTGGGGAAAAATGTAAAAAAAAGTAATTAATTTGAACGGTTTTTTGAAAGGAAGGGAAGGGGGAGCAAATTTTTTCACTTTCAAAAAATGTAAAATAAACACTATCAGATCACATTGGGTTATTTGGGTGGGGGTGTAATGGCTCAGGCCCAAAGGTCTCAAATTTGGGGACATTTTGGGTGTGGAAAAGTCACAACCCGAGGGGATAGTGGGGCTTTTAAAAAACATCAACCAGGGCCCGCACTCCCAGGCCCCCTGAACATAAGAAGGGAAAACCCCTAATGGAAATTACCCGGGGTAATCGGGAGGGCCCCAGGAAATCTCAACCCACTAAGGATGTATTAAAAGAGTGCTGGAGACACGGGGGAGTCAGAGGGGGGAGGTTTGGGCGATTGGCTAACAGACGGCAAAGCACTAGATTTTTTAGTAAGCTGAGAGTGAAGGGGGGCCATGTGTGATTCTTCTTCAGTGGCTTTCCCGGGGGGAGTTTAAATTTTGGGGGGAAAAATTTGAAATGGGATTTGCTGGTGGAAAAAAACAAAGGTAAAGGGGGAATAATTAGTAAGTTCCCCTTTTTTTTATCGGGAAAACTAAAAGAATATCAGACTTCACCCCTAGTTTTATCCAGATGGAGGGAAAAACCAGAAACAGGGGTACAGGGTTTGGGGTACGGTACCCAAACAAAGGGAATAGGATTTTTAGGAAACAACAGATCACTTGGGTGGACACCCGTGGAAATGGTGGCAGTGTTGGTGGCAGTTCTTTGGGCAGAAAAAAACAAACCGCAAAAGGTGGTGGTGTGCTCAGATTCAGCCTCAGTATTAACAAGCATAAGGTCTTTCAATTCAAAAAGCAGAAATGACATACTGTTCAACATCCTTCAGACAATCACAAAAATTCAAACTCAGGGAAGACAGGTGAAATTTCTGTGGGTTCCAGCACATGTGGGGGTGAGAGGGAATGAGAGGGTGGACACGTTGGCTAAGGCAGCATTGCAGAAGGATAGGGTTGAAATGCATATCAGTATCAGCAAAGCAGAAGTAAAATGCATAATATGGGAAAAGGTAAACCAATTGTGGCAGGAAAGATGGGATAAAGAAGTGAAGGGTCGACACCCATATCAAATTCAACAAAGTGTAAAATCAGTCAGGGTATATAGTGGGCACAGGAGGGAGGAAACAGTATTGACTAGGTTGAGGCTGGGACGCTGTGGACTAAACAAAACATTGAAACTGGTAGGGAAGCATCAAACAGGACTGTGTGAGAGGTGTCAGGTAGAGGAGTCTGTAGAGCACGTGGTGTTAAGGTGTAGGCGGTACAGGGCACAGAGAGAGGGGATGAGGAGCAGGCTTATTTTTATTTTATTTTATTTCTAGTTTTTTTTTTAAAACTGAATATTAGACTGTAAGCCCCAAACCCCATTGTCTGATCCACACTCCGGACCAGAGGGTGGTGGTAATGCACCAATCAACTGGATGCCAACCGCCGTTAAACACAAAGAAGAAGAAGAAGACTTCTGTTCTGTTAATGCCTTGTTTAGTTGTGGTATTGAGTATAGTTATATTTTGTTGACCTCTTTTATAGGCCTAGTTATGTAATTTTTGGTTTATAATATTCTATATTCATAATATTAATTATAATATTCTAATGTTCTTTTGGGATTGTTGAATGGTGCTCTCAATTATTGAATGTTTATTTGTGTTTTCATTAATGATGGGCAAACTTAGTTTGTGATTTAATTTGTGATGGACAATTTGATGGGCGTGGTTAATAAAAAGCCCTCCTGCACGCAGCTGATTTTAGTTGCAGTGTGAGTGCTATGAGAAGCAGCAGAACGTCTCTCGTCTTTTGTTTTTACCTCCAAGTTCGGTGCTATTAAAATTGGGTTCACTACGAGTAGCCGCTGTAGACTGCTGCTCTGCCAACAGGGATAAACAAAAACCCAGCTTTTCATTTATAATTCCTCATTCCCTCACTGCTTGGTCCCTGACAAGGTTATTATAGTAAAATAAATAACAGGTTGACAAAATGAGTTTATAAAAGGCATTAAACAGTATCTTAATAATTCTGACTGTATGCTGTTTGAGGTTTCGTTGATTAACTACATGATTATACTTTCAAGTGTATTTTAAGTGGCTTAATGGGCTTTTCTTATGTTTTAAATGACATTATTGACAACACATTATTGACATCAAATAGACATTATTGACAACACATTAACATTATTATTGACATCAAACTGTAGACATTATTGCCAACACATTAACATTATTATTGATGCCAGTTGTCTAAAGTCAATATAAACAAAGACATTAATTCTTGGAAGTGTAAATAATATGAATTGACTTCTTTCAGTCATAACTGATAGTAAATGATGCTGTTTCATAGATGGGTAATCAGGGGCCTGTTCCAAGAAGCAGGTTCAGCAAACTCTGAGTCTAACCCTGCACTCTGAGTTGATTAATTCAGAGATGGCCAAGTCTGAGTTTTCGGTTCCAGAATGGCTAATTTGAGTTAGTTCAATCAACTTTGAGTATGTTCACCTTGAGTTAAGCGCGTGTGCGACGACAATAAAAAGGCATCATCAATGGAGGTCCGATACTACGATTCACCTTGGAAACCAGCAAGCAGAAGGGTCGTAAAGGAGAGGGAATTGGCGTGGGAGAGAATCGCTGCCCGAGTCAATGCATACGTTTGAATGCAGTAGTGTATTCATTTAACATTTAATCGCATTTAAAAGCATTACCTATTTGTGGTAGTGTTTGAAGGCACCTCAGGAGGATATTGCCTCTTTCTTTTGTGGAGAAAACAATCTGTTCTGTGATTGTAAAACCCACAAAAGAAAACCATTGGCTCAGAGGACTGCTTACCTGCACTCTGACGGAGAACATCTGGACCAGGCCAACCAAGCATAAGGTAAGTGTTTTAGTTATTTACTGTTTTACCCCTTTGTTACGTGTGGCCCTATGTGTTACTGCACACCGCTAGTGGGTGTGTTTTTGTTTTCCTTCTGTCTTTCTCCCCTATACCTGCCTTCTTTTGTAGGAGTGGAGCACCTGGAGTCAATTGACCATAGACGTGCAGCACCTGGTTTCAATTGAGGATCAGTGATAAGAAGGGGGACGGGGAGGAGCAGGCGGGGGAGAAAGAAAGGACCCACGGCTTGTTGGGGGAGACTTGTTTTCTCGTCCACGCGGTTTCCGCCCCAGGTGTTAATTGATATCTATGGGGTGTTGATTGGGTACTTTGTACTTTGTGTAGTTTGCTATATATATATATAATGTTGTTTGCATAGTGCCTACGTGTTGTGTGCTTGGTAGAGTGTTGCGCACATGTGTGTTGGACGCCACTGATCTTGTGCTGCTGTTTTTTTTTGGCGTAGTGGTCCTTTTGTGGGTTTTGCATCGCGCTGTAATAGACCTGTTTTTTTTTTTTGTTTTTGTTTTTCTGGCTTTGCAGGTTCTATGGTTGGCATTTGTTCGGTATTTGCTCTTGATGATGGAGTTTAATCTTGACGAGTTTGTGGCGCAACCTAGTCTTGACAGATTCCATCGTTGCACAAAAGAGCATTTGATGGTTATTGCCGATCATTTTGATATCCCTGTGTCTAAACATTTGAGGAAGCAAGTGATTAAATCGGAGTTATGGTCTGTACTGTCTGAAAAGGGCGTTTTGCCTGGTGGCCCTGGTACGCCAAAAATGAGCTCACCTGTTGGAAGGCAAAGTCCGGGAGAAATGCTCCGACTTAAAGAGTTGGAAATTGAAATGCGGCGCTTAGATATAAAAGAAAAAGAACTCAGTAATGAATTGGAGTTTCGGAAAATGGAGGAGGAAACTAACAGACAGTTTCGTTTTAAGGAGCTTGAGTTGAAGCGGGCTCAATCAGACGAATTTGATGTGAGTAAATGTATTCGCCTCGTTCCTCCCTTTAGTGAAAAGGATGTGGATAAGTATTTCACGTTGTTTGAAGGTGTCGCAAGTACATTAAAATGGCCTAAGAATGTCTGGCCTTTGCTTCTTCAGTGTGTGTTTACCGGCAAAGCTCAGGATGCGTATATATCTTTGTTGCCAGAGTTGAGTCGCGACTATGAGAAAGTCAAAACTGCTGTGCTTAGGGCATATGAATTGGTGCCCGAGGCATATCGCCAAAAATTCCGCCGGTTCAGGAAAACAGACAGTCAGACCTATGTTGAATTTGGCCGCGAGAAAGAAGCTCTATTGGATCGTTGGTGTCACTCTAAGGATGTTAAAGATTTTGGAAAACTGCGGGATTTAATACTTTTGGAAGAATTTAGGAACTGCTTACCAGATAAAATTGCTACTTATATCAATGAGCAGAAGGTATCCAAGGTATTTGACGCAGCTGTCCTTGCAGATGAGTACGTCCTCACGCACAGGGATACGTTTGGGAAGTTTTTTTCTTCCTCAGAGCGTAGTGCTCCTGTAGCTAAATCCTTTGTTTCGCCGGCTAAACCAAGTTCTGATGTGGAGGGGGAGCCCAGTGGTAAGGAAGGGGCTAAGGACAAGCCAGTTTGTTTTTATTGCAAAAAGAGTGGCCATACTATAAACAACTGTTTTGCATTGAACAAAAAGGACATGCCTCACAGAGCAATTAATTTGTTGAAGACGGAAGCTGTGTCCAGTCAGCAAACCTTCCCCAGTCAGGCCATCCCAGTCAAGCCTGTTTTTGATGTGTATGCTCCTTTTATTATGAAGGGTTGTGTTTCTCTGACAGATGGAGACCCCAAAGTTCCTGTTGTCATCTTGAGGGACACTGCAGCCTCACAGTCAGTCATCCTGGAAAGTGTGTTGCCGCTGTCAGGAGAGTCCTCTGTAAATGCTGATGTTCCGGTCTGAGGGTTTGGTATGCAGTCTGTGGGGGTACCCTTACATGCTATTCACCTTGAAACAGATTTAGTGACGGGGCGTGTAGTGGTGGGAGTTAGCCCGCAGTTCCCAATAGAGGGTGTGTCTTTCATTTTGGGCAACGATTTGGCTGGGGGGAAAGTGCTGGTTAATCCTGGGGTGACTGCTGTTCCCCTTTCTGAGTGCCGTTTGGGGGGGGACTGTCCGGGGAGGTTGTCAGTTTGCGCTGTCACTCGTGCAATGTCCGAGAGGCAAAAACAGGATTTGTCTGATGAGGAGGGAGACGTAGAAGTGGCTGACAGTTCTATGGCTAATTCTGACTGTTTGATCCCTCCACCTGTTTCTTTTCCAGCTTCGGCTGACTTTTCCTCCCCCGGTAAGGAGTTAGGCTCTGAGGTGTGTATGTCGCGGGAACAGCTTATGGCTGATCAGAAGTGTGATCAGTCTCTAACTCCTCTTTTGGATTCTGTTGTTACAGGGGATGAAATTGGGAAAATGTCCACTGGGTATTTTTTGAAGGAGGACGTGCTTATGCGTAAATGGACACCATAGAATGTTTCCACGCAGGACGATTGGAGTGTGGTAGAGCAAATAGTGGTTCCACAAGCATATCGGCACGAAATCCTCAAGTTGGCACATGATAATCCACTCGCTGGACATCTAGGGGTCAACAAAACCTATGATCGTGTCTTACGATGTTTTTTTCTGGCCGGGGCTAAAAGGGGACGTGTGGCAGCATTGCAAAACATGCCACGTCTGCCAGGTTGTTGGTAAACCAAATCAGGGAATTCCTTCATATCCGCTCTATCCAATTCCGGTTGTCGGGGAGCCGTTTGAGCGTGTGATTGTAGACTGTGTTGGTCCTTTCCCCCCGCACAAAGGCTGGTAACAAGTTTCTTTTGACTATTATGTGCTCCGCAACTCGGTTTCCCGAAGCCATTCCTATGCGCAAGATCACGGCCCCAGTTGTTGTAAAAGCACTAGTAAAGTTTTTCTCTGTATTTGGTTTGCCCAAAGTAATACAGACTGATCAGGGATCCAATTTTATGTCACGAATTTTTGCACAGGTCATGAAACAACTTGACATCACGCACCGCTGTTCAAGCGCGTATCACCCAGAGAGTCAGGGGGCGATTGAACGTTTCCACCAGACTTTAAAGTCTATGCTTCGGACATACTGTCTGGAGTCCAACAAGGACTGGGATGAGGGTGTCCATCTCCTCCTCTTTGCTGCTCGTGAGGTGGTTCAAGAGTCCCTAGGTTTCAGTCCGGCGGAGCTGGTGTTCGCGCATACTGTGCGGGGCCCTCTCAAACTTTTGCAGGAGAAATGGCTGGGTGATAGCAAGCCACAAAATTTGCTTGATTATGTCTGTAACTTCCGTTTCAAACTTCATCGTGCTTGTGAACTTGCAAAGCAAAACATGTCTGTTGCACAAACAAAAATGAAGAGCTGGTTTGATAAGGATGCTAAGAGTAGAAGTTTTAATCCAGGAGATAAAGTGTTAGTGTTGTTGCCTATTCCCGGTTCTACTCTGCAGGCACGGTATAGCGGTCCATATGTGGTTCAGGGAAAAGTGAATGACCGGGACTACATAGTCGCCACTCCGGAGCGTCAACGGCGAAGTAGGTTGTGTCATATTAACATGCTGAAACTCTACCTGGATAGAGAGTCTGCTCCGTTGTCTCCTGTTAGGGAGAAGGACAAAACTGCCTTGGCGCTGTCCAGTGCTGAACCTATTGATGGGGTCTCGGCAGTTTTGGCGCTGTCCAGTGCTGATCCCACTGGGACACAGGCGACGGTAGCATTGTCCGGTGATGAGCTGGTGGAAGATAATGTTGGTCCACCCAGTGCCGTAGTCCAAGGACGATTGAAAAATTCTGAAATGTTGTCCAACCTTGACAGGTGTCTTCCGCATTTGATTCGGTCCCAGCGTGAGGATGTGGTCGCGTTAATTGAGTCTCACATGTCTCTATTTTCAGATGTGCCGACTCGGACCCATGTGTTGCAGCATGATATTGATGTGGGGGACTCTTTACCGATAAAACAGCATGCGTACAGAGTGAATCCTGATAAGCGCCTCCGTTTGCAAAAGCAGGTAAACTACATGCTGGAGAATGGCATTGCAGAGCCTAGCTCTAGTTCATGGAGTTCACCGTGCCTTTTAGCGGATAAATCTGATGGTTCAGACCGGTTTTGCACCGATTTTCGTAAGGTGAATGGGGTCACGAAGCCAGATTGTTATCCTCTTCCCCGAGTTGAGGATTGTGTTGACCATGTTGGCAGTGCAAATTATGTAACCAAACTTGACCTGCTAAAGGGATACTGGCAGGTGCCGTTAACTCCTCGGGCGAAAGAGATCTCTGCATTTGTGACTCCTGGAGCTTTCTTACAATATACGGTGATGCCATGGAGATCACCGGTAGTCTAGTTTTCGGAGTTTGTTTTGTGTTAGTTTAGGTTATCTTCTCTTTTGATAGGTTAGGGGGTTGAGCTGGGTGCGACGGCTCATTGCGTGGCTGGTTCAGTAGCTTCCCCATCTTTTGTTTTGTTTGGCTGGGATCTCCACCCCAAACTAACGAAACAACTAAGAAAACACAAAACCCAACACTCTAAAACATGCTGGAAAAAGCAGTCCGGGAAGAGAAAACAAGTCTCCCCCAACAAGCCGTGGGTCCTTTCTTTCTCCCCCGCCTGCTCCTCCCCGTCCCCCTTCTTATCACTGATCCTCAATTGAAACCAGGTGCTGCACGTCTATGGTCAATTGACTCCAGGTGCTCCACTCCTACAAAAGAAGGCAGGTATAGGGGAGAAAGACAGAAGGAAAACAAAAACACACCCACTAGCGGTGTGCAGTAACACATAGGGCCACACGTAACACCTTTTACCTTTTAAACCCTGCAGGTTTACCTGCAGTTTTTATTGTTTTTAGCACCTGTTTATTCTTATAGCCTTTTAGCTTAGCTGTGGGGCCTCCACCATGTCGGCCGCCCATGCCAGCATGCGGAGGCACCACAGCGTGCGTTTTAAATTCAAAGAGAAGGATGGAAGGCTCCTGGGGATGTCCAGATTGGACTTCTCCAGGAAGCTTATCCAGAAGGCACTCGGGTTCACAGTAAATGATTTGAATTGTATTTTTACTCTCCCTTTTAACAAAGGGTTTGATGTCAGTTTTGTTTCTGCTATTGTGTTTGCAAAGTTTTGGACGAAATTAGAGGAAGTAAAGGCCCAGTTTTCAGCCTTCAATGTGGAGAAACTGACTGACAATGAAAGTGGTCATTGTCAGGATGTTCAATGAAACGGTGAATGCTGATGATATTTGTCTATGGCTGGGTAGATACTGCACGGTGAAAGGCCAGGCTACCAAAGTGAGAGATGAGGATGGCATTTGGCACTGCGCCTGGAGGGTCCCCATTCAACAATGGCAGGACCCCCAGGGCTACCAAGGCCTGAAACATCTGCCATCTATGGTAGTTTTGGGTGAAAACCGGGGCTATATTCATTACCAGGGCCAGCCCAAGCTGTGCCGCAAGTGTGGTGAGCACGGGCACCTGGTAGAAGCATGCCAAAAAGTTATGTGGGAAATGCAGAGATATTGGGCACACTTTTGAGGAGTGTACCAATGGCAGAAAGTGCAACCTCTGTGGAGAGTCAAACCACCCCTTCAGAGATTGCCCAAAATCTTTTGCCAACAAGCTAAAGGCTGCAAAAAGAGCAGAGCAAAATGGCCGACAAGGCACGGCAGTTAGAGAGCTGATTGAAGAGGCTGGGCCAGAAAATTCAAATCTCCCGCCAAATCCTGTGGTTGGTGGAGAGGGGTCAGGTGAGGCGGGAGAAGGGGAGGTGCCTGCTATTGCCACACCAATGGCGTGTGCCGAGGAGGGTGGGGCAATGCAGGTAGAGGGCGGAGCTGAACCCAACACCAGGACTGAGTCAGACACCAGTAGCTTGCTTACCGTGAGTGAAGGCAACCAGTCTCAAGGCGACAGCTCCAAAGTCCCCCTCCCCGATGCCCAGCCAGTTAAGAGGCCTGCATCCGAGTTGTCCTCTGAGACTCCTGGAGCCTCAGAGAAGAGGGGAAGAGCTTGTCTGTGGGGGAGTCCAGAGTCTTCCCCTCCAACTCTCCCAATCAGGTCTCCTTTTTAAAAATCGCTCTCCAATCAACCCCGAAGGAGTCAGCGCTGAACGTGGCACTTCCTCCACGCCCGGCCGTCAGACTCTGGAAAGGAAATGGAGCTCGAGCCCCTTCCCTTTCCCCCATAAAGGTGAAGGAGGAGCACCATTCACAATTAGTGACCTGAGTGCCTTTTTTTTTTTTTTAATTGTGTGTTTGTTTTTAACCTGTTGAATTCTTAATCTTTTAAAATGTCTTACCTGTTGTTTTTAAACCGTACTCATGACCCTCATCATTTCCACCCTCAATGTGAGAAGTGTGAGATCGAGAGTGGCCATTTTAATAAACAATCCCTCTATTCTGGTGAAGGGCAGCACTGTAGTTAGAGACGGACGGGCACATCTGACATACATGGGAAAGGATTTTAACTTGTTAAATGTTTATGGTTTTAATGACAAAAATGACAGGTATGACCTTTTAGAAGACTTGCAGTCCCACATGCTAGGTAGGGCACCGTTAGTGGTAGGAGGGGATTAGGGGATTAGGAGGGATAGTGACTCTACTTCACACAAAAAATGACAAGACGGACTTGAAAAACTGGAGACCGATAACCCTTTTAAACTTTGACTGCAAACTTTTTATCAAGCTTTTAGCAACTCGTATGTCTTTGGTTTTAGAGGGGCTGATTCACCCGGATCAAGCCTGTGCCATCCCGGGGAGGAAGATCACTGACAGCCTTGTACTGATCCGAGACACCATCTGTTATGCGAGGGACAGAAACATCTGGCTAGTAGTCCTCAATTTAGATTTCGAGAAAGCTTTTGATCGGATCTCGCACCAGTACCTCTTCCAGGTACTGCGAAAAGCGGGTTTCCCGGAAAGGTTTATTGCCTGGGTGGGTTTGCTGTACCGGGGCAGTACCAGCAGATTTGTTGTTAATGGGCATTTGACAAAAGCAGTTAACTTACACTGCGGTGTCCGTCAGGGTTGTCCGTTATCGGCTCTCCTCTACATTATCTGTATAGAGCCGTTGGCACAGATCTTGAGAAGGGACAAAAGAATCAATGGCGTGTCAATCCCGGGGAGTGGGGGATTGACCGCCAAATGCCAAGTGTATATGGATGATTTTAACATTTTATGCACCGACCTTTTATCTGTCAATAGGACGCTGGACGTGACTGACTGGTTTGGACGGGCCTCTGGGTCAAAATTGAACAGAGACAAGACTCAAGCCCAATTTTATGGACCATGGACAGCGACTGAGACAGTAGGACTTCCCCTGACTGTGACCCAGACTGGACAAAAAATACTGGGGGTTAAATTTGACAGGGAGGGGGGAGGAAGAGAAAATTGGCGAGACGTGATAGGGAAAGTTAAACAGACTGGGGTACTGGGGACTTAGAAGACTGACTATTGAAGGAAATATTTTAAACATTAAAGCAGTGATTTTACCTTTGCTTTTACTAATCAGTTCTGTTTTTATCCCATCTCATAGGGTGCTTTTAGAGATCGACCGTGCAATGTTTTATTTCCTGTGGGGTAACAAGTGGGCGAGACTGAGGCGAGAAGTGATGAAGAGGCCGAAGGAGAAAGGAGGAAAAGGAGTCCTGGACCTCAACCTTTTTTTAAACAGCAGATACATTACACTGCACATTACATACGCCACAGCCCCATCCAGAGCCCCCAAGACAACAGCAATGACCCGGTTCTGGATGGGGTCTTACCTCAGGAGATTGAAGATTTTACCCATTGATCTTAGAGCACCCGTGTCTTTTAACCTGCCACATGCCTATGCTTTTATTCAGAACTTTTTAAAACGGTCTAACCTAGAGCAGGAGGAATTGCATATTTTAACTGACCACCGCTCTCTCATGTCTGTTGTGCAGGAGCGGGAGCCAGTGAGTCCAGTGCGCGGGCTCGCATTCGGTGAGCCCTCAACAGTTTGGCGCAATGTGAACCATCCCGCCCTCCCGAACAGACTCCGGGACCTGTCGTGGATGGTGGCTCACGAGATCCTCCCAGTCAGGTCTGTTATGCACTCCCAGGGCATGTCAGCGACCTCAACCTGCCCCCGACCGGGTTGTGGCGCGCCCGAGTCGGTGAGGCATCTGCTCTGGGAGTGCAGCGCTGCTGTCGACCAGTGGGCAACGGCCGACTCCCTACAATTCCCGTACTTGCCAGCAGGGGAGGTCCTTACAGCACAACTAGTGCTGTACGGGGTGAGCCAAAGGATGATACCACCAGCAGACTTTGCGAAACAGTGGCTCACCCTGGCCGCCATAAAAGACGCCATATGGACCTCCAGAAACCTGCTGGTAAGGAAGCACAAGCAGATCCCCCCCGTGGCTGCGATCCGACTGGTCGCAGCGGCGGTGCAAGCGGCCGTCGCTGCAGGCGGCAGGCCTAGGACGCAGCCACAAAGAAGACTCGCCTCTGTGCCCATTCGGACGAGGGAGTCGGAGCCCACACACAAAAGGGTCAAGGCAGCGGCGGCCTGGCTCTCCAGGTGAGGCAGGTGGGAAGGAGCAGAAGGGCGAGGGTCTCCTCTGAGCACCAGGAACAGGTTCCGAGAGACCAAATGTGTTCGGAGGTGCGGGATGAGTTTTTTAGCCTTTTTAGGAACTCACCCGGCTCCTGCACAAAGCATTGAAGAGAGCTTTTATCATGTGTTTTGTTGTGTTTTAATGAATGCACTCCTTTTTAAATGACACTTTGAATACATTTACACTGACATACACAGTACAACCACGATCTTTTAATAAAACAATGTCTTTTATCTGTAAGCCGTTTTAAAACAAATGCTCTTATTGTTTTAAACGGAAAAATACGGTTTTACAGATGTTGATATATATGTGACTGTTTTATTTATTAGATTGTTTTATTCATCAAAGATGTGTATGTTTTTATGACTTCAAACAATGTATGTATTAAATGAACTCATGTCAATAAACCTTTTTTCGAAAGAAAAAAAAAAAACATTTAACCACACTTTCTTATAATATTACCTACATGTGAGAAAGTGGTGGAATAGTAGGCCTATTGGAAAAACATATTTTCATTTAGGTGCAATCCCACGGGCGCAAAGCGCTCTTGGCAGCAGATGAAAATGAAATATAACAACATTACAATAGAGTCATTTAGCAGACGCTTTCATCCAAAACGACTTACAAAGGTGATAGTTAACACTGTGTGGGGATCTAACCCACAACCCTGAGACTGTGAATCTCATGCTCTACCAACTGAGCTGTCTGGACCAGACATACTTTAAATGGTGTACTTGGGGTGACAAATTAGAAAAGCAGATCTAGAAAAGTAATTACTGGAACATAAGTTAGAGGTGGGTGCATGGTCACAGGTGAAATGTGTTGTTGGAACAATATAAAAATACTAACTGTTGCTTTTGTATTTGTAGGAAATAAAGAAGACCAAATGAAAGGTGTCTTTATTTGACTGCTCAGGGTGGTGGTAGCGTAATCCGTGAACTGTAAACGGCATATTATATCTTGGACAGCTCTTCCATCCTGGACATAGAACATCTAATCAGGGGTCTCAAAATCCTCTCCCGACGTAAGGCTATGCGAATTATTTCCGCTTGAATATCGATCAGGTTACCGAGTAAAGGACACGCCATGTCCGACAGCTGCTTCAGGTTCAGCAGAGGGAGGAGACAGGGAGAAAGTCAGGGTTTGTTCAAGAAAACCTGCCAGCCAGCAGGTTAGGTTCACAGAGTCAGTTACCATGGTAACTGAATCAGAGTTTGAGTTACCTCTCTTTCTGGAACGGAAAACCCAGAGTTTCCCTCATCTCAGGGTTAACAAACTCAAGAGTTTTCACTAAACCCGCTTCTTGGAACAGGCCCCTGAAAACGGGTGGGTCGCGACCCACCAGTTGAGAATCACTGCTCTAGGCCTATAATGTGTCTCTGGGTTTTTGAGACCTTTTTGACCCCTGATGTGTTTGCATCCCTGATATTTCTGTTCACACACTCAGAGACTGTTGCATCGACAGCAAGCACATAATAATACCTAATCTAGTCTTCATTTCATATTGTAAACAAAGGCTAGACATACACTGCCTCTTTAAAACTGCTCCGTTTCCTGGTATGAAGCGGAGCCTAACCCCTCCCACTTCTTCCTGCTCTCTCAGACAAAGCCAGTTCCATCCTGTCAGCATATTTCCTCATCCGCTCCCTTTCACAGATCTGCCAGTTGAAGGATGGATGGAAACAACAGTGTGAAGTAGCAAGAGCTGACAAGTCCATTCACAGTAGATCAGCAAATGAAGGTGAAGAAAAGGAAGAGAGTTTTGGTTTGGACTGCAACTTTTATCTGTTGACGGAAAGTGAAACTATCTGACATTCACCGTAATTGAGAAGTGAAATTTCTGTTGTTCGATCTGTCTGGATCTACTGAAGGATCCGGTGACTATTCCCTGTGGGCACAGCTACTGTATGAGCTGTATTAAAGGCTGCTGGGATGAAGAGGATCAGAAGAATATCCACAGCTGTCCCCAGTGCAGACAGACCTTCACACCAATGCTTGTTTTGGTGAAGAATACCATGTTTGCAGCTTTAGTGGAAGAACTGAAGAAGACTGGACTCCAAGCTGCTCCTCCTGATCACTGCTATGCCGGACCTGGAGATGTGGCCTGTGACTTCTGCACTGGGAGAAAGATGAAAGCCCTCAAGTCCTGTCTGGTGTGTCTGGCCTCTTACTGTGAGCGCCACCTACAGGGTCACTATGATGCAGCTCCATTTAAGAAACACTAACTGGTCAACCCCTGCAAGACACTTCAGGAGAATATCTGCTCTCGTCACAATGAAATTATGAAGATTTACTGCCATAGCGATCAGCAGTGCATCTGCTACCTGTGTTCCATGGAGGAACATAAAGACCACGATACAGTCTCAGCTGCAGCAGAAAGGTTGGAGAGGCAGAAAGAGCTCGGGGTGAGTCAGCAGAACATCCAGCAGAGAATTCAGGACAGAGAGAAAGACGTGAAGCTGCTTCAACAGCAGCTGGAGGCTATCAATTGCTCTGCTGATAAAGCAGTGGAGGACAGTGAGAAGATCTTCACTGAGCTGGTCCGTTCCATTGAGAGAAGAAGCTCTGAAGTGAAGCAGCAGATCAGATCCCAGCAGAAAGCTCAAGTTCATCAGGCTGAAGAACTTCAGAAGAAGATGGAGCAGGAGATTGTTGGACTGAGGAGGAAAGATGCTGAACTGGAGCAGCTCTCACACACAGAGGATAGCGTCCATTTCCTCCAGAATTACCCCTCTCTCTCATGTCTCAGTGAATCTACAGACTTACCCACCAATGTCCGTCCTCTGCAGTTCTTTGAGGATGTGGCTGTGGCTGTGTCAGAGGTGAGAGATAAAGTAGAGGGCATTCTGAATGAGGAAGGGCCAAAGATGTCATTGACAGTGACTGAAGATGTTTTACTGCCCCATCCAGAGCCCAAGACCAGAGCTGAGTTCTTACAATATTCACGTCAAATCACACTGGATCCAAACACAGCACACAGAGAGCTGTTATTATCTGAGGGAAACAGAAAAGCAACAATAGTGGGAACACAACAGTTATATTCTAGACACACAGACAGATTTATTGAATGGCAGCAGGTCCTGAGTAGAGAGGATCTGACTGGACGTTGTTACTGGGAGGTAGAGTGGACAGGGGGAGTTGATATAGCAGTCTCATATAAGAATATTATCAGAACAGGGGCTTATGAATGTGGATTTGGATTCAATGACAAATCTTGGTCATTAATTTGTAACAACAACAGATATCAATTAATTCACAACAATATCACAACTCCAGCACCAGGCCCTCTGTCCTCCAGAGTAGGAGTGTACCTGGATCACAGGGCAGGTATTCTGTCCTTTTATAGTATCTCTGAAACCATGATTCTCCTCCACAGAGTCCAAACCACCTTCACCCAGCCCCTCCGTCCTGGATTTGGGGTTTGGTATATTGGATCAACTGCTAAATTGTGTGAGCTCAAGTAGATTGAGGTTATTAAAGCAGAATTAAGGCCTGGGAAAAGTCTTGACTACTAGAACAGTACATGAGTAGAAACCTTGAATAAAATGTAGTGTGAATATCATGGAGGTTAGTTTCTAAACCAAGTTCCTTGACTCCTTCCCTCCATATTTGTTTCTGCTTGTAATACTCACCACACATCCATTCTGATGTGACTCTCATTCAGAGTCTGATTCATTCAGTCTGACCAGCCTTGAACTGAACGCCTGCCTCTTTACTTCAAGAGACTAGAATGAAAATAAAATGATCAATAATAATCAAACATCTCCTCTACATTCCACACTACTTCACCTACAACACATGTGTCTATTTTTAACTGTATGGTTTCTCTGGATGATGCTGCTGAATGGACAACTTGCATCACCAAAAAACCTTTGATGGATTTAGAAAAACATTTCAATTCCAATTCAAAAATCTAGCAGACATTTTTAGGTTTCATTGTCCCAGAGAACCTGAAACATTCTCTGTCTCTGTCTATCTATCTATCTATCGATCTATCTATCTATCGATCTATCTAATGCCAGTAATTCTACTGCCAGCCTAAGAAAACATGGAACTTTACTTTGTGATTGTTGTGTTACCACTCAACTATCAGGTTTATATTCATGAGCTCAGTGTCAGCAAGCATCTGAAGTGACATTCAGCAAGACCTACCGGCTGCAGGGGTGGTGGTCTTTAGCTGACCTCTGACCTCCCAGTGGAAGGAGAACATAAAAACACGTGTTCTGTGTTCAGTTATTCCTGATCTCCACCAGAGGGCAGTATTCACCATATCACTATGATCAGTGACACTGGCATTATGAAAGTGCTTCTCAAGATCCGAAGGAGAAAACCAACTTGGGGAACAAGAGAGTGAAAACTCCTATGATCACTTGTCGCATGCAGACTGGGTTGGAACCGTCTGCTCTGTTCTGGTGAGAGTTCCTCTCAAGCAATGTGTGTGTGGAGATCACATGGAAGGTAATAGACACACATAATGATCTGGTTTTGAGTCGTGGATCCAATAGACACTGATAAAACAGGTACAGTTTGATAGTAGAATAAGAAATGTATTAAGAGACTCATCATCTTGATCACCTTGCCTTTGTCTCTTGCCTCAGTCTTATCTTAGAGCCCTAGTCAGTAGCCAGTGGACATTGTTCAAGAAACAGGAATTACATTTGCAGGATAACATTGCTGCTCTCTGACATTCTTGTGAAATGTCTGTGTTTTCAATTTTGGTGCTTTTCATTTTGTGTTGAGTTCAGTGTTCACATGGCTGTCTATGCAATGAGTGAACTTCATTACCTAAAGGCCCTGAAACCACCTCAACAATCATAATTCCTGCAAACACCAAAACAAGATTTTCATCTTTTAGTAAAGGTAATTTAATATAGTGAGATCACACGTTCACAAGTTCTCTATGTGCAACATTTGCTGACACATGGATATCTTTATTGGTATCCTCTCAAACAACAGAACAAAAACAAACCACTAACATCAAAAACTAATATTAATACGTGTCACATTCCCACTCACCAAGTCATTACTTGCACATTCCTTCTTTTTTGGCTGTTTCAGCCAAGCGAAGATGCAAACAAAGTAATGGGACGTGAAACACTTGAGGTACATTAGTTCATTTATTACTCAGCATACTCAGCAAAAAGGGTGTGGAGGCTTGAAATCTGTCAATAGCACGTAGGCAAAAAAAAAAGGAGGAAGAGGAGGCAGGTGAAAGAGAGAAAAGCAGGTGAAAGGTACCAACCAGAACTGACACCAAGGCCGAATCCCAATTCACCCCTTGGCCCTACCCCTTAGCCCTTCCCCACCGTTTTACACGTTCACGTGTAGGGGTAGGGGTGTCCAAATTCTCTTGGGATCGAGGGGTAGGAGGGTAGGCTACATGGCCCTCCAAACGGAGGTTTTCCAGGGGCACACTACACACCGAGGGCTAGGAGAAATCTCCGACAATCATCGGCAAGATGGGGGCGAACGCGAGGGAGCCCTCAAAGATGGGCCGTAGGGTGAAAATGAGAATTGGGATTCGGCCCATGTTGACACCACAAAAGGGTGTTTGGGGTGGGCTGTAGGAGCACCTGTCAGGAGAGTGATTGGAACCAGATTGGAATATGGCCACTGCAATACCACATGATTAGCATTGGCTCATCGGGAGCTAGTTTGTCTGCACACACACACACACACACACACGATTGTCCAAATGAAAAGACCATCAAAAACATACCAAGTGCTTTACAACCAAGAAAAACTGAGCAAACCACCTTATCATTCTAGCCATAGGGATGAAACAAATGGAACAAGTAAATAACGAGCGAGGCAACCGGGATAAAAAGAGGAAAAGACAAAGATTCTTAAAAGGACTTAAAATAAAAGTACGTTTTAAAAAGTAATTTAAAAGATGATACTGACTCTGCCACCCTGAGCTCCTCAGGCTGGGTTATATGGCCTCAACTGTTGGGTTGTTAACAACCCCAAAGCCTAGTTATATTTAACCAAACTATCATCTTATTTTATTACTATTATTATTATTATTATTATTATTATTATTATTATTATTATTATTATTATTACTGCTAAAGCTGTTGTCTGGTAGAAATAAATAATAACAAAGGAGAATATTTGATTTGATCAACAGTTATTAAACGATCACAGCACCAATGAAATGGATGTAGCACAGAAAAAAGATTCTAAGATCATAAGGAAGGCCTTATGATAAAGTCATATCATATTAATTGATTTGTCAGGAGTATAATATACGTAATGTATATCATAAATACTACTGTCCCTCTATAGTGGTGTGTTTGGATCTGATTCCAGTACTGACAATGTAAAAGCCGAGGTGGTCCAAGGAATGAGGACCATTCTCACACTTACCTATTCTCACACTTTGAAGGTTTCCCAAAGAGAAAGAGTTGATACACAGCGATTATAGCCTAATGATCGAGATTCTAAGTAACTGAAGACAAAACATTTTCTTCTACTCCACATAGATCATAAACCCTTGAATATAAAACAACTCACTGAAATCGGTTGAGAAATGTAAACGTTATAGTACTTTTCATCCAGAAAAACCGCAGCTCCCCCGTTTACTTGTATTTGTTTACAGGCCAGTCTTGCCAGGTCCAATATGGCAGCAACGTTTACGTACGATCCACAGGCCAATGTGGCATCTATGTATATATGTCTATGGTCAGCCCCACCAAATTTGTGTGATCTACTTGAATACACCAACACTCTGAGCATGCGTATTCCTATTTCCCCTCGTACAATACACATTGCATTGTGAGAGAGGGGCTAGCCCCACGGAGGCCTAGTGCGGACAGAATCGGGAGAATGCAGTCTGAAGCAGCAAGGCAGGGACTAAAATCCTAACACAAATTATATATAATTTAGGAAGATGCTATATTCTTAGATAATAAATTATAGCAGATAAAAATATTATTATCTCTGCTATAATTATCTTAACATCATTTGTTTGCAGTTCTTTCTGGTGACAGCAGGTGCACTTGCCCCTAATGACCAGTCGCCACTGCCCACACATGACAGAGCCTTTATGGCCCTGTGACTGTGATTTTGCTATGATTTTGTGATTTATTTTTTCTGTATGAAAAATCTACATTCAAATTAAAAAATACTTTCTCTGCACATAGTGTTTACTTTTCAATACACATGCAGATCATTTAATTTCAAATGTTTTCAAAAACTTTCCCTGACATTGTTCCACTGGTTTATCAACTGAAGTTAAATATGTGACAGAACACTGTGAATATCCAGTATCACTACTGGATCAGCTTGACTCTCAAGGGCTGATCGCGATGGTTCATCAGCATTATGTTGTCTGGTTTGATATCGGTGTGGATCAGACCGATGCTCTTCAGAGCCAGAGATATTTTGCTCCATATGTTGCCATTGCTGAGTAATTGAACTGTGAAAGTCACTTTGTCTGTACATGATGTATGAGCTCCATTATCTCCATTAGAGATGGGGGCTCAAGGCCACAAAACCTTTTAGGCAAAGATGGAAGAAACCTTGGGAGGGGCTACTCAGAGAAGGATCCTCCTACCAGGACGGTCAGGCATGCAATAGATACGGCAGCTCAGTCAGTAGGACTTGGGGACCACGCAGGCACCAACACTGCCCAGTTGCAGCCTGGAAGCAGATAGGTGACACACCCACACACACACACTCTCACAGACAAACATGACCAGTGTCAGAGGACAAGAGCAGGTAGACCAGGAGAATGTAGGCAGGATGCTAGTATCCATCGGCAGGAACCTGAGCTAGGGTGAGCTAACTGGTCTAGCCTTACTCTGAGAAGAGACTGAGCCACTCCCTCGAGGCTGGTCAAATGATAGAGAGAATAAATGGGTTTTTATCTTTGACTTAAAGACTGTGATAGAGCCTGCCTCTGATTGAGGCAGGCAGACTGTTCCAGAGATAGGGAGCCTGGTAAGAAAAGGCTCTGTTACCTGCAGTTTTCTTTTTGACTGCTGGGATCAGAGCCAGCTGTTTACAAATTCGATGGGCATGAAAAAAGAAAAAAGTGAATTTCAGAAACAGCAATCAGGTAAACTTATGTTCTCTCCTCTCAAAGTTTGATGTCAGCAAATAACAGTAATAGTTGATGTGCTAGTTTTGTGCTAGTCATGACAGCTAGCTTGGAGTGCATCTCTCTCTAGTCAGTCTGTCTTGCTAACCTGGCTGGGCAGTGCATCTCTTGGCCTGTCTGTGTCTTGCTTGCTTGCTGGCCACTTCCAGGGCTGTTCTGTGAATTTGTGCCTAAAGTGAGAGTGAAATACAACTATTTATTACGTTTGATAAACGCCAACCGTCAACAGTGTTTATAAACTGCAGCTCCGAAAAGATAACCGCATCGCGCGTGAACACGCGTTCAAATGTGCGTGCACGAAATGAAACTCGCGCTTTCCAGCAGCAACCTCTGTGGGGACCAGTCCAGACAATATATGGGCGTGGTGGCACTCGTCATAGGCGCACATAATTTTAAAACAAGACAATGATGATCTAGGCCGTGTAGGGGTAGGGTGTCCCGATTCTTGTTGGGATCGAGGGGTAGGGCGAAGTGCTAGGGCTACATGGCCCTCCAAATGGAGGTTTTTCAGGGGCACACTACAAACCGAGGGTTATGGCAAATCTCCGACAATCATCGGCAAGATGGGGGCGAACGCTGCACAAGCAACAAAAGGAAACCACAAATGTATTATTTTATAGACCTTTTCTTTATAACAAGCCTAACAAAAAATCGCTAGTATGCCGATGTCTCCACCTGGCAGGTTACAACATTGTTTTTAGGCTAATTTGTGCATGACAGTCCCACATTTTGACATAGTTCCATGTTGCATTTCCCACCTTTGATGGCATATGATGCCCAAAATATAACTAAAGTCCAGCAGCGAAGTTGCTGCTCCTCTAATATCAGTGCAGACTGGCAGGGTAATGTTAGGAGCACGGCTTGCTAGACTACAGAGCACCGCTAACACTATTCTGTCAAGAAGTGGACAGGTAATGAAGCGGTGGTCTTTTTTATTTGATGACGATTGGTAGCGTGAAACGTATAATTTGTGAACGAATTGCGAGCGTACAAGTTTTCTATCGCCATCAGATGAATGGCTAATGTCACTGTGATAATACCATTATTGCGTATCGATGACGTATCAGGGTCTTGAAGGGTTGTCTCATTTCATAGGGAGAGATTTCAACCACTACCCCTTGTAACTCTGTTCCGAGGGCCAAGCCAAAGGGCGAGGAGGGGTGAAAATGAAAAACGGGATTCGGCCCTAGTCTCTCAATCAAGATTACAACTCTGGACTAATGCAAGATGGAAAGCAATGGATTGACATTGACTATTGATTAAATATTGAATTTAAAATAAGCATCGGGAGAGAGGAGCTTTTCAAAATTAAAGCTCATCAAAAGCTACCTGAGGTCTTCTATGTCACAGGAACGTTTGAGTGGTCTGGCCATCATGAGCATAAATCATGACGTGGGGAAACACATGTCCTATGATGATTTATTGATGATTTTGCCTCAAGAAAGTGCAGAAATATTTTGATGGTAAGATTTTAATTCAGTATAGGTCTACTTCTTAGACCGACAGATGGAGCAAACTGTTCTAAAGGAGGGAGGATTGTAGTGGGAGCACTGGGGTGTCTGTGTGGCAATGGCAAATGTTTACATGGCTCACGGGTCAGGTAGGAGGGCTCCTTAGCAGAATTTTGCTTAGAGCCCCAGGGAGGCCAGGACTGGCTCTGGCTGGGGTAGGGTATTTGGAGCAGGCTTGCACGATGAGCAGATTATAGTGAAGGTAGTTGTGCGCAGTCACTACCCACACTGTCTTGGCTCCACCCTACGTTTTCCAGTGGCATGAGGAACTCATGACGACCTTCTGTGGAGGGGAGTTGCAGAAATCTGCCAGAACACCGGTCTGTTGGTGTCTGCCTGGCTGGGATAGACAGGTAGCCAGCGTCCTGTGATCTGAGGGAGTGTGGTGGTTTATATGAAATGAACAAGCCTGAGTTTCCAATAAAAAATAAAAGTCTGAATCAAACTTTTTACAGGACAGAAACATGGCTTTGTGCTTTGCTGTGTTACGACCCCTCACGTTAATTGAACATAGACTCAATGACAAAAACCAATACAGATGAAATATGAAACCTATCAGCAAAAACTTTGCTAAGATTAAACCACTTGAAAAAACAGTTTCCAAACCTGTTTAACATTGGCAACACTTTCGACTCGGGCTCTAGCTTGCAGTATTCTGATTCTCCACATGAGGGAGCCATGACACTGTTTAAGGTAACATCACTCACCTGAATATTTGTTATTATAATTAATTAAACTAAAAGATATAAAAGTAAGTAAAAGTCATCAAGTTTAAATGCTTGGATCCAGACCAGTCGAGTGTAAAGAGTCCAAAACTTTATTTTCTATTGGCTGATGGTTCTCTGCACTATTTAGTAAATTTTGGAGGGAAAAATTATATCTCTCTTTGCACCATCCAAATTGTTTTACTTTTATTTATTTATTTATTTATTTATTTATTTATACTCATTGGTTATTTTGATTAGTTGTCTATTTGTTTTCTACTTGTAACTATTTGTTCTAGAAATTGACTTCAACCTAAAGATGCAAACTTGGATACCATTAAATCAGAGTCATAGTTTGTTCACACACACAGAGACTGTTGCATCAACAGCAAGCACATAATAATACCTAATCTAGTCTTCATTTCATATTGTAAACAAGGACTAAACATGCACTGCCTCTTTAAAACTGCTCCTCTTCCTGAAGCAGAGCCTGATAACCCCTCCCACTTCTTCCTGCTCTCTCAGACAAAGCCAGTTCCATCCTGTCAGCATATTTCCTCATCCACCCCCTTTCACAGATCTGCCAGTTGAAGGATGGGTGCAAACAACAGTGTGAAATAGAGCTGACAAGCCCATTCACAGTAGATCAGCAAATGAAGGTGAAGAAAAGGAAGAGAGTTTTGGTTTGGATTGGACTGCAACTTTTATCTGTTGACGGAAAGTGAAACTATCTGACATTCACCGTCATTGAGAAGTGAAATTTCTGTTGTTCGATCTGTCTGGATCTACTGAAGGATCCGGTGACTATTCCCTGTGGGCACAGCTACTGTATGAGCTGTATTAAAGGCTGCTGGGATGAAGAGGATCAGAAGAATATCCACAGCTGTCCCCAGTACAGACAGACCTTCACACCAAGGCCTGTTTTGGTGAAAAGTACCATGTTTGCAGCTTTAGTGGAAGAACTGAAGAAGACTGGATTCCAAGCTGTTCGTCCTGATCACTGCTATGCCGGACCTGGAGATGTGGCCTGTGACGTCTGCACTGGGAGAAAGCTGAAAGCCCTCAAGTCCTGTCTGGTGTGTCTGGCCTCTTACTGTGAGCGCCACCTACAGGGTCACTATGATGCAGCTCCATTAAAGAAACACCTGCTGGTCAACCCCTGCAAGACACTTCAGGAGAATATCTGCTCTCGTCACAATGAGATGATGAAGGTTTTCTGCCGATGCAGTGCATCTGCTACCTGTGTTCCATGGAGGAACACAAAGACCACGATACAGTCTCAGCTGCAGCAGAAAGGAAGGAGAGGCAGAAAGAGCTCAGGGTGAGTCAGCAGAACATCCAGCAGAGAATTCAGGACAGAAAGAAAGACGTGAAGCTGCTTCAACAGCAGGTGGAGGCTATCAATTGCTTTGCTGATAAAGCAGTGGAGGACAGTGAAAAGATCTTCACTGAGCTGGTCCGTTCCATTGAGAGAAGAAGCTCTGAAGTGAAGCAGTAGATCAGATCCCAGCAGATAGCTCAAGTTCATCAGGCTGAAGAACTTCAGAAGAAGATGGAGCAGGAGATTGTTGGACTGAGGAGGAAAGATGCTGAACTGGAGCAGCTCTCACACACAGAGGATAGCGTCCATTTCCTCCAGAATTACCCCTCCCTCTAATGTCTTAGTGAATCTACAGACTTACCCACCAATGTCCGTCCTCTGCGGTTCTTTGAGGATGTGGCTGTGTCAGAGGTGACACGTCTGTTGTTATCTGAGGGAAACAGAAAAGCAACAAGAGTGGGAACAAACCAGTTATATCCTAGACACCCAGACATATTTATTGAAAGTCGGCAGGTCCTGTGTAGAGAGGGTCTGACTGGACGTTGTTACTGGGATGGGTTGGGTTGTCATGGCTATTAACACATTGGCCACTAGATGGCAGCATAATGCTTACTTTGAAGAGGGCCAAAGTATAGAATTGTGTTATTGACTGAAGTGTGTTGAATGCTGTGGAAGATGAGGTGCATTTGTTTCTCATTGAACATTTTTTTACAAACCAAAATGCATGGTTTTGGACTATTAGAGAAGCAGATTTCTTGGGATGACTTATGACTTGTGGTTCCATTAGCCAGCTACTTTATGTAGTTTAGTTTAGTTTTTCTCTGCTTCATTGCGGTGTACTATATTCTTTGAATGTCTTGTATATGAAATGAATCTTCAATTTTTTTGAAGATGGCATAGGACAAGAACAAAAGTGTTTACGATATCAGATAACAAAATCAGATTTGATACCAAGAAAAAAGCAATGGAAAAAATCTTTTTTTTGCATTTTTTAGTTCCTCACAGCAAGAAGGTTCTGGGTTCAATTCCACCTCCGGGGCCTTTCTGTGTGGAGTGTGCATGTTCTCCCTGTGCCTGCGTGGGTTCCCTCCGGGTTCTCCGGCTTCCTCCCACAGTCCAAAAACATGCGGCTTAGGTTAATTGTGTTGTTGTTATTGTCTCTGTGTGTAATGCTGCTGCTGCACTGCAATTTCCCAGCTTGGGATTAATAAAGTACATCTATCTATCTATCTATCTATCTATCTAATTGGTGACTCTGAAAATTGCCTATAGGTATGAATGTGAGTGTGAACGGTTGTTTGTCTCTATGTGTTGGCCCTGTGATGGACTGGCGACCTGTCCAGGGTGTACCCCGCCTGTCGCCCAATGTCGGCTGGGATAGGCTCCAGCCCCCCCCCCCCGCGACCCTGAACAGGATAAGTGGTGATAGATAATGGATGGATGGATGGATAGTTCCTTGGGGCAATAATAACAACAAGCAATGTTTATCTTTTTTTTTTAAAACCCACAGTTTTAATTTTATGAACCTCTACCAAATGGTTGAGATGCCTATTAATGGTAAAAAAAATAATTAATTATAATAGAAAGTCAATCAAAATAAATAAAAAGTACCAGGAAATTTAGAAAAACTCAAATAAAATCTCTGTAGAACAAAGTCAAACTTCCTCATCTGTGTGGTGGTGCATCAGCACAACAGTTTTTTGGGCATTACAGCCACTTCATTTGTGGTGATATACAACAAAGCATTGCTGGTTTCCATTCAAACACAAGAAAACCAAGCATTTCCCACACTTGCACCTGGACACGCTCTTTGGACAGAGGTTGCAATGGTGAAAAACTCTACTGCAGTGGTGCCCAACCCAGTCCTCAAGTGCCTCTTGTCCTGCAGGTCTTCCAGCTGTACTCAGGCACACCTGAACTAATTATCATTATATCATGAAAATGTGAAGCCTTTAATTGGTTCAGGTGTGCCTGATTAGAGCTGGAGAACTGGAGCTAAGACCTGCAGGACAAGGGACACTTGATGTTGAACCAATTTGTTGCCAGTTGACGCCAGTTTGTTGAATGAATTCAGATCTAGACAGAAGTCCTTTCAATCAATCATGAATCACATGAGCACATTTATTAGCACACAGAATACAATGCAACACAATACAATACTATACAATACAATACTGAGTGCTCAGGAGAGATACGCACACATGGGTATGGTATGCAGATCTCTGCCAGAGCAGCCTCTGGACAGAGTTTATAAAGCATAAGGAAAACAAAAATAGGGGGGGTAGGTTCTAACATACAAGCAAAGTATTACCTAATAAGGGGGAGGAACAGGTGATGGCGTAGCTTTTACACAATCTGCAAGGCCATGTGGTTATTATGGTACAAGGCGTAACATTCTGGGCAAAGGCAGATTGGGGCCCTAAAGTGGCTCCATCCTTAACAGTGTCACTACCACGACATCTTGACGCCACACCAAATGTGCAGCGTCAATCATAAGACACAACGTAAGCAGGAATACACAGATGGATACGATACATAAGGGTACATAAATTCTTCCACACTTGAGGACTGGGTTGGGCACCACTGCTCTACTGGTATGTTTTAAGAAAATATATAATGTAATAACATTAGAGTTATTATATTGACAACAGTGCATAATAGGAAACCTATATATTTCATAGCAAAACTACCTTTTGCTATGAAATAGGCATCTCAACCGATCGATTGAGCATGTTTTAAAAATAAATCTTACACTGTTATTAAACTGTTTGGGGGGTATAAAGTTATGTCATTCTGTTCAGTAAGCCCTCATTAACACTATTATCTTGAAAACATATGCTTACCTTTGAAAATCACTCAAAAAAGATTCCATTTATCAGGAGTGATTTTTTTGCCGTAAATTTTCTGAAAGGATGCGATCTGAAAAGGATTGTCCATAAAAACCCAGCACCTTCTAGTGTTTTGTGCATTATGTACAGCAAACGAGTGGTAGAAATGGCTCAATCAGGTTGAGTTAAGTAGTACAACAAATTCTTCAACAAGATATTGTGACTCAAAATGTGCTCTAACAAATGGTTGAGCAGACCACTGAAGGGTTAAGCGGAATGTTAACGTCACTGTCTTCTGAGCTAGAGTAGACAACTGTTTTTTTCTTGGTTTTGATCTGTTGTGTCCCTTTCATAGAGGTTGCTTCAGGAGTGTGGCAGGACAGATGGTGGCTCAACTGTTGAACCAATTAAGTCTTAGAAAAGGTTAAAAGTGTATTTATATGGTCATCTTTCGATTTATCCCTTATTGAACCATTGCAGTTTACACTGAGATTAACATAACACATTAAAGCTATGTTCTTTTAATTTTATTTCATTTTATCTCATATTGTAGCTTCTTAAAGCACTAACACAGACACAAGGATCATGACTGTTGGTGGATAGTGAAATGCTTTTAGATGGTCCTGTGAATTACTTTGTTAGTTCTTAGAGTACTGTCGAATAATTCTTCCTAGAAATAAACACAGACGAGCGATGAGGGAGGCGCAACGTGAGAAATTTATACGAGGTCACCTCGCGCAATAGAATAAGATCAGCAACACCACGTGAGGAGAGAGAGACGGACAGAGAGACGAGTAAGACAGAGAGGCATGTCGCAAGTAGACCGGAGGAAAAACTTGAGAGAAGCGGTGGGTTATGACAAGGCTCGAGCACTACTCTTTTTTTTCTTCTTTTAAAAATTTTTTTTAAACAGACTTCAGCCGTTTGACGTGATGCCACAACATCTTACAAGCTATCGAGTAATCGTTATCATGCCAAAGGCTTAACAATGCAATGATACAGGTGTAGGCTGGTTATTATCACAGTTCTCGTTGATCCTGGTCTAACTGTACGGATAAGGGTTTCTCTGTCTCTTCCTCTGACAGGAACCAGACATGGGGGAAATAAGGTAAAGACATTTTAAACTCTCTCTCTCTCTCTCTGTCTGTCTCCTCTTATCAAGTTCAATGTAAAAATGATAAAAAGCAGAAGTTCATAAAAAACTTGTTTCCATTATTCTCTTGATAAACTGAATGCATTATGCTGCTTCATTATTCTGTTTATATGCCACCTCCAGTGAAAGCAACGATTGTGAAAAAACGAATGGGAAGGAAAAGGAAAAAAAAGAGCCAAAGTTACTGATGGTTGGCCCCATTACCTTGGTAAGCACTCTTATCACTGTCAGAACCAGGCTTGTAATATATGTTAGTACTTTGTTCTTCTGTGTATTACTGTATGTGGAGATCCTCTTTTTGTTGTCGATATAATGTAGCCTGCCTAGAGCACCACAGTGTCTCCTTCTGAGTCACTTTTCAGAATGAGGTTTAAGGTGCTAAGGAATTAATACAGTACATTGTTATGTCAAGTGTGTGAAGTGAGAGGGGAAGTGGCAAGAACAGATGGGAACCCATCCTCTCGATGTTTGGGTGGACTCCACCAAATAGGCCGGTGTGGCAAGGTGCCACATAACCGGGGTCCGGGACAGACAGAGACGCAGACAGTTGGAGACTTTAAGGGCCAGCACGGCCGTTTATTTACAATCCAGTAACAACCACGGCCCGGGTCTCGACTGCAGCTGTTTGTCGGCGCCGTCTCATCCGCCGGTCGCCCGCCCCGGTCCCGGTGGGCCAGCCGCGAAGCCCCAAGGCTGCCCAGCCTGCCAGACTTCCTGGACGCTTTTCAGCTCCAACCCCGGCTGGGCAGCTCTTGCAGGCGGCTCCCGACTGCCCCCGGACCTCCGCTGGATGCCGCGGCAGGAGAAGGCCCGCTCCCACTCCGTCTCGCCCGTTGCTGGCTCGCTTCGCTCTCCGCTCCAGCCGACCGGATCCTCCGTCCACGTCGGCCCCAACCACTCACGCCGCCAGCCTCTCACACTGGCGCGTCCCTCTCTCTCACACATTCACACACACGTTAAAAAGGGCCCGGCTGCAATTACGCTTAATTGGTCCCGGATCCAGGGGAGATTCCACTCTCCCCTGGATCCATATTCAGCCTCACCCCACCCTCCTCCGAGCTGCCACAGCCGGGAGCCAGGTCCAGCCCTCAGGACCTTTTCTGCTACCTTTTTTTCACTATTATTTCCTGTTAGCCTATACCTTGGGCCATCACAAGTTTATAACGAGCACCCCCAACTCGGGGCCGTTGGGTCTCAGGGGGCCAAAAACCCCTTTTTTGGGACATGTTTGTCCCAAATGTAAATGTAAATGCAAATAATAAGGTACTACAATTGCATAAATAGTCATACAAGTATGAAATTTGGCAGGGAGTATCCTGAAACAAAGGGGAAAGTAGCAAAATAACATTCTGGGGCTTGCTGCCATTCAATTTTAAAATAGCACCCATAACATCCCCAAAAAGAGAATCTGTCCGCTTGACAGATTCTCAGCAAAAAAGATTATTTCCCAGCACTTTATGGTGAATATCTTTGCCTCACTTGTATATAGAAAACTTCCCAAGTTCATAATCTTCAATTTTAGCCCAAGATGACCTTTCTATCTTGAAAATTACATTTGCTGTGGCCGAAAATCTTCACTGTACCTCAAATCAGAGAAAACAGAATTTTCAGTCACTAGCCTTCCAGATGGGGGTAAGGATATTTCTTGCATCAAACAATATGTTCATATGTACTGCTACTACTGCTATCTGAAGTGAAGAACATGAAAAGTGAATACTGCAGTAGGAAAACAAATGCTTTTAAATGGCATTCAAAAAATATTTTCATGTTGTATATGCACATATAGCTTGTCCAAACCAATACACTCAAGTACAGTCACAATACAGACTAGCATGACTACCATGTGATCAAGAAGCCAACCATCAATAATTGTGAATATTGCAAATCAATGTGCAAGTACTTAACATTTAACAACAGACCTAGATAAACACTCTAAATACACTCTAAAAAAAAAATATTTCGTCATTGGCATACCCAAATAAAAAAGCTTGTAACATCCCCAACATGAAGGAAAAATATTGGTTCTCGTCTTTAGTATGAACGTTACTACGTTATGCTCAATGTTATAACATTGAGCATAACGTAGTAACGTTCATACTACTCAAAGACGAGAACCAATATTTTTCCTTCATGTTTGAGCTGATGTAGTGTAGGTTGTGTTTCAGCTCCTTACTAATTACATTTTCGCAAACTAGAGCATGTTGCCTTTCAAATGAGTCCTCATACATGTATTTTGGCCTTACAGCTCTTCTGTTACAAGCTTTTTTATGTGGGTATGCCAATGACGAAATTGAGGATGATTTTAAAGGGGTTAAAAGGTGGACACCAGGGACTTTGATGCTCCTTTGTCTTTGTCTTTTTCTGTTGTTGTTTCTCCCTTTGGCTGTATTTAGAGTGTTTATCTAGGTCTGTTGTTAAATGTAAAGTATTTGCACATTGATTTGCAATATTCACAATTATTGATGGTTGGCTTCTTGATCACATGGTAGTCATGCTAGTCTGTATTGTGACTGTACTTGAGTGTATTGGTTTGGACAAGCTATCTGTGCATATACAACATGAAAATATTTTGAATGCCATTTAAAAGCATTTGTTTTCCTACTGTAGTATTCACTTTTCATGTTCTTCACTTCAGATAGCAGTAGTAGCAGTACATATGAACATATTGTTTGATGCAAGAAATATGCTTACCCCCATCTGGAAGGCTAGTGAATGAAAATTCTGTTTTCTCTGATTTGAGGTACAGTGAAGAATTGTGGCCACAGCAAGTGTAATTCTCAAGATAGAAAGATCATCTTGGGCTCAAATTGAAGCTTATGAACTTGGGAAGTTTTCTATATACAAGTGAGGCAATGATATTCACCATAAAGTGCTGGGAAATAATCTTTTTTGCTGAGAATCTGTCAAGCGGTCATTTTTTTGTCTTTTTGGGGATGTTATGGGTGATATTTTAAAATAGAATGGCAGCAAGATCCAGAATGTTATTTTGCTACTTTCCCCTTTGTTTCAGGATACTCCCTGCCAAATTTTATACTTGTATGACTATTTATGCAATTGCAGTACCTTATTATTTGCATTTACATGATTTCGCCAGAAACATGTCCCAAAAAAGGGGTTTTTGGCCCCCTGAGATCAAACGGCCCCGAGTTGGGGGTGCTCGTTATCAACTTGTGATGGCCCAAGGTATAGGCTAACAGGAAAAAAAGGTAGCAGAAAACATCCTGAGGGCTGGACCTGGCTCCCGCCCTAAAACCCCTGCTTTGAGAATATAATAGCTGCCTAGAGTTTGAAGTTTGTTCCATACTGACCACACATCAACTGGCTTCTCACAGTGGATTATTAGGTGCATCCATAACCTATTGATGCCCCTTCACTCCTCTTTTCTGTCAGCATTTAAATGCTTTCTCTCTTTGTCGCTCCTCTCTCCTTTGGCCTGGCCAACCTATTTCTGTGTAGTTCAGGTTTGCAGATAGTTTGGACATTGTGCTAATCCTCCTGGGGACAGTGATGGCCATGGCCAACGGCGTAGTGCTTCCTCTCATGTTTATTGTGTTTGGGGACATGACAGACAGCTTTATTGGTGACTCCATACAGTCCCAGATGAACATCAGCATACTTAGTGAGTCTTCAGATACATGCCTGGCCACAGAATGTATCATACACACACAATTAAGACAATTAATAAATCTCCAGTGTTACCTCATCTTAACTTCTTCCCCATATCTTCTTCAGATACAACCTACCCAGTGTACAACTCCACCCTAGAAGAAGACATGACTGGGTATGACTTAACGCAACAGAGTGTACACAGATCAGATGAGATCAGTTATTGTTTTCTACCTTCATGATAGTCACCTGAATCCATTCACTTCCACCTTACTGGACCGTAGAGAACTTACAATATTCTCCAATTATCAGCAGATGTGTTTGAAGGTGGTTGTCTCATAATGGCTGTGTATCCTCTGTGTATCTTCTTTCTCATCTGTGTCCCAGCTTTGCCATCTACTACTCCATCTTGGGGGCAGTGGTGCTAGTGGCAGCGTATATGCAGGTGGCCTTTTGGACCCTGGCAGCGGGGCGGCAGGTCAAGCGCCTTCGCAAGCTATTTTTCCACTGCATCATGCAGCAGGACATTGGCTGGTTTGACGTCAATGAGACAGGAGAGCTTAACACTCGCCTCACAGAGTGGGTAACAGATTGCACTCTTTCAATACACATACAATTCCAGTGAAACATTCAAGTGCAGTTGGTCTTGAACAGTGGTCCACCAAATGGATGACACGTTAGTCACATTCAAGACACACAAAAGTTGTTGTGCTACTGAAGATCATTGGTGGATGCTGTGTTTATATGTTCCTATGAACAGTGATATCTATAAGATCCAAGAGGGTATAGGGGACAAGGCGGGGATGCTGATCCAGTCCTTCACCACCTTCATCGCCTCCTTTGTCATCGGCTTTGTCTATGGCTGGAAGCTCACTCTTGTCATCCTAGCTGTCAGCCCTGTGCTGGGAATCTCAGCTGGATTCTTTAGTAAGGTGGGCTTTCTTGTTCTTGCTGCCTGTCTCGCTCAATGTCTATTTCTATATGTTTTCTAGATGTCTGTCTCTCCCCCTCATTATGTGTCTCTCTCTCTGCCTATCTTTTGCTGTCGATCACATGTGCACGGCCTCTTGCAGGCGATCGTAACCACATTGTGTCCCCCTGCTTGTCTGAGTAGGTGATGACATCCTTCACATCTAAAGAGCAGACTGCATATGCCAAGGCTGGAGCTGTGGCTGAAGAGGTCCTCTCTGCTGTCAGGACAGTGTTTGCTTTCAGTGGTCAGCAAAGAGAGATCAAGAGGTGTGTTTTGTGTGTGTGCACATGTCTGCATCTGTATTTTCTGGTATTAATAATAAATATAGTATATAATATATAGGGCGGCTGTGGCTCAGGAGGTAGAGCAGGTTGTCTTCTAATCAGAAGATCAGAGGTTCGATCCCCGGCACCTCCTAGGCTGCCAATGATAACAATGTTCCTGTGTGTGTTAGGTATCATAAAAACTTGGAGGATGCTAAGAACATGGGTATACAGAAGGCTCTCTCTGTTAACATTGTCTTGGGCTTCACCTTCCTGATGATCTACCTGACCTATGCCTTGGCCTTCTGGTATGGCAGTACACTCATCCTGAGTAATGAGTACACCATTGGGTCTGTACTCACTGTGAGTAGTGACATCATGTGCATAACAGAAGCACCATAACACCCTTATTCACAGATAACATCTATGAATATATCCATTACAGTTCAGTTTCTAAATGATCATTTCCCCTCAAACATCAGGAAAACCTTCATAAAGAAGTCTGTTGTAGGTAATGGTGATGTGTGTCCTCAGGTGTTCTTCACTGTGGTCATTGCAGTGTTTACCATGGGACAGACCTCTCCCAACATCCAGTCCTTTGCCAGTGCCCGGGGAGCTGCATACAAAGTGTATAACATCATTGACAATGTGAGTAATATATCATTTTCTTCCAAAAAGACACACGATAAAGGAAAATGACACTGAATTGCAGGATTTCTTATCTCTTTGCCCTTGTCCAGTTTGGATTCAAATGATTTGCCAAGTGATATGTCGAGCTTCAAGCAAAATGTAATTAGCGTTATTAGAGAGCTAGTTGAACAACTTAGTATAAAAGTAGCTGTAAGACTGTATGAGAGGTCAGGTTTGTAAAGTTAGCATCACTGTTACGCATATACCGAAGCTGCAATGTCATAGAAATAACATAACATTTGAAACTGCCCCTTTAAGGGCTTCTGAAAACATAACATAATCCTAGTTGTTTCACTGAAGCACCAGTAGAGTAAACTCACAGTGGCTATTCTGTGTTTATTTGACAATGTGCCTGTTAATCTTTCACCATAACACACGTCTCACATTGGTTTATAAGCACAGATACAGGATGCAGTATTCTACAAACTACTTGATGTGCAGCACGTGTTACTACATTTACACAAGTTAGCATAAACTCATGTATATGTCGCTAGTACCACTATAAAATAAGTTGGTATCTGTCAGTGACACTAGGTTCTTTTGCGGATCCCCAAATACACAACGCAGCACACAGGATTGAGGTAAAATGACAGCTTTATTTGACAATTTAGGCATAAAAAAAATAGACAAACAGCATGAACATAGCCTGGGTAACACGACCCTGTAATCCACCTGGCCCTGACCACTAAAGGGGGGGTGGCACTGTCTAGGATCCCGGAGTCCCCCTCTCCCTCAACCAAGATGGGGAAGGGGAATAGTGAAAAATCCAGAGCACACTCCATGCACCTCAGAACAAACAAGAGTTATACACTGGAGCACAGCAATTCAAACAGACTAGGTTCAACCCATGCCATGCAGTAAACCCAACTCCCATTCGACTGCACCCTAAATGCACCCTCAAAAACAATAACCACAGGACATGAGGGTTAGCTCAGGACCCGCGAGAGTCCATAGACAGTGGCCTACCCTATCCTGTCTACTGGCCTGGTAGGCTACAGTATGCGCTATACTGATGTAAGTGAGCTATTCATGCAGAAAAGACGAAAAACATAGCAACCAAAGTCATTACAAAACCCCCAAAAAAGGAGCCTGTTTACGTCACCCAAGATGAAAATACCAGGGGGAGGAATGGGGCAAGTCTCTGAGTCACGTTGCTGTGGTTACGGTTGGAGATCTGTGGCTGGTTGGCTGCGTCGCAGCAGCTGACGCCACTGTTCCCCCCGACGATGACCCAAACACTGAGCGGGAACCTCCAACTGCCGGGAGCTCTGTGCGGGCCAGGAGTGCATGGTCTTCTCGTCCCATCCTCTCGTCTTCCCTCTGATCCGGCGTTGCACTCAAAGGCTGTCTGTGGCGCTAGGATAGCACAACAGCAACACACGATCAATACATGGAGGCTATACAAAGTTAGCGCCACACTCACATCAAGGAGACCAGGAACATTGATCATCCCTTTTACGCCGCCTTGGATTGAGTTGCCCCACACCGGCTCTTCCGCTCCTCGGCAGCCTGGCTCTCCTGCAGCATTCAATCGCTCTTGGAGAAAACACAGGCACTTTTAACCATTGGCAAGCCAGCTGAGGACCAATGAACACCCCCCCCACCCCCCCACCCAGCCCAGCTGATGGGGATTTCAATTAACAGACACACAAACAAAAAGGAAAACTGCCCACTTCCACAATCCAGTCTACTGTCAATAACAGTCCATAATACATTACATAATACTGTTTCTAATGTCCAGTCATGAAATTTACCCCCCCTCTAAATCGATGGTCACCCCCGACCACCACCTCAACTGCTATAGTGCTGGGGTGGCACCCCAACATTGTCCTGCATCTCTGTATCTAGAATTGGATGGGGTGGCTCAAATTCAGGCCTGGACCCTGGGTCCACCTCTGACTCGGCCACAGGTTCATGGCTGGTGGGCTCTATGGGCACTGGTAATAACCTAACTAGAGGCGCACACAGAACCACAAACTGGGTCTGATCAGCTTGGGGGGTAACCATAGGGCCTACCTTGGGCTCTGCTGTCTCAGTCAGTATCCCGGCAGGGCAGGGCCGTAGGTTGTTGTGGTGCATGGTCCGAATGGGACCCTCCTTTTCCTCGGGCAGTACACTGTACACAGGCTGGTCTGGGCGTATCTGCAAAACAACCACATATGGTGAGAGTACCCAACGGGGTGCTTACCCTGTGCTCCACGTATGAAGTTTCGGAGGATCACTCTTTCACCAGGCAGCAGAGGAAGCGCACCAGTCCTCTTGTTGTACCACACTTGGTCCCACCCCTGCCCCTGCTTGGTGTGGACCTGTACATGCGCATAGGCATCCAACAAGATCTGATAGTGTGTGCATACCCAGGTATCCAATGTCCCCTTCTCCTGTGGAGGGGAAACACCTAGACACAAATACACTGGGAGCCTACCATGCTTTCCAAACAACACAAAGTAAGGGGCGAGCCCCGTGCTACAGTGTATTGTAGGCTTGCACTAAAGCTGACAGCTTACTGGTCCATTGTGTCTGTGCTTCACTATTCAATGTACTCAGCAGAGAAAGCAGGGTCTGATTAAACCGCTCACAGGCCCCATTGCCCTGTGAATGGTAGGGAGTGGTGCAGGTCTTAGTGCAACCATACAGCTGGCACAGCTGGCTCATTACTTCAGACTCAAAAGCCCCCCCTCTCTATGTCAGGATGCGCTCTGGACACCCAAAGGGCTGGATGAGGGAGGACCAAAGGGCCTTGATGGTGGTAGAGGCAGTCTGATCTTTAGTCAGGAAAGCAAGGGCATACCTGGAAAACCAGTCAGTCATGACAAGCTTAAATAGTCCAGGCCCACCACCTCAAAGGGATAACTGGAGGTAATGGATTGCAGGGGCACCATAACTGGAGGCCCTGCTTTGCTCACCACACACTCCGGGCATTCCCCAGTCCAAGCCTTAAGTTCCTTCGCCATGCCGAGCCAGTAGAAGTGGCGACGTAGTACCCCCAATACTTTCTCACTGCTGGCATATCCTACAGCCTGATGGTAATCTCTCCAGACCTCCTGAGTGTGTCCTGCAGGGATAATCAGTTGAAATGCCCACTGACCTGTGTCCGGCTCCTGCGTGAGACGCACCAGGACTCCATCCTTCAACTCCAAGCGGTCCGATTCCAGCAGCCAGTGATGCACCTGGGGAAACAGGGTCAAGCATACCTGGGGGTACGGGGGGGCTCCTTGAAGTTTCCAACTGTACACCTGGGATAGGCCTGGGTCCTCCAGGTGCCTGCTTTGTCAATGTCCAATGTCGCCCCTGAGTGGTAGAATGCTGCTGCTCTCGGCTGTCCCAACCGCTGCCACTACTGCTGCACCTGGCAACCGGGAAAGGACGTCCGCATTCTGGTTGGCAACCCCTGGCCAATACTTGATGGAAAAAGTAAAGTTAGCCAACTGAGCCATCCACCTCTGTTCTATGGCCCCAAAATGTGCCGTCTGCAGGTGAACCAGGGGATTATTATCTGTGAACACAGTGAAGGTCACCCCCCACAAAAAGTCCTTGAATATCTCTGTGACTGCCCACTTAAGCACCAACAGCTCTAGCTTAAATGAACTATAGTTCTGGTCATTACATTCGTTTGGACTGAGGCTGTGGCTTGCATAGGCTATCACCCGTTCATGTCCCCCTTGCACCTGCGACAGCACTGCCCCCCAGTCCATCCAGGCTAGCATCAGTGTACAACAGAAAGGGCTGGGTGAAATCGGCGTAGGCCAGGATGGGTGCCTGCAGGAGAGCCTGCTTCAGCTCATCAAAGGCCCGCTGGCACTCTGTTGACCATTGGACCGAGGCCGTCTTGGTGCCACCAGTGCCCTGGGGAAGATTATTTAAAGGGGCAGCAATCTTTGAGAACGCCAATATGAAGCGACGATAGTAACCAGCAAAGCCTTGGAATGACCGTACCTCAGTCACTGTTTTGGGGACAGGCCAATCATTAACTGCAGCCACCTTCTCCGGGTCTGTCACCACCTCCCGCTGGCTGACCACATGTCCAAGGTAATGCACCTCCTTCCGGAACAGGTGACACTTCTGGGGCTGCAGCTTAAATCCGTGGCGCTGAAGCTTCTGGAAGACCTGCTCCAGGTGGCTGTCGAAACAGGGTGAATAGACAATCACATCATCCAAATAAATAAGCTGAAAGGTAGCTGGGGCATTACAGAGCCCAAAGGGCATGTGCTCAAACTGGTGCAGGCCCATGGGGGTGGCAAAGGCCATCTTCTCCTGGTCACACGGATCCACCTGCACTTGCCAGTAACCAGCAGCCAGGTCCAAAGTGGAGTACTAGGCTGCTTCCTTCAGACTGGTAAGGGACTCTTCAATCTTGGGCAAGGGAAAGGCATCTTTATGGGTTAGTGCATTGAGCTTCCGGTAGTCCACGCAAAAGAGCCAGGACCCATCTTTTTTTCTTACCAACACAATTGGGGCTGCCCATGGACTGGAACTCCTCCTTCGCCACCCCACTGTCCAACATAACTTGTTGGAGCGCCCTGAGCTCAGGATAAAGACTGGGTGGAACAGGTCGGTAGCACTCCTTCACTGGTGCAGCATCTCCAGTGGGAATGGGATGTAGGACTGCACTGGTGTGGCCAAAATCATCCTCATGGGCGGCAAAGACTGAAGTCCAGCTGCGCAGCAGTGTGGTCAGGCGGGCTTGCTCCTCCTTGGTCAGGTCTTCCCCCTGCAACGACAGCGCTGGATGTTTGTAATCCAGGGACTCAGTCACCTGCTGTACCTCCACCTCAACCACGGCGGACTCGGTGATCTGAAACATCAACTCTGTCTGTCATCCTTTGGGTCCACCTGGGACACCGTTGCCAGGGCACGTCTCTGTGGCAGCTCAATTGGAAATGGATGTGGGTTGCATACATGTATGGGAACTTTACTTCTCCTCATCCAACCCAGCGTCTGGGCCACATGCCATTCCTGGTCCACGTCCCCCATATGCTCCACTAGGACACAACAGTCAGCTGCTCTGGCGACCTGGGGAACCTGAGCCAAGAGAACCCTTTCCGTCCCAGGTGGGAGCAACACTGGACCCTGCAGGGAAATTTGGCCACTTCCTCGAGGACAACCGGATCCACAGCGTCACTCTTCCAGGCCGCTCCTTCTGATGATGACATAGTGGATCTGAAGGCTGCTTACCCTGGGTGACCATTCTGGAAAAGACCCTTCCAACACTCTACTTTAACATTCATCCCATGCTCAAACCTGTGGTCACCTTTGCTCCCTGTAAATTTGGGCACCCACGGCCCACCCATAAACCAAGGCATTACCATTGCATTAATGGTCATGCTAGCAGAACCGGGTGCAGCTGGATCATTTACAACCTTTTCTGATCTACTATTAAAAGAAGGGCCAGAGGAGAGGAGTCACTAAATGGCTCTCGACCATCCATGCTGCACACGTGTATTGGGGCTCCTGCCGACAACGCCACAAGCCGAAAATACCAGGGGGAGGAATGGGGCAAGTCTAGGCGTAACCACGGTAACCATGTTACCGTGGTTACAGTTGGAGATCTGTGGCTGGTTGGCTGTGTCGCAGCAGCTGACGTCACCGTCCCCCCCCGATGACGACCCAAACATCGAGCGGGAACCTCCAACTGCCGGGAGCTCTGTGCAGGCCAGGAGGGCGTGGTCCTCTCATCCCGTTCTGTCCGCTCATCTACCCTCTGGTCGGCGAGCATCCGGCGTTGCACCTGAGGGCTATCCGTGGTGCTAGGCACAAGAGCAACACTATGGCACAAGAGCGACACACGAGCAATACATGGAGGCTATACAAAATTAGCGCCACACTCACTTCAAGGAGACCAGGAACATTGATCGTCCCTTTTACACTGCCTTAGATTGCGTTGCCCCACACTGGATCTTCCGCCCTTCGGCAGCCTGGCTCTCCTGCAGCATTCAGTCGATCTCCTCCCCGGGGTGAAAACACAGGTGAGTCTCGACAAGGCACTTTTAACCATTGACAATCCAGCCAAGAACAATGAAACCCCTCCCGGCCCAGCTGATGGGGATCTCAATTAACGGACACACACACAAACAAAAAGGAAAACCGCCCACTTCCACAACCCACAGTCTGCTGTCCATAACAGTCCATAATACATTTGCAAGATCGCAAGAATTAACGCAAATTCAACTAACTGCCGCAATACTTGCAAGAGCTTGCAATTTTGCCAAAACCCCGCAATATTCCCGCATAAAACTGTCAAATTGACACAATGCTTCCACATTAACGCTCCTACATGTTCGGGAGGTTGTTTCTTTATTTACATATGCAATTTGCACCATTTGATATCTTGTTATCCTGAGCCTTTGATATGGTTACGGACAACTGGGTCGAATCCTGGTGGGTCTTTGGACCGGTTGGATGGGCCGCGCCGCGGTGTAGCCTAATCATTTCATAAACTGTTCAAGTTGATTTGCTGCTAACAGGCCGGTGACTAGTTAGATGTGCGTTCTCCGCTCCGGACCTCTCTCTCTTTTTCTCTGTGTCAAACTGGCAGCACTGACATACCTGACAGATTAGAGCAAGACGGGAACGTGACGGGTCAACTAATGATGTGATAGTGTTACACCATTTACACAGCGACTGCATTAGTGGGGTAGAAAACGTTAATTTTATTACTTCGCGGCAATATTTTGTAAAGCATGCAAATTGGCTATAAGGTAGCACTGGACACACACCATTCCCCCACTATCGGCAAAGACACAACCACTCCCACTCGCCTTCTTCTATGTCTTCCAGTAAAATGAACTACAAACCACTCACTCCGCCACCTACTGGCAGGTGCAATAAACCTAGAACTGACCAAATAACTACATGCCACAGTATATTATTAAACAAAACATTGAAGGGATTGTACGGAAGCCGAGAACTTTTTTTTAATGCCATTATCTCAAAATCTCAAGATATCTCAAGTTAATTATGCCGTTATATCGACAAAACAAGCTTTTTTTTCTCGAGATAACGAGATAATCAACCCATTATCACGAGAAAACAAAAGGTCGAACTCATTTCCTCTTATTACTTATATTGTTTATCAGAGATCAGGAGTGTCATGCCAGCATGCATAGATGGCGTCTTGACAAATGTAGCAACTGATTTAAACTGAAAATGTCAGATCAAGGAGTACCCATTATCGCATCACTCCCATTGATCAACTCCCAAACCCACCCCACAGAGCAGTGTGTGTATGTCATGGTCCACTCTTGCAAATTTAAACAGAATTGTGGCGTCCAAACTACTCAAATGTATAAATTAGACTGTGTGGAAAACACGTTAGCAAACTAATGTTAGTTGCTTTCAGTCAGTCAATTCGACTCATTTTGGACTGTTAGACTACATATTAATCTACTCTTCAGCCCGTGTTGTAATGGAAATCGGCCTTCTTTTTGGCCCCCCAGATTCCATTAAATGAATCACCAACAGCCTAGGTCAATTATCCACCTATCTTAAGCCTCACACCAGGAACCTTGATGTGATTTTTGACTCGCTTTCAAATTTGATAAACAGGTAAATGCTGTGGTAAAATCCAGTTTTTTTCAGCTATGGACCATCAAAAAAATAAAACCCTTCCTCTCACTCAGTGATCTGGAAAAAGTAACCCATGCATTAATTTCCTCTCGGCTTGACTACTTTAATTCCCAATATACTGGGATCAGCCAGTCGTCCATATCCCGCCTGCAGCTGGTCCAAAATGCTGCGGCCAGGCTTCTGACTGGTTCCAAAAAGAGAGACCATATCTCTCCAGTTTTGGCCTCTCTTCACTGGCTTCCAGTTTGTTATAGAATTGATTTCAAGGTCCTGCTGTTCGTTTTTTAAAGCCCTGAACCAACTGGCACCCCCCTATATCATAGATCTTCTAAGCCCTTACACTACCTCCAGGTCTCTCAGGTCCTCTGACATGGGCCTCCTGGCCGTCCCGCGATCAAAACTCAAACTCAGAGGCGACTGCGCGTTCGCAGTTACAGCCCCTAGACTATGGAATAGCCTTCCCTCTTCCATCAGATTCTCCTCATGTGTCGATTCTTTCAAATCTCGGTTAAAAATATACTTCTACTCACTAGCGTTTGAATCTTCCTAATGGTTTTGAGCTGCTTGTATATAGTGTATATGTCTCTTATATGTACTGATCTTTGTATGCCTGCTTTATCGTAATTTTAATGTTATTATTTATTAGGCTTTGTACAGCACTTTGGTCAACTTTGTTGTTTTTAAACGTGCTTTATAAATAAACCTGACTTGACTTGACTTGACTTTTGTTTTCTTGAAATAACAAGATAAATGAACCCGTTATCACGAGAAAACGAGCGTTGTTATCTCGAGATCACAAAATAATTAACTCCTGATCTCGAGATAACGGCATTAAATAAATAATTGCAAGCACGGCCGTTCTCGGGTTCTGTAGGATTGGGCAGGTGCCACAATGGCAAACTGTAGAAAAACAGGTAAAACAAACAAAAATAATGTCAAGAAAACTAGGATTAAAAAGGAATGAAAGTCAAAGAAAGGCACTAGACAGAGATCATGTGTAGTAAAACTAGTTTTCAGCCGGCGGCCCCAGGAGGTATTAATGTGTGACGATGACTCTACTACTTTAAAAAAACAACTTAAAAAACAGAGTGGGCAGTTTACAATGTTTTGGGTAGGATGGAGGGCTGGAATTGCAAATTGCATCGCAATTTTTGATAAAAGCCGCTGCAAATTCAATCATTTTGGGCCGCAATAATAAGAAAAAAACTTGGTGGGACTGATTACATAATACTGTTTCTAATGTCCACTCGTGACACATACACAAGCAACATTTACGCTATCTACTCTCTAATCTCTATACTATTGAAGAGAGGCAATCCAGAGGGACATGAAAACCTCTGAAAAGCTCACAGAGCTCAACCTTTGTCACAAGCAGGACTAAAGAATGAATAACCTGAACATTCAGTCACACACATGTGCGTGTGTGTGTGTGTGTGTTTGTGAGCTGTGTAAATAAATATGAGCCTTCCTCAACCTGGCCGGCTAACACTTTTCCTCCCATTGTCTGTTTGAGCGTAGGGGGTTGGGTTTTGGTGAGAAGCAGACTTGAGAGAGACCAAACCAAGGGAAGACGTGGTTCTTTATCCCACACTGGCCAGCAGTGGACCCTGCCTATGAACCAGCATATTACTGCTGACACTATGAATTGAGCTGAGGTTTGAATGGAAGTGAAACATTGTTTACTATTTCTCATCAGAAACCAAGCATCGACAGCTATTCAGAGGCCGGCTTCAAGCCTGATTTCATCAGAGGAAACATAGAGTTCAAGAACATCCACTTCACCTACCCCTCAAGGCCTGACGTCAAAGTAGGTTTCCCACTGACACAGCTGCTCTCTTTGCTCAATTATATATCTCTTTATCAGCACAATGTAGAATCAAAGCTCCAGACATCACAACTAATCTATCTGTCACTCATCTGTCTCTGTTCATTTGTAGGTATTAAGTGACATGTCTCTGAGCCTGGATAATGGCCAGACCGTTGCCTTGGTGGGCAGCAGTGGTTGTGGTAAAAGCACCACAGTTCAGCTGCTGCAGAGGTTCTACGATCCTCAGGAAGGATCTGTAAGATTTAATTTGCAAAACACTACTGTACAGTCATTGTGGAACAATAGCCTTTACTGAAGTGCTTTATTCAATAGCGTCAATCTGTCAAGTTCATCATCAGATCCAGTCATTTATTTTACATTTGTGCTGTTAGTCATGTTGTAACAGCAGTGACAGCAGGTGTCACTTTTGTTGTCAAAGCATGGATCACCCTTCCCCAGAGAAACACTATGAAAGTATACTTTGAGTGTACCCACTGGGAGAGTAGGAGACCTGCATATCAGGTATGTGTGTGATCATGTGTGTTTATCTGTTTGTCTCCCTATTTGTAGGTGTGTATAGATGGCTACGACATCCGCACTCTTAACGTGCGCTATCTGAGAGAGATGATTGGAGTGGTGAGTCAAGAGCCCATCCTCTTTGCGACTACCATCTCGGAAAACATCAGATATGGCCGACCTGATGTGACACAGCAGGAGATTGAGAAAGCCACCAAGGAAGCTAACGCTTACGACTTCATCATGAATCTCCCCGATGTATGACTTTATTTGAGTGAGTGAGTGTTAGACTTTCTGTCCTCTGTACTGATAGAGATACTGATGTTGAGACTTTTGTTGTTGAGCAGAGGTTTGAGACGCTGGCAGGAGACAGAGGGACGCAGATGAGTGGAGGACAGAAGCAGAGGATAGCGATCGCCAGGGCTCTAGTCCGCAATCCCAAGATCCTTCTGCTGGATGAAGCCACCTCAGCCCTAGATGCTGAGAGTGAGACCATTGTGCAAGCTGCCCTCGACAAGGTAAGAACACACACACACACACACACACACACACACACACACACACAGGTACCAGTGTCTAATGGATTAGAATACTGCAATACTGACAGTTTTTGTGGGAACTAGTTCAGCATTAGTTGTTCAATTCTTGTAATTTATTATTGATTACATTCATAATTAAAAAGTAATTACTTTTATTCTTCTTTAATATTGTTCCATTTTTGTTAGAGGAAATTAATTTAAAAATCTTGTAAAACGTGAAAATCTTGTGCAAACAACATGCTGCTAATTGTATGCTTGATATAAATGAGATTGGCTTACTATTTTAAAAACAGTTTTGCATTGTGAGTAACACAAAAGTACTCTAACGAGAGTAACTCGTAACATAGGTAGTTACTTTTTGTCCTGCCAGCATGGTACATGGTACATGGTTTGTGGGACATTATGTCATCTGTGTGGCATCTGTCTGTCTGTCTGTGTGTAGACATTCTTGTGAACACAATAACTCAAGAACAATACATGACAGAAACTTTATTTAATATATCATGGTGATTATGGTGGGACATCAGGCAGCTCAAGAGCCTCTTGTTGAAGGTATTTAACAAAATAAAGTAACTAATTACTTTTGAAAGTAACTTTCCCCAACACTGTTAGACACACACATGCGTAATCACACATGCATACACGCCTCATACATTTGAAACTAGAATACATGTTTGTGTCTAGGTCAGACAGGGTCGCACCACCATCATTGTGGCCCACCGTCTCTCTACTATCAGAAACGCGGATGTCATCGCCGGCTTCCAGAACGGAGAAATTGTGGAGCTGGGTACTCACGACGAACTAATGGAAAAACAGGGAGTCTACCACACACTGGTCACCATGCAGGTAACACACACACAAGTGCATTCACAAACTGTACCTGGTGCACTGTGATTGTGTTTATCCGTCCTCATTAACTGGAACACAAACTTAGTAGGTTCAGAAATATCGGTCTTTGATGTGTTTTGTTGTTTGTGTGTCTCCCCACCGCAGACCTTTAAGAAAGTTGAGGCGGGTGAGGGGGCAGAGCATGAACAGGCTGTGGATGAGAAGAGCCCATCCGTCATGTCCTTCTCCGAGTCCTCTTTATACAGGAGGAAGAACACAAAGGGCTCCTCCTTCATTGGCTCAGAGGGAGAGAAAGAAGAGAGAGGAAAGGAGGAGGATGACAAGGACAAGACAGAGGAGGTGAGATGTAGTGCTATATGTCAGAGGTGAGACTCCTTCGGCCATCGTTTGTGTCTGAACTAGCCTCAAATGGCTTTGAAGAAAGGCAGTTTCTAGTCTGTTTGTCTCTCATTCTCTTCCCATGTCTTTCTCTCTCTCTCTCTTTCTGTAGGATGAGAAGGTTCCTCCTGTGTCGTTCCTGAAGGTGCTGCGTCTCAACCTTCCTGAGTGGCCGTACATAGTGGTGGGCGTCATCTGTGCCACCATCAACGGAGCAATGCAGCCTCTCTTTGCAGTCATCTTCTCCAAGATCATTGCTGTAGGTTCCTTTTAGTGTCGGCTCGCCACCTTCACCATACAAAGGTCACCATAAACGACCAACACAGTGATTTGGTTTTGTTGGTGTGAATCATGACAGTTCAAATTGTCAAATGTTTAAAGGTGTGTTGCTCACTTCGCTGTGTGTTATGATCCCTCAGGTGTTTGCAGAGACAGATCAAAACATTGTCAGGGAGAGATCCACATTTTTTTCCCTCATGTTTGCCGCTATTGGAGGTGTATCCTTCATCACCATGTTTCTACAGGCATGTACACTCACACATTCATTCAATGTAACTTGCCTTTATTAAACAGTTAGTTGCTATCTAATAATCTCATCATCTGATCGCTGGCTGTTGTGTTGTATACTGTAGAATATTGGACCTGTCAACTGTTTCCATCCACCTGCTACAAGTTATGAGACATCTGTATCTTATGTCTCTCTGCTCACTCTCTCTCTCTCTCTCTCTCACACACACACACACACACACACACACACACACACACACACACACCATAATAATTATTGTGTCTCAGGTGTACTCATGTATTCTGTCTGTACATTTTGCTCCCAGGGTTTCTGCTTTGGGAAAGCTGGTGAGATTCTGACCATGAAACTGAGATTGGGGGCCTTTAAAGCCATGATGAGACAGGTGAGGGTGTTCATTTGTACATATATGAAATCAAACGTTAACTCAACTTATTATTAAATAAATTATTTGTAATACTTTTAAAGCTAAATGTTTCAAATACAGTAGCAGTCAGAAACCTTATTTCTGACTGCTACTCTATATTGAAAGCATCCCCTGTTCTCTCGTAGGACCTCGGCTGGTTTGATGAACCCCAAAACACTGTTGGAGCTCTTACTACCAGATTGGCCACAGACGCTTCACAAGTACAGGGAGTAAGTCACAAAGCCATGCACTCATACACACACACGTACACGCACACACACAACTCACTGTCACACCCTACCACAACAAGTAAACAAATCTGTCTTGTTCTTTGGTTTCTTCCCATTCTTTACCTCCCTTCAGGCGACAGGAGTACGTATGGCCACACTGGCCCAGAACATAGCTAACCTGGGCACCAGTATAATCATCTCTTTTGTGTATGGCTGGGAGTTGACCCTGCTCATCCTGGCTGTAGTGCCTGTCATGGCAGTGGCTGGGGCTGTGCAGATGAAGCTGCTCAGTGGACATGCTGTCAAAGACAAGAAGGAACTGGAAAAGGCTGGAAAGGTGTGTAGGATTTGTCCAAATAAAGACCTGTACATACTGTGGCTACTGTCTTCAAACACAGACACAGAGACACCATGTATTATTTATATCACTCACTTATTTGATGTTTTGATGTTGTGTCTCCCCAGATTGCTACAGAGGCAATAGAGAACATTCGTACTGTTGCATCTCTCACCAGAGAACTCAAGTTTGAAAGTTTATATCAGGAAAATCTTCAGTTGCCTTACAAGTATGTGCAATACTATGATCATTGATACTTCCTTCATCTCCAGTACACACAAGTGATGGAGGAGGATTAGTTGTGATTCTCTCTCTCTCTCTCTCTCAATAGGAACTCCCAGAAGAAGGCCCATGTGTATGGTATTACCTTCTCCTTCTCCCAGGCTATGATCTACTTTGCTTACGCTGGCTGTTTCCGCTTTGGAGCTTGGCTCATTAAGGCAGAAAGGATGGATTTTGAGGAAGTATTCCTGTGAGTAAACACATGCATGGCCATGACCTGAGTCTCCATATGTGATGTTGTTTTGTCACTTAATCAGGAGATAACATGCTCTTACCCACCCCTCCTCCTCCAAGTTTTCCAAAGGTTGCATACACACAAGTCCAGTAGATTGCACCTGATTGCATTTCCAGGTGGAAGGGCAGTCTGTTTATATGGCTGAAGTGTTTAATCATTAGCCTGCCTGGTCGCTGTAAATGGAAGCGCTCCAAACCCCTAGCAACAAAGATGCACGCACAGCACGTGGTCACACAAGAAACCTTGGACATCTGGTGACCAGTGACGTGCGGTGAGGTCAATAACAGGGTAGGCACAGCTTTATGAAAGCCAGATTTTAATTGTGGTAAACTTTACGCACGCTGGTATTGTCTGGACCAACTGTTTCTTCCATGTCATGCTCATTCAAAAAGGCAAGGAGCTGTGTGGGCGATTTGCCCCTTACTGCTTGCGAGCCATACAATCCCACAAGATCGGTTTTCAACCTGACAAAATCAAAACACTTAGCATACTTAGACAGCTTCTCCAACTTGCTATCATCAAAGTGGCGTGACATCTCGTCAAACTTTTTGCTAGCTACCTGACGTAGTGACGTTCACATCCAACTACGCGCATTTCTGGTGGACTTTTGATTTCATACATAGCGAAGAGCATTTCTGGCATTGTACAACATATTTACGTAAAAGGTTTTTTGACGTTAATGTTGTAGAATACAGGATCGAAGTGCGCATGTTCAACAGGTTTTTTTGGCTTGCATTCACAATGAATGGGCATAAAAGCCCTGCTTATTCTCCCTGTTGACGCATAACCGCTACATTTCTCATAACGTCTAAACTATTGAGGTAATACACAAATTAAATATAGAAACCACAAGAATAAACAGTAATAATAGAAATACAAGTTCATTATATGAAATATTATTGGGTTAGAAAATGTGATATACAAGGTAGCCAGGATAGCCACTGCCTACCTTGCCTACCTAGACCGCACGTCACTGCTGGTGATGCAGTGCAACCATAACACAGTGTGTGATTACAGTAGCCTTCATTTATATTCTGCTGGTTATACGAAGATGATTACGTCCAAAGCTCATGACACATTGAGCTTCTGAAAGACGGTAAAATTTGAGAAATACAGAGATATTAAAATGCAACAGAGAGACTCCCATCATATTCTGTCTCGCTAAATTGTGTTCTTCCATTCCACATCTGACAGAACTCAATTCTTCATTATTCTTTTATGGCATTTATTCTTTATTAGATAGAATAACGTGGAGAGATTAAATAAAAATAGAGGGAATGGCATGCAAACTCGTTTATGAGTCAGATTCAAACTGATTACACTCCATAGATATGATGTGCACCTTTGCGTCTTGAGCAGCAAGGACACCACCTCTTTATTACTTTCAAAAACATTTCACCCTGTCATGTTGGCCAGACCGGGTTGAACAGAGCTGATCCATATCTTAAGGTGAAAGGCTCCTTGGTTAGGAGGTAACAGAGAAATGGTCATCTGCACATGCCCATACATATCTACATAGACATACACACACAAGCATGCACACACTCAAAGTTGTCAATAGTTTATGTTAGCATAGCCTCATGTAATCCCTTATACTCTCTCACTGTGCTAAATGGGAACCATGACAGGTTTACGAAGGTAAAACAGCTCTGCGATATAAATAATAAAATAACTGCTTGTTTTGAAAGGTGGACTTTGTACCATCAAGATAGCCAAGTTAGTCATCATGTATTAAACTGATGCTTAACTCATTTTCATGTCCCTTCATTTCTGTGTTTCTCCCAGAGTGATTTCTGCTGTTCTTTACGGTGCCATGGCTGTAGGAGAGGCCAACGCATTCACTCCAAACTATGCTAAGGCCAAGATTTCAGCTTCCCACCTCATGATGCTGATGAACAGAAAGCCCGCCATAGACAACCTATCACAAGAGGGAGAGTCACCGGTACACTACGCAAAGCTCCCACACCGCACAGCACACACAACAAACACAATATAGTTGGAATACACCTCTTCACAGAGATGGTAACACATCCGTCTTCTCTCATCTTCTCCTCTCCAACGCTCCAGGACAAATTCGATGGTAACGTGGTCTTCGGGGGTGTTAGGTTTAACTACCCTTCTCGCCCCGATGTGCCCGTGCTGCAAGGGTTGAATCTGAAGGTGAGCAAGGGAGAGACTCTGGCCCTGGTGGGGAGCAGCGGCTGTGGTAAAAGCACTACCATCCAACTTCTGGAGAGGTTCTACGATCCTAAAGAAGGGACAGTGGTGAGAATACACACAAACACACACGTGCAAACCGTGTTTCACATCCAGTTTTTTTTGTGACTAGATTACTATTCAACTTTTCCTGACAAATCAACTCCCCCAACTCCCACACCCATGTTCCTCACTCCTCCTGTAACCAGTTATGCCATCCTTTTTCTCCTTCCTTTACTGATTTTTTTCTCTCATCCTCCTTTTCTCCTCTACCTCTCACTTCCCCACCTTCTCCCCCCATATTCCTCTCAGATGCTGGATAAGACAGATGTGAAACAGCTGAACATCCATTGGCTGAGAGCCCAGATGGGCATCGTATCTCAGGAGCCTGTGCTGTTTAACTGCAGCTTGGCTGAGAACATTGCCTACGGAGACAACAGCCGCACTGTTACCATGGAGGAAATACAGGAAGCTGCTAAAGCAGCCAACATTCACAGTTTCATAGAAAACCTGCCACAGGTACTGTAATATTGGAATGATCTAATGTCTAAACTCAACGATGATAGTCTTTTATATGACCACTGAATGAGTTCAAAATACAATGATTCCCATATTTAATGTTTAATCCAAGAGTTGTTATCTTTACATCTTATTGCCCTCACTAACACCTTGTGGCAAGTTAGAGCATAAACATATGGGCTTCTTTGTTGGTGCGCCAGTGATTACACAACAGCAACCTCAAGAAGGCAGTTATTAAAAAGGCAATCTAAACGTCTCCTCTTGCTTGTCCAGAGTTGAAAGAATTGTAATTGAATGAACTCCTCCTCTTAGTATTATAGAATGCTACTGACATCGTTTTTTTTTCTAATATTGCATCACTATGTACCTCTGTATCTCTCCACCTATCTGTTTGTGTGGGTAGAAATATCACACTCAGGCAGGTGATAAGGGCACCCAGCTGTCAGGTGGTCAGAAACAGCGTGTGGCCATAGCCAGAGCCATCCTCCGCAACCCCAAACTGTTGCTGCTGGATGAGGCCACTTCTGCACTCGACACTGAGAGTGAGAAGGTGAGTGTGTTTCCGGGCTTTCTTCTTTCACTGCCCACTGAGCAAATTTACCCTGATCAACCTTTGAAAATATGTCTAAATTGTTTATAGCATCTAGAGGGATTTTATATTGGGAGATACAGAAACACAAATGGTCTGAATGTTATATGTAAGTTTTGGCAAATCAGAGAAAAGCACTTAGAAGTAAAACGTGTGGCAACTAGCCTTGTTTTTTTTCATCTAATCTCATCCCCCATCCCTTCTCTAGGTGGTCCAGGAGGCGCTGGACCAGGCCAGGCAGGGCAGGACGTGTATTGTTGTGGCCCACCGCCTGTCCACCATCCAAAACGCGGACCGCATCGTTGTCTTCCAGGGAGGGGTGGTGGTAGAACAGGGGACACATCAAAAGCTGCTGGCCATGAGGGGAGTCTACTACACACTGGTCACCACACAGTTGGGCCATGGGAAGGAATGAAACAATCTGGAGAGGATGTGTTTTAAACCTTCACTTCACTGAGTTGACTGAGCACTGCTTCACATTCATACAGTCACACTCATTGTCTTCTACTATTGGCTACTGAGCAGTTCTAGTGGAGCAGTTGGGGGTTGAATGCCCAGTTCCCGAACCTCCAGGCTACTGCCAATTAGTTGTTTCTTGCTCTATATCTGCTCTATTTTCATGTGTACCTTGTTTGAAAATATACATTGGTTTATGGTTATAGCTCTTATTGTCAGTAATCTTTCTTCCAGCGTGGAGCCGCTTCATACCTATAGCCCATAGCTGTTCTTTGACCTCTGGTGTCACCTTCCTCAAGTGTCCAATACGACCGATATACACATTTATACACACATGCACTCATGCACACTAAAAACCAAATATATAAACAATATACTGGGTTTAAGATGCCTTTGACAATGGTATCTTGCCATCATGGAATGAATGTGCTCTATATATTTGGGCCAATGTTCAGATAATTAGTGTGCTTGCTTCAGCAAGCAACACTTATGTTCTCATAATTCTTTATTATTATTCTCTCTTCTTCCTCCCAAAGCTTCAGTGCTCAACTACTTTCACACCATTTAATCTATCAACGGCGTTCAAACTTTGAAAAATTCTGCATAGTCTGGAATCACAATCGGTCATTCAACTGTTTACTTTTTCTGCAATTTTATTGCATAGGAATGCATTATAAAAAGATAAGTTTCACTTTCTCTGTCAGGGTTATGCTTGTTACTGGACCCAAAATGCACACCATGACAAGGGAGTAGGAAAAGAGGATTTAATTAAGGAGCGGGTGAAGAGATAGTGGAGGGTGAAGAGGCTGGGCTGGTTGGAGCTGGGGCAGGCAGGCAGGTAGGTTGCGGCGAGGAGACACAGGGAAAGAGACATTCAGGGGATCCTGAGAGATGGGAGAATGCAGTTAGCAGAGCAGGGAAATACCTCAAGTACACCACTACTGCCACTGTAGTTGGCAGAACAATGTGGCGACGAGTGGTTGAAGAGCCAGGGTATATATCCTGTAGGGCTGATGGGCTGATGAAGAACAGGTGTGGAGGAAAGGCAGGACCGGGAGAGGGAGCCACACCCACATACGATGAGAGACAGCAGTGGCGGTTTTGGGCACGGGCGAACCGGGCACCCGCCTGGGGCGGCATTTTTTCATGACACATGGAGGGCTGCACAAGCACTTCAAAAAAAAAAATCATCTTGGCCGCGAAGCGGTTTTCTATTATCTATCATAACACTGTGTGGGGAATTGGCAAATTGGCGCCCCCTGCAACTGCAGGCGCCCCTGCTTGCTGAGAAGGTGCCGTGCACAGAAGCTCACGCCGGGAACACACTGGACGCGGAAAGAAAAGGCAGCGCCGCGAAAGGCGCCGATCGAGCAAGAAATAGTTTTGTTGAACACACCGGCGCCGAACGGCGCCGATTTCCGCTGGTTTTCTCAATGTAGGGGGTTGGTCTCTCTCCCTGCTTGAGTGTGTGCCTGCTCGTCTCTCTCTCTCTCTCTCTCTCTCTCTCTCTCTCTCTCTCTCTCTCTCTCTCTCTCTCTCTCTCTCTCTCTCTCTCTCTCTCTCTCTCTCTCTCTCTCTCTCTCTCTCTCTCTCTCTCTCTCTCTCTCTCTCTCTCTCTCTCTCTCTCTCTCTGTGTGCCTGTTTGTCTCTCTCTCTATTCAATTTCAATTTCAATTTGAAGCTTTATTGACATGAAAAGACAGTGCTTATATTGCCAAAGCAAACGTATATGAACAGACAAAGAACAACATTTACAACCATATGAAAGTACATGCCACAGTAACAGGGCAACACAAGTAAGAACAGCAATGAATGAAAAATTATTAAGTATTATCAGTGCTTAGTTTGTGCCGGGGCTAGTGGCAAATGCCTAGAATCTGATTTTGCGCTCCGGCAAATCAGAGCTCCGGGCTCTAAAGTGCGACAACAACACGTATATTAAACTGGTATTAAACAACGTTACGTCCAGTGAACCTTACAAGAGTAGGTGCGCGAGGCAACGCGAGTTGAGCCCCGGTATCTCTTATTTTACAAATTAAGCACTGAGTATTATGTATACTTGAGCAGTATGGTGTCAATTAAAATGCACATGCATCTATATATACATATAAATCTCTCTCTTTCTGCTTGTGTGCGTGTGCCTGCTCGTCTCTCTCGCTCACAGACGGTAAAAGTTTAGACACAACTCAGAAATACCATCAATCAGGGTGTTTTATTTTGAAATTTGTTATATTTTGGAAATTGAACGGATGCTCTATGCCGTTCCTGTGTCTGACTTCCTGCCCAGCTTTACACATTCGCTCACGAATCGAGAAGGGGAAAGGGGAGGGGGACGCCGCGCGCGGGGGACAGTTCACCTCTGGGTCTCCCAAATGGAACGGACGAGGGGGGGGAACGGGGGATCCACTGTATAGAGCAATAGCCTACTCTAATGAAATTAGTGGGCTAAAGTCAGTCACACCTCGACTTTCTTCCAAATAACGCACATTTCATTCATAATATTATAATTACAGGCATAATTCCTGCACGTTTTTGTTTTTGTGAAATGGCTAATACTAATAATACAAAACGATTAGACCTATTTGGTCACCAAGGTGAATTGGTTTAGTCTTGACTTCTGGTCGTGAGTGACAGTGTTGGGGGATGGGAAATCTGTTGATTGTGGAGTGCCACATAAACACAGAGATGGACAGGAAAAGGTCAAAGCCATCAGGTGCCCAATTTAGGAAAAAAAGAAAAGAAGAGGAGAAACGAGCAAAAGATAAAGGTATGCCACTTTGTGGGGTTTTTTTTTTTATTTGGGGGGGGGGGCGCTCGGAGGGGGTCTCGCCCGGGGTGTAATTCTATGTAGAATTACTGATTACGAATACTCACAATGCTTGTTTTGACTCAGGTGTAATTCTCTCAGACATCACAGATCACTTTCATATAGTACTCTTCATCGATCTTGCTAAAAAGACTAATGAGTCATCTTTAAAATCAAAAATGAAAGTACTGAGTGAAAATAACTTAATGAAATTATCTGAAAATCTTAGAGCTAAATCATGGGATTCTGTTTATAGCTGCAAAACCCCAGATGCGGCATATAATGCTCTCATTGATGGAATAACTGACTCTGTAAACTCCACCATACCTGAAAAGACCATAAAATGTGATGCAGGGGATCAGAAAATATGGCTTACGAGGGGCATTTTGAAATCAATTAAAAAGAAAAACACTCTTTACAAACGTATTAAAAATCCAACTGGTGAAAACAAAGAGAAATATACAAAATACAGGAATAAGCTGATACATGTCATACGAATAAGTAAGCGAAAACACTATACCGCGCTTATCAAGGCTTCTCATGGTGATCAAAAGCAAAGCTGGAAGGTGCTAAATGAGGTTCTCAGCCAGGGACAAAAAACTACTGTACTTCCTGACACCAAAATCAAGCAAAATGCCAGAATTAATTCAAATGGTGATGATCTTGCAAATAGATTCAATAATCATTTTAACTCCATAGGGGAAACTCTCTCTGAAACTATTAGATCACCAGAGGGAGCTAACTATCAACAATATCTTCAAGGTAATTATATAAATTATTTCTTTCTTGCACCAACTGATAAAACAGAAGTAACTAATATCATCACGAGCATGAAAAGCTGAAATACTGCAGGCGTGGATGGCATATGTAGTAAAATCATAAAAGCCATTATGAACGAAATTGTTGATCCACTTGTCTACTCCATCAATCTCTCTCTGCTTTGTGGGGTGGTACCCAAAATGACAAAGATAGCAAAAATGATCCCAGTATTTAAATCTGGTGATAAAAATAACATGCAAAACTATCGACCAATATCTATACTACCCACTTTTTCCAAAGTATTAGAAAAAATTGTTTATTGTAGACTTAGTAATTATATAGATGGATTGAATATACTTATCCCATCACAATATGGCTTCAGAAAGAAGTACACAACTTATGGCAATTTTGGATCTCACTGAAAAAATCAACGACGCTATTGATAGAGGTGAGTGTGGGATTGGAGTTTTCCTCGACTTATCAAAAGCGTTCGATACGATCGACTTTTCAATCCTCTTAGGTAAATTGCAACATTATGGTGTCAGGGGCACAGCGCTAAATTGGTTCAGAAGTTATTTATATGATAGGGAGCAATATGTTCATGTAAATAATAGTAAATCACAGTGTAACATTATGAAATATGGGGTCCCCCAGGGATCAATATTAGGACCGCTTCGTTTTATCCTATATGTAAATGATATTGCAAACTCTTCTCTTATTCTACACAAAGTAATTTTTGCCGATGACACAAATTTATTTCTGTCACTTATGAATGAAGACTTGATAGACACCTGGTTCAGATGTAATAAACTATCTTTAAATATTAATAAAACCAATTTCATTGTATATCGCTCAAATAGAAACCGAAATGATGTTGATCACTCTATACAGTCCAAAGATGACCACTAGATCGCTTTAATTTAAATGAACTGCTTTTTTTGTCAGACCCATGAGGCCAGAACCTGCCAGCCACTTAATGGTAGTCCCACTGTACATATCTACTATTGGAATGAAATTCCAGGACAAAGTTGCAGTCTAGATTCTCATGGATCTTCCTGTGGTGATTCTCAAATTTCCGAAAACTTTCACTAGTTAAAGACAAATGAACAACTCTGCATGCAAACATTATCTCCGACATGAATTATTGCATGAACAAGAACAACAACAGACAATGGCAAAGTCAACATTCTCCCATGCATGCTGGGAACAAAAGGCATTCCATTTCCCTTTTTTCAATTTATAAATTACAGACATGACTTAAATGAACGTTGACAACCCGGACAAAACTCACAACTAGTCAAATCAATGGATAACTTCAAGTTTAACATTTGAAAACTTATAAACTTGAGTTCAATATCCCAAACTTGTCATGACAAGTGGAATTAAAGAGGAGAAATAAGTTCACATAACTTAATGGGGCTATCATATTTTACAGTGTATGCGTATTGAGATAAACGGTAGAGCTATTGAGAGGGTAAAATTCACTACATTTCTGGGAATCTACATTGATGAATTCTTAAACTTCAGAAAGCATATCGATGAACTGACAAAAAAATTATCTAAATTTGTCGGCTTATTTTTTAAATTGCGACATTTCCTTCCTTTTGAAGCTCTTCTAAACTTATATCGGTCTCTATTTGAGCCTCTCTATTTGAATTATTGTAATGTTATATGGTGTAATACATATCCTAGTTATCTCGAGAAATTACAGATCTTACAAAAGAAAGTAATTCGAGTAATATCATGGACCAAGTTAAATGCTCCCTTTTTACAAGATCATGTCTTGCTGTATATTATGAATTGAAATTGTACTTGGATTTTAAATGATTTGTAAATAAAACGAAAACGAAACGAAACGAAACCCTCTGATAGCAGTTCCAAAGAGAGGCTCCATGTCCTTATTCTATAAAATGAACCTGCCTGTTCTTTTGCAGGACCCCATGGGACCAGAGGACCCTGCCAGCCCAATGGTAGGTTTCCCGCCTGTACATTTCTATTTGGGGATGATTCCCAAGACAAAGTTGAAGTTTAGTATTTCTCTAGGTATTTCTGTCAGGTGGATTCTAAATTGTTTTTGTCTGAAATATGAGTTATTTATTTTCATTTGCCACACTTGACCCTGTGTCAGCTTTTGACTGTGGACAGTGTAGACAGTAGACAGTGTGGTTTTGTTATTGTCTAGTCGCTATGGTATTTATCTTTGTTTTCTGTTTTTTTTTTAGTCCACTGAACCTGAGAGTGAACATGGTGAGTGCTGCAAGAACATATTAATTTAAAAATTCATCCAGTTATTCTGAATGCCTTACTATTGTGTGTGTGTGTGTGTGTGTGTGTGTGTGTGTCTCTCTCTCTCTCTCAATGTTTCTTTTCCATCTTCCATCCTTCAACACTACAGCACCACCAGAGAAGCCCCCACGTCTCACTGCACAGGTTATCAAATAAATGATTTTTTTGTGATTTTTTTCTATCTTTTTACCCAACTGAAAAAAGTTATTTAATTTGAGAGATTTTATTATTAGATAATGTCATTTAATTTGGACTCAATCATCCAGAAAAAATGACCTCTTTTTGAAAGGGCATTGACGTCACCACCCGCCCCCCCACCCCCACCCCCACCCCCACACACACACACACTTTGTTTACCAATCTTTTTGTACAAAGTAATTATGGTGAGTATTTAATTATTAAAACATGTTATTCCCTCATCTTCAGCCTGCCCCTACAGCTGAGCTGGACCGCTCTGATGACAAAGTGTACCCATGCGTCATGAACGTGGTCAAGGTTGTGATGCAACTCAAGAATGACATCACCACACTGCAGCCTGAGCAATACATTGCCATTGTGAAGGTACGGTGTCAAGCTGTTTCACCTGGACTTGCAGGCTTGGGGCGGAAGATTGGAACAGTGATTTGTAACTCTTTTATTACCAATGAAGTTACCAAAGTAACTTCCTGAGTTGAGGCTGAATTAACACCACCTCTCCTGTAGTTACACTGTACACCCAATGAATTATCCTCCTCATCTGTGTCTACAGTCTGTAGGGCTGACCTTACGAGATCTGATTCACAGTGTGGAGGACATCCTGCCCACCTTACATGAGTCGGTCAGGACAGAGGTACAGTACAATCTCTGCACCTTGTTTCCTCTCAGGTTTTCTCATCTCTCTCCTTCCTTTCTTTATTCATTGATATTTTTCCTCATGCTGGTCCTTCTGTTCGTCACCGTTTGAAACAAGATAGGCATCTTCTGACAGAACATCACTTGGAACACAAAGATGCAGAGAGGCAATGACCATTTCATATTTCATTTCTCGGACATCAGACATCTCGGACATCTGCTCTCTCGGTTCGCGAGGTGGCCTATGTTCAGGCGGACTTCTCGGACATCGAACATCTCGCGAACAGCAGAGCAGATGTCCGAGAAGTCCGATAGAGACCGAACGGTTCGAGAACGAGAGAGCAGATGAACGAGAGAGACTGAGCTGCTCGCGAACCGTTCAGTCTCTATCGGACTTCTCGGACATCGGACATCTCGCGAACCGAGAGAATCTACTTATTTTTCCTAAGTAGACAAAACTTAATTTTTTCAAGTAATATCAACTTAATGTAAGCATTTCTCTAATCATTTTTTCATGTGAGATCTACTTAACTTAATCAAGTACTTTATACAAAGATAGTCTTGCTTGATCTATATAATATTTTGATGTAAAAAGTTGCCTTAATTTTTTCAAGTAAATCAAACACATTTTATTGTATTTGAATTCTCACAGTACTGAACACCCATAAAACATCATGGATGTATTCCAGAAAGTGCTGAAAACTAAGTTTGCTAACCTTGAAATGGATTGAGTTAAATTCCAAGGTTGGCAAACAGTTTTGACTAAACCTGTTTTCTGGAATACCATCCTGTAATAATAGGTTATCAACTTATGTTTCTAAACAGTCTAAAATGCAACCTGACCCAAAACAAGACAAAATAAGTACTTATTTATTATTTAAAATATTTATTTAGTCCAAAATGAACTGTGTTCACACAATATTCATAAAAAGCAGCAGTGGCACAAAAAAAAAAATCCTTCCATCTCTCCTCCCTCTCTCTTCTATCTCCATCCCTCCTACCGTTCTCCCTCTCCTCATCTCTCCATCCCTCTTCATTCCTTGCCTCCCCGTCATCTCTCCTCCCACCTCTCCATCCACTCATCTCTTTTCCTCTCCTTCCAATATCTCTTCCTTCCTTCTCTCCTCCTCTTCCCTTCATCTTTCCTCCCCCTCCTCTCCCTTCCTCCCTCATATCTCCTCTACGCCTCTACTTCCACCATCTCCACCCCTTAAAATTAAGGAGAATAGCATAACTGGCGCATTTGGAGAACCTAAGAGTGCAACAACTAAATAAAAAAAACTGAAAGTGCAACAATATAAAAAGAGTACCAAGAACAGTAGATCAAATGTTTGATTTGTCACTCGAACCTGACAAACTGCATTAAAAATCTCTCAACGTATTGGACTGTGTATCCCAAAACAAGCGACTTATATCCAAAAAGGGTTAGGGATAGAAAAAAGTAAAAAATAAAATAAAAAAGACATTGGCCTATTCTCTGACCTAACAGTAGTCTCAACACTAGGCCTGTACTTCACGCTCCATGTCTCTTATCCCCAATCTTTCTCTCCTCCCTTTTAGGTATGCAAACTAACCTTAAGATCATGGACCTTGGATGACATGTTTTTGTTTACATCCTCTAGCTCTAGGAAGATCTTCTGAAAAACCTCAAATGTGTATTTCAGTTTCTTTGGATAGCTTAGTTCCAGGGCATAGATAATGCCCATCAGGTAGATACAAGCATGTGCCACATTAGGAATACCAAAAAGGACCTCTGTTCCCTCGATGGCTATTCCAGCTTGCTTGTCTTCGTCCCTGGCTCTGGTGACCACAAAGATGTTGAGGACACATGTAGTAAGGGCATCATGGACGGCTGCAGCATCGTCGCCATCAACGACCTGTCAAATATATAGAATTGACTTTCCCGCCCCACTATGTACAAAAGTGTTACATATTTGGTCCATGAAGTTTTCATGATTCACTGAATCTGAAGGCTTGGCAGTGGCCATATTGGATTTCTGTGTCACAATGATGTCATAACATAAAACTGATGACAGAATCTGAATCCTCATGGTGGATTTATATGAAAAAGTGTCTTCACGTATGATTCTAGGTGCTTTGGTTCAAAAGTTACATTCTCAAGATGGCTGCCAGCTGATATTTTGGATTTAGCCTTATAAAACAATCGCACAAATTTTTGTGAGGGACATGGGGGCTAAATTTTCTTTAAATGGTCCCCCGAAGTCAAATAAATCATCAAAACATGTTTGCCAGAGAATGGTCACGGAACTTAGGTTTTTGACTCTACTATAACGTTTAGAGGAATTTGATTGGAAGTTGTCCAGCAGTGAAATCCGCACTAATTTGAATGCTTAGTGCAGTTGATTGACAGTCTACTCATCCCAATCATTCACCTGTACACGGGTACGTCATGCAGTAAGTCAGGAAGTAAATAGGAGCTCCGCAAATTCAAACTTTTGACATCTGATTACTACAAAAATAGAATTTTGTGAAATGTTTGGCATATGAAATTTAATAGGTGCACATTATGACTAATTTATTTACCCTAAATGGGCCCAAATGCATTTTGATTTTCACTGGGTCTTTAAAGACGTAGTGAAAATGAAAATGCATTTGGGCTCATTTAGGGTAAATAAATGTCAAATGTCAAAAGTTGGAATTTGTGGAGCTCCTATTCACTTCCTGACTTACTGTATGACCTCACCTTGTACAACGGACATTCATGCACAGGAACGACTCTAAACACTGAACTACGGGATACTGGAAGTGCTAGTTACTATACTAAACTTAATACTATACTAAGCTTCCGTACCTCACAGCTGTATCCCCCCAAGTAATTGGTGCAGGTGGCGCCGTTCTGGCAGGGGACAATCAGGACCCAATGGCACGTTTAGGAACATTTGCACCTGTCCCTGGACAATGCAACAAGCATCAGGCTAACAAGTCTCAACCCTGCCTTTTGTCTGATCACATGTTCCCAGTTCATCCTGAAAGGTGACAGGAGCCATTCCTTCTGTCTCATGTACTTTGGTGCTGTTCTGCCATGAGTTGCTGTCTTGAACTGAAAATGTTGTGATTATTTGTGGGGTCAGTGCAGGAGGAACCTGTCACCAGTTCAATTCAGACATATTTTGGATTTCATTCCAGTCCGACCCCAAATTAATCCTTGCTTGCCCCCCCCACTCCTTTCTCCACCTCCCTTGTTTATTCCCTCCATCCCTTTCCGTCTCCCCTCGTCCTCCTCTCCATCCTACCCCTCCACCCCCCCCCCTCTCTCCAGTCCTCTGTCAGGAACGAGGTTATGGCGACCAGTCACGTCACGGATGAGTGGATGACACTAATGGAAATGAGTAGCCTCAACTGCTACATTGTGGACGGGGCAAGCGACGCATTTCTCCTTGGGAGGTCAATAGAGTATCGAAGCAACATGAAAAACATGCTCTGTACTCTATTCTTTTCTATTCTTCGTATTGCTTTATGTGTTAATGTGTTGAGAATTGGAGGGCCGTGACGGGCTGGGGATTCAAAATGTAGTCACCTTATCTACGTTTCCAGTTCAGAGAGCTTAAAATGCATCTCGCCACAACACCGTTTACAGCAATACAAAAAAGACTCTTATCTCTGGTCCGTGCAAATGGCTGTGCGTGCGCACACACACACACACGTGCAGAGTAGTGTGTCAGTGTGTTTGAGAAGTCAGGATTAGTGACTTAGTATACTCGTTCAGTGAGCATATCATCTTGCAGTCTCTAGTTTGCATAAACACTCATCTCAAGAGTGTGTGTGTGTGTGTGTGTGTGTGTGTCTGTGTAGTTGTGTGTGTTGTCCTTCGGGGGCCGGTAGGCCAGTCTTCTACTGTCAACACACAGCGAGGTTTATTCAACAGAATATACTGTATGTTTTTTTTTCCCCAGATTTGTTTAATCCCAGCATTCTGTCTTTTCTCTCTCCTTCTCTCTCTTGCTCTCTCGCTCTCTCTCTCTCTCCCTCTTTCTCTCTCCAGCTCTCAGATGGCCTCCGGTTATGCCGTTGCAGTGATGGGCATAGACTTCACGCTGCGCTACTTCTACAAGGTTCTACAAGAAAGGAGCAGTATTTGGCAGATGGAGCAACATGTGGCATAGTGTTGAACGGGAGAGAGGGGGGTGAATTGGAAGGTTGAACAGAAAGAGGGGATGTAAAAACAGTCGTGTTGGTGAATCCATGAACCCTAACAAATAATGTGTGTGTGTATTCTAGGTGCTTTATAATGGAGGACAGGGGCTACCTCTACCTGGTGGCCCACCCCACACTCATTGACCCCAAAGGTCATGCACCCGCAGAGCAACAACACATTACACCACACAAGGTAAGGGACCTATACACACACACACACACACACACAATCTTTGTACATATAATAAGGGGAGCATATCTTATTGCAGACGTACCGAATTTCATGATGAGCTCAATCAAAACAGGAGATGTGTGCTAGTTTCGACCCCCCTCAGGCCTATTGGAGTCATTTAGAAATGGTTGCACCTCAGTGGCAGGGGGGGGCATCACTTACCAAACATTTGTCAAAATCGGGACAGTATTTTCCAAAAATAATGACCCTCACTGAAATCCATCCACGTGAAATGCACGGGTGGATTTCATGGAGGGTTCAAGAAGCAAGCACACATACTCGCTCACATCCATGCCCATAAACGAGGACAAACATGAGCACACACCTAAACATAGTTGTTTTCTCTTTTGTTTTTCTTCTTTTTCTCCATCTATTTGGTCATAGGAGCCGCTGATTGCCAACGACATCCTGAACCATCCTTACTTTGTCAAGAAGAACCTGTGTAACAGCTTCAGTGACCGCACTGTGCAGCGCTTCTACAAGTTGAACACCAGCATAGTGGTGAGTCACGGATGGATGGATGGATGGATGGATGGATGGATGGATGATGCTGTCATACACATGAGACAGAAGCCCGCTCCACCAGGCCGTTCATGACTATCTGACAGTATGATGGTGCCCCCCTGTGGTCATCCTGAGTATAACAGCCATGAAACATTTAATTCAATTAAATTCGCTTTATTGGCATGAAGTACAATTCAGTATATGTTGCCAATGCTTTGGTAGTAATCAATCATTTTCAGGGCAATATTTAAATTGGCCAAGATTTTTCAAATTGGGGAAAACGCTTTACATGCTTTGAGTCCATTCACTGCTGAACCAAAGTTTCCTGAGGCACGTTTTGCACTCCTATGACTGTGTCACCTAATAAGAAATGATGCCGGTGTGACTTCTTTAGGAAAAGCATTTTCCAGAATATTCAGAGTTGATCTAGGAGCTGCTGAAGAAATTTGACCTCTGTGTCACCCAGTACAGGTCCGGGGGCTGTAGTGCTGTCCAGCAGCTCTGCTAATTCAATGATGTACATGTTGAGATGTGTTGGACTGATAGACTCAAAAGAATATACTGTATATATATTTTTTCCAGAATTGTTTAATCCCTATGCTCTCTCGCTCTCTCTCTCTCTCTCTCTCTCTCTCTCTCTCTCTCTCTCTCTCTCTCAGGGTGACCTAACCAACCTGGTCCACGGCAGTCACTGTTCTAAGTACCGTCTGACCCGAATCCCCGGCACCAACGCCTTCGCCGGTATCGTCAACGAGACATGTGACTCTCTGGCCTTCTGCGCCTGCAGCATCGTGGACCGAGTCTGCCCTCTGTTGGACGTTTGACAGATGCATCTGCTCAGCCTGCAAGTTAGAGAATGGCTCGTGGCCCATTTACCGGCTGGGAAAATCTTGGTGGGCAATGTAAATGAGTAGCACTCAGCAAAGACTGTGGAAGTGGTAAATGAATGCAGTAATGCTGGGCAAGTCGTAAATGTGTATAACCCTTCCTGACATTGCAGCAGCTTTGTTTCATAGGACTGAAGACTTTCAGGTTCACTGGTTTCTTACTGTGTGGCTTGTTGGTCTAGGGGTATGATTCTCAACTTTCAAATAGGCCTGCAGCTCAATGGGTGTCTCTGTGTCCACGCGGTTCAGACTCTCCAGAGAGCTGGTGGACATGGCTGTTCTGCTCCTCTTCTCTGTGGCCAGCAGCTCAACCACCTTCCAAGCCTGTTCCCTCTGGTGAGTCTGCATGGCCTCATCCTCCATCATTGCCCAGACATTGTCCTCATCACCTCTTTCAGTCTGAGTCTTGTAGATCCCTCGACTTTTGGCATTCCTCTGCCTCCTGTCCTTCAAAGGGCCAGTCAAAGGAGAAGAAGGGTTATGGCCTTGAACAGTGCCGCCCCCAGCCTGGATGGGCTCAGCAGGGTGAGACACATTGTTCTCCACCAGGTTCTTGAAAGGAGCCAGAACAATTTGGCACATTCTTGTGAGCAAAGAGGGTTGAGGGGCATTTCTGGAAGGTATTGGGAGTCTAGATGAGAGGAGCCTGTCAGGCTGGAAGGAGCGTCCAATCCTCTCCAGGACAGCGTTGGTGCGCTCTTCATGCCTGGCACACAGCCTGTCTGCTCTGGCAGCCAGAGCGTCCCGCTCAGCTGCCCGTGAGTCCAGGGCCCTGTGGACTAAGGTGGTATCCCATTGTAATATAAATTAATCTTAACTCTCTGAATATCAACAGGTGACATAAACCAATTAGCCTTGGCTGCCCATTCACTACAGCATGACAAATATAGTAATATCAATATTCACTTTACAAGCTGTTTATGGTTAACTGTCATGACAACATAATGTGAACCTACAGCGATAATTACTAGAATTTGCACTCAAATGTCCAGTCTCTTTTGCAGATAGATCTACATCTCTGTTGTTCCTTGTGTACATCAAGTAAGCCTTGAACGATGAGCAAAATAAATTGCAGCTAAATACTACTACTCTGCACCTACTCTGTTCTCTTATGTTCTGTTTCTCTTATCTTATCTAATTGAGGGAAGGAAAGCGTCCACAGTTTCCCTAGCCTCTTTTGTCACAAAACCAGAAATAGAAACTCCTTCAATGCATTACCTATCAACAGTATGTTACTAACCTGCTCCACCGGCAGCCTTTGGTTGGCTCAGGAACCTCCCGGGACGAGCCACTTGTCTCCTGGGCTTGGTAGCAGGTGGAGGTGGAGTGGGAGTGTAAGCTGACTGACACATGGACACTTCAGCAGGGATCTCAACTTTCAAATAGGCCTGCAGCTCAATGGGTGTCTCTGTGTCCACGCGGTTCAGACTCTCCAGAGAGCTGGTGGACATGGCTGTGCTGCTCCTCTTCTCTGTGGCCAGCAGCTCAACCACCTTCCAAGCCTGTTCCCTCAGGTGAGTCTGCATAGCCTCATCCATCATTGCCCAGACATTGTCCTCATCACCAGGCTGGAAGGAGTATCCAATCCTCTCCAGGACAGTATTGGTGCGCTGTTTATGCCTGGCACGCAGCCTGTCTGCTCTGGCAGCCAGAGCCTCCCGCTCAGCTGCCCGTGAGTCCAGGGCCCTGGACTTACTGATGAAGTCACGGTGCTCCTCTCGTCCTGAGAAGCTCTCCGTATAAAACTGAGATACAAAGTGTACATTTTGAGTTGGATATAGTTAAGTCACAGCTGACATTGTTCACTGTTTTTACAACCCTGACAACAATTCAATTAAATAACTTAAATTCAACCAGTTTATTTCAATTCCAAACAATTCTTATTAGTACAATCACGTATGCTGTCTGTGGTTGTATGAAAGAAGATGTGAATAGAGAGAAGGTCACAGCAGAGTAAGAGTTGGTAAAACTTACATTGCCATCATTGGCGTTGTTGTGCAGCCTGGGGTGCTGTTTCTTGTCCCCCTTCTGGAACTTGTAAAAGTTGCGAGTTGGCTGTCGATCAGCCATGGTTCAGTCAAAAGTACACGTAACTAATGTTAGTAATAGCACCAATAAAGATCACAGTGTGTGTGTCTTAGAGTTGCAGCAGTCAAATGACACAGAGCAAAGTTCCAGTTGTTACAATAATGTCATGACATCATCCATGTTCCAATATTGTGATGTCATAATGAGAGGACAGGAGCCACAGACTTACTGCCTCACATAGCTAACATGTTTTGTTTTTTTGTATTAACACATTGGAGGAATTTACAGCATTGTCTGTCATTGCCAATATGAAGCTCATACTGACAGCTTGCAAATTACAGTTTGAATGAATTTCTGGCTAGAATAGTGCTTTAGGGAGCTGAAAATCACAGAGTTGGGAGCTGTTTCTCTTTCAGGAATTGGTTCAAATACTAAAACAGGAACTATCGTGAATTAAGTCCATCGCATTTTCTTTAATAACCAGTCAGGGAATTGCAACTACATTATCCTAGTTGTGTCTCTATCATTCAAATAGAGGCTTGATCTTATTTTGCATCTATATATAGGGCAATTTGACATAAAAGTAAAGTACAGTATCCTGTCTTTCAATAATAATAAGGTCCTTAATAAATGTTTCTATATCAAAGGAGTTTTTGTGGTTTCCCTGTTTTTACTTAAACTAATTCCTGTTTCCGGTAGACATGACAGCCAGATACCCCAAGAAACCGATATGCAAGCTTAATTTAACAATTATCCAAATTATCCAAAACACCCTGAATGAAACAGAATGAAACATCTGGCTGACTCGGTGAGCCTTATTTGTGTGTGTGTGTGTGTGTGTGTGTGTGTGTGTGTGTGTGTGTGTGCAGGCACATTTGATTTCCTCTCCCCTGCTGGGTTTCAGTTTGAGGCGTTTTGGAAGCACTTCTACATCAACAAAAGAAACTCCTGACAAGAGAAGATGAGGTGAAGGGCGGGGAGAGGTCGGCACAGAGCATCGTAGCGGAAAGCACAGTTGAATTGTTTTATTTGGAGTGCGTTTGTGTGAGAGATTAAGTTCTCCTACAATAGAAAGAAAAGTGCAAGATGTGTCCAACCAAGTTATCATATTAACAGTTACACACATTAACATCACTCCATTAGTCAAAGGCTAATGGTAATGTGGTGTGTCTGTTGACACCCACTGTCACATTGCTGGACTTGCACACATACTGTAGAACCTAACACTCAAACACACACGCAAAATATTTCACACTTCATCATAACTGCAGGATGTTATGATGAAAAAGATGTATGAGTTGTGGTCCTGTATGGCTCAGAGACATATACATTGAATTAATCATAATCACATTTTATTTGTATAGCCTTTAATCACTGTTACAGTCTCAAAGGGCTTTACAATGCCCAAAGTGTAAAAATAATAAATGGTTATTACACGAGACCCTCAGAGAAAAAAACTCCCACAAAAGCTTTTAGGAAAAAATGCAAGAAACCTTGGGAGGGGCTACTCAGAGAGGGATCCCCCTACCAGGATGGTTGGTCGTGCAATAGATGCTGAGTTTGGACAAGCAGCGTATACAGAGTACATAGTTTATTTGGGTGGGACATCACAGCAAACACCAGCTCAGTCAGCATCATTGTAGGACTGGGGGACCACACAGACACCAACACTGTCAAACTGCAGCCTGGAAACTTCTGTTTGAAGTAGAAATACTCAGAATGATGTTATCAAATCAACTGAGCTACTTTTATTCATGTTTTCCATTTGGTCTTAGACTGTGGTGGTCCTCTAAAACTACACCAAAAACTACACTTCCCAAACACAACAAAACAACATCTATTCTACCCCCCAACAGAAAAATGGTTTGAAATGATGATACTCTTATGTTCAATTTTGTGTCCATTATACAATGGATGGATCAGGTAATCAATATGTGGACACAAAGCCGTTAGAAAAGAGATCAGAGTTCAGCAAAGTAAAGAGACACACCCAAAAGATGGACGTGTGTGTGTGTGTGTGTGTTACATGACAGTAAGTCTTACGGCATTCCTACATTACAGAGTCCCTACGGCCGTACAGCTAATTCCCTACGGAATGTAAAAAACCTATTTGCAGGATTTTTTTCACATTGTGTTTGTGTCAGAAGCAAACAAAATGGTTTCAATCCTTATCAAATGTAAACCTAAACAACAGGAAGTTATGATTTTAAGTCTCACACGCTATCTGGTGACTGCCGAGACCTGTTTATTGTCGTTCATGCTAGTCTCTATAGTGGCTGTTCAAAGTTCACTTTACACACGACTAGATTCATTCCCTATCCCTTAACCCTAAAATGAAGGAGAAAGACACCATCATCAATTTGTGATGTTCACTGGATTCCAGTAGTTATTGTGTCCAGTAGTGTTATAATTTCATTCAACTGAACTGTGGATTCTAAATGTTTGTATTAATGTCAGTGTGTGAGTATATATATATTACTGTCTGTCCTTCGAGAATAAATAAATGTCAAATAAAAATAAAAAATAAAATATGAAATATATATACGTGTGTTATACACATAGTTTGTCAAATTTTCTTAAAAAGGTATGAATTAAACCTTTTTTCTATTCAGTGGTGGTCCTGGCTCATTTGGTGACCTAGGCGAGATTTTCTGCCGTAGCGATCAGCAGTGCATCTGCCACCTGTGTTCCATGGATGGATTAAAAAATATACCAGACACCTTAGTAGTTCCATAGTTCCACTATGCAACAAGTGGTGTTGTGTTCAGTTGTTATTAATGTTCATGTCACTTAATCCAATACCTTGTGCTGTATGGATTGTACAGTACTAAATAAAACCTCAGGTCAGAGATGTACCGTCAATGTAGGGTTTGATGTCGGAGAAAAAGGTCCAAGTATCAGGCCAGTGATGAAGGACCGGACCTCCCCACCAACACTTAATCTTCTTTACGATTCCGAAAATTCAACAGTTACTAGAGTCTCAAACAGGTTCAAAATAAATCACTGGAGAAGTTCAGAGTTCGATGCATAGAGTTTTATTCTTCACAGACACAAAACCCGAGTCGGCTCCGGAACCAGAATAACAAAAGCTATCTGCGCATGATCTTATATATCCTAAAAACTGGGTGGAGAATACCGATTTACGCCCCATTCTGGCAAAGTTAGCTCGATGTCAGCAAGTATTTTTTCACCAACCTTATATGGACATATCGCCCAAACTCAAACTGCGAGCATCAGCAAAGACGGCCATCGCGCACCATTTTGCTATCGCCTTGGCATTATTCCTAGCTTCGTGATATCAAATTTGGTTTTTCCTGGGCGGGTCTTAAATGCTACGTGTTGGTTTTCCTGGGCGGGTCTTAAATGCTACGTGTTGGTTTTCATGGGTGGGTCTTAGTATTAAGCTTGGCCCCCTGGGTGGGTCTTGAAATAAGCTTGGCCCCCTGGGCGGAGCTCTGTGGGCAGTACCTCCCCCTGGACTTCTCCTGTCTGCGCATGCCCTGCCAGTCTATTTTTAGGTACTTTTTCCTGCTCGGGCCTGTGCAGCCTGTCTCTATTCTCCCCTTTCATGAGAGGGCCTCAACCTGTATTTTTCAAAACTTTATGATTACTTTGGGTTTTCTTGTATGTTACACATTTCAATCAAAACACACTTTATACTTATGAGGGTTATATAGTTAATCAAAACACTCTTTTTATATCTGTCGGCCTGACATTTTTCCCTTATAAAATTGCTTAATACAAATACATCAAAGTGCATCAAGTAGAATACAGCAAAGCAATGATAATTATTTTACTACAGGTTCCACAGGCAGACACCGCCCCACTGTGGACAAGTGGAGCTCACTGATCCATCCATCCCTTACCAATATATTAATTTACTCATTCATTTATCAATGCATGATTAGACATCCATCCATCATTTATTTATCCTTTCATCCATCCATCATTTATTTATCCTTTCATCCATCCATCATTTATTTATCCTTTCATCCATCATGAATTTATCCTTTCATCCATCCATCATGAATTTATTTTTTCATCCATCCATCATTTGTTAAAAACGATACACCCATGTGTCAAATTTGAAAAATAAAAAGTAACAAGTAAAGTTTTACAAAGATCATATAATAAATCAACTAATCTTTAATCATTAACTCAATGTATGTAGATGTTTGTCAACTTCAACAATTACTAGTTATCAGCTTCAGAACTTATAATCATTAGTTCATGTCTTGTGACTTAAAACTACACTCTACACAGCAAATATGCCGGTGTTATTTTTTTAGTGTTGGTGTTAATTAACAGGGGTTACTGTTACTTTTACTCAGAATTGATTAAAACTAACTCTCCCAATAGTCAGTTCCTGATAGTGTCAGAGTGGACTTCGGTCGTTCAGAGAATTACTCTGAATATACACTCTGGCTTGTTCAATTGGCCACACCCAACCACACAACTAGTGAAGAAACGCCCGCCTCTGGCACAGTCGGCACTGCAGTCACAAGTTCGTCCGAATTGACTGGTCGATCTTTGAGACGTTCCCTGTAGCTCCCGAAAATATTAGAAAAATACATACACAAATTATGCCTATGTCAGTTTTGCATGCTCCTCTCTCTCTCTCTCTCTCTGTGTGTTGTATTTTTTCAACGTAGCAGGCCCTGCATTAAATTGACCAATGAGATAAGAGAATAATACTGGCACGTTAATGGTCGCGATAGTTTACTCGCTGGTGATAGCCTTCAACGCAGTTTGCTAGCATGGCGGAGGTTCCGAGAAAGAAGCCGAAAACCTACAATTTCCATCCAGAATGGGAAGAGGAATTTATTTTTACCATGGTGAAAGACAAGTGTGTGTGCACGTTGTGCCACCAAACTCAAGCACTGGCTAAAAGAGGAAATCTGGACCGGCACCACAACACCAACCACGAAAAGTTCAAAGACAGCTTCCCCCAAAAGAGCGCAATCCGTGCCCGGAAAGTTGTCGAGCTGAAATCGGCGTTGAAGGCCCAGCAATCGCTTTTCACAAAACCTGCTGCTCAAAATAAGGCTGCGACGGAAGCTTCATTTCGTGTAAGTCACCTTTTGGCTAAACACAAGAAGCCTTTTACAGATGGCGATTTATTCAAGGAAGCAATGGCCATTACAGCAGAGACTGTTTTCAACGGCTTCAAAAACAAAGACGACATAAAAACCGCGCTCCGCGGTGTGCAGCTTGGCCCTGCAACAGTGACAAGGAGGGTCGAGGGAATGTCTGAGGACGTGGATCAACAGGTGTTAAAGGACTTGTCACACTGTGAATATTTTTCACTACAGTTCGATGAATCCCTGGATGTAATGGACACAGCTCAGCTTGTTGTTTTTGTAAGAATGGCGTTCCAGGATTCAACAACAAAGGAGGACTTCCTCACTCTCTTGCACCTACAGGAGAGAACGAGAGGTGAGGATATTTACAACGAGTTCAAAAAATATCTCCGTGACAATGACATCCCCATTCATAAACTGGTGGCAATTACTACTGATGGGGCCCCAGCAATGCGCGGTGTGCGAGCTGGATTTATAGCACTGTGCCGTAATGACCCCGATTTTCCCGACTTTGTGAACTATCACTGTGTCATTCATCAGCAGGCCTTGGTGGGGAAGGTCGTGGACTTTTCTCATGTTATGACTCTGGTGGTCAAACTGATAAACTCGATCCGAGCAAAAGCACTTCAGCATCGCTTATTCAAGGCATTATTGGATGAGCTCGATGCCGCTTACGGAGACCTACTTCTCCATGCTGATGTCCGATGGTTGAGTCGCGGCAAAGTGCTGCAGCGATTTGTTGACTTGCTGCCTGAGATAAAGACTTTTCTGTCGACAAGGAACGAGGAGCACGAGGAGCTGTCAGATGATGCGTGGCTACAGGACCTGGGTTTTCTGACAGACCTGACGGCAAAACTGAACGCACTGAACAACGAGCTCCAGGGAAAAGACCGACACCTGCCCCACATGATAAGCGCAGTGAATGCGTTCAAAGCCAAGCTCCGTGTTTGGACCACACATCTAAAGAATGGGAGGCTGACACACTTTCCCAACCTGGAGAAAATGTCACAGGCCATTGGAGACAAAGATGCTTTTCACCCTGAGCAGTACTGTGATCACCTGTTAGACATCATGGAAGATATTGCTGCATTTGTCTCAAACCCATTCCTGACCATTGATATAGATCAGGTAGCAGCCAAATTCCAGCAAGTATTTGCTTTACCTAGTGGAGTTGACATGGAGATGGTTGATTTGCAAAATGACATAGAGCTGAAAGCTAGATCAAGGGACAGTGACTTTTGGGGACTTGTCAGCAGGGAGAAGTTTCCTCTCCTCACCGCATGTGCACTGAGAGTGAGTGCTTACTTTGGATCCACTTACCTCTGTGAAATGGCGTTTTCACAGATGAAAATAATCAAATCAAAGTACAGGAGCCGCCTTACTGACAGACACCTCACAGACTGTCTCAGACTGGCTGTCAGTAGCTATGAGCCAAACTACAAAGCACTAACAGACAGTATTCAGTCACAGCCATCACACTAACTTGAGTGAGTAACCTGACTTACACTTGAAAAGTGATGCTGCATGAGATGGGACATAAAACTGGACTCAGCTTAATTGCACTGACTGAGAATTTTGTTGGCACACATTACAGTTTTGTTTTCTAAAATGCAAATGTTAATGTAACTTTGTTGGCACACATTACAGTTTTGTTTTCTAAAATGCAAATGTTAATGTAACTTGCATGAAGCTTCAGTTGATAAGCATAACAGTTAATGGCACTTGATGTGATCTGCTCACTGCGGTTTTTTTTCCCTTGTCTACTATGAACAAAACAATATCATCATACAATGGAAAATAGGCCACATGCCTTTTATTTTTGTGTTGAAATTAAATAATGAAACTTAGAACTGAGGGTATGATGTATTGTAAAATTCTTAAAGCAAGACAGCTATGGACACTCTGAAGATGCGTGTGTGTGTGTGTGTGTGTTGTGCGGCCACTTCCCCCTGTGTCCAATGTTGCAATTAAAAAGTCGTTCTGACTTCTCGTTATTATTATTAGTATGTAATGTTTGATATGCTTGGTACAGTGTTTTCTTGGTTGCATTAATTTGAAAGTTGGACCAAAGCATTTCATGTAATTCAAATGCAATTAGCCTAAATAAAAGGCTTCAAGTTGGAAGTACCATCTGGGCTGTCTTTTTCTCTCAACGCTTCAATAGGTAGATCTTGCCTTTCACCAAGGTGGAGGTCAGGGATCTTGGGCTTGAAAAGGTTGGTGACCACTGTTTTAGATTGATATTAGCGTTACCACTTGGTCTAAAGCGAATTGCATTTGTATGAAAATATCTTGAAAAGTTTGTTTTTGTGGAACTGGTCGACTTTAGCTTTAATATGAGGTTAACGTAGCTAGCTAGTTAACGTTAGCTTAGCCCTGGCCCAGCCAGCGCGGTGTTCTTACTGGACTCTCGCCCGCAGTGTTAGCTAGCTACTATCCTCGCCTAGCTTGCTTTAATGTTAGCTAGCATGAATTTAGTGTTAGCTAGTAACACTACCAGATAGCGTTAGTTAGTAACGTTCGCTAGCTAGCTAACATTAGCACCACGTTAGCTAGACTAACGTAGCTAACGTTTGCTAGTCTCTATGTTAGCTAGCTAGCTAGCTTGCTCTAACATTGGTTTAGCACACCATCGGGATAATATAGCTAACGTTACTCGCGAACTGTGCTAACGCTATCGGATTTACTCGTTTTGGCTATGTAACGTTAGTGTTTTTCTTTCCCCTTGCAGTTGCCGAAGTCTAACTGTGATCGGAGCCGAACAGAGAGCACGTCGTTGGGGATAACGTGGAGGAAAGGTGTGTCAGGTTGAAAAAGCTAGCGATGCATGCGTGTCTTGTTTCATTGAAGTGCATTTTGCAACTGTAAAAATTAAGCCTAAGTTAATCAAGGATGGTTTGTTGATAGCTTAGGGATTCGCTCGTGTTTAGCTTAGCTAAAGATGGTGATCTTGTTGCATGTCATTGAAGAGGGACTGCCTGAATACTTGGTATTTCGCCCGTTGAAGCGTATTTGGCGGTCCGCAGGGTGATCGGCGGGGTGATCGGTAGGGATGGCTCCCAACTGAACATGTGGGCAACCCTGGCATCCAAATCTAATGTTAATTCACTTCGGCGAGACGCCTATTTTTTTATTTAAAAAAAAAATTATTATTAACAAAGATATTAATTCAGACAGACAGTGTCTAACAACCCTTTTGACAGGACTCAGAGGGCACATCCTTTCATATCTTGTGAGCCAGTCAGACTGACACAGGTGTATTGTGACACAGGGTATGAATTACACCTGTGTCAGTCTGGCTCACAGTATGTGAAAGGATGTAAGAAATTAGGAATAATAAGAAGTTATGCCATTCTTCTCTTTGAAGCGACATGCTGGTTCCTGTAGAGTATAAAGGAGTGAGGAAATGGGTCAGGGTACCACAGGAGGATGAGTACAATTACTCCCAGTTTTTGCAAGCAGGTAGGCTAATTAGTGTCATGTTTATTCGTGCATTTAGGGTTTTCCCATGTTGAAATATTAGGTAATGACCCTTGGTGGGTCGGCTGTAGCTCAGTTGGAAGAGCGAGCCATTCATTGACCGAAAGGTCGGTGGTTCGAATCCCAGCTCCACTGTCCACATGTTGAGGTGTCAAGACACTGAACCCCAAATTGCCTAGGGACTACGGATGAAAATTAGCATTCCTGCTAACTCTGGTGTATTTATAGTTCATCATGTATGCTGTGTTTATTAATGCATGTTTGTCCCTCCCAAATCTTACTTATCTTTCTTCTATTTTAGTGCTGGCAAAATTCAATTTGCCAGATTCTGCTTCCTTCAGCCTGAAGGATTCCTCAGACGTGGAAGTGGATTCAGACATATTTGATGAACTCTTGAAGTCATCTGGGGTGTCTTTCAAGGCTGAAGAGTGTAATGGTGAGAAATTGCAGGCTCATATTTTTTCATTTTTTTCAGAATGTTGCTCTGTTATCAATCTTGTCAACAGAATACTACAACGGCAAATTTGGATACTCGATTCTGATTGGCTAGTACCTGTGGTAAATTCCTCAACAACCCACGGCTGTGACCGCATTTTCAGTATTAATGCACACCTCCCGTTTGATCCAATACATGAGACTGGTACTGCACTTCGCGTCGTGCCACCCCCCTAGGCATGGTAAATTGAGCTGTAACCCCCGTCCTCTCGTGGTCAGTTGCTTAATTTTCAAGGCAAGGCTGTGTGTTTTCTTAGGTAACAATGCTGTGGAGGAGTCTTCAGAGGGCTCATCTTTATCAGAGTGGTCACCATCACCTGCATCCCAGGGGTCATCAGGTTCTGACTCAACGGTGATACTGGAATCTACCAAAGCTCGGAAAAGACAGTTGGTTGAAGGACCCCCCAATAGCAACGTTGCAAGAGTTAACCAGGCGTTGCTTTGCCGCGAGCCTTGGCTGATATTGACCCTGATGTATTGGTCTAACCTTACATTAAAAAAATTACATTGTCACAATAAGTATGTTAGTACTGCAGCTTAGGTGTCATCCTGAAGGTCCAGAGCACCGTCAGGCTGACATACCTACTGTACCTGTAGTGTGAATGTCATGCAATTGTCGTTTCAGACTGTCAGAGCAGCCTTGTATTCTGGTGGAGACCAAATATTCAAAGAGTACGAGAAAACAAGCGCCATCAGTGATGTTACAAGAAGAAAGATGGTGAACATACTTGTGGCAGATATGGTGGAGAGTCATGGGTAAGTGAATATGCACTTGCAATAACAGGTTCTATTTCATATAGGCTTCGCCCTCTAAGGCTATCGCTATTGGGTTTATCCCTCGCGCGCATGCGCAGCACTGAAAGAACTTTAGTCCACGCCCACCTGCAGTGTGGGCCCCACGCAGGTCCGCATCCCCTCTATAACTCGGGTGCGGACCTGACAATCGGCTCCCATTTTTCTTCAGCTTCGCGAGACTGAACTTGAACTTGAACAACGATGACTTCTGCCGTACTTCAGAAGGGGATCCGGATCTGCCCGGTTTGTCAGACGGGCTACATCATGGGGTTCGACCCCCACGGCCGTTGTGAGGCTTGCTTGGGGCCGGAGCACGCCAACCTGGCCATCTCGCCATTGGCGTCGTGCCCCTACTGCGCCTTTTTACCCTCCACCGAGAGGCAGCGACGGGCGGAGTTTTTCGCCGTCGCTGCAGAGGAGGAGTGGCCGGTCGGTGACTCGTACACCTTGGAGGAGGCGGTGGACATCCTGGCCGAGGAGGAAGAACCGGAGTCGGCGGGCTCTGTTTCCTTCGCCCATGGATCCCCGTGCGGGTCCCAACTGTCCCGCCTGACCCCTCTTGTCCGGCTGGAAGAGCAGGAGGTGGATGCCTGCTCACTGGTGGTACGCTCAGGGAATCCTGAGGTCCCTGGCCCAGTTGATGCCGTCCCCATCTCCGTCACGACCGCGCTACCGGCGATAGGCGGCCTCCGAGAGCTTCCGGACATCATCGGGAGGGCGGCGGCTTACAGGAACTTGGCCGTTCCACCGGCGCAAGCCTCCGCACCTCCGGACGAGATGAGCGGAGAATTCTCCGCCATCCAGCCGGTGAAGCGGGACCCGGTGTGGCCACGCTTCCCGGCCATCGTGCATTACCAGACAGCGGCGGCGCTGGAACCGGGCAAGCTCAAGTCCCCGGTGTCCACCTACGCGCTGCTGACGAAGGTGGAGGGGTTCACAGACCGTGGTTTTCCCCCAGTTCCCCCGCTGGAGGCGAAACTGGCGGGTTTTTTCGGCGTGGGACCCTCCAGCACCGTGGCCGGACGACGCCCGGCTCCTCCTTCCGCGAAGGACCAGCTGGCAGGCCGTTTCCAGGATCGGTCCCACCAGTGTGCCTACCAAGCGTCTGCGGCGGCCAATAATATCAGCCTCCTGGCTTACTCCCTCTCCAAGATGGCGATCCAGCCGACGCCGTTGTCTCCTGATCAGATGGCGGAGATGAGCAAAGCGTCGAGCGCAATCTTGACGCTGTGCGCGTCCATCGCCGTGGCCACGTCGCGGATCGCGATGTGGCAGACCCAGCTGGCCAGGAACATCTGGCTTCACCGGTCCTCCATTCCGGACAACTTGAAGAGGGAGCTGCTGGACGGCCCCATCAGCCCTGATGGTCTTTTCGGTCCGCTGTTCGACAGTGTCGTTAGCTCCGTCAAGACCGCGGCGGAGGAAGCGGAGACGCTGAAAAGACACGTTCCGTGGTCCCAACCTCCTCCGCCGCGGGCACAGCGCCCGGTGAATCAGCGGGGGGATCGCCGCGATCACCGGGACACCGCCCGACGGAGACGCCCTGCTGCTGCTGCTGCAGCGGTGACGTCTCGGCCTCCGGCGCCGGTCGCAGCCCCGACCCAACCGCCGCCTCGGGCTTTCCAGAACCGAGCTCCGCGTCAGGTCCACAGGACCGCCAATCGTGTGGCGTGCACGTGGACCAACCCTCCTCTGGAGCCGCCGAGGAAGCAGCCCAGAAGACAATGACTGGTTGGGGGGGTTGTGTGTTCTTTTGTTGGTGATACGTTTGTATTAAAACAAAAACATCATCCCTTAAAGAGCGCTTTTCCTCTTGAGGTACAGTCTGTCCCTGAGTCTGACTCAGCGGCAGCTGTCATCCACACATCCCCCACACTGTGCGAGCCGTCAGCCTTTAACCGTATGGTTATCAGGCAGTACGGACTCACGTCACCCAAACAGCACACCCCCTCTGTACACACAGAGGCTTCCACTGCACATGTTTTTTCCAAAAACGACATGTGTGGTTATGAGCTCACGGGCGCGATCGCTTCGCCCCGTGCAGACAGCGTTTATACACGCCTGTCTGCGCCCAGCGTCTCCCCTCCTCATCCGCTAGTGTGTGTGAGTGGAGACGCTCGTCAATGTCACGTTCACGGACCTCCGCGTTCTAAACGTCGACTTCTTGACGCTGATGTTTCCGCTCATTGCGCAACTCCCATGCAGCGGCGTTTGGTCGCGAGCTCGCGCGTTAAGCGCTCCCCGGAGACCTCTGCTCAGCCCTTTCGGTCCGAGCCCCCCATGGGTTGCTCCCACGCGGGCAACGGCGGCAGGGGCTCTGGCTTGGCTCGTCTCCATGTCGGAAACAGCGCTTCATCTGAATGTACGCCCGCTCTCAGAGCATTACTCAGAGTGGCAGCGCGTATGCGTGATGGACGGGTGGATGAACAGGCTGATCTGCAGGGGCCACACTCTGCAGTTCGCCTCGCCCCCGCCGCAGTTCAACGGGATTCTGGACACAGTCCTGTCATCCCAGGAACAGTACCTCGCTCTCCAATCAGAGCTGGAGGAACTCCTGATGAAACATGCAATTTCCAGGGTTCCTCAGGGAGAGGAAAATCAGGGGTTCTACTCCCGTTATTTTCTGGTACCGAAAAAGACGGGGGGAATGAGACCCATCCTCGATTTGTCTCTATTCAACAAATCGATAATGGAGAGACCGTTTCACATGCTGACGGTCAGACAGGTGCTGGAATGTGTTCACCAGGGCGACTGGTTCACGTCCATAGACCTGAAAGATGCGTATTTCCACGTCTCCATCGTCCCGAAACACAGGAAATTCCTGCGCTTCTCATTCCAAGGGACACAATATCAGTACAACTGCCTGCCGTTCGGTTACTCCCTGGCCCCACGCACCTTCTCCAGGTGTGTGGAGACGGCTCTGGAGCCGTTACGCAGGGGGGGGATGAGAGTACTGTTTTATCTGGACGACCTGCTTTTGCTGGCTCGCTCCAGAGAGGAAGCCGCCTTACAGACGAAAGTGTTGATAACACATTTGTCGAGTCTCGGCTTTACGGTAAATTGGAAAAAGAGTTCTCCTCTTCCCTCCCAGCTCGTGATCTACCTGGGAGTGGAACTGAACTCAGCCAGCATGAGAGCGGCTCTGAGGCGTTGACAGCTCGTCTCCGACGCGTCACGCCCCACAGCGTTGTGACAGCTCTGTCTGTCATGCAACTGCTGGGCATGATGTCAGCAGGTCATGTGGTGATTCCCCTGGGTCTGCTCCACATGAGAAGGCTGCAAAGGTGGTTTATCCGTCTCCGCGTCGACCCCGTGCGTCAGCGGAGACGCATGGTTTCCGTCCCTCCATCGGTGGGCTCCGATTTAGCTCACTGGAAAAATCCTCACACCCTGTCGGTGGGGGTGCCCCTGGGCAGAACTACGTCACACACCTCAGTGTTTACAGACGCATCTCTCTCAGGGTGGGGGGGGGACGTGTCTGACACAAGTGGTGGGAGGACAGTGGCCAGCTCACATGTCTCTCCACATAAACGCTCTGGAACTTCTCACGGTGTGGAAAGTAATCCAGCATTTCGCCCCGCTGCTGCAGGATCAGCATGTTTTGATCCGCACAGACAACAAGGCGACAGCAGCCTACATCAATCGCCAGGGAGGGGTGCGCTCTGCGCAGCTCTTGGACATAGCCAGACGGCTGCTACGCTGGGCGCACACACACCTGCTCTCCATCAGAGCAGTGTATATCCCCGGCGTTTTGAACAAAGGGGCGGACATTATGTCGAGGGGAGGTCCCCGTCAGGGAGACTGGAGCCTCCACCCAGACCTGATTACCCAGATTTGGGACAGGTTCGGCAAAGCGGACGTGGATCTGTTTGCCGCACGCGAGAACGCACAGTGCGCTCTTTGGTTCTCACTGAGCACACGAGACAATTCCCCGCTGGGAGTGGACGCGTTTGCGCATCGGCCATGGCCCAAGATGTTGCTATACGCTTTCCCCCCTGTCCCTCTGATCCCTCGGTTCTTGGATCGGGTTCGGGAGGAACGACTGTTGGCGATCCTGATAGCTCCGGAGCGCACAGGCGCGTCATGGTTTCCGTGCCTGCAGCGGCTGATATCAGGCCGCCCGTGGGAACTCCCGTGGCGCGGGGACGCTCTCTCTCAGGCAGAGGGAGCGATCAGGAATTACCCGGTGATAGGCCAGCGTCTGTGGGTCTGGCCGCTGAACGGGAACGCTTAGAGAGGCTGGGCCTCTCTCAAGACGTTGTGCGCACTATTCAAGGCGCTAGAGCGGCGTCTACCAGAGCGTCTTACACAGCCAAATGGACCGCTTTTCAGCGTTGGTGTGTAGGAAAGAGCCTGGATCCAATTGCGTGTCCCCTGCCTCATGTGCTTTCATTCCTCCAACTGTTGGTGGACAGGAATCTGGCTTTCAGCACAGTAAAGATATACGCCGCTGCTATCTCGTCCTGTCACGAGGGTTTCGGCGACAGATCGGTGTTCAGTCACCCTTTGGTGAAACGCTTCCTGAGGGGCGTACGGAGACACAGGCCGGTGTCACGTTCCCTGGCCCCTCAGTGGGACTTAGCGCTGGTTTTACGCGCGCTGGTCAAAGCTCCATTTGAACCCCTGGATCAGGTTCCGCTTAAGTTTCTGTCAGCCAAGACAGCGCTGCTGTTGGCTCTGACGTCTGCGAAGAGAGTCAGTGATTTGTCTGCTCTCTCTGTGGCTCCTTCATGTCTCAGGATCCAAGGAGATGGTAGCTCGGCTATTTTACGCCCTAACCCGGCGTTTACGCCTAAGAGCATCACTAGCTCCTTCAGATCTAGAGTGATAACTTTGGATGGGTTCTTTCCTCCTCCTCACAACTCTGAGGAGGAAGCCACGTCTCATCTCCTGTGCCCGGTGCGCGCACTATCCTGTTACGTTGCGTGCACGGCAGCCTTGCGCCGCTCTCAGCGCTTATTCGTGCACTACAGAGAGCACAGCGGCTGTCACACTGGCTGTGTGAGGCTGTTTCACAGGCGTATGTCTCCTCGGGGTTGGACCCCCCGCAGGGCATCAGAGCGCACTCTACCAGAGGGATTTCATCCTCCGCGGCTCTGCACGGAGGGATGACGGTGGAAGACATTTGCACTGCGGCTTCTTGGTCTTCCCCCTGCTCCTTTATTCGTTTCTATCTACGGGACGTTTCCCGTTTCTCCATGACTCACTCTGTACTGAGTGTTTTGTCAGAGTGATCAGATAGAGCGCTATCCCCCCCTGCCGGTCGGCTCACGGGGGATGTCCTTTCCCTACTCTGCTCCGCGCTGGACTGTTACGGTATGTAACCTCGTCTCCGCTTCTCGCAGCAGTAGGCCTTATTGTTCCCAGCCTTCACCTCATCATAGAGAATGTGAATATTCTACTATGTTGTGCTTGAGCACATATGGGGTTCTGTGGTGTGTCAATGGGTATGACATTGTGTATGTCATTGGGTTTGACACACTGGCTGGGCATGGAATGTTTTAAAGTAGGTGTTTGTGCTTATGGTACCGGACGGAACCAGTGTGGCATAGACTAAATCCTGCTTCGCCCTTAACCCAATAGCGATAGCCTTAGAGGGCGAAGCCTATATGAAATAGAACTTAAGTTACGTACTGTAACTACGTTTCTATGAATATAGGCGCAGCCCTCTAAGGCTATCGCTATTGGGTTTATCCCTCGCGCGCATGCGCAGCACTGAAAGAACTTTAGTCCACGCCCACCTGCAGTGTGGGCCCCACGCAGGTCCGCATCCCCTCTATAACTCGGGTGCGGACCTGACAATCGGCTCCCATAAAACAGCTTTTTCTTCAGCTATTTCCAGAACCAGTGGGGCCCAGAGCTTAGAGGGCTGCGCCTATATTCATAGAAACGTAGTTACAGTACGTAACTTAAGATCCATTACCCATCAGAGCTGGCATCAACCCTGGAGTTTCTGCAGAGGTGTGTCTTTTTGGATTGGCTTTATCCATGGCCCTCTCTCTATCCTTCTCTCTTCATCCTTCTCTTCTATTCTCTCTCTCTCTCTCTCTCTATCCTTCTCTCTCTTGCCCTCTCCTCTCTCTCTCCCCTTCCTCAGTTTTGGGGACTTTTTTATTATTAAGCTTATTAATATTTTTTGGTCCTAAAAAGCATTGAATTTGACTTTAAAAATGGTGCAACAACCCTGAGACTTGTCATTTTACCTTTTTTACTATTCAAAGTGGCTTTAAAATTATAGCTTGAATTAAAAAATGATGACTGATGTGAAGTTTTTTGTTGTTAATTAAGCTATTTTATTAATACAGGTGTCTGTTTTTCTTCTATTTCCCAAGGTGTTTTTTCTCCATCAACCCAGAGAAGGGCACTAAAGTGGAGAAGGGAAACACATCCCGTCTTCACCTGAACCCCAGAGTCCTTACCTTGATTCAGGACCTTTCGGATCATGAGTGGCGTGGTGTCTGAATATGGACTAAACTCAGCCACAGCTGTGGTTTCAGCTTATCTACTCAGTTCTTTAAACTTAAGAAGCAAGTAGCAAGTTTCAGATGAAATTTTTTGTTTGTATGCAATTGTTACTGAGTTTTATTGCTCTTGTAATTCCTCATTTGCATGCCTTTACCTCAATTTGAAGAGCTTGTTTGAAGGTAGTGGTACATTTGTTCTCTTTATTCTAATAAGGAATGCAGTAATCCTTAAAGGGTGTTAAAAATTCTTACATTCATAAAAAATATGCCCTCTGTTTCTCTATTATTCCACTAAACTGCACTGGTATAAGAAGGCAGTCTAAAATACAGTGTCTATAGAAAGTCTTCATACCCCTTCACTTTTTCCAAACTTTGTTGCGTTATAGACTCAATTTAAAATTGATAAAATGCATATTTTCCCCCCATCAATCTACACACAATACATCATAATGAATTTTATCCATTATAAATTGAGTCTATAACACAAAGTTTGGAAAAAGTGAAGGGGTATGAAGACTTTCTAGAGGCACTGTAGGTCTAAGGTGGAAGTGTTCAATATGCCTGTAATGTATAGAAAGTTTCTATTTTTCACTGAGCAATAATTCGAGGCGATGAAAAATACAGTTTATAGAACAGGATTTTATGCCTTTAAACAATGTTTGTTTGCTATTTTTCAGTGAAATTGAATGGGATTCAATGTACAATAAGCTATCTAATGTTCTGCTATCTAATGTAAAGTACATATTACGAATATGTGTGTTGAGAAATGACAGATGTTTACTGCTTTGAGCTTAATAAACTCTTCAAAAGGCAAGTTATTATTGGATTTTTTTTCATCTTTCAATACAGTAACTAATGGTATATCTAGCGTTGCTTTTCAATTTTTAGATGCTTAGTCTCTGTACACCAGATTACATTTTTCACATTTCTGGTAAAAGTCAAACATCTATAAGAAGGCAAGTGTTCAATCTACCTGTAATGTATAGAAACAGTTTCTGTTTTTCACTGAGCAATAATCCTAACTGTTGAATTTACTGGTTTAAAATGTAATTTTTAGTTTAACAGCAGCGTGGTCATGTTAATTTAGCAGAAAAGGCTGTTGAATTTACTGGTTGAAAATATAATTTTTAGTTTAATAGCAGCGTGGTCATGCTAATTCAGCAGAAAAGGGCTGTTGAATTTACTGGTTTAAAATGTAATTTTTAATTTAATAGAAGCGTGGTCATGTTAATTTAGCAAAAAAGGGCTGTTGGATTTACTGCTTTAAAATGTAATTATTAGTTTAATAGCAGCGTGGTCATGTTAATTTAGCAGAAAAGGGCTGTTGAATTTACTGTTTTAAAATGTAATTTTTAGTTTAATAGCAGTGTGGTGATGCTAATTTAGCAGAAAAAGGCTGTTGAATTTACTGGTTTAAAATGTAATTTTTAGTTTAATAGCAGCGTGGTCATGTTAATTTAGCAAAAAAGGGCTGTTGGATTTACTGGTTTAAAATGTTTTTTATTTTTGTAAATTACAACTCTAAACTGTAAAATTTACAGGTTGTTCTGTAAAGTTGTTTACACTTTTACTGTATTGTTTACAAAATTATTCTGGCAACCACAGCTGCCAGATTTATTCTGTAAAAACTGATTTTTTTTTACAGTGTAACCTATCTTTGAAATCTGCAGATGTTTAGAGAATAATGTTCCTATTGGCTTACTGGAGTTAGTGCAGAACTGCCTATTAAAAAGCATGGGTTTAAAAAATAAATAAATAAATGTACCCACTCAAACAACATCACATTTGAGCAATGTCTTTATTAAACCTATTTGATCACACATATAAATGGAGTAATACTGGAAATCCTGTAATAGGGCCCCATTAAATGTATTTGTATTTAATACCATTTTCATGTCATCCCAGATAGCAAAGAGAAATGCGGGTCCAGTTGCGGCCCAGTTCTCGCCTGCCGAGTCAGCTTTAATTGGCCTGAGTACATCGGCCCAATTCCGTTTGCCGAATCCAAGCCGATTCTGCCGATGCTGAACCAGAATAGGCCCGATTATATACCCAGATTAGCAAAGAAATGCCGGCCTTTTTCACCTATAATATTATAAGAAAGTGCGGTTAAATGTAGGACAACCTTTTTTTCTCTCACCGGTTGCCATGGTGAATCGTAGTATCGGACCTCCATTGATGATGACCTCCATAGTTGATTGAACTAACTCAGATCAGCTGTTCTGGAACCGAAAACTCTTAAGTTTCCTATCTCGGGGTTCATCAACTCAGAGTTTATTGAAGCTGCTTTCTGGACCCCAGCTAGACATAGGCATCTGTTTGAGAATAGTACTCTAAATGTTGGTAGTTGTGTAATCTCCCAGAGCCCATATGTTAAAAACCTTGGGGTTAAATATTAAGGAGACTACTAAAACAGCGTTTTATCATCTTCGCAATATTGCCAAGATTCGACCCATGCTAACAAAGACAGACGCAGAAATGTTAGTACATGCCTTTGTACCATCGAGAATTGAATATTGCAATGTCCTATTTTTGGGCTTACCTACTAGGTGCACTAAAAAACTACAACAGGTTCAGAATGCTGCTGCCAGAATCCTGACCAAAACTAGGAAATGTGTAATGTGTTTACGTTCCTTGCCCAAACTTGGCATCTATTGCACATCCAACCGTCCTGGTAGGGGGATCCCTCTCTGAGTAGCCCCTCCCAAGATTTCTTCCATTTCTTTTGTGGGAGTTTTTCCTTGTCCTCTGTGAGGGTCCAAGGCTGGGGGATGTCCTGTACCAACCATTTCAGAATTCATAGAGCAGCAATGTTATCCTGCAAATGTAATTCCTGTTTCTTGAACAATGTCCACTAACTACTGACTAGGGCTCTAAGATAAGACTGAGGCAAGAGATAAAGGCAAGGTGATCAAGATGAGTTTCTTAATACATTTCTTCTTCTACTATCAAATTGTACCTGTTTTATCAGTGTCTATTGGATCCACGACTCAAAACCAGATCATTATGTGTGTCTATTATCTTCCGTGTGATCTCCACACACACACATTGCAGCTACAAGTGTAACACAGATAACATTATAGTACATTTAAGAAATGCAAACTATAAAATTCCTATAGTTTAGTAACTGTTACTCATGATTAAAAGTCCTAATTTTAGTCCTAAAATTAGGATAATATTTGACATCCAATTAATATTAGTTTAGATATAGATTGACGGTTGTGTTCTAGCCATTCAACAATCAGGTGATGACTGATGAGCTAGTCCCGCCTACCTGCTCTCGTCGTAATGAGCGTGTGTGTGTGAGTTTTGCCCCACGCGTAGAGAGAGAGAGAGAGAACGCGATTGCCCGAGTAGTGGAAAGTAACTGGAAGAATACAAAGAAATACAACCAAAACGGATGATATTGAAGACTACACCTTACCAAAGTGGTAGTCAGTTTCTGTTTATAAAAGTTTAGTTGTAGCTGCAATTGTTAGCTTTTGTGGTCGCTAGCTCTGCAGTCACTAGCTGTAGTGCTAGCTAGCAGTTGCTAGCTGTGAAGCTTTTGCAACGTTCAAGGTTTTTTTATTGTCATGCACAACGGTCACAAGAAGCAAAAGTATGCAATGAAATTCTTGTGTCTCTCTGACACCTTACGCTAATGCTAAGGACATAACAGACATAAATTAAAAAAACAAGAGATATAATAGAAAAAGTACAAAATATAATAGAAAAAGTACAAAGTTATAAAGTGCAAAGTACATCTTTCGCTTTTACCGTTCCAAAGAAGCAAGAACTCTCGTGGCTGTACTGGGCGCCGCCATTTGCTGTATGCGCGTTCAGCCTGTTCACCCGGAATCGGTGAGAACCCTGAACATTCAGTTTTCAATTGAGGGATTTCAATTTTATGTTGTACATAGTTATATTATTGTGTGTGTAGCTATTTTGGTATAGGCTACAATGCAAAGGAAAGGATATAATTCATTTTATCCTTATTGTATGTTTTTTTTTTGCATTTGATGTAAAATGTTCAGAGATTTGGATATCAATGTTCATAGTAATGCAAATTGCATGATGTAAGTTTGACTGTATGATTGTATGTTGATATTCATGAGACATCTCTGATCAGCATCAGGTCAGGTTTTTTGTTTTGGATGGATAAATCTTTTCAGTCACCTAGATGGCGAGCCTTCAGAGTCGGCATGGGAGGGCATAGGCTCACAGCAGGGGGGCATACATTCCCATTCAATTGACAGTGACATAAAATATAGGCTTCAGAAAACTAATTTTCCGCAAACCAACACACTAACCTCCAATCTCAAAACATGGGTGCAGGTAAATCTCTCTCTCTCGCTCTCTCTCACACACACACACACGCACGCATCGGTGAAACCACACACTGAGTAGCCTACTGTGCACCGTGCACGTCAGAGCATCGGCGAAGTGACAAGCTTACGAATAATTAAGTAGGTACAGTACAACTATCACAATTGTATCAATAAATATATGATCACAGTCAATGCAGCCAGGTTTTCAATAGCGCCTACACAAACACGCCCGCCCCGATCTCAAACCAAAACGTGCGCACACACAAGGTCTCTCTCTCTCTTTCTCAGCATTACGTATGTCACGTGGTGTCCCAAGCACTACACAAATTAGGCGAAACTGCAAATGATCAGGCCTATACAGTATACCAAGAATAACTTCAGTATGAGTACAGCATATTTAGCATATTGTTAAAAGAGCCAAGGCTGGCATACGTAAATTAAACATATGACTTACCATCAGAAGAGTTGAAGGCGGCGAGTGTTGGCACTGAACCTCCTCAAGACAGTGTCCTTCCACTCAGTTGTACATTTTCGGGTAAGGTCTTTCTCAAATGCCAGCTGAACCAACTGGGCCTTTCGTTTGTGGAGCATTGTGCGTCTGTGGTCCACACGCCAAAGTAGAAAGAACAAAGAAAGAAAGAGGAGTTTAAGTGTGTGCTGGCCACCTCTGAAATGATGGCAACCACAAATGGACTGCTCAGCCCCGCCGCCGTGCTGCACGGAGTAAGCCATGTATAAAGAGGCGTTCTGTGGCAACAACCTTCGCTTACGGCCATACCACCCTGAACACGCCCTTTCCGCGCATGTGCAGATCGTGAGTGAGCAACAGCGAGACAGAGAACGAGAGCGACCGACGTGTGTGAAAGACGGAGCGATTCTGTGAGTGAATGGTGTATTGAGTGTTTGGTTGAGAGTGAGTGTTTGAGTGTGTGTGTGAGCGTGTTCCCCCGGCAGTTTTCGCTGCCCGGGGCGACATTTTGTGCCTCATTCAGTCGGCAATCAGCCGAAAAAACGGCGAACGACATGAGGACGCCGGTGAGGAGGGAAACCGTAACCAAAATGACGGAGGCTGGAGCCCCGCGTCGGCTGGCGAAAAATGCCAGCTTGGCCGGTTTAACGGCTGCAGAAGACGGCCGAACCCACGCCGATCTGTTGGCGGGGGCGAAAAATGCCCCCCCCTACAAAGGACGTGACGCCTGGACCCGCAAATGCGGTGATCCCGGGAAATAGACCGATTCCGCCCGGAGGTATGGCGAATACGGCGGCCGGAGCGGCGGAGCAGCGGGCGGAAAACCCCGTGAATAAATACGGAACATCGGAGGAAGACATAAGTAAGGCGCACAAAAATTTAACTGTGTGTATTGAACTGTGCGGGGAGAATGTGAGTGCGCACTCGGCCATCGAGGTGATGGCAGCTGTGCGTAACCTGTGTGGTGGATTACTGGGCTGCAGAATGACTGGCCCGGGGAAATTTGAAATGACAATGAGTCATATTAAAGGCAAAGAAAGACTATTAGATGGCTTCAAGATAGGGAATACTATTGTGACTGCAAAAGAATTATGTAATGATGAACTGGTAGTATCTTTTTTAAATCTACCATATCACATCATGGATCGGGACATTATTAACAGGCTCCATATGTGGGGGGTAACCCCGACGTCTGAGGATGTGGCCCGGCTCCCGAACGGCAGATGGGACCAGGTTTGTTAGAGTGAAGTTCAATGAGAGGGTGCAGTCACTACCATATTCAACCAAATTCAATACCTCCAGCGGTGCGGAATACTTCCGTGTCATACATGACAAACAAATGAAAGTCTGTAGACTGTGTATTCAGCCGGGTCACATCCTCCGGGAGTGTCCAGAGTTCCAATGCCATAAGTGCGGGGTGCAGGGACACTATGCAAGGGAGTGCGGGGTAAGAATGAACAGATGCATGATTTGCAAAAACCTAGAAGGCGAATGTATATGCAATGCAAGTGAGGAGGAGGAATCGTCCGGGTCTGAGCTACCTCTGGGCCAGCCGTGCAGAGATGGCGCTTCCATAGAGGACAGTGAGATGGAGGGGGAATTAGATAGCAGAGATATAGTAGAAATGTCGCGGCCTCAGTTGCTGCTGCAGCTTGACTCTGGGGGAGAGTCCCCGGCAGAACTTTTTGGATATCCTGTTCCAGGCCCGAGATCTACTGTGAGTTCCGTTCCTGGCCCTTTTCCTGATCCTGGCTTTGTTCGAGGTGCTGGTCTGGTTCCGGTGTCTGCATCTGTTTCGGGACGTGGTGTGGAGAAGGCTCTCATTCCGGCTCCTGCTGCTGGTCCTGCCCCTGGTCTTGGTCCTGCTCCTGCGTCTGGTCCTGCTCCTGCATCTGGCTCTGCTCCTGGTCCTGGTCCGTCCTCTGCGTCTGGTCCTGCTCCTGGTCCTGCTCCCGCGTCTGGTCCTGCTTCTGCGTCTGGCCCTGCTCCTGCTACCTGCCTGACTACTGCTCCTGCTCCTGTGTCTGGCGCTGCTCGGGGCCAGGGCAAGACCCTTGCTCCTGGTCTCGGATCTGCCTGCAGTAATGGCGTAGCTCCTGCTTGGCTGGGAGATGAGGGTACGTGGACTCCCACGCCACAAAGGGGTAAGCCAAGTGACAGTGCAACTACTATGCCTGACACGAATATGGACACCATTGAAGATAGGGCATCCCCTGCTATGCCCATGGACCAGTCCAGGTCATTAACAAATTCTGAAGAGGACTATGAATCCTCAGATCTGCAACTCGCCTTAGCGCGGAAAAGACTGAATAAACATAAGAAAAGAAAGAATAAGATAGTGAAGTTGACCTAGTCTGTTTGTAGTTTATATTGAAATGAATACATGCCTTTTTGCCATCATTTTCTCTATGCTGTGTCTCACCTCTCTGAATGTCAATGGCCTCAGGAAGAGAGAGAAAATTGATTCTGTGTTGCTAAAAACGAAGGCCGATATCCTGTGCCTCCAGGAAACCAGGTGGGATAACGAACTCGTTGCTTACACCCAAGGGTCCTGGAGGGGCAGTGTGTTAGCAGCAAATGGTACACAAAAATCATGTGGAGTAGCTACATTGTTTAGATCAGGCACTATCACCGACATCAGAGCGACGCATAGAGATGATGAGGGCAGATTCTTGGTTACTGACTGTGTTTTACATGAAGGTTCACTTCGAATTATTAACATCTATGCCCCCAGCAATGATGTGGCCAGGAAGGTGCTCTTTGCTAACATCCAGAGTTGGTGTACCCCTGGCTGCGTCATTGTTGGGGACTTTAATGTGGTGCTCACTCCCTGTGACGCATCGATCAACAATGTTTTTAAGGGCGACTGTAGCCGAGCCGCACTCTATGATCTCATGAGCGATCAGGGTCTGACAGATGTCTGGAGACTCGCCCATCCAGGTGAGAGGGGTTTCTCCAGGAGGCAGGTGGTATGCGGGAAGCTAAAACAAACTAGAATTGACTTATGTCTCGCCACGTCGGCGGTAGTCAGAATCATGCATGACCCCGTGTATCACCTTAACCCCTGGAGCGACCACTCTCACCTATCTATTATGCTGGGGCGGAACACCGGGAAGAGAGGAGGAGGCACTTGGTGCCTAAACTCCAGCCTCACTCAGGACCCGCTTTTCCGGCGACTGATGGGGAGGTTTTTAGAGTCGGCCGCGCAGGAGATGCCACATGTTGAAAATTTAAATGAATGGTGGGACTCTCTCAAAATTAGAATCAAAAAGAAATGTATTCACTTTAGTAAAGAGAAAGCATGGCGAGAAGGTTTGGCTGAAAAGCAAAACAGAGCTGAACTAACTGCAGAACTGAAAAAACTTGACTGTAACCCAGATATGTGTACTGATAATTATGTGCTTTTGAAAGAACAACTAAGAGTAATGGAAAAGAAGCGGTGCTACGGTGCCGCTGTGAGAAGTCGGGTCAAAAATATTATTGAAGGCGAAAGGTGTACTGCCTTTTTCCTGGGTATGGAGAAACAGAAACAGAACAAGACATTTATTGCAGAACTGACGGGTGCTTCGGGATCATTAATAAATAGTAAAGATGAAATTATAGAAGAAGTAGAAAATTACTATAAAGAGCTATTTGCCAGCAAACCTGTAAATAAAGACTGTCTAAATAAATCACTAGAAGCAATTATTAATAAATTGGATCCTGAAGATAGTCAGTGGTGTGATAGTGGCTTTGTTGCTGCCGAGGTTGAGGCCGCCATCAACGGACTAAATACCAACAAAAGTCCGGGTGGTGACGGCCTCACCTCAGAATTTTATCGTGTATTTATTGTCCAGCTGGTGCCCATGCTGCTGAACCTTTTTTTAAACATAGCCCGCACACAAACCACCCCGGATTCACTGTTAAAAGGTATAATCACTATCTTCTACAAAAACAAAGGTGACAAAAAAGATTTGAACAATTATAGACCCATAAGCCTACTCAACACAGATTACAAAATTCTAACAAAAATTCTTGCAAATAGATTAAAAATGGTGATTGGATCAATTATAGGCAAATCTCAAACATATAGCATCCCCGGTCGAGATATCTCAGATACCATCCTAAATATCAAATCAATAGTGTATACAATGGAAAGGACACAGGGCATCCTACTAGGTATCGATCTCTACAAAGCTTTTGACAGGGTGGAGCACAGCTTTCTGTTGTCCACCCTGGAGAGATTCGGGTTCGGCAGCGTGTTCACCAGCTGGATAAGGTTATTGTACGATGGCGCTGAAAGTTGTATCAAATGTAACGGAGGGTTGTCCAATTATTTCCCGGTGAGGCGCTCGATCAGGCAGGGCTGCCCGCTCTCGGCGCTGCTCTTCAGCGTCGTGGCGGAACCGCTGGCCCTCCTGGTCGACGCCGACCCGGGAATCCAAGGTATCCGGGTGGCCAGTGGTCCGCCCTGCAAAATAATGATGTATGCAGATGATATAAATCTGACGCTGTGCAGTCCTGCCGACGCGGACCGTGCTCTGGTTCACCTGCGCACCTATGAGCGGGCCTCTGGTGCGCAGGTGAACGAGAGCAAGTCAGAAATCCTGTTCGCTGGCGGACTGGCCGGTGGGCAGGACAAATGGGGCTTCAAAATGGCCCCAGAGAGCCGCAGGGTTCTGGGGGTCTACGTCGGCAGGGATGAGGGCAGGGCGGACCTGGCCACCTGGAAGGAGATAATAGGTAAAATGAGGAAACTTATCAACCTCTGGAAGGCCAGGGGGGCTTATTTAAGGGGTCGCATTGTAATGATTAACTGTCTATGTTACTCTAAGTTGGTCCATGCGCTGAGCACCTGCCCCCTTCCCACCTGGGTCTCCGTGGAGGTGGGCGAGATGGTGTCGGGTTTCCTGTGGAGGGGCGGGGGTAATCTAATCTCCCACCGGACGCTGGTGGTGGGGCCGCGAGAGGGTGGTCTGGGTCTGATGGACGTCGAGACAAAAAGAAGGGCTCTTAGAGCAAAACTAATAGCTAGGTGTAGTGACTATTCCATTTAAACTTATAGTCACTGCCCCGGCAATAGTAGATTGTTTTTAACGCACCTTTCTTGTAGATCCAGGCCCCTTGTGGTCGTTCATTGTTTGCAAATAAACTCAAAAAACCAAAACAATTCTCCAACTAACTAAAGTAGCCTACCAAACTTGTTGTCAAAACAAACAAACAATGTCAAATGTGTGCTGTCAAGTATGTTGATGTGTGTGTGAAATGCGTGTGTAAAGTTCAATGAGTCCAAACCCAATTTATCTACATATAAACTAAGCTGTGGTAAAAACTGTGTTTGCTCTCACTAGGCGGATCCATTGTCCTCAACCTTTGCTTCCCTTATCCAGGTGAACCACACCCCAACGGCTCATTACTATGGGTGTGGCCCAAACCAAATCACTG